>OX442360.1:2132813-2732813 GCA_949357725.1 Hyperoplus immaculatus
CTGAACCATATCTAGTAAATCCTGTCAGCCAGCCACACACTTGCTTATCTGTTTTTCTATTGTATTCTTAAGTGTAAAACAGCCATAAATATCTAATGTAATAAACCTTTTTATATATACTTGTCCATTCATCTGTTCATTCTATTGTGTAAAGAAGCCATACATATCTCTGATGTAATACCTTTGCATATAAACTTTCCCCCCATAGATACAGTAATGGTGGAAGTGACAGAGGGAAACAAGCCATGAGTATAAGGAAATGCATGATTTAATTTTAAATAAACTCCCAGTAAACAGGATGCACAGGAGGGAAAAATGTGGTCAGTGAATATGAAGGCGTTGTAATGCAGGACAGACCACAGATGTACTCTGCTCACGCACAATTCTCTCTACAAAGAGGTGGCAGTAGTCAACGTCGACGATGTGGAGCTGAGCCTGTACTTGATAGAAGTAGGCATGGCTCCTGTCCAGGGTCACAGTTCCCCCATCATTGACGAGACAGAAGCCCTGGTCCCCAACAAACAGGCGTAGATTGGCCTCCTCGTCTTTGCTGTTTGGGCCCTAAAAGTTCACAATGAAAAAAAAAGTCACATTCTAGTGTAAATAAGCGTTTGCAGTTCAACATTTCTGAGGGGAGGATCCCCAGGATCAGATGTCAAAATCCCTATACCTACCTACTCTACTGTAGCACAATACTGAACAAATAACTAACCTTTTCTCTATTTATGATTTATTTATAAGATTTTCAATACAATATTCAAAACAGACAGTGTATAATTACGTACACGTGCGATGAAGAAATGACAAAGTAATAATATAAAATATTATTGTGAGGATGATATTTGTAGACATAATATAAAACCACAACAAAGAACTTACTTTTATCTCACAGATCTCAGTTCCATGACGGGTACATGTGACACATCCATCTGGTGACGCTCCCATGTACGGCCATTTAGGATTCAGGGTTAGGGTTACAGGAGAAGCTCTGGTGGTGCACTTTGCAGTCCATACTGCTTTCTGGCAGTTGCCTCATATTTGCATCCTTACCTGTAATGAATAAAAATAGGAATAGAAAAAGAAAATTGTACAATCATAATTAGTAACTGATATACAAAATGGCAATCTTAAACATACCTCAAAGCCAGCCTTATCCAGTGTATGAGGCATAATGCGCAAATTGTAGATTTTCACACCTGTGTTGTCCTTACCTAAACCTTTTCTTTGCCTAAGTAATACCCTGACAGGGCCATAAACGTTGATTGGATTAGCTAGTAATTGATATAACATGCATATTATACCAATAATTATTTTGTTTGAGCTAAAGTGTTGTGTTAAACATGCCTTGGGTTGTGATATTTATGTTATTACTTACCCAGCCATACAGTTACAGTGTGCTGTAACAACCTCTCCATCTGCTCTAGCTACAACCCAAGTTTTCAATGGGGTTTCCCCGGACCTCTGTCTCTAATCGCTAATCAGGGCATGAATGGTAATGCTAGCAAGCCTAGTAGGTTCTACTGACGTGAGTCCATGTTGCTAGCTAGCTAAACGGTGGATTCGGATTAACAGTAGCCTAATGTTATTTAAAAAAACGAAATAAACAAACCACATTTACTCACCCGGACAGAAAGAAGTCGACATTTATTTAATGCCTCTTGGTGCCGAGGTCATGGACCCATCCACATACGAAGTAGTAGTAAGCCTCCAGACTCGTCTATGTTTTCATTGGCCGTGTAGTAGGAGGGCTGAAGGACGAGGCAGTTTGTGACGTCCATGGGCTCAACGGCGGACAAATAAGGTAAATCACGAGAAAAATTCCCCTTTTTCAATTGATATGGATCATAACCAATATGTGCTGCGATTTTGTCACGATACTTGCTGCGGGCAGGTTTGTCTAAGTGTTTAACATACTCCGTGTCCTCCATCTCCAATTGTTATGAGCTTAGAATTTTTACTTCCTGCCCTCCACTTGAAATTCGCGCGTCATCCTGCGTCATCATTATGACGTATCTGAAAACGACCTATACACCAGATGTGGGACAAAGACTACGTTTGTGCGGGAGAATGTGGGACAAAGTGCCGTTTTTTTTTTGCAAAATAAACCTGTAGTACAAGCTAGACCTAGGCCTATTACATGATCTCCAGTGTAATATATACATAGACAGGAATACTGTAAATTGTCTCTGCTGGTGTTTGTTTCCTGTCCATTATATTTCAAAAAGCAAACAGTATCACTCAGAACTTGTTGCTTATCGAGCCAGGGCTATGCTGAATTTGTTGTAGCTTTGCCATAACAGATGTATGATGTAGGCCTATACATGTCAGCTAGGCTACATGATGTAACATTGAATGTGCCTTGTTTTACAGGTGTCTGAGTGACCTGATGGAGCCGGACGGAGCCATCAAGACCGTCACAATATCCGTTCCTTCAGAGGAGGATGTGTTCACTGGGTGGGACAGGTGGTCTTCTTCAGGGCTCAACAACAACTGGACAGTTACATAAAAGTTATGGCTTTGCTTCTGTTTGATATGTACACTTCATTTTCAATAAATCTCTCTGCACTTATCATATCAAAACAAATAACCCATATTTTTAATCTTTCCATCTCCTCTGGTATTGTTCCTAAAGTCTGGAAAAAAGCTCACGTCATTCCATTACATAAAGGGGGTGACAAAAGTGATCTCAATAATTACAGGCCAATTTCCAAACTCCCATGCCTGGCAAAAATTCTAGAATCAGTCATTAATACTCAGTTGAAAACCTTTTTATCCAGTGCTTCCATTTTGAGTCCATTTCAATCTGGTTTTAGGGCAGGCCATAGTACTGTCTCTGCTGTGACTTTGGTTGTAGACAACATTGTTGCAGCATTAGACAAGAAAAAGCACTGTGCAGCACTTTTTATTGATCTTTCAAAGGCCTTTGATACTGTTGACCACCATTTGCTTTTACAGAGGCTTTATGACATTGGCTTTGATCAGTCTGCATGTAGCTGGTTTAGGGATTATCTCTCTGATAGACAGCAGTCAGTTAAACTGGGAAGATACCAATCTGAATTCTTAACTGTTACAAATGGTGTCCCACAGGGCTCAATTTTAGGTCCAGTTCTTTTCACAATTTATATAAATAACATTGTTTCATCGCTAAAAAACTGTCACGCCCATCTATACGCTGACGACACAGTACTGTATTGCATTTCCGATTCGGTGCACCAATCTATTGAGAACCTACAAAGCTCTTTTAATACTCTGCAGGACTGTCTAGTAGACCTCAGGCTTGTTCTTAATACAGACAAAACCAAATATATGTGTTTCTCCAGAGCAAGAACTACAAATTTGAATGATTTTAATGTTTTTACAAAGAATGGATTTTTAATTGAAAGAGTCACAGAGTACAAATATCTCGGCATCTGGTTAGATGATAAACTCACTTTTAATTTCCATATAAAAAATCTTGTTTGTCGACTACGACAAAAAATTGGCTATTTTTATAGGAACAAAACCACCTTCCCTTTATTGGTAACACTTTATAATAACTATCCGTTGTAACTCGTTAATAGATCATTAGTAAACTCTTAATTAATGATTATTAATGATTTGTTAAGTGTTTGTTAGCAGTTTGTTAAGGATTTATAACAATGGTAGATAGTTAATAGCTTAATAATTGAATCAGTTCATCTGGGAGGTAATCCGAGATACCGACGAGGCTGAAATAGGCTATAGACTATACACAGTGCATGGGCAACTGAGGGCAGCCCCATTTTCAAATATTTTTAAATAAACTCAATACACACTGTGCATGCCATGGATTTGAACGTGACGTGATCAGTTAATCTCGGATTACCTCCCAGATGAACTGATTCAATTATTAAGCTATTAACTATCTACCATTGTTATAAATCCTTAACAAACTGCTAACAAACACTTAACAAATCATTAATAATCATTAATTAAGAGTTTAGTAATGATCTATTAACGAGTTACAATGGATAGTTATTATAAAGTGTTACCTTGTTTTTTTGTTTTTTGTTTTTTTCTTCTCTTCACTTGTTGTGTATTTGATGTATTTGCATTGAATATTGTGTATGCATTGTTGTTTTTCCTTGGAATTTGTTTGAACTCGACACCATTGAAAATGAGGGTCACCCCTCAATTGGTCTCTCGAGGATAAATAAAAGTTAAATGAAAATGAAAAATGAGAGAGAGAGAGAGAGAGAGAGAGAGAGATCCATAAAGACAGGAGGTATCAGCACTATCTACTCTCCCTAGCCTCTGTAGTGCACCCTGGAGAATCCTCTCCAGGCTGATAGACAGGAGCCCACAGCTGCACTGGCTCAAAGGTAAGCCGTTGCTGCTGGGCCTGACTTACAGATGGGGGGGGGGGGGGGGGTTTGAAAGCTGAATCAGCGGCGCTTGTTTATCAATAACTTTATTCCCACAAGCTTTAAGGTCTACATTACAAAAACAGACTACCTTAGCAAAAAAATGCTTTATATCTCATTTCTTTCAAATAAATTCCAGAATGATTCCGATCTGGTGAGAAAAAGGCAATTTTTTTTCAAAGTTCAGTGTAGTAATCTTTGAATAGGTAAACATGTACCTCCACAAGAAGATTTTTTAAATGTTTAAAACAAGAAGTTTGACAAAAGAAGTCAGAGGTGACAACGAAGGGGGGCAGCTCACTGTTCATTTTCTCTAGTTGTGCCGTTAGTTTGCCGACATGTCTCTGTGTTGATGTGATAATTGAACATGATGTAACTTTTTACTTGTGCATATATTGTGACATTTGTATTTCTTTTTGTCATAAGTAAAAGTAGGAAATGTTTAATGAAACAGAATAGAATGTGAAGGCTCATCAGGTTAAAGTTGACCAGAGGAAGGGGGAGGTCCATAGGGCCATACAGTAGTGAGGAGTAGAGGGAGGGGGCTACCGGGGTTCCCCCACGCAGCTGTGCCTTTTTCACTCCTCCCTCTCCCAAGTCTCATTGGTTCTCAGTTCACTATATAACAACACGTTTTGAGCAGAACTGAGATTACTATATACTCCTAAAGTTTGTCACTCTCTGTTCCAGCACACTCTATCTGTCTTCAACCATAGAGGCAGAAGAAAAACTTAGAAAAACTTTGTGAGTCCAAAATACTCTGAAAGATTTTCGGACTTCGAAGTACTTAGAGGCAAAGTCTTTTAAAAACACATCTTTGAAACTCTTGACACAGAATGACTTGGTTAAATATTATTAGAATAGGAAATCGGACAGAATGATTTGGAAGTAGCAGGATATTATTGGGCGATACCTGTCTAAGTCCTTGTGATTTAATAAGATTTCGTAAAGCTTTAGATGGTACTTACTAGGCATGCATGTATATGTCTGGGTATTGTTTCAAGTTTTACAACAAATTTAGAAACGAGATCAAGTCAACAGATAATAGGGGAAAAATAACTATTGAATGAGTTATAGGCATACAACCTCTTTTCTTTTCCTTTCTTGTCCATTTTATGTATTATACCTATACTCTCTTGTATTTTGTAAATAAAATCCCTTAAATGTTGTAAAGCCTCAGTTGTGAATTAGTTTATAACTGGAACAGAAGGACTTTAGGTATAGGGTTTTTCTTCAAAGAGATGGTTCCGTCCTCGGGGAGGTAAGTACAATTTGATTCCACACAACGGCACATTACTGATTTAAAACACACACAACCTCATACAACTAACCTCTCTGTAAGGAGAGAATATGTTGATACACCTAATCTTTAAAAATTAAAGAATAGGTTATAAATACCTTCCCAGATTAAACTAGATGTTTATATTCTGAAAATAGTATATCTGTTCTATTTTACTAGAAGGGTGGTTTACATAACTAAGTTACTCACAACTTATAAGCAATAACTAAAGAAGGATATCTTCCGTGAAAAAGGAGGAGGATTTTCTGAAGCAATATTTAAAAGGGTTTATAGTTTAGCGGAGATCGGCATCACAATTAAGGATGAGGGGGCTCTGATAAAGTAAAACTCTGAACACGGTGGTATATATTGAATATTGTACTTTATTTAGATGTAAAACTCAGGTGGTAAAGAGGGTAAATCCAGCGCTATTAAACAAAGAGGCAGGGGTTTGCGTCTCTTGCAGGAACCGTGGTGAGATGAGAGTCTTCTTTATGAAGGAATAATAAACAATTAAAGCATTGTGCTACAAGTTGGTTAAAGCGGCAACGAGTAACATTTAAATATCTTTTAAACAGCCTCATGTTTCGTCTCATAATCATAAATTACCTTTAACAGCAAACGAGACCATCAGTGCAAAGAAAGACGTTTTTATATAGTTTTTATTACTGCATTTGATCTGGTCGTACATCCAGTCCGATTTTCGGTTCACGTGTGCATGCTCTATGGTCACATATCCGTATTGGTCGCAGATTTCAGTGTGGCGCAGGAACGCGATTTGAGAAGCCTATCACTCCAGGTGAGAGAAGGGGATAGGGAGACCAGATCCCAATTCACCAGATGTGGGACAAAGCCTACGTTTGTGCGGGACAAAGTGCCGTTTTTTTAGCAAAATAAACTCACCACCGGTAATGCCAGAGACACGGCTTTCTATATTAAAAAAACACTATCTTTAGATCAGCGCGCAGCAGTTAAGTTAGCTACTGTTAAACAAATAGAGCATTAAGGCTGCGGCTTCACATTAAAAGCATTTCACTGGCTTCACATTAGCATTTCACTTGACAAACGTGAGTTGGCTTTTATTTTGAAGTAACACGAAGGTAAACGCTGAAGCACTGCAGGCAGCACCTTCACAGAGCCCACTGAGCCCAGCAGCCCGATACACACACACAGACAAACACACACACAGACAAACGGAGACTGCTGTCTCCTCACAGCTATCGGATAAATGCCAGATTATAAAACACGCATTTAAAAAGGGGGGCACACTTTCAATAACAATGCGGGACAACGTCTCAATTTGTGGGACGTGTAAAAAGTAATGGAAATGCGATCTGGTCACCCTAGAAGGGGAGCGGGAGCCTTGTTTGAGACAGTTATTTGTCGTCATAATGACTGATAACGGGGCTGAACCATCAAAGAAAAAAAAGAAAATGCAATGAAGAAAAGCTAAAAGGGAGAGTGATAGGCGGGCAGAGGGCGTTGCCAAGCAACGTATACACAATTTCACGGAGTGAACCTAGACTGCAGTGTTTACTCCTAAATGAATGAGCGGTAGCCTACTAAAACAAAGTTTACTTTGCCTCACCAGCATCATCAGATGACCATTATTCATCTGAAATAGTCATTATTTACAACAACATAAACACATTACCTCATCGTGATCCATAACTAACTGCCGTCTCTCGTTCATTCGCTTTGTGTGGGGACACTTCAGCTCCGTGAGAGGTGACAATGGATCAACTCATTGCAATCTGCTGTAGTTGATGCTGTGTCACTAACCACTCTCACCGAGCCGAAAAGAGTCCGGTGCCCTCACACTTTCAACACACGGACACGCACTATATTGCTTCCTGATTATTTGAATCTTGAGGCCCTGCACAAGCTAGAAAACAGCTTCACGACAGCTGGCATCGTAAAAATACTACCGCTTTTGTTCAAAGGTGTCACCAACGTGCCGACTTACTCGTTGTAGCTTTAATATGGGTTTGATAGGATATAACTAATAAACTTTTGATAGTAGCTTTTCATTATAAATCAGACTTCTTATAGTCGAGATCGCAATAGTGTATCCAGACTCGAGAAATGCAATCAGATCGCAGAAGCCTTTCCCGTCAACAACGCTCACAGGCAGGATGTCCCCGATTATCGTTTTAGCCGTAAAGCCACAGAGCTTCCCTGTGCGGCGTCATCCACCGTTTTTATTTATTTTTTTGCTAGACCCCTCTGCGTTGGGACATAGATTGTGCCAATTAAACATTCCCGTTGGAATGGATGAAGATGCTGCCCGGACACATTACACTTGAATAATTGAAGAAACAGCCGTGATAAGACTCGCACTTACACATCACTTCGAACTACATTGTTGGTGTTTTTGTCCATCAGTGAAATACTACTGGATATTTGTGTGTGTGGTTGCATACTTATAATGTCAGGGTGATATACTGTGGTAGCCTGGTCCTACCAGACCATCGTACTTCATTTCATTTGTACAGAAGGTCTGGAATCGCTCGATTGACAAATATTAACTCACTTGAAGACGGGTGTCAAAGAACTATTGGATCTGCCCAGTGCCACTCTGGATCTGCCAACCAATCGCATAACGTTTTGTCATGACCAGTGTTGGGAATAACGCCGTTTAAAATAACGGTGTTGGGTAACGCCGTTATTTTTTCAGTAACAGAGTAATCTAACGTATTACTGTTTCCGTCGTTACAACGCCGTTATCTTTACCGAACGTTAAATGCGGTGCGTTACTATGAATTGATTGAATAAACTGTAATCCGTACGCACCCCTGGCTCCATACACAAACTGCTAGTGAGGAGACCGGGTGGGTTTCCTTTTCTATAGGTTACAGTGTTTGTTATTTCTTATAGTGTTTTAAGATGTGTTTTATTCAGTGTGGATGACGTCAGTCAGCCGGAGCGTCTGTTTAGTGAAGTTTCCTTTTCTTTCTCTTTCTGTTGTGTGAGCGTGCAAGTTGCCGCAGTATCATTCCACGGTTGAAACTTTCCCTGAGTTTGTTTGCATCTCCATTGTGTGTAAGTGCATGGAGTTTCCCGATCGCTGTAATAAGCTATAATTTATGCACGTTATAAAACGGACGCGATTCGCGGGTCGCAACAGCTGTTTAACGTGTCATCACGAGCGGAGTATTGCTATTGTTCTTTCCCCGGGATCTATATGCTGCTATGTTAAAGAAGAAATAAACTTAGGATAAATCCTTACTCCTCCTCTCATCATCTCATGCTTCATAGTCTGACGTTTTTGGCCGACACCCCGTGACTCCAGTGATATAGCAGATCAGCGCACTGACGGTACATCCACCAGTTTCCTCTACTACAAAGATATGAGCACTACTTCCAATTCAATGAGGTCAAAGAATGTTTAATTTTGTTGAGAAAAAAATAGGCCTAGGCCTACTTGAAGTGCAGGATAAACCTCGTGCTGTCTGTTGATGTGCAATAAATATCGAAGGTTATGTACAAGTAGGCCGACCTGTCTGTTCTACTCCTTTCAACTGACTTGTGAAAACTGCTCAAAAAAATCCAAATTCCTTTTTTTTTACAGTAACGCAAATAGTTACTTTCCCTGGTAAATAGTTACTTCTATTATAAAGTAATTCAGTTACTAACTCAGTTACTTTTTGGAACAAGTAGTGAGTAACTATAACTAGAAATGCAATTCCTGAAGAAATTGCGGTGTGAATGCTGATGCTGCTGAAGCTGCTGATGCTGAAGAAGCTTCACTGCTGAATGTTGATGAAGAATGAAGGATAAATATATCTGAATTAACAGAATGGTAGAATGTATGAAAAATGTGGAATATTTGGAAGTTTGAATGGACTTTCTAGCTGAATTGAGGAATGAATTATGACCTTGAACTATGACCTCCAAAATGTAATCAGTTCATCTTTGAGTCAGAATCAACATTTGTACAACATTTGAAGAAAAACCGTGGAAGCGTTCATGAGATAATGCAGTCACAAAAGACAACGTCACAGTGACCTTGAAATTTGACCTTTGACCTCTAAACTCTTGTGTTGTGATGTCATCTCTGAGTCATACTCAACATCTGTGCAAATTTTTAAGAAAATCCGGTGAAGTCTAAAATTTGGTGTTGGAACGGGGATTCGAACCCCCAACCCTGTGTTCAGCTCAATCAGGATACTACCATGTAATGTCCTGTTGGAGCTGAACATGTAAAATGTGGAATGAAGTTTATCGGATGAAAACTGACTTGAGTTAACGGAATTTGATTTTATTGTGTTTGTGTCTATGTGGTGTGTGTGTGTATGTGTGTGTCTCTCTCTGTGGAATGTGTGTGTGTGTGTGGCTGTGGTGTGTGTGTGTGTGTCTCTGTGGAGTGTGTGTTTGTGTGTGTGTGGCTGTGGTGTGGGTGTGTGTGTGTGTGTCTCTGTGGTGTTTGTGTGTCTGTGGTGTGTGTGTGTGTGTGTGGCTGGTGTGTGTGTGTGTCTGTGTGGTGTGTGTGTGTCTGTGTGGTGTGTGTCTGTGTGGTGTGTGTGTGTCTGTGTGGTGTGTGTTTCTGTGGTTTATGTAGGGTGTGTGTGTGTGGCTGTGGTGTGTGTGTGTGTCTGTGGTGTATGTAGGGTGTGTGTCTGTGTGGTGGGTGTGTGTGTGTGTGTCTGTGTGTCTCTGTGGTGTATGTAGGGTGTGTATGTGTGTGTGTGTCTCCCTCTCCCTCTCCTTCTCCCTTATGTAGCACAAGGCATTGGAGTTGAACCTACATTAGCCTATGATGTCATCGTTGAGTCAAAGGCAGGTGCATGTGCAGGGGTCACCATGGTGACAGACAGCTAATCAGTGTCAATTGTAAACAGCTGGTACTCTACACACGTACGGACACTTATCTCCCCAACCGGATCACACAGTCAGAGGTTTTAAATGAACGCATAAGCCCAAACTGCTGCTCATATCTCGCAAACCGTTTGTCTGACAGAAAAAATTATCGTACCGTGAGAATCAGAAGATTCCAATTAATATTCAGTGTCAAATGTGTTTCTTTAATGTAAAAACTTTCGAGTTGAGAGCAATTTTCGTTTAGATTTTCTGTCGTGGAATGTAGAATCTCTTATAAACAGAGAGTGGGTGAGGCAGGAGGCATCGTTCGGTTAGACTTTTTTCCGCTTAGAAGCTCACAGCTCCCAATATGTATGTCCATTTGGCTCCAAAGAAACATTTCTGCGACCGCAACAATATTATCTACAGTTACGAGACGAAAATCATCCACGAGGAGTTAGATTTTTGTGAGTTGTCGCAATCTTAAATATGTCTGGTGTTCTTTTTTATTCCCTCTTCTCCACTCTGGCAGTTGATCTGTACACTCTAGAAATCACTCAAATTGATGTTTCATGCATCAAACATGGCTGATTAATTTGAAAACTATGCATTTTTTTTAAAAGGTTGAATTTTAACAATGAAAGACGGAAGATAGCTGAACTGTTTGCCGAAGAAATTAACTTTGTAGGATGAATTATCAGTGAGCTAGAAGTGTTTGAAATCAGTGCAAAATGCTCCGCGTTTTGCCGATATCCTCATTCATTCTCTATACGGATTTTGGGTGTAATAAACCTTTAAATATCTCTGAAGTTCTGAATTTTATGAAAAAATAGTGAATTATGGAAATGTGCTCCCGTGCAAGACGAACATGGGACACTTTGAATCGAGTTTCTACGATGAAGTATGAATGAGTAGGAGGAATCATAATTTTGCATGAAATATTAATTTCATAAAAAGTTGATTTTATTTAAAATTATGAATGTTATGAAAATTATTTTATCAGAATATTGATGTCTGGAATGAGTTGAACAGTTAGATACTGGTATCAAGTTTGTCGGATGAATTCTCAGGGAGAAGATGAGATTTGAAACTTTTCATAATTTTGGTTTAATTGCTTATTAATTATGAAGTTATGAATTTTTTTGAATTTATTTTATAAAAGCAATAATGTGAAAAATGGGCTGAATATGAGGATAGTTGAAGGAAGTTTGTGGAATGAAGCATGTTGAAGATATGGCCGGACCTGAAAAGCGGGCGGAATAATAATAATAAGAATAAATACGGTGAATATCAAAGCTGTGAATGTTTTCAGCATTCACACCAATAATAATAAATATGCAGAATATCAATGCTGTGAATGCTTTTAGCATTCACACCAATAAATACGCAGAATATCAATGCTATGAATGCTTTCAGCATTCACACCAACTAATTACTTTAAGTAACGTATGTCATGCGCCGGCTTCTGAGCCACACAAATCTGGCTGGAGAGAACCCACTAATATACCGCACACCCAGACTGACTACTGAAGGGAAATGAAAATTGAAGTATGTAGGCGGGCGGTGCTAGGCTAATACTGTGGTAGGCAGAGGACTTAGTGTGCGGCGACACTGGAGCTTGTGTCTGGTCTGGCAGAGCTGTAATCTATTGTTGTTCAATGAGATAGCTACAAAGCAAAACTGAATTAATTCCCCATCCTGATAACACTGAACACACATTCATAACTGAATTCTGTTTTTTTCGATCTAAATACTGTAAAAATACATTGTTGCTTAACACAATCTATTATAGTGTGATAAACTACTTGTACAAAATGGAAAGAGAGAGTCATAATTTTGAAATAGCTGTCCAGTCTCAGTTGAGTGCAGCTCATTACATGGAACTAAAAAAAGCACCTCAGGGCTCCAAAGCAGTTGCACAAGGAGCTGCAGGGGAAAAAATCACATGTGATCAATCAAAGCTGGGGGAAAAAACCTCTAGGAGCAGTGTCAGTTTTATTTAAAAAAAATGGTACCTCCTCCATGTCAACAAATGTGGGTCGTACAGGGGTCTGGGTGCCCATGTGTGAGTGCTGGCAGCCCCAGATATTGGTGTGAATATCAGTTTTAGATTAATAAATTGACACACATGTTCCAATGCCCCTCTGATATAGAAAAAAAGGCGTAATCACACCAGTGGGGCACCTGAGCCGCTCAAATGCCCCTCTAATGATAAGGCAAGTGTAGAAGTCCCATAAGCCGACACTTGTTTGAATAAAGATTCAGAAGGGCACCTAGGCAATGCCCCCTCTGCACCCCTTCTGTGGACACTACTGTCTTTGTCAGATATAGGGTCTTGCATCAGTGCTAGATCTTCTCATCTTATCATGGCTGACACCTCTGTCACATTAACATGTGTAGGAGGACAGGGAGAGAGACAGAGGAAAGGAAGGGGAGAAAAGAGGAGGTGAGAGAAGCCAAAAAAAGATGGAGGAAAAGTTGAAAAACCAAGAGAGCGTGACTTGGCCAAAGCAGATTAGAAAAAGACTAATCGTTGTGGAGGCTGTCACATCTGATAGGGACGCGACACGTCAAGCCTCCTCTGAGGGGCTGCGCTGTCGCACAGGAACAACTCTCTAAAAACACAGTATACAACTCCATCCTCACTCACTTGTAATCTGTTTGCAGGGACCACGCTAAGCCTCATTTGTAAGAGATTTAGTTTACGGCATGGCTGTGTTTTCCTTTCACCCACTCCAGTTTGGTTGAGCTAATGAGCTTGGCATCTCAAATAAGCACAGGACAAAGAGCTTATCAGGGAATCACTGTTAAAAGCACAATAGCATTTCATGTAGAGAGAATGACATTTGGGAACATGCAATTAGAATAAAAGTATCCTGAAATCAGTGGCGTGCACAGGTAGACCTGAAGTGGTGCTCAAGCACCTGCCCTTTTCCCCTGGCCCAATCAAGTGCCCTTTTGAGAAAAATAAATGAAAAAATCTGAAAGTTCGTTTTTTTTTTGTTTTGTTTTTTACAGTGTATGTGGCCCATGCCGACATTATCATCTATAAATGCTCAACGATTAAAAACGTTTGACAATAATGCCCCAATAAATATGCCCCCCCCCCTCCTCCTCCGCACACACTTCTTTTGTCAATGTGAACGCGCAGAGTGGACACAAACGGAGGCGCGTTGCCGCAGCAGTTTACAGCTGCTGCACACACCTGCCCTGCCCCACCAGCGAGGTAACACATACATGAATGGAGTCAAGAGTGTATTGTTTCCCCCCTAAGCCTCAATTGCCAAGCTATAAATTGCATTTATTTGTCTCTGTTATAAAGTAGCCTCTATCATGCAGCGCCACACAGCTGAGCATAAATTAGCCGACTGTCCTGCTTAACAAGCTAGCCCAAAAAAAAATATTGATATTACGTGATGAACACAACTAATGTCGGCGGAGTTTGTCATTGGTCCACATGTGAATCAATCAGTAGCCTATGCTGAATATTTAGTGTTGTTTAGGTTTACTTTAGGCTATATAATTAACACTTCACTTGCAGTAATTTATTTGCTAAATGACAAACAGGCAATTCCCAATTGCCTGCAGAAAAAGTAGCCTTGTGTCTTGTTGTAATGTAACCAAGCAGTCTTATTCATATGGTTGGTCTCTTTTTATTTACAAATTGCAGTATAATGCCTAGAAAGGAGAGGTTAAAAAATTAAAAAGAATGGGACCTACAGCAGGCAGCCAAGGGGAGCAGCTCTCTGCTCTCCTGGATGAAAGCATCCACCAGCAGCAAGGAGGAAGATGAAGATGAAAGCTCAGAGTCAAGACCAGAGTCATGTTAACTGTTCAGGGCCTTTTAAAGCTCAGATTTTAATGTTGAACTGTTCCTCAAATGTTATTGAAATATCTTAAAAGTTGTCCACACATTCTATTTTAAATACGCAAAGTGGGTTGGTGGTACTAAATCAGTCATGAAGCTATATAAGCTAATTATATTATTTTGTCCCAACCATAAGTTATTCCTATGTTACAAGACTTGCAGTAATCTTGTATTTACCTTAATAGGATATTATTAGTACAGAGATCAGGGGCCTAACGAAGACTTCAAAGACATAATTCGGGATAAGGGATTATTTAAAAAAAATCCGAAGCTGACTGTTTTTTTTTCAAACATACATTGTTTCTTCCTGCTTTTTGGTAATTCTGTGTCTCCAAATTATTCCAGAAAATAGTACTAAATAGCCCACGTTGACACAGGTGATTTAGCCTTAGCTTTCTTCTCAAAGTGCACCAGATTGATGAATTTTACTTTAAAAGGTTAAAATTTTTCTTCCGGGGGAGCATTCCCCCGGACACCCCTAGAAGGTCCAGGGTCCCAAACACAGACTCCCAAATTCCTTTGAGAAACACTCTGTGTGGCCGGGTATTAAAAGTCATTAGGCCAGGGGGGGGGTTTTGTACAAGTACCCTTAAAATGATGTGGTCATTCATCGATAGAATATATTGTGCCCTTTTTTTTGCACTGAGCACCTGCCCCCCAAAATGTCTGTGCACGCCACTGACTATAACTGCAAGGCTTCAGCTAAAATTGGACATTTTTACAGTTGAATGGACTCCAGTCCAGCTTTCAAAGCTGCCCTGAGTAACACGAAAGAAAACAGTCCACCTTAAAGTTTCTGGTAGCTGTCACATAGCGGCCAAAAGACTATGGTAGCGGCACGGGGCATTTTCTCATCTTGAAAGTTGGTACAGCTTAAAAGGTTAACGTTTACAATGATGTGTAAAATTTAGGCTATTTTTTTGTGTTATTTCATTATTGTAATGAAGCTTACATTTTTCTGGCAGGGGGACCCATAGACCCCCATTCGGTTTTGAGTTTGTTACCCCCGCTATTACGGTAATGACCTCCTAATAGATTTGTTCTGAACATCTGAAGCCGACTCTGGTGCGTGTGTGTGTGTGTGTGTTGGAGTCGGAACACATAATCATGAAAAGTTCTCTCTCGCTCAAAGACACCCGTTAGTCTATTATTTATTTATATCTGTCCCTAAAATGTTAGTCATTCATACTACCGTCACTACCGGCTCTCGCGTTATTTTGTGTTTGTATTCCGGGAGCAGGACAACGGCTTTATGATCTGATTTCCCGAAGCATGGCATAGAATGGATTTGTATCCCTTTTTAAAGGGAGTGTAGCAGTGATCCAGTGTCTTGTCCTTCCTGGTGGGACACTTAATAAGTTGGAAAGTTAGGCAGAACTTTTTGAAGATCTGCCTTTTTAAAGACCCCTGTCACCTGTCACCTTGGCAGGGTGTTTGGTGTTTTGTCCTTCAAGGCAGCCTGTGGTTAGGGTTAGGGTTAAATGGGTTAGGGTTAGGTTAATGTTAAGGAATAGGGCCTAGGCTCCGTTGGGAGGACAAAACACCATCGAGAGTGCAGGAGCTTGGTTGGATTTTGGTCTATTTTGTTCTACACTGGTTGTTGTTTATCATGAAGCAGACTCCTCCACCTTTGGATTTACCAGACTCTTCCGTCCGGTCCTTGTTTAAGACAGAGACGTGCTCGGCTGGAGTATCTGCTGTGCTTGGTACGTGGGGGGTCTGACATTTTTCAGACAGACAAAGGATGTTACAGTCCCTTATATCCCGCTGGAACTTTATCCTGGCCCTTAAATCGTCTAATTTATGTGATGAATTTGCTTCAAACTTCGCACAAATGTCCACTATGACCTGATCAAAGGTCAAATATGGACTATTTTGAAGGCAATATAAGATGAACGCTTAGGGGGATTTTCTTTAAACTTTGCACTAATGTCAACTGTTACTCAATTATCTACTGATAACATGTTCAAGGTCAAGGCCACTGTGACCAAGTCTTCATATTCATTCAGCTAAACAGTGTTTGTACGTTTATTGTAAATCAATATTTTCCATATGTCATGCATCGTTTCAATCCCATTCATACTTCATACTTTTTTAACATTTAGCAGTTAAGCGTCAGCTTCTTCAGTGTCCGCTTCTTCAGCGTCAGCATTCACACCACAAAGTCTTTAAGGAATAGCATTTTTAGTTTTCATTTGTTCGTGTAAATTGTTCCTGGCGTCAGGGACACTGAAGTTAAAATATGTCTTTCCAAGCTCAGACTGGACTTGTGGAACATATGACATGAGCATGTCAGTGGAGCGGGTCTGATTAAAGCACATCTGAAATAATGTGGTAGCTTCCCGGTCAGGGCTTTATATATAAACATATGCCGATGTGAGTCACGTTATTCTTCACACACATACACACACACACACACACACACACGCTTAATTATGTGTGTGCTGCCCCTGGCCATTTTTAGACAGGGTTATCCATTACGACTCTGCAGTGACCAGGCCTAATTACACCACTGTGAAGAGTTCTTTGCTACACAATGGGTGTGTGGGTGTATGTGTCCAAAGACATGGTGTGTGTGGAATGACTACATTCACTGGTTTGTTCCCCAATAGACCTAACGTGAGCAAAGTCAACAACTGTAGTCATTCACAGTATTGTTTGGGGTCTACAGACAAACACACACACACACACACACACACACACACCATCAGGTGCACTTTGCTTGAATCCAATCTTGCTCTTTACCTCCTGCCAGTTATTCACATTGTGTCTTTCATGTCAATGTTATAGGCCCGTGGCCCTCTTTGATGGTATTTACAAAGGTCTGCTGAGGTATTCAGCTTGACTCCTGTGGGCAGTGAGGATTAAACATGTAAAACTCACATTACACTATGCTTGGTGTGGTGGAACATCATCAAAGTAAATGTCATTTTCTCTGTGTGCTTTGATATAGCAGATTATAATAACAAATTGGCCATAACTCCTTGACCATAGGTCCTATCATTACCAAACTTGCAGGATATGTGCAAAAGACATGTGGTAGCATGGCCCTCTAAGATTGTCGAGATTAACCCGTAGGGGGCGCCACAAATGCGAAAACCATCATTCAAAAATGCAATGTTTGACAGGCCACGCCCCTTTCCCACTGACTCTGATTGACTTGACATTTCTTACACATGTACAGCTCATGGTGCTCTACAATAAAGCCTCTTGGACCATAGGGGTCAGACATAATTTTTTTTCTTCCCTAATTTACATGCCCTGAAATTCAGTCAAGTGACATCTACTTTGTGGATTTTCAACCTATCATCACCAAATTGTGTACACAGCATTAGGGGATCGACGTACCCGTGTGTACGAAGTTTTAGCGAGATAGCTCAAAGAACATGGCCGCCCTTAACGAAAACGTCTTCGCGAGAACGGCCCTTTTTCTGCATTTTGCCACGATTGCGACCTTCGATCGGCCACAACTCGGGACTGGAGTTCGGAAAGCCCGCGGCGGAGGTTCGTAGAAGTGTTCTGGCCCGGCCGACGGGCGGGGCGCCGCCGAAGCGGGTATTGGCGGCCTGCGCAGGGCTGCCCGTACTTTCAAAATCTCCGCAGGATTTTCTAGTTATCAATTGTTTTGTCCTTTAGAAGTTTATAAAATTGAGAAAAGTGATTATTGCAGTCTCCCAGGTTTCCCAGATTCTCAAATTGCTCAAAACCAAAAATACTCAGTTTAAAATGCTATAGAACAGGGAAGATGCTGGAACCACTCTATGTGTGTTTGAAATGGGAGCATCTTTCCATATTGCTGATTCATTTTCTGTCAATCGGTTGATCCTTTTAGCACTAACCCTCGGCCTGATCACTGAAATGTGAACCCCTCAGCACCTTAGAGCAATCGTGTGTACCTCATGTCGCACCCATAAGGAATTCTGAGTAATTACAACAACACTGTCGGTGCATCTACATGAGGTAAGTCTTGAATGATCAAGTATGGATTTTATTCCTTCTGCTGTTCGTCCAGGTTTTTGTTTTCATTTAGTTTGCGCTTCTTGGGATTTTTCTGAGCTCCAGCACCAGTGTGGGGAAGGCGGGGGCAACACCAGTTTATCACATTGCCATACTAAGAAATACAGAGACTCCTTCCGCGATGGCTTGAATGTAACATTAATGTATATGAAAAATGTATGCAATATAGCTTTAATGTTTAATGGAGTTTAAAAAATGTCCTAGCTGAGACATGCTGAGGACATTCTGTGACGACAGAGCGGTTGTGGATGAGGTGGCTCAAGGCTGTGCTTTACTTTAACTCAAGGAACAGGTTGGCTGGAGAGGATGAGCTACATCACCCTAAACCTCATGAGAGAATGATGCATATCCAGCTCACTTGCTACTAGAGGGATGCTTTAACCATGCAAGAGCTCAGTGCTCAGGCTACAACCTCAGACAAGGGAATAGTGATGAGAATATGATGCATATCCAATCACCTTTAGACTAGAGGGATGCTTTTACCCAGCAGTACAAGCATATCCTTGTTTCCTCGGCTTGCCCAGGATTCCTGGCTCTGCTTGTTGTTACTGCAGTAGCCATTTTGCCCTTTTCCCCCAAGTACAGTTTCCCTGCGTTCCGAATCGCACACTCTTTCTTTTTTCTATTCTACATACTACATCCGACGATAAAAAGAATCTAGTTAGGATGCAGTAGGCATACTATTGGGACATACGTACTTTAACTCTTTTATTTCATCATAACATTGCGCCTTGAACTTGCCTCTTGCTTTTATATCCGTCGCATCCCTGTTTGTTTTCATATGGAGGCTTCATCGATGTGACGTCACTTCACGTTGTGGGTCAGAATCGCCCAAATAAGATGCTGTTTTCAACACTAACAATCTTGGCCAGATGAAGTAGGACATCCGGGTACTTCTAACCATCCTAAATCTGGCCACAAGAATCGGGACATCCTAAATCTTTTTTCTACATACTATATAGTAGAAAGTATGCGATTCGGAACGCAGGGTTACAGTTACATTGCTTCAGGAGTTCAAAATGGTGTAGGAAAATGTCTGAGAGAACTGTTAGTTATTACATTGTCAAAATCATGACAGGCCATTGCACATTACCACATACAGTGTTTTGACACTTAAAACACTGTTACTGTATATATTACTTCATTACTATTAAATATGTGTATCATCCTGAATCCCAAATAATTATATGACTTGGTGGGGATCATTTGTAAACCTACACATGTATTTTTATTCCCACAATAACCACCCGTTTATAAAGTCTGCCATTGTAAAATAAAAAAAAGTTTTCGGTTTTATTCTCCGGAATGTAGGTTAACAGGTGCAAATTCTTCAGTCAAAATCAAAGTTCAATGGCAATTTAAGACATCCCACAGGAAAAATTTTTTCTTTAAACTGAATTTATAATGTCTGACACAATTATCACCCCAACTAATCATTGTAACAGCCACCCCAGTTTGACCTGTGTACTTACGGTAGATGTACAGTATGTGCAGTTTTTTCTTTGCTGACAGGGTTTCCTACTTTATACTGTCATACTTTAACATCTTTCTACAAGTGTTAGTTTCCAGTGAAGTGCAAATAGATAAAAAAATATATATATTTATAGTAGACACTTACAACCCTTTCCCTCCATTGGCTCAATGACGGTGGCTGCGGCTTTAACCAGGAGAATGTAATCATCTTTTGGGCTATCAAAAGAAGGACTTTTCATAAATATTTTTTTTTTCCCCCAGGTCGTTGGGTAGCACTCCTAAATAAAAAGTGGGTTGGGTCAAGGGGTAAATCTAGCCCCATTTTTTTTTTTTTTTGTATTTCAATCCAATATGTCGATACATTTGGACAGTCCAAAAATATATGTGTATGGTCTCCCACCAAGCCACAGCCAGCCCCGCCAGCACATGTTGGAAAAGTTGCTTAACTTTGAGATGATAAGAGGAGTTCTGAAATATCTCATTTTAATCTTCCTTTCAAACTCTCTCCACACTGGACTATTGGTTAATTTACAGTGCTGCTCAAAATTTTATGAACCCCTTGAGCATTTTGGAATTTTATTCAGTTTAACCATTAATCATTAATTTTTATCAATACCAGTATTTTTATATGAAATAACAGATGTTTGTTTATCAATTCAACATTTTTCTTTTCTGGAAATCAATTGTTAAAACGGATAAAACAAATGATTTGCCCACTTGTGTATGTGCAAAAGTTTGTGAACCCTGAGCTGCATTGCTTAAATCGAGCATGTAAACACAATCAGATGGGCCAAATTGTGTGATGAAATGGACCAATGTAATCAGAGATCTTTAGGTAAGAAATTGGCAGCACTAGATAAAACATAGATGAAACCAGGTCACTTTAGGCCCACCAAAGTGAACCCATACAGGTCAGACACCTAAAAGGGAAAGAACATCTCAGAGGATCTCAGGAATAGAGTTTTGATGTTGTATATTTGTCTGGGGACAGCTATAAATTAATTTAAAAAAAGTCTGAGCTCCATCGGTCCACCGTGAGGCAAATCATCTACAAATGGAGAGCTTTAAGAGTGACTGAACATCTGTCTAGCAGTGGACTTCCCTCAAAAATATCCACAAGCGCCAAAAGAAAAGTGATTTTTCTGGTAAAGGCCACCCAAACATTACATCTAGAGATTTGCAGACCGTTTGCCACCACCGTTCTTCACTTGAGAGAAGGTTCTTCTGGTGGCAGGCAGAGTTGCGTTTAAGCCCAAACATGGTGGTTTTGGTTATGACCAGTTACATTTTGGACTAATCTGTCCACAGAATAGACTTCCAGAAGACATCAGGTATCTCCAGGTGCTCTCTGGCAAAGTTGTGACAAGCAGTTTTGTTCATTTTTGAGAGCAGAGGCTTCTTCAGCAACCCTCCCATGGTAGCAATGTTGACTGAATTTTCTTCTTATTGTGGAAACGTGCACATCTATCCCAGATGCTGTAAGAGAGGTCTGCAAATCACTACTTGTAATGTTTGGGTTGGCTTTTAACTGAAAAATCACTTTTCTTGTGGCGCTTGTGGATGTTTTTGAAGGGAGTCAACATCTAGACAGATGTTCAGTCACTCTTAAAGCTCTCCACTTGCAGATGATTTGCCACATGGTGGCCCGATGGAGCTCAAACTTTTTCATATCAATTTATAGCAGTCTTCAGACAAATTTGCAACATCACAACACTATTCTTGGGATCCTCTGAGATTTGCTTTCCTCTTGGCATGTCTGACCTGTATGGGTTCAGTTTGGTGAGCCTAAACTGACCTGGTTTTATATCTGTTTTATCTAGTGCCGCTCAATTTCGTCTCTAAAGATCTCTCATTACATTGGTCCATCTGATTAAGTTTACCTGCTCGATTTAAGCAATAAAGCCCAGGGTTCACAAACTTTTGCACATACAAAAGTTAGCAAATCATTTGTTTTATCTGTTTTAACATTTGATTCCCGGGAAAAAAAATGTTGAATTGATAAACACACATCTGTTATTTCATATAAAAAATACTGGTATTGATAAAAATTAATGATTAATTGTTAAAAAAAATAAAATTCCAAAAGACTCAAGGGGTTCACAAACTTTCAAGCAGCACTGTATGTCCATCTCTACATGCCTGTTCCAATTTTTCATCCGATATAATTATTAATATCCAAACTGTTGTCTATTGTCTCCTCTTGAAGTATTTTATACATGTTTGATATCACCTTATTAGTTAAGTCTTCTATCATCATTATGTGCTCAGCTCCCATTTGCTCCCACGTAACTCGAACCCTGATCAAAGCTATTAAATTAAATGGAAATATTCTCTGTCTTCTGCAAAAATGTACCTTAGACTTCTCTTCTTTAGAAATCTTCCATTTCCTCTAGAAAATGAAATAAAGTTATATGGACCTGGGCTCAATGTTGGGCCTCATATGGGTTACACATTTGAAGGCATCGCCGACTGTATAAATAATATAACCTTCGTCACCCTCTTAAAATAATGGCCTAAGTCACTTTTTTCCATCACCCTCTTAAAATAATGGCCTAAGTCACTTTTTTGTCAAAATGATTTTCTTGCCTAAATCAGCTCATTGTGATGCTGGCCACCTCTGGTAAAATTCTCAGCATCCTCAGTTGAACAGATCATGTGATCCTACCCCTTTAGTGTAATGGCCTATGTCAAGAGTGTGAATTAGGCCATTTTATTTAGTCTAAGTCACTAGACGGAGTGACTTAAGCAATTTTATAAGTGTTTCAAAATGGCGGTGGTTTGTAAAAAAATATATTTTATATTAAATTATAACCAAATATGGTAAACATTTACAATAAGGTTTAGGGTTAGGGGGTTAATCAGCATTAACAGTAAGTTTATGTTTAATTACCATGCTTATTCACGTAATGCTTAGTTCATGCTTAATATCTTAGTTAATCAGTTAAGTTAAAGGTGTGGTAAATGATTATTCAGAATGTTTGTTGACAAATCACTTTTTGTCAACATCAGTGAATATCTCTTCCCAATCTGCTACCGGTCCATACTGTGTGAGCACTGACAAAAATCTTGTTAATACACAGCCTAGGCTAGAGAATTTTAACAAAGACGACCTGCTTACCGCACCTTTAATGCTAAGTTGATGCTTATGAAACATTAACTTAGCATTGATTAATGCTTATTAAGCATTAAATAACCATTAATTAATGCACCCTTATTGTGTGCATTAATAAGATAAGATAAGATACAACTTTATTAATCCCCCGTAGGAGAAATTAGTTTGTTGCAAAAACAGCCCAGCAGCAGTGGAAGGACACAGATGCTTATAGTCAAACTAGGGACAAAAACAAGACAAACAGAACCAACATCATGATGAGTGATGCATACACAACGCGTACCTAAACACACACACATGCATACACATAGACATACACAAACACAATCATCAGGCACTGTTGAACAGCCTAATGGCTGCCGGCACAAAGCAGCACCTGAAGCGCTCCGTCTTGCACCTGGGGATGATGAATCTGTGGCTGAAGGTGCTCTTCATCTGCCACAGCTCAACATAGAGGGGATGGGAGGGGTTGCCCAGGATGGACTTGAATTTGTCCATCATCCTCCTCTCCAGCACCACCTCCAGACTGTCTAGTTCAAGTCCCACAACAGAGCTGGCCTTCCTCACCAGCTTGTTGAGTCTGTTTGACTCCCCAGCCTTGGTGCCTCCTCCCCAGCACGCCCCAGCGAAGAACAGCGTGCTGGCTACCACAGACAGATAAAATGTCCTTAGTAACCTGCCACACACATCAAACGACATGAGCCTCCTGAGGAAGAAGATTCTGCTCTGACTCTTCCGGTAGAGGGCCTCTGTGTTGTCTGACCAGTCCAGTTTATTGTTGATGTGTACTCCAAGGAATTTATACGAATCCACCGTCTCTAGTTCAACCCCCTGGATGGTAATAGGGGTTGGGGACTTCCTCCTCCGGCGGAAGTCCACCACCAGCTCCTTGGTCTTGCCGACGTTGAGCTGGAGGTGTTTCTCCTCTGACCATCTGACGAAGTCCTCCACCACACCTCTGTACTCTGGAGATGGCAAGTTCCAGAATTGAGGCTGAAGTCAGCGGTATAGATGGTAAAGAGGAAGGGTGAAAGTACTGTTCCTTGGGGTGCGCCAGTGTTGCTCATCACCACATCTGACAGGCCGCTCTGCAGCCGCACGTACTGTGGCCTGCTGGAAAGGTAGTCACCAATCCAGGCAACCATGTCGGGGTGTACCTGCATTGCTGAGAGCTTCTTCTCAAGCAGGGGAGGCTGGATGGTATTGAACGCACTGGAGAAGTCGAAGAACATGACTCTCACTGAGCTCCCCAGATTCTCCAGGCGTGAGTAAGCCCTGTGCAGCAGGTAAATGATGGCGCCGTCCACGTTGAGTTGGGCCTGGTACGCAAACTGCAGTGGGTCCACACATCTGGGGCGTAAGGTGATGTAGAACGAGTATTTCGAAGGTATTCATGATGTGTGAGATCAGCACCACTGGCCTGTAATCGTTGGGAGAGCTGGGGCGAGCTATCTTAGGCACCGGAACAATGCAGGAGGTCTTCCACAACTGGGGAACCTTCTTCAGCCTCAGGGAGAGGTTGAAGAGGTGTTGGAACACTCCAGCAAGCTGCCCGGCACACACTTTAAGCACCCTGGGATTGCTTTATTCCTCTGGAGCTTTGATAGCTCCCGCCTCACCTGGCTTGATGTGATGACAAGACTGGTAACAAGGGGGGAGGATGGGGAAAGGGAGGGGAAGTAGGGGAGGGAGGAGAGGTGGAGGAGGGGGCACAGACTGACCTGCTGAGCTCACTGGGGTAGGGGTTGAGTCAAACCTGTTGAAAAATAGGTTCAGTTCATTAGCACGTTCATGTACGCCCGCCACAGCTGGACCTGGCAGTTTGTGTCCCGTGATCTTCTTCATCCCATCCCAACCTCCTTGGCACTGTTCCTTTCGAGCTTGCCCTCCAGCCTCTCCTTATAGCTGTTTTTGGCCGCCCTTAGTTCCCTTCTCAGCTCCTTCTGAACTGATTTTACCCCCTCTCTGTATATACAGAGTTTACAGGTTTAAAACACTGTGTATGGCAGACTTTCTTAATGTTTCCAGCTGACTCGTTTTAACAAAAGGATCTTAAATATGAACCTGAGAGTTTACATGATATCATGCAACAGAGAAAAAGACTGCAATATATGAATGATGATCATTTTAACACAAGAGAGTAAACATCCACCCACTCCCCCTTCCACCAACTATACTCTTTATCCGTGTGTTACCTCATGTACTTTTTTTTTAAATACTTTATTTATAGATTTTTGTATAAACAAAACCCATGTAGTTACACACACACAAAAAAAATTAAAAAAGAAACACAAAAACAAAGGACAAAATGAAACAAAAAACCAACTATACAGGTTTCAATGGTACCTCATGTACTTTCTAAGGCTCTGAATTTAATGTGGTTGCCTGTGTCAGTTTCCATTAAAGGAAGAAAAACCAACCGAATACACTTACATACTTTTATGAATTTTTAAATAACTAGACCCTATTGCTCATTGTGTCAATTTAAAAACAATCTTTAAAGTCAGTTCCCCCCATAAGAACAGCACAAGCTTATCCACCACAGTGTCTATGAGTGTGTGAAGATGTGTCTTGCAGTAACAGAGAGAATGTCATAGGCAGCATCTTCTCGCCTTCGTTATAGCTGGTAACAGGGATATTAGACTTTGGTATGTGTTTGTTCTGTACACAGAAGACTAGCTGATTATTTTCATTAGTCTCTGCAGTAAGTGAATTATAAATTCCCAGCAATGGACTGATGAGCCAGCCCTGTAATTGCAATGCTGCATTAAATGTGATTAAAAAGCATTAATTCTAAGGCAGCTTGTTGTAGCGTTTGCTCCATTATTTCAAAATGCAACACATATGCAAAACTGGCCTTTTCCTTTTTTATATCATTTATATTTTGACTCCTTCTGAGAAGCTGAGGCAGCGTGTATTGTCACAACACCAAACACTATTCCAATTTCTGGATATGAGTGAAAAACAGTGTATGCAGATAATGTAATGTAATGTGAGCAGGAAAAAAAACAAATAATCAATGTCAAACGAACATGTGATTGACTAACAGATACAGTGTCATAGTCTGGAAAGAAGTCTAACCAATCAGAGAGACTCAAAGGCACAATGATACTTGATTTAATGATGTGTCGGGTCTGCTATATAGTCCAGGCAAAATAGCATTTTACGACAGACAAATTGTAAAATAATTTTTTTCAGCTCAGATAATTTCTATGAGGTGTCCAGAACAACATACTAAAAGTCCTAAGAAATCCTAGTTGAGGAAATATGTTTAATTCTCATCAATCCGAGATGTGTGCCAATACGGCGAGACACCAATAAATCCCAATAGGGCTATTTTTTTCCTTTAGTCCTATCAAAATGAAACTTTACACAATGAAAGTATTCATGAAAATGAAAACATTTCGTATTACAAGTTTCTTTGAAAATTAATTTTAATATGCAAATGAGTTAAACACTAATCGTACATGCCCAAAATAAACCCAAATAGGCTTAATTTTTTCATTTACTCCTACCACAATAAAACTTTACATAGTAAAAGTATACTAGAAAAGTAACTTTTTTTGTATTACAAGTTTCTTTTTAAATGCATTTGAATATGCACGAGCTCCACACTTATTGAATATCCAATCATCCTACTGCCAATGGGTGATGGCAATGCTGCTTTTAGACTGGCCTCTAACCTGAAAAACTGCCTGGCTTACCTGCCAGGGGTATAACAGGTGCCTCTCATGAATTAGATTACCCCTCCCCTAGATAGTGTAATTTTCTGCTTTTTTCAGTGCCTTTCCTATGCCAAATAGACGAGACTGAAATGGCATGGATAAAGAGGAGATTGTCACACACCTTGGGACCAAGTAACTCCTTTGTCTACTTTATGTAATAGGCTGAGGAGCTCTTTCAGACCAGGGATACATCACGTTCCCCTCGCCGCCTATCTCCCTCCCCTTTCCTCCTCAGTGAGACTGCCAACAGATAAACCCTGCCAAGTGTGTGTGTGGGGGGGGGTCTTTATTTGATGGCAAAGTTGGCAGTAATGTTTCTAATGGAAGATAAGCAACCCTCTCTGAGACAAGCCTTCACAGCCAAGCACTCTCCCCAACATCAACACGCTGAGTGCAATAGAGGGAGAACTCTATCTCCCTCCATCTCTTTATACACACACAAGAACACACACACACACAACTTGCAGTGTTAGTTACATTCACACACAATAGAAAGAGCAGGGTTGGATCATAGGTCCCAAAAGTGTAATTTATCATCTCTCACTCAGAACGCGCACCACACACACACACACACACACACACATTATTGTACGTCAATCTTTTTGAGGACACTTATTGGAATAATGCATTCCTAACCCTAACCCTAGTCCCTAACCTTGAACTTAAATGCCTCACCCTAACACTAACCCAAACCTATACCATATTGTAAACTGAAACTTAAAACCAAGTCTTGACCTTCAAACAGGCCTTTGAAAAAATTAGTACCAGGAAGTTGTCCTCACTTTCTAAAAATGTCCTTACTTACGGTTAAAAGCTTGAGTCCTCGCAAAGATAGTAGTACAAGTATACGCATGCACGCACATGCACAAACACAGTGATGAGTTCCAGAGATGAGTTTCAGTCATAGAGGGACACATCAGTGAGAGTGGAACTTTAGATCGCTGTGCTCAAAGCTGCCCACAATCATTTCTCCTCCAAAGTATGTTCCCCCCCACACAGACACACACACACACAAACTTGCACCATACAATTGAAGTGCTTAGGGAGAGAGAGTACAGGCGCAGCAGAAGGCACTTACAGAGAACCAGAGAGAGGGAGAGTCCTTGACTGCCGACTGACCCCGTCTGCAGCTTGTTGTGCCCATTCTGAAAAGAGCGTTCCAATGCCGGGGGGGACTCACACTTTATTACACACGCAGAACAGCCAGCAGTGACAGGCTAGGGAAACATGAGTGATGGAGGACAACAAAGATCCAAATTCACAATGTCAAACAATGAGTACAACACCTGAGCTGCTGCCATGTACTGTAGGGGAGAATGGGGTAAGTAGGCACACTTTTTACTCTAGTGAGAATTGCTTATCACCTAAACATCTTTCAATAGTCATTCCTACATTAAATTGAAGCTTAAGGTGTTGTTGGCTTGAAATATGTACCCCTCACTTTTTCTATCTTATTGTAATAAAGAACAAATTAATCATCAAAGACACCCTTACACATTGTGACAACCAACCCCATCAAGGGGTCAGTTGTCAAACACTATGGGGTTGTTTGTCACAATGGGAATAATCTTAAAAAGAAGGCAAGAAAGTAGAACTAAATTTGAAAGTTTAATTGCATTGTCAAGTTGAC
Source organism: Hyperoplus immaculatus (assembly GCA_949357725.1). Taxonomy (NCBI): domain Eukaryota; kingdom Metazoa; phylum Chordata; class Actinopteri; order Uranoscopiformes; family Ammodytidae; genus Hyperoplus; species Hyperoplus immaculatus. Next base: position 2,161,100 of record OX442360.1, read on the forward strand.
AAATAGGCCTACATAACTTACTGTAGCCTTGGCAGCTGGTCTAGTTTGGGATACACTGGGTTGTTTTGATTTGGTTGCCCTTTTTTCTTTTGCATGCTAGCTGCCTTTTCCTGCTCTATTCTTTCCGTCTCTGGGGTGTCAGTGAGGATACAGATTGACAATTTATTTCGTTATTGGGTTCCTTTTCTGGCTGCAGCCTTGAGATAACGTGACAAGCAACCCCCCAAAAAATGTGACGACCAACCCCAACTTGAATTTCTTGCTAGCATCAAGGCCAACAACCATCTGACAACTAATTAGCTTGCTAACCACAATCTAAAATATAGTTTACCCTTCACACTTTGTATGGGTAACAAGTGTTTTGTTATAAACCCAATGTGTAAAAGCCTAGAAGAAAAATACTGAGGAGCTAAATATTTTCAATTTGACATGAAAAACACAAACAGTCGTCTCACCTCAAATTCAGCAGTCTAACTCCAAGGAAGACTATGTAGGTGACCTCTGATCCCGATTCTGGATATTTACATACCAAAATTTCATAGACAGCGCCTTCTGGTTCCGAGAAATAACGATTGTGACAACCAACCCGTGTGACAAATTACCCCGTTCTCCCCTACATGGTCGCCCAAAAAGTTGGTGTAAAATAATTTTGACCTATTCTCATGAAATAATTGTGACAATGTGAATTGTTCTTGATATAGTTTTAAGAAGTGTATATCTTCTTAAAACTTTATTGATCAATCTCACCCAAACATATCACAGTGAAAATAAAAACACAATTTACCTTTGCAGGCTTAAACAAAATGGGGGGTATTACAGTTTTTACCTAATGCTTAAACACTAATAGTGGTTGCTAGGCCCAAAGCATCACAACCTCTAACTTTGGTGACCATGCCATAAACACAAGCACCAACCCTACAAACACAATATGTGCTTTGCACTGTGTTTGAAATTCTGCAACACACTTCTTGCAAAACACTAGACACAGTGTTTTACATAAGACACATTGGTCAAAAAGGAAATCACCTGTAATCCTTGGGAAAACACATCTATTTGAAATACAAAACACAACTAAAATTGGAAAAACACACAGACTCACACACATGAAAAATAAAAAATAAAGCTAATATAATACCAATCAGTGTGAGCCTTAGCATTACAAATAGACTTCAGGTAAGCTCACCTCCTTTGTGAGACAGTAAGAGTCAGGGGAAGAGGACAAGAGAGAGCGGCAGGAGGACGAGGACAAAGAAGGCAACAGACGGAGAGATGGTCACTATGGTGGACCATGTTATAGATCATTGCCTAACAATATAGGAGGCTGGTCTGAGATTCCAGCCCAACAACACAATAGCTCCATAATTAGGACATTTAGAATGGATATCAGGAATATTTTTGCTGTTACTTCTCAAAGGATGACATTGCATGTGATGTCGATGAGGCGATGTGGCCAGACGCAAACGGGAGGCGGTATCCAAAGGATTCATAATCCACTCGCCCCATTCCTTACAACCAGGGGTGGATTACTGCACGGGCACACCGGGCACAGGCCCAGGGGCCCAAGGGCTCAGGGGGGCCCTAAGCCAGAGATACTGATAGTAACTTTTCATGTCGCATAGTCAAAGTCAAGTCACTCATGTCAATAACAGGGTCCAGAAAGTAATAGCCGCCTAAATATAAGTATACTCATCACAATTTAACAAGATAGAAATCATCATGGGCCCCTCAACTAGTAGGGGAGAAATACAAAAGGAAGTTAAAAACAATAGCATTAGTAGCTCTGTCTAAGGGGCTCCATGAGGGGCCTTGAAGGCCCCCTCACACATACAGTAATAAGCTTTCTATGTGTGAATTCTAAATTGTTCATAAAAAGTAGCTATCCACCCTTTATCTGTTGAAATGGGCCCCTCCATCATGGAACATGGGTCTGACCAATCTGGAATAGGAATAATGTTCCTTCTGCATCTCAGGATTTGATGTAGCCTCTAAAATTTCCTCTCAAAGTGCACCAGATTGATGCATTTTACTTTAAAAAGGTAAAAAAAAAATCCGGGGGGGCATGCCCCCAGACCCCCCAACATGGTACAGGGTCCCTCCAACAGTATCCCAAAAACCTGTGGGAAACACTGACTTCCTTAATATCTTAATATGTTTTGCCATTAATTGTATGTATCTGTGCGAAAAAGTCAGTGTACCGGAATGGATAGGGAGGAGTGGGGGAGGGGGGGCCCTTTAAGAGTTTGTGCCCAGGGGCCCATTGTCTCATAATCCGTCTATGCTTACAACACTTATTTTTTTGTACTGTAATTGTTTCAGAGTTCATAGTGACACACTGAATTGCTTGTTGAACTGCGATCCTACCTATTTATTGTGTTTTTTTCTTTTGTTGGCCAAAACCATGAAATTGCGATATAAACTTGTTTTCTTTTCTAATTGAAAATATAGTGGATCAATCTTTCCAAAATTATTCTGCAAAAGGTTGGATACGGCACGCAAGGCGATATTTCCCCCGTTGCTTGGCAAGGGAGGACATTGCCTGTGACGTGGATGAGGTGATGTGGCCAGATGCCAACAGGAGACAAGATCCATAGCCTAAATGTCTTCCAATCATTCCCCTACAACACTATGTTTTGTAGAACATTCTAGTTGTACCATTTATTTTTTTACTTTTGCAAAGACCTGAAATGGCAAAGTAAAATAAAAAATCTGAAGCGTTTACATTTTGTTTTAATGTGTCTAGATCAACTGTAGTGGATCAATCTTTCACAAAAAATATCTGTATGAGACTTTTAAAGTCAAAAACCATCCAAAGAACTGAATACAGCTGTGTTTTGCATAAAGCACATCTGTGTGTTGTTGCTGCTAGGAAAGAGTAATTCAAAAGTGTGTGTGTTCAAAAGTGTGTATTGTTTTGATGCTAAAAACAGTTTTGAAATGGGATTGTTAGGATTTGTTTCAAGAGTTTCATTTTGCCGTATAAGTTAAAAGTTTATCTCCATGTACTTTGTCCTATTCGGCCTGTGTGTTAAGTTTTGACACAGTGGGCCAAAGTCTGCAACATGTGTGTAAGCATTCGGCAAAAACTGTAATAAGAACGTTCAGACTGGAAAACAGGTATGTTTTGAAGTTTCAACACTAAACTGTACCAAATAAATGACAGTATTGCACATTGTTCGAATGCACAGTACAAGACATTGCTGTATTACTGTAGGTCTATGGTGTAATGTAATGTATGATTTTTCATTTTCTTCAGAACTGCCAGAAGACCAGCACAGGGTATACAATGTTCAGTGATGAACAGGAGATGGCCATAGTAAACATTATTTTGGCCAATAATGAAATCATGCTTCCTGTACTGAGAGAGCAGATCCTGGCATATCAAGTAACCTTTGCTGGAATCAACACTGTCAGCATATCGACACTGTCCCACATCCTAAAAGAGCACAAGAGCAATACATGTCCCTGGTCAGCGCGGGGGAAATATCACCCTGTGTGCCGCCATAAGTTTACAGGGTGTCCTACATCACCACTCCATCCTCGTCCCGTACAACACAGCCCTAATTATACAATTTCTCGACACATTTCACAACACAGTAGTCCAGGACGGGCCAGAGCAGCCCCAGTTTGTTATCATCTGGGATAATGTCAGTTTCCGTCGGGCTGCTCTGGTCCGGGACTGGTTCACAAACCATAACCGATTTATTGCCCTCAACTTGCACCCCATTTTTGAACCCCATTGAGGAGTTCTTTTCAGCATGGCGCTGGAAAGTGTATGACCGCATGCCTCTTCTACAAGCCATGGAAAAGGCATGCGGGGACATTGAGGTGAGGTCCATACAGGGCTGGATAAGGCATGCAAGGTGGTATTTTCCCCGTTGCTTGGCCAGGTAGGACATTGCCTGCGATGTGTATGAGGTGAGGTGGCCAGATGCTAACAGGAGACAGGATCCATAGACTAAATGTCTTCCAATCAGTACAACACTATGTTTTGTACAACATTCTATTTGTACCATTTCTTGTGTCTTTATGTTTTTTTTTTTGTTTTTTTTTACTTTTGCAAAAACCTGAAATGGAAAAATTTTAAAAATGCAGATACGTTTAAATTTTGCTTTCTTGTGTCTAGATCAACTGTTGTGGATCAAAAAAAATCTGTATTAGAATTTTAAAGTCAAAAACCATCCAAAGTACTGAATACAGCTGTGTTTTGCATAAAGCACATCTGTGTGTTGTTGCTGCTAGGAAAGAGTAATTCAAAGGTGCATGTGTGTATTGTTTTGATGCTAAAAACAGTTTTGAAATGGGATTGTTAGGTTTTGTTTCAAGAGTTTCATTTTGCCGTATAAGTTAGAAGTTTATCTCCATGTACTTTGTCCTATTCGGCCTGTGTGTTAAGTTTTGACACAGTGGGCCAAAGTCTGCAAGATGTGTGTAAACATTCGGCAAAAACTGTAAACCAAATTATTTGACCGTATAACACCCATACTGTCCTCCCTACATAGCCTTCCTATCCAGGCTAGACCTGACCATATCACACCCTATTTACCAGCACATGCCCTTTGATTACACACATTGCTCACCTGCCCCCCATTTATTGAACAAACTAGGAGCAATGTTTGGGTCTGTCAAGATTTTTATCTTTTCCCTCTTGCGTTTCACCAACCATAACTAGTTTTAATTTGTTAGTATGCTTCTGTTTTTCATAATTTCTTTTGATGTTTTATCCTTATAACTTGCCTTGCCTTATGCATTCTTTGTGTACTGTTTTTACTGTCTACTCTCTATGTACTTTAACTGTCTGCTTATGGTTCACCCAATAATAGAAATCAAAAAACCCATATAGCTTTTTTGAACTTTTTTCAATTGAACACGAAACACAAATTTGAGGGTATTTAATGCATAGGAATGTCCAATATTACTCTGTTAAATGTCACTCACTCACTAATATTGAGTATGGCCCCCTGAGAGGCATTACAGTTGGGCACTGGTAACATGTTGTCTTTATGGATGAGAGCCGCTATACCAGGGGTGTCCAAACTACCCGCGGCCCGCTTTTTATTGGCCCGCGGCCGATTTTAAAAATGTAATGCAATATGGCCCTTTGAAAAAAAAATAATGTTTTTTTTTTTTTTTTTTGCATTTCTTAGTTAACCCACTAGTGCAGGGGTGTCAAAACTGATTGATTGGCCCTTGGCACATTTTAAAAATATAATGTAATTTGGCCCTTTTAATTTTTAAATAATCTAAATGCACTCATTATATATTACAGAGAAATATGTCCCATAAAAGAAAAAGAGCACCAAGGCCATCCCAGAGGACCCTGCATAATATTTTAATTTAAATTAATATTATTATGGAAAATCCATGTGTCCTTCTCCAATAGCTTCTAATTCATCTGACACAGTGTTTACATTTTTTTCATACAAAATTCTTCAGCTTTAGCCTCTTAATTTCCCTCTCAAAGTGCACCAGATTCATGCATTTCACTTTAAAAACTTAAAAAAATCTCCCGGGGGGGCATACCCCCGGACCTCCCTTGGAGGGGCGGGATCTCAGCTGGCTACTATTTTCACCAAGCTGGACATTAGACGTAAAAGCAGAAAACACTGGGTGTATCAATGGCATTTACAGTTTTTGCCGATTGCGTACACACATGTTGCAGACTTTGGCCCACTGTGTCAAAACTTAACACACAGGCCGAATGAGACAAAGCACATGGAGATAAACTTCTAACTTATACGGCAAAATGAAACTCTTGAAACAAAATATAACAATCCCATCTCAAAACTGGTTTTAGCATCAAAACAATACACACACGCACCTTTGAATTACTCTTTCCAAACAGCAACAACACACAGATGTGCTTTATGCAAAACACAGCTGTATTCAGTACTTTGGATGGTTTTTGATTTTAGAAGTCTCATACTGATTTTTTTTTGTGAAAGATTGATTCACTACAGCTCATCTAGACATATGAAAATAAAAATAAAAAAGCTTCTGGAAAAAAAAGTGTATTTTGCGATGTCATGGTTTTGGCAAACAAAAAAACCAATAGGTAGGATGCAGTTCAATAAGCAATTCAGTGTATCACTACTATACTGTAAACTCTGAAATAATTACGAGAAAATTTTAAAAAACAGTGTTGTAAGGAATGGGGCAGGTGGATTATGAACCCTTTGGATACCGCCTCACGCTTGCGTCTGGCCACATCGCCTCATCGACATCACATGCAATTTCATCCTTTGAGAGCCAACAGCAAAAAATATTCCTGATATCCAGTCTAAATGACCTAATTATGGAGCTATTGTGTTGTTGGGCTGGACTTTCTGCAGACTCCTACATTGATAGGCCATGATCTATAACATGGTCCACTATAGTGACCCTGTCTCCGTCTGTTGCCTTCTTTGTCCTCGTCCTCCTACCGCTCTCTCTTGTCGTCTTACCCTGACTCTTACTGTCTCACAAAGAAGCTGAGCTCACCTGAAGTCTATTTGTAATGCTAAGGCACACACTGATTGGTATTCAATTAGCTTTATTTTGTACATTTCATGTGCGTGAGTCTGTGTGCTTTTCCAAGTTTGGATGTGTTTAGTATTTTACATAGATGTGTTTTCCCAATGATTGCAGGAGATTTCATTTTTGAACAATGTGTCTTGTGTAAAAAACAGTGTGTAGTGTTTTGCAAGAAGTGTTTTGGAGAATTTCAAACACAGTGCAAAGCCTATTTTGTGTTTGTGGGGTTGGTGCTTGTGTTTAGGGCATGGTCACCAAAGTTGAGGTTGTGATGCTTTGGGCCTAGCAACCACTATCAGTGTGTAAGCATTAGGCAAAAATTGTAACAAGAGGGGGGATGTATCTTTTTAATGTGCAAGTAAAGTGTTGCCGTGAAGAAGGATTACAATTTACGAAGACACTATGAAACTAAACATCAGAGCAGCTACATGTCCTGATAAATGTGTTATTTTTGCAAAGTGGCCCTCAGTGAAAAAAGTTTGGACACCCCTGCGCTATACCCTTAACCGTATAGATGAAAGACAAAGGGTGCTGTGATTAAGTGGTTAGAATGTCTGTGATGACAGCATCCAGGAAACCACTCAAGCAGGTGAAGCTCAGTGATGGTATGGGCCGGTATTCATTATGGAGGAGAACACTATTGGTGGAGCTGGTGAACACAGTCCTGTACAGGGACATACTGGAGAACTATTGCCTCCCACAAGCAAGAACAGGAACAACTTTAGGCTGCAAGACGAAAATGCAGGACCACAAAGGGCAGCTGCAGTGGTTTGCTGCCCACCCTGACACAGCGGCAGCAGACTGTCAGGGTGGGCAGCAAAACATCACCAACAGTAAGCAGAGGCTCACCCTAAGGCTGTGTCTTAAGCCCCCTGCTATCAGCCTGCTCACCCACGACTGCACTCCCAGATTCAGCACCAACCACATCATCAAATTTGCAGACGACACAACAGTGGTGGGTCTTGTCAGTGACAATGATGAGTCTGCATACCGGATGGAGGTGGACCAGCTCACAACGTGGTGCAGGTCCCACAACCTCGCACTCAAAGTGGAAAAATCGACATCAGTAGGGCTGGCAAACAACACCACACACCGCTGAGCGTGGATGGAGCAGCTGTGGAGAGGGTCAGCAGCGACAAGCTCCTGGGAGTTCAAAAAAAAGCCTAGCAGCGGCTCCACTCCCTCCGGAGACTCATCAGGGAGGAGATACAGGAGCATCAACTGCAGATCCAGCAGGATGCTGAAAAGCTTCTTTCCACAGGCTGTAAGGGTCCGGACTGTTGTACAATTTTACTATTTAATAATCTTTGGAATTAAATATGTATCAGAAAGTAGACGTGGCATGAATACCCATTGAATTGCGCCACTGAATGGTGAATTGAAAAAGAGCAGCAAAATCAACATTTTAAAAATGCAAATGCCATGGATAATTACTTTGAGTACACTTTGCTCATGATGAGAGGATATTGAGACAAAGCCAGGAGACGCTAAAGCAGATTGATTTTTAAGTCCTGAGACAACAGGAGCCGTGCTGTGTGCAGAGGTAAGCTGTAGCTACAGTAATCACTCCTCTCCGCTCTGCTGTTTTCCCCATGCTGGCCTCAGGCCCTTGTCTTGTACCAGTGAGGAGTATATAGTGAGGGTCAGGAGCGTGATACATGGGCTCTACCCAACCACTGAGCGCCAACAAGCTTTAAAAGCTGTCAGTCTCCTCTGCCCACTCACCCATTTCTACTCACTATAGTCCACTTACTGTATGTCTGTGTGTTGACTCACGGTGGCAGAAAAACATTGAGTGTTACAACGTCTTTTAATTTTGTACAGAAGTTATGGAGGTGCTTATTCAAAGTGAAATGGTCAGAAGATGTTGTACGTCCACTTATCTAAAATCCCAAGATGTTCAATTACAGTGATATACTGTAAACTAAACAAAAGCATGCTTGCCACCATGGGGGAAGGTTTTTGTTTCAAGGATTTTCACAGATCAGACATTATGGCCTCTACGGAATGTCAAATCTCCTAACCTTTATGCCTCCTTTACTTAACCTTCGTGGAAAACGTCATCGGGTCAAAGACAGATGAAAAGGTGCTTCCTTTTGAACATAGGAAAAGACAGCACTGTTTAAAATGAATTAGACGCCACTTTTCCTAACCCACATCATCGCGCGCCGGCGAGTATGGCTGACGTAAGTCTCTAGCATGACTACAACAAGCGCTCTTTCGATCCATGCATTCTTGTCATATTAATTTTAATCAGGTTGTCACAAACAGAGTGAGAATAACTTGGACTAGGCCGACCTATGTGAATATAGGTCCAACAGGAATATTTTAGGCCACTTGAATCCCAATTCACATGTGGAAAAGAGGCTACACTTATGTTGAATTTAACTGCCCACATTTATCTTTACTAAATGTGAAGTTGGCATTTTATTTTCTTATGTTAAATTATGTAAATTATGGGCTACGAAAATAACTATAAGGATGTTGGTCTTTTATGAGTTCTTTATTATCTTCGGGGTTTTCCATTTTGTTAGGCTATTTTCTGGAGTTTAATCTTCCTCTCTTCTCCTCTCTTCTGTTTTACAGCGTCTCTCATTCGTATTCACATTGAGTCGGTAAACGTCGTCGTTGGCCTGTTGCTTTAAATATTGCCGCCGTAAAGGATTATGGGATACAAATATCTCCTTCCCTTTCGTAGAGGTTGGTCAGGAGTAAAAGGAGGGTTAAAGGATGCATCGAGGCTCTTTTCCTATGCATTTTTTAGAATTTGAACCACCTTTCCTCCATGTACTTCCGGGTCATCTCGTTAGGAAAGGAAATTTCCTATGCAAAAAACAGAATCCGTAGAGGCCCTTAGTTTCTGATTCTGCACAATACACGAGCAACGCTTACAAGCTGCAGCTGAAAGTTTGCCAGTGATACTGCACTAGCTACTGCTGTCTTCTTCTTATCTTCTCTAGGATTTTATGTCGGATCACAACCAACGTATAGGTGCATATGCCGCCCCCTACTTTACCGGGGTGTGAACAGCATGCTTACGAACACTTCAGGTCACATTCTTATGGTGTATTTACATTAAATGAGAAAAAGAAAAGTAAAGAAAAGAAACGAAACAAGAAAGAAAAAAAAGAAAATGTTATGATCTTACCATACCTTTCAGAAAACTAAAAAGTGCCCTACAGCATTCCCCAGTTTTCTCCCCGTCTCAAGATCCCTTCCACTCCAGCCTTGTTCTAATTCATAAATCCTATCACGCAAGATGATCCTCCATAAAATTTAATTTTCCACACCACATGATTTACATGTTCCACATTTTCTAGTACACTACATTCAATGCATGTCTGACAAGCATTTATTCATTAAAAAGAGAGTTGACTTTAGTCAAGAATGTCCAAATCTCAATCTTGCTAAAATCACCTCCTGTCTTCTGCATCTTCCTTTAAAAGCCTACACCCTTATTGATTTCTGTATGTTGTAATAGTTTCTCTCTTTAGTGTCTTGAGTCCCACTTCTTCTGTCATGAACGCCTCACTGTGTCTTTTATCAACGATTTAGCCTCACTTTTTCCTAAGGGAACTTTCATTATGTCATTATCAATTGCTCTCTTGGTCATCTCATCCGCTTTCTCATTACCCTCCACCCCATAGTGAGCAGAAATCCAACAGAATTGTAGATTCATTCCAATTATTTGAATTCTCAAAAGTATCATAAATATTTCCAATATCAAATCATCCCTTACTGCTTCTTCTGAATTCAAGCTTTTAAGAGCTGCAGCCAAGTCTAAACAAATAACAACTCATTCAGGCCTAAGCTCTTCTATCCACTGTAAACATAAAATAATAGCAACTACTTTTGCTGTAAAACAGTTTGTCAATCTTTTTCATATGGTCACGTTTAATTCTGGTATAACCACTCCTGCTCCCACATGACCTCTCTCTGGATCCTTGAAACCATCAGTAAACACTTGCATATTATTATAAAAATCCCTCTTCACATACACCTGAACCAAACCTCCAATGTTTCCCTCATTCCTTTCAATCCATTCTCTCTTCTTCTCCAAAAGTTGTTAATCCACACTGCCTGAGTACTGGAGGAATCCATGGAGGAACATTACCCCACACAGTATTGGGACCATAGTCCAACACATTTAGCCCATTTTCTTCAATAAAGAATTACAGGCAGATACAGTTTTTAGTCCAGGCAGTAGTAAACATACATTTTTGCCACATTACACTTAAGTGGAAAACATGTTTTAATTTAGTTTGAACGTTAAAGCAACAGTAACGCATGTTGTTGGGGACTCAGAAGTTGATAAACGACCAAAATGGGAAGATCTGGCATCTTTACTGTAGACTGCCGTCAAAAAGCTTGTTTGCATTGCTCCTGGTATCTCATTAGAATTGGTTTTCCTTTGCAAATGTTTCACATCTCTTATTAGCCCAATAGCTCATTTACCCGTCACTGATTAAATTAGAGCAATTGATTGGCTGGAATAACTGCCTCGCTGGATAACTATGCCCTAATTAAAAGTAAATTGAAAAGTATCAATGACTAAAAAAGTCTGGGCAGATGGAGACCAGAGCATAATTAAAATTAAGTAAATCCAAACACTTTTGCTTCCATCTATCTTTCTTCTGTCTTTCTGTTCACTATTGTAGCTGGATGAGTGCCAGTTGAGGAAAAAAGGAGTATAAACTATGACTGTTATGGGGCTAGGAAATCCCCAACACGAGCCAAACTTACAGAATTGTCTCAGAAAAAGCAAATGAATATACAGTACAGACAGGTACAGCTGAGCTGTCTGATGATCTGACAGGAGTTTTCAGGTCAACCATTCAACACTAGATATCACTTTCTGCCCAACAGAGACAGACTGGAGTCCTTTATGTAGGGCTCCTTACTTTATCACTGGTTGCACCGGTCCTCCTAACATTTTCATCTATAGGTGCACCAGCATATAGTATATAACAATATTACATTTTCAGCATTAACCATTTTGTCAGGTCACATATATTGGTAATTCATTCATTATCTAATTAAGAGAAAAAAAGAGTTGAGCTTCTCTGGTTCAAATTAGGGGGCCCCATGTGCTGTTCCTATGTGTCAGTTTTATAATCTTAACAACCAACGCTTATTTTTTTTCACTTCTGTTTTGGTACAAATTGAACAAAAGAGATAAAACATGTAAATGAATAACCTTCGTCCACGGGTGCAGACATGATTATAACTGACAAGGGCCGCGTTTCCCAGATTCGATCGTTCTTTGGGACCAAAGAAGGGTCGAAAGAAGGGTTTGCCTAAGAAGGAGCGCTAAGATACGGGTGTTTCCCAGATGGCTTCTTAAGTGCCATCTTTGGAGAACGCGTAAGTTGATGCGAAAGAAGCTCTTTAGTGGGAGCTGTCCACCGCGGTCGTGCTGAAACTGAATAAATCGATGCCAGGCGAATCGATCACCCACCTCTTTATCAGCACATAAGTCACACACAGCGCCCCGTGGTCTCCCCCACACAGGTGGAATTAGGCTACGCATGTATCGTGTGTGTGGGGGGGGGGTGTGTGGGGGCGGGTGTGTGTGGCAACAAGTGTATCAAAGTAGTAATCAAGCCCATTAGCGCATATATACCCCGTGGATATAGGCACACACATGTGATGTGAGAATGGAAGAAAGCGGCAGCAAAAGAAACAAGCGGGCACCGTCGTTTACCGCGGAGGAGATGGGCGTCTTAGTGGACGAGGTCTGGCAGCACCGGGGAGTTTTATTCGGGGGAACAAGGGGCAAAAACAACATCACGGTGAAGAACCGTGTTAGGCAGGCCATAGCCGAAAAGATGTCCCCCTCCAGCCCATGTGGCCTGCGTGACTGGCGTGCTGTGAGGAAGAAGTGGCAGGAGTTCCAGAACCAAACAAAAAGGAAGAGTGAGAAGGTTTCACTAATCAATCTCCCTTCGTTGCAGGTGATGCAGACGCCCAGTAAAGACAGCGCTGAGTAACCCCTCCCCCATATGGTTTCAATAAACTATTTTGGTTTCTTTTCAACCATGTATTGTGTGGATAATTTTGCATTGAAATGAGGGTGTCAAACCTAGCAACAAAAAGTCCCAGGCAATTTGTAATGTATCTAAGCGTAGTTTAATGACGTGTGCGTATTGTGCGCCCTTTCAACAGCATTCCAGTGCCAGACTTTCAGGTAAAACACCCGGACACTGCAGCAATAATCATAGTGTGCAGGACATTACATGTAGCCTACATCTGCTGGTTCTGTTTATTTATTTCAGCCTTCAGGCCTGAGAGTTGATATGGGTGATGTGGTGGTTGTTGGTTTATGGTTTAGTGCTTGGTGACTGGTGGTGAAGAGGTAGGGGCTGCGGGTTGTTGGACCGGGCTGAAGGCAAAATTGCAGCGGGTTGCTCTGGATGTGTGGAGACACCAGAGTGATCAGCCGTTGGATCTCCGCACGGGGCAGCCGGTACTTTGCCTGGACGGCCCGGTCTGATAGCACGTCCAGTGGGGAGAAGTGCCGACGCACGTATGCATTTATGTAAACCGTCTGGCTTTGCGCACGGCGAGGCTGTTGGTTCGCAGCGAGAAGGTGTTGTATTGCAGCCATGGTTTCTCACACGCGCGGACTTTGGCAACGCCTTTAGCAGGTGGAGCCGCTCTGAATGAGATTCAGCTGAGTTCAATTAAATCTGTTTCCTTGATATCTGTGAAATGCAACAGGGTTGTTGATGTTTTTTTTAGTATGTGTAGTAGTACTATAAACTCACATGTGTGTGGAAAGCGTAAACGTCTAATTCATTAAAACATTTTTTTCTCTACTATTAGTCTATGTTTCTTACGCCAGTGGTCCGCATTGAGCATTGTTTTATTATTTCGAAAAGTGGAGGAAATAAATTTCCCTGACGCGGCATGATAACTGACGATTTGGTCGCTAAGAAGGTTGAAAGAGTGGGTCAGCTCCGTCTTACAGTTCCGTCTTAGTGAAAGAACTTATTTCGCTAAGAACGAATCTGGGAAACGCATTCTTCTTTCACAGCGTTCTTAAGAGCGCTCCAAAGAAGTACTTAGCCCAAAGAGGCTCTTAACGAATCTGGGAAACGCGGCCATGGTTATTTGATTAGTACTAATCAGTGTCCCTGTTAAAGGAAATAGGAATCTCATCTGTATTGTAACTCTAATTTGTACAGAGCAGTGTGTGGGATGAACTGGGTGCCAGTTTGAGCTGATGGGAAACATCACATAATAACCTTGAACATTTACAGTATTATGAACAGTAGGTGATGGAGCAACTGGAGGACTCATTGTCTCAAGGACATTGACTGGTTATTACCTCCACTCATTCTGCATCTCTTCCTCCTTAGTTTATTTTTCAACCCATGCCAACATGGTGCTGTCTGCACATCTGCTGAGCCGGTGTGGTGCTAAAAAGTGATGCCAAAAAAGTGACTTCAGTCCATTTTTACGTATAAAATGCAATTATGCATAACCAACTATCTGTGGTAATAGCAAAGTATTGTTAACTTTTTTTTTTTAAATATTTTTTGGGCATTTTTATGCTTTATTTGATAGTGCAGGGAGACAGAGGTGAAATGGAGCAGAGAGGGGAGTGACATGCAGAGAACGACCGCGGGCGGGAATCGAACCCGGGTCTGCTGCTGGGCCCGGCCCGGGGGGAAGACACCCTGAACTAAGGGCGCCCCCTTGTTAACGTTTCTTGTTGTAACCAAATAATCACAATCTTGTTTGCAGTGCATGACGTGATCTGATACGACATTTCTGATATTAAGTCAGTGATTCTAGAGAATGCCTATTGTCAAAATCACTTTTTGTCAAAATCCCTGAATATCTGGGGCGCCCGTGGCGCAGTGGTTAAGGCTGGTCCCCTCTGACTTCTGCTACAGCGTTGTCTCCCTCAAACTTTGGATTGCCATCTCCATAAGGTAACACACTAAGTACCTCATTCAACTTCAAAAATGCTGTCCCTACTATCCCTTTAAGCCTTAAGGCATCTAATATATTTGTGTATGAAACTAATGTAATGACATGTTGTATAGATGGCTTCTGTTATAAAGAAATTATCTCCTTTGCAATTATCCTTGTGACTCTGCCTGTGCATTCATTTATCAGCATGTTGATTTTTCTTTCAGTCCTATTGGTATTGAAAGGTTATTTGTGCCACAGAATGTCTCCAATCCATAACAAACATTTGGCTCGGACAGATTAGAGCCCACCTAGCTCCCTTTACCTGCTGAAATACCTTTTTATTGGACCGAAATCACTTTTTGGCACCACACCGGCAGTGACACCTGCAGAGATTGGCAGACCCAGGCCAAAGTTCCACAAACAAAGCAGAGAGCCTTGCCAAACTGTCACTGGCAGAGTGTGTGACGTAACAAAGTGTAAACAGAGTGTAAACGCTGCACCAAAAGACAACATTAACTTCCACCTATCAGCTGACATCACCTCTGCTCTATCAGGATTAATCACCAACGCAGCGGGCTGGGAAGCGCTGTCTGGAGATTCAAACCCTGCCATATCAAAGAATCCTTACACTCAATAAAAAGGGCTATACCACATTGCTGCTTTTTAAGCCTTCCGAAATTATTACTGTAGCCTAAATGACCTGAACATCCACATTTTAATTACACTATTGGCCATATTGTTATTCCTTATACGATGGGCTGACATGCACTGGATGACAGGTTGCTCTATTCATTGTAGCCTACAGAGCTCAACTCTTTTTCATTTGACGTGTGGCAGCAAGAAGCCACAAGCTCTTCTCAAACTCACACACACAATCAAAGATAACATTCATTTGCATTTGTTGCTATTCATTCACCAGCATGAGGCTCTTTGTGCGACTCTTTGTTTAATTCCTTCTGTGCATGTTGTGAGCGGATGGAATCACGTATGCTTTCCCCCATCCACAGCCCCTGTGCTGTCCATTTATAAAATGAAAGAACAATTATTGGAAGACAATGCGGCTCTGACACCTACCGTTCCCGGAGATGTGGTTGTGTATCTCGCCGTGTCCAGCCTGCCTCGTGGACACACTAAGTTGCAGCATGTAGAGTCCCATGTAGTGTAAACTCCCCAGCAGCACCCGGAACGCTCCCATTGCTCTTCTGTGTTGATCTTCTCTCCTGTCCACACGCTGTACCCTTCACATCGGGTGGAGTTGCACGTCGGACTAATATTTTAGTGTATTTTTTATTTTAATTATTGTTATTTTTGAATGTGTTCTGAGCGACCTGTGAGGAATAAAGAAGCAGCGGAGTCCTTGTGCGCCAGCGGACTGACTGACGCTCTGCTCCCGTTCACTCGGCTCTACATGCGGCGGAGGGACTCTTCGCAGATGAAGGGCCGCGGCGGCTTGCATTGGGAATTTAATTTATGAGAGGAGTGATATTAGAAACACACTGAATTATACCTCGAACTTCACGACGTTATTTTTCTCAAGGAAATGCGCTTTTGCGAAGCGATAGCAGACCACTTAAACTAAAGGTTATACATTAGGCCTATTATTAGCCTATTAACATAACATTAACATTATTAACAATGTTAACTGGATAATAAACGGATATGTGCTCCAACATTAGGTTTGCTTTTAGTATTTGTGAGACTTCTATCCGAACCGAACTATTTATCCTGATTATGTATGAAGTTTAGTAAAGTAAAGATGAATGAATCTGATAAAAACAAAAGTGATGATATTATTACTTTGCTCTTGACTGGAAGCATCATCATCATCATCATCATCATCAACCTTTATTTAAACAGGCAAAAATTGCTAAAAACAATGTCTTATTTAAGCAGCCACACATGATGTCCATGCTCCAATCAGAAGTAAGAATACAAATCGCAATTTGATTATGCGGTTTTGTTTGACCCCTGTCATTGAAATCAGATCAGAGAGAACAGATTTTCATCAATCAAACTTTATTTATAGAGCACTTTTCATACAAGCAAATGTAACACAACGTGCTTAATACACCCCCCACCCCCCTCCCCTCCGACGACACACCCAGAGATATCCACACATGAAAAACAATCCACCCATCAGCGATAACTTTGTGACAAATAAGAAATTCATTAAAAACAGGAAGGAAACTGCATGGAGGAAACGCCATTATCAGTGAGAAAACACCAGAGACTATAAACTAAAACATTTGAAATAAAGAGATAAAACAAATAAAAGCTCTTCAAAGTGGCTAATAAAAACATAAACAATACGTATGATAGAAATGAATACAATTTGAATAAAAAAGTAAATAAAAGCAGTAAATATATAAATAAAATAGGCTATAAAAGATAGATCAATACAGTAGGTTGTTTAATTTAAAGGATACAATAAATAATGAAATAACTGAATGAATAAGTTGTTTAATTAAAAAGCTTGACTGAAAATGTGAACTATCAACACTCTCTGCGGCCCTCAGTACATCAGGCAGGGTGTTCCACAGACGTAGTAAGAAAAGGATGCCTCACCATGAGATTTTGTACGAACTTTTGGAACTATTAAAAGACCACTGCCAGAAGACCTGAGCGTTCGAGAGGGTTCGTAGGATAAAAGCAAATCTGATAAATAACTAGGTTTAAGACCATTGACAATGACAATAAAGGCATTGGATTGAATGAACAGATTTTTTGTCACATGTTTTCCCCACATTTAGAGTCAGAGAACAATTGCAGTCCACAACCAGATATCCATGCTGTAACTCGTATTGTACATACAGTATAGATTAGTAGGCCTGGTGTGGAATATGGTCTACAGGTGCTATAATTAAAGCCATGCAGCATAGTGAACCCCTGTTACACCTGACTGAATGTCCCAACCAGCCAAACATACAACAAAACAGTAAGAATGCCAAGACACTCTTGTTGAAAAAAGCCTTTATTGATGTGGCTAATACATGGCAAAAAAGTATAAAATAGCCTTAAATACAGTTTGAATGGGGCCATTAGCAGGTAACTTGAAATCCTCCCATTAATGATTAATAGTGTTTGGACCAAAGAGTCCTTTTACAGTAACATGGTCTGGACCTGCTCTGGATGGAAGTGTCATGGAGACTTCAAATCCCCATACTTCCATACTATTTAGTTTGCCAAATAAAGATTTAGGATGTCCCAATACATGCACGTCAATTGTAGTATGCTGAAAATACATAAATGCCCCACTAACTCCAGTAGCATTTTGGAGCATTCGTCTTTATTCTTGACATTTCTCGATATAATAAAAAAAAATCTTATTATCTGATTTATTTTTCTCTCCTGTGGCCCTAAAACTCTTCTGTACTTTAGTATGTAGTGAAGTAAAAATAAAAAGTATGTGATTTGGAACACAGGCACATCATGCTGAAGTTCTGTTGTGTTGCTGTCCATGGTGCTGAATCACAGCCTCAGTGTTGGTCTACCTTTAATCGCTAGAAAATAAAAATCCTATTGACAAGCCATGCTGTAACATGGGTTATTTGACTTAACAGGACAGTATCTAAGTGTTAGTGTAATCTGCATTGATCTTGAGCACCTTTTCATCACAACAGGGCAGCATATCTAGGTTGTTAGGGAACATGACATACTGTGTGTCCCATTTATTTCAAGGAAACAACTAAGAGGACACCTGCTTATTTCCTCTGCTAACATGATCTCTGTATTACATCTTTCCACAGCCATTTGTCTATGAATGAATTTACACACAAATGAGATATCCATGATTTCCTTACAGGATATGGCAATAACACTTTTAATCCTTCGATTTTACTTTGTAAGAATTTATTTAAAATATCCTGTGATGTAGATGTTCTTATTCTCTGTGTTACCAGTCATTATCACACTGTGATTTGCCATTCCTGCTCCTTCTGCTTAGCTGAGAACTTAGTACTAGGGGCAAACTAGTTAATGTGTGTGTGTGTGTGTGTGTGTGTGTGTGTGTGTGTGTGTGTGTGTGTGTGTGTGTGTGTGTGTGTGTGTGTGTGTGTGTGTGTGTGTGTGTGTCTTTGTGTGTGTGAATGCTGTGCTTGTCTCTTCTGTGGTTGCATGTCTGTCTATTATCAGGTCAGGTGGAGAGGAGGCCATGTGGCTCAGGTCCTTACAATTCTACAAAGTTATTCAAAGTCCTCGTGTATCCACATTATTCACATATGTTTTACAATTGGGTCTAATACATGTTGTCATGGATACAGTGATTTTTGTTGGCCTGGACTTTCCCCCTGTTAAAAGTTTAGTTAGCCTACTCTATTTTTCTGTGGCGTGTTTTCTTATTTCTATGTATGGTCTAGAGACAGAGGGTGTTTTACAGTAGCAGTACAGATTGTTTAGACTTGAGGCAAATTATTATTTGTGATATCGAGATAAATGAAAAGATTTCACTTGACTTGCCTAATTTCCTGTAATGATTTGATATATGAGTAAACGCTTCACATCACTGGATCTTTTGCTTTGAATAGAGAACCCGTTTTATTAGCAGACTTTGTGATTTTCCCTCCAAACAGAGCTAGCCTGTAACCCATATGTGAATGTCAAAACACTGATTGGATTTCCTGACTTCAATGACCCTGTCCCAGACTTTCATGTGCATTTTCAGCCCATGCCTTCCATAAAAAGATGCAAATGAAATGTGAAAACTGTTCTTACAACTTTACAACAATAATATGAGAAACTACACGAAAGGAAATTTGGATGGAAAAGGGAACATGATAATTGATATTTTGTTTCTCATGATTTCTTTGATGCCTTTATGATGATGATCAACTGGTGGTCAGTTTACCCTTTGAGGCATCATTAGGCCCCATTTACATGGGCATGTGCCTTATTAATATTTTGCTCTATGCCTCCAAAAAACAGCCACTGGAAATTAATGTGTTTTGGCAGTAACCAGTCACAATAGGGAGTAAGAGTGGCCAATTTTGTGGGGATGACTTGTACAGCAGCCAGGCTCTGGCGCCAGTCTGACATCTGGAGGGAGCAATCAACAGTTTGGTTTTGAGCCTGTGAATTGAGTAATGAGTAGTATGTCAGTGTATGGCTGTGAGGAAAGTTTGATGTTGAGGAATTAAAAGATGTCTGCCTCTGTGATGCCGGAGTCAAGCAGGGTGCTGCTTTGGGCCAAACAGTAACATAAGCATAATAAAATGCTTACAATGATACTGCAGATATGCTTATGTTTAGCAGATATAATGGTTACCATGCTGAGCATCTTAGTTTAGTTTGTTAGCATGCTAGCATTTATTAAAACCAAACACAAAGTACCTCTTTAAAAAAATTCAAAAATACATTTATTTTCAAAAAGGGTTTGCAGGTGAAAAGCAATGAATTTCCTTTGTCAACAACATGACACATACAGTAGATTCACCAATCGGCGAGGACATATACAGTTGCAATCGAAATTATTCAACCCCCATTGCATATTACATTTATAGTAAACATTTACAAAGCCTCAGCTGTTTGCAATAAACAGATCAAACCAGGACAATTCATCATAACTAATATCACAAGTGGTTTCCCTGAATCCAACACAAAATGCCACTTTTAATGACTTCTGCAGTCTCAAAATGATTCAACGCACTTAATAGAATTACCGGTAAGTGGCACATTTTCCGAATCAGAATCTCTTTGTTGTAATTGCATAAAAGTGCAACGAAATTGGGGTAGAGGCTCAAAATAAGGTTTAATAGGTTTTCCAATCTGGTGTTGTCTTAATCACACCAGGGTTTCATTAGTTTATTTAGTTATAAAGTGTGCTTGAGATGGAATACATCAGTGATTCTTGAGAACCGGGACAAAAGGCTGTCTTCCATATGTAACTGCTGTTATCTTTAAAAATAAAAATATTTAAAATTGCAGATGTTATAAGGGATTAAGAATAGAATGTCTGGAGCACAATTATCCCCTTAAATTTTATTGTATTATTATTATGTCAACTATATGACACTTGTTATCTTCTCACAATGTCCAAAACAGTGTGTCCACAGAGAGTGTTTCAATCTTTCATATGCAATAAAACCTATTAAAAATTTACTTTAATGATTAAAAAGTGTTTTGTTCATCAAAAGCGACACTAAATAATCTCTCATATCAATAAAAACTGTTTTTCTTCAACACATTCATGTTTTATATGGTTTCAAAGTGGTGGGACACTTTTTGTCACCACCGTAAGACAATCCATTAAAATGTAAGAAAATCAGCCAAAATAAGGGGCAGTTGTCACTATGAAGCAACTCTTGTCACATTCTACCTCAGCAGAGTACATTAGAGTCAGACAGGCTCTGATAAGTCTTGTAGTTTTAGAACATTTTAGAAAGTCATGCGTCACAACCATGATATGTCAACACCGACTTACAATTTCTGAAGAAGTTATTTGAAATGTTTCAATCATTTTATATTCCTGAAGTAGTTCATACTAGCACCAATCATCAACAGAAAAACCAAATGGCTAACTAGATTAATTCCATATGTTTTGTTTAAGAAACGTTAAATATGTCAACACCGTCAGATGTCAACTCCGTCAGATTTCCTGTCTGACGGTGGTGACATTCAATGTGAAGGCATCATATTTGGGTGGTTTTCAAGTAATTAGGTGAGAGTGGCCTAAGTTGTGCAACTTTTCACTCAAAGTGACTTTAAAGTAAGGCCTTGACAGTAAAGTCTCCAACTCAAATATGTACATATATTTCAGGGTGTTGTGCATCCCTGGCAATAAAAACTTTGGATCTGGAATAAACTGTTGAAGAAATATAGCTTTCGGAAAAAAAGTTGTCTTGTTGCACAACTTGCCCCCGGTGTGGTGTAAGTTGTGCGGTTGGAGAGAATACCATGTGGTGAATTGTGCCATTGATATATATCTCATAAACTGTAATGCAAGACAAATCCATGAGACAATCACTTATTTAAGGTGTATTTAAAGTAAATAAAGTAAATAGTTGACAAAGATTGAAGGACAATTTTCTTAAACAAGGCCTAGCAGATCATCATCTTTCTGGCCATCTGAACTCTCATCAGTGGTGTCGTTAAGTGGAATTGAGATGTCACTCTCTTCTGAGCTACTGTAGACAATCACTTTCTTTTGGTGACCAGCGTATACAGCCATGCCACTAGCACAACTCTCAGAAATGTACTTTGCACTAGTTGCTCCGTGCTTGTGGAACCAACTGCCACCTGACAAATGTGATTCCCTCTACATTTCTGCCTTTAAATCAAGGCTCAAAACCCATATGTACACCCTGGTGTTTCCTCCCCATTAACTATCTTACCTCTGCACTACTATCTGTGTTTATGTAGATGTATGGGCTTTACGTCTTTTATTTTGGTTATTGTTATTTTACCTTCATTGTTGATCTACTGAATGCACTATGTACAGCGCTTTGGACAGTGCAAACTGTCATAAATGTGCTTTTACAATACATTTTACTTACTTACTTATAACTCACCTAGGCCCTTTGGCACAAATCACCCCAACCCCAGAGTTTTGGATAATAGGCATGATGCAGCAGTTTAGGGCTGACATCGTGCTAAATCAAATCAAATAAAATCAGTTTTATTTGTATAGCCCAAAATCACAAACACATTTGTCTCAGTGGGCTTTACATTTCATACTAACTATATAGACACAAAGTGTAGCATACTAAAGCACTAAAACATGTGTCAAATGTTTTCAAACTTGTCTATAAGTGTTCAGACACAATAATCAAAAAACCTTGATCATGGAAACACAGTTTTTTGAGCTTAAATGTGCTTATATCTTATTCCTTGTGTCTCCCTTCTTTACAGGATGAGTCAAATGGATGGCTCTTCTTAAATATGTGGTCACATTTCCAATTTCGTCCACGGTTTTCTAGAAACAAGGGGTGGCACAACGTCCAAAATGCACAACTTAGGCCACTCTCCCCTATAATTATATTAAATACAGAAATAGGGTTACGTTTTTCTAATTCTGTATTTATGGAAACCCTCACAATCTTCTTTTGTCATGGATGATTCTTAAAAAAGTACAGGATGATTTACAAAATGAGGCGATTTGGTGTGAGTCTTTTAGAGCTAGTCTGATTGAAAGACTGTAATGTGAATCTTGAATTAACGCTCAACCAATAATATGCTGTTATAAAATCACTGTTATTGATTATTCTACGTCAGGCCCGGTTCTAGAAAGCCAGACTTGGGTGGGCCTGTAGAAATTTTAGGTGGGCACACTTTTCAGGGAGGCCGAAGATGCGAGCGCGCGTAGAGCGCGCAAGCCGAAAATTTTTGCCCTTGTAAGATCTCTGCGTCTGCTTTTTGGCACATTTACTGTGAATTGTGTAGAACACAATATGCAAATAAACTTTGAGTGTTGCAGTGTGGGAGATTTGATTCTTGCATGTTTTTTTCCAAAATGTTTATGAATAACATATAATATAAATTATATTTTTCTTAATCGCAGTATTAACTGTAGGCAGCCTGAGCTGATTGCAGAGAAAGCTTTGGGACTGGGCAACCTGGATGGTGGTAGTCCAGAGCTATATACTATACACACTACTTTCCACTATTGCCTCTGATGTCCAGCTGGGTGAAAATAGTAGCCAGCCGATGTCAAGACCCTGCTAGAAGGGTCCGGGGGTATGCCCCCCCGGGAGATTTTTTTTTACCTTTTTAAAGTGTAATGCATGAATCTGGTGCACTTTGAGAGGAAGATTAAGAGGCTAAATCTGAGGAATTTTGTGTGAATAAATAATTTGGAGACACTGGGTCGGATGAATTAGAAGCTATTGGACACATGGATTTTCCATAGAAATATACATTTGAAATTAAATATTATGCAGGGTCCTCTGGGATGGGCTTGGTGCTCTTTTCTTTTACGGGACATATTTTTCTGTAATATAATGAATTAATTTAAATGCAGTGAGAGGAACGAAGCAGAATAACTCTGTTGTCCAGTTATCTTTTTTTCCACAGACGAGGCTGAAATAGGCTATAGACTACAGTATACACAGTGCATGGGCAACTGTGGGCAGCCCCATTTTCAAATATTTTTAAATAAACTCAATACACACTGTGCATGCCATGGACTTGAACGTGACGTGATCAGTTAACCTCGGATTACCTCCCAGATGAACTGATTCAATTGTATTCCTTTTATTGTATGATAATTTACATTTACATAATATGATGTTGATATCAAACACACAAACTAAAAAAAAAAATTGGGGGGGCCCCCCTGGCAGTCGGGACCCTAAGCAACCGCTCATTTTGCTTATGTCTCGGGCCGGCTCTGCTGACCAGTGACCACTATAAGCGGGTGGGTAACTTGGAGGCTGTCCTGCCCACCCAATAATAATAATAATAATTTTCTGACAATTGTTCATTGAAAAGGGCTTTGTCTGATGCAGCTAATATATGCAATTTATCTCAAGTTATTAACTTACCCACTAGAATAAGCATAAATTGTGATGGCTCAGTTAAATCAACATGCATTGATCACTTTTTTACTAACTGTGAACAAAAATGCTCAAAAGCTGTATCAAAGCCTGTGGGTTTCAGTGACCACAATATCATTGCTTTGGCTGTAAAAACAAGGGCTCCCAAAGCAGGGCCTAAGGTCATTTACAAGAGAATTTACAGAACTTTTTCTGAAAGTGACTTTGTTTCTAGTGTGGAAAATATAGAATGGCATGATATACTTGAGAAACTGCATGCAGAATCTGCATTAGAGTCCTTTATGAAGTTGTTTTCTACAGTATGTGACCAACATGCTCCAATTAAAAGGCTCTCGGTAAGATCCAAAAAAGCATCATGGCTGGATGAGGAATTAAGAAATTGCATGAAAAGAAGGGATCAACTAAAAAAGCATGCGATTAACTCTGGTTGTCTCGTAGACTGGAAAGCTTACCGCTTGCTAAGAAATAAGGTAACTAAATTAAATAGACAGAAGAAAAGACATTATTATAAATTCAAATTTGACGAGTGCAATGGTGACAGTAAAAAACTATGGAGAACAATTAATGAAGTTATGGGCAGAAGTAAAAATGGTAAAACGCCTTCGTTTATAGAACACAATGGGATATTAATTACCAGACCCTATGCTATAGCTAACTATTTCAACAAATATTTCATACAAAAAGTTAATTCAATTAGAGATCAGCTGCTGCCGGGATGTTACAGGTCATCTATAGAGAATATAAGAAATCACATTATGGTTAATAAAGATTGTTGCTTTGAATTCAAAACTCTTAGGGAGGTAGATGTGGAAAAACTTCTTCTAACAATTAAGTGTGACAAACCTTGCGGTTTGGATAATTTAGATGGCAAACTTCTAAAGCTTGCAGCAAAAGCAATAGCAAAACCATTATGTCATATTTTCAATTTATGTTTTAAAGAATCTATTTATCCAAATCTGTGGAAAATTGCAAGAGTCACTCCTCTGCCAAAAAACTGCAGAGATCCACTTACAGGGCATAACAGCAGGCCAATAAGTGTGTTACCTGTACTAAGCAAACTGTTAGAGGGAATCATGTTTAAGCAAATTCAGCATTATTTTGAAGTAAATAATATAAACTCTGATGTCCAGCATGCATATAAGGAAGGCTACTCCACTAACACTGCTCTTACATGTCTCACTGATGACCTGCTTACTCAGATAGACAGGAAGTCAGTTGTAGGTGTAGTATTTCTGGACTTTAGTGCAGCCTTTGATTTGATTGACCATGAATTGTTACTCTTGAAGCTTTCAGCCTATGGCTTTAAAAACTCTGTGATTAATTGTATGAGAAGTTATATGACTGACAGGAGACAATGTTTTAAGTTTAATGGTGCTTTTTCAGAAATAGAGACACTTAAGTGTGGTATTCCCCAGGGGAGCTGCCTCGGACCTCTCCTCTATTCTATTTTTGTAAATGATATGCCATATGTGTTGAGAAATGCGGGTATAGTAATGTACGCGGATGATACAACCATCTTTACATCTGCAAACAGTACTGAACAAGTTAATAAGACACTTCAAGATGAGCTAACACTGATATCTGACTGGGTTACAGCAAATAAGTTAAAGTTGAATATTTCTAAAACAAAATGCATGGTACTTGGGTCTAAGTACTCACTTCGGTCTGATCAGAAGTTGGTCCTCTCATCACATGGTGCCGCTATTGAGCAAGTTAGAGAAGCCAAACTGCTGGGCATTACGATAAATGAAACATTATCTTGATCTATACATATAAAGAATATAGTTAGTAAAATGAGTAAAAGTATTTCAAACATAAGAAAATGTGCAGGTTTTTTAACTGACACAACAATCAAGCTTGTTATTCAATCATTAGTCTTGTCCCACCTTGACTACTGCCCTGCAATATGGTCTGGCACCTCAAAAAAAGAACTTGCTAAACTCCAGCTTGCTCAGAATAGAGCTGCGCGACTGGCACTTCACTGTTCTATTAGGAATAATGTAACTGCTATGCATGACAAACTCTCCTGGATGACAGTTGAGGAGAGAGTGGCATGCAGCCTTATTTTGTATTTGAATAACATCTGTACCTCACGTAAACCCAGCAGCCTGTTTTCTATACTAGTACCTGTCAAGATCACACATAATTATGAAACCAGGCAGGCCTTAAGTTGTCGTTTCAAACAACCGAGACCTCGAACAAATGCACTGAAAAAAACTGTATTGTACAGAGCTATTGCATATTGGAACGGACTTCCGTACTGCCTCATTCTTAAGAGTAAAAAAATAGGATTTAGAAGGGAATTGAAAAAAGCTGTTTCGAGCAAAGAAATCAGGTTAAATTCAGTCAACCAGTGTTTGTAAAGCTGCAGAGTGCCTTATTTTGAATTCTTAGTTTAAACTTATATATAGGGACAGCTCTTAATGAAATGATCTCTGAATGTATACTTGTAGTGTGTATGTATGGTGCATGCAAATGTATTCTGTATGCTTACAATATGAACCTTTAGGCATCTAATGTGGGTAAGCGGGTGTGTGTATGCACACGGTATGATGTAGGCTATGATTTGAGTTTCTTCTTTTTTATGAGAAAAATGTAATTGCTTGTTTCAGATTTTTTTTTGTGTATGTGATTCCTATTTTGGGAAAACTGTCTAGGAATTGTTTTGCTTTTTAGGGACCCCAGGAAGAATAGTTGTCACAATGGTGACAACTAATGGGGATCCAACAAACAATAAACAATACAATTAGAAGAATGGTATATTCTTTAGTATTAATTAATTGTCTGAATTTTATTTGACATTTTCTTGGACAGCGAACGAACAAGTCCGTCCGATAGTGGGTCTGGACTTCCACCTAAAAAAAAAAAAAAAAAATTTTTTTTTTTTTTTGGTTGGGTGGGCACAGCCCACATTTGGGTGGGCACGGCCCACCCTGGCCCCTGGCTACCGCCGGCCCTGTTCTACGTATTTGATGGTTACCTGGGTTTTTGTCACCACCGTCCGATATGTCAAATTCATAAAATATACTTGTCAACTCCATCAGATATACTTGTCAACTCCGTCAGATATGTGTCACCTACGCCAGATTTATATTATTTTGATAACAATACGTAATGATATTTCATAGTTGTTGAGGAATGGTTGGTCATATGTGAAAATCTAACCAGTCACCTAACATGAGAATGTGTTTTGAAACTTGAAACACATCTTGATTGCTGTTCATTTTAAAGTAAACATTCTATTACACAGTTCAACTGAAGAACATAGAGGAAAATCAATATACCATATCGGTAACACTTTACAATAAGGGTACATTAATTAATGGTTAGTTAATGCTTAATAAGGTTTAACTAACCATTAGTTAACTGTTAACTAATGTGTCTAATAAGCATTCACTAATGGTATTAATGTTAACTAAGGTATTAATTACTACATTATGTACTGTTTATAAATATCCTATATTAACCTTAGTTAACCCATTAATTAAGCTTGAACTAACAGTTGATTAATATAATAATAAGCATTAATTAACTGTTAACAAATGTCATTTTTGTAACATTACTTAAGCATAATTAACCATTTATTAATGCTCTTTGTGACCCTTATTGTAAAGTGGGAACCATTTATCCATTAAGTAACACTTAATAAATGCACACCAGTGCTGAATAGGCATTACTTAAGTGTAATTAACCATTTACTAATGGACTTTGTGACCCTTATTGTAAAGTGTGAACCATTTCTCATGAATTAACACCTAATAAAGGCATACTAGTGCTGATTAAGCATCACTTAAGCATAATTAACCATTTCTAATGTTATTTGTGACCCTTATTGTAAAGTGGGAACCATTCATCACTTGCTGCACTTAATAAATGCAAAATAGTGCTGAATAAGGATTACCTAAGTACAATCTCCATCAATCAACATTGCTCTTTGTGACCTGTGTACATTCTCTATAATAACAATATTAAACATACTAAAATATTTCCAACTGGAAATCAATTCATGACAACAATCTGTTATCAAGACAATTCTGTCAGAATTTAAAAAAGAAAGAAAATGTTATTTTATTTAGAATGTTTAGTTTTATTTGGAAACACGGCTCTCACATTTGACATGAATACCGTCAAAGAACTCCAAAATAGTTTCTTCAACAAATTATATCCAGTTTAATGATTTTCTCTGAAAGTAACAAACAGGAGGAAATGGATTACTAACAGCAATGGTGAAACACACTGACTCAACAGTTAGGTTTAACAGGTAAATACAGTATCTCACAAAAGTGAGTACACCCCTAACATTTCTTCAAATATTTCATTATATCTTTCCATGCGACAACACTGAATAAATGACACTTTGATACAATGTCAAGTAGTCAGTGTACAGCTTGTATAACAGTGTAAATTTACTGTCCCCTCAAAATAACTCGACACACAGCCATTAATGTCTAAACTGCTGGCAACAAAAGTGAGTACACCCCTAAGAAAAAATGTCCAAATTGGGCCCAAAGTGTCAATATTTTGTTTTGCCATCATTATTTTCTAGCACTGCCTTAACCCTCTTGGGCATGTAGTTCACTAGAGCTTCACAGGTTGCAACTGGAACCCTCTTCTACCCATTCATGACGACATCAAGGAGCTGGTGGATATTAGAGTCCTTGCGCTCCTCCATCTCCCGTTTTAGGATGCCCCAAAGATGCTCAATAGGGTTTAAGACTGGAGACATGCTTGGCCAGTCCATAACCTTTACCCTCAGCTTCTTTAACAAGCCAGTGGTCGTTCGGAGGGGTGTTTGGGGTCGTTATCATGTTGCAGTACTGCCCTGCGGCCCAGTTTATGAAGGGAGGGGATCATGCTCTGCTTCAGTATGTCACAGTACATGTTAGAATTCAATGAACTGTAGATCCCCAGTGCTGGCAGCACTCATGCAGCCCCAGACCATGACACTCCAACCACCATGCTTGACTCTAGGCAAGACACACTTGTCTTTGTACTCCTCACCTGGTTGCCGCTCCACACTCTTAACACCATCTGAACCAAATAAATGTATTTTGGTCTCATCAGACCACAGGACATGGTTGCAGTAATCCATGTCCGTAGTCTGTTTGTCTTCAGCAAACTTTTTGTGGGGTTTCTTGTGCATCATCTTTAGAATAGGCTTCCTTCTGGGATGACAACCATGCAGACCAGTATGATGCAGAGTGCGGCGTATGGTCTGAGCACTGACAGGTTGACCCCCCACCCCTTCAAGCCCTTCAGCAATGCTGGCAGCACTCATACGTCTATTTTCCAAAGCCAACCTCTGTGTACGACGCTGACCATGTGCACTCAACCTTCGTAAACTGGGCCGCAGGGTGGTATTGCAACATGATAACGACCCCAAACACACCTCCAAGACGACCAGTGGCTTGCTAAAAAAGCTGAGGGTAAAGGTTATGGCCTGGCCAAGCATGTCTCCAGACCTAAACCCTATTGAGCATCTTTGGGGCATCCTCAAATGGAAGGTGGAGGAACGCAAGGTCTTTAATATCCACCAGCTCTGTGATGCTGTCATAAATGGGTGGAAGAGGGTTCCAGTTGCAACCTGTGAAGCTCTAGTGAACTACATGCCCAAGAAGGTTAAGGCAGTGCTGGAAAATAATGGTGGCCACACAAAATATTTACACTTTGGGCCCAATTTGTAAATTTTTTCTAAGGGGTGTACTCACTTTTGTTGCCAGCAGTTTAGACATTAATGGTTGTGTGTCGAGTTATTTTGAGGGGACAGTAAATTTTCACTGTTATACAAGCTGTACACTGACTACTTTACATTGTATTAAAGTGTCATTTATTCAGTGTTGTCCCATGGAAAGATATAAAGAAAAATGTGAAGAAATGTGAGGGGTGTACTCACTTTTGTGAGATACTGTATGTATTTTCTACTCTCTTCCTTGAAGTGTATATCATTGTTGCAACATAAACAAAAATAAAATACACAAAGAACATAACAGTTCCATTTTTAATTATGGACTAAAGATAAAACAAAATAATGATCATTCTCTTGTGACTAAACACTAGTTTAACCTGGCCCTATCATTGTTATTTGAATGAGCACATATGTATTTAATTTAACCTTTATTTATACTCGAAAGATCAGTTGAGCGGTGAGGGTCATTTATAATCTCTCGCTCTCTTTAGATCCAGTTCTTGGGTTTGCTGGCCACTCCAGGCCTGGGTGCTCCTCTCCAAATGAAGCAGTTGGGCTGGAATCCAAGAATCTTGTCTAATCACCAAGTTGATGTACATGGAAAAAAATGAAAATAATCAGTTAACAGTTCAGATGCATTTTTGTTTCCTTTATCTAAATCATTATAGCATAGCATTACGGTTCCACATTATGTATTATTATTATAACATAATGCATTGCATTGCTGAAACTGAAATATCTTTGGTACCTTAATCAAATAAAATTCTCACTGAACCTTTAACAAGTTGACACTATTTTTTAATTCAAAAAACATGTAATCTCTATGACGATTCCACACAACACATGCTCAGTTTAAGCCCATTTTAGCCTGGAATAGCAACGTGCACTTTGAATATGGAAAATGCTTACATGTGTTCACATATGGTTTGGTGTCTACAAAGCTACAATTACTGCTAAAAGTTACCTGTGAAGCTAGCCAGCACAAGCCACATGCTAGCGGGAGGCTGCATCACTAATATATTTCACATTATTAATTTCTTACATACACACACACACAACTATATCATCTCACGAATACCTTAGTTAACTCACCAATAATTTTGTTGGGCTAATGGCAGCATACTGTAATTGTAACCACCACGGGTCTTTTGTGAGAAAAAAGCACATAGCTGCTGGCCTCAGTGGCGGCTGGTGAATTTTCTTTTAGGTGGGGCTGAAAGTTTATAAACCAAACCCCTGGAGGGGGGTCTGGGGGGATCCTCCCCCAGAAGTTTTTTTTTGTGATTTTCACATACAAACGAAGCATTCTGGTGCATTCTGACAAAATAATAAAGACAAAATAGAACATTTCCTTACAAAGACAAATGGGGCAGGTGAACTAGGTTTAACTTAATTTATTTGCCTTGTAGAATTCAGCAATATTAAAAGTGCAAATACATCAATAACAATTGGGAATTATACACAAACATAGGTTTGCATAGAACTATATACAATATGCACACTAAAGGCATGATGCAAACATAGGTTTGCAGAGAACTATATACAATATGCACACTAAAGGCATGATGCAAACATAGGTTTGCAGAGAACTATATACAATATGCACACTAAAGGCATGATGCAAACATAGGTTTGCAGAGAACTATATACAATATGCACACTAAAGGCATTATGCAAACTTAGGTTTGCAGAGAACTATATACAATATGCACACTAAAGGCATGATGCCAACATATGTTTGCAGAGAACTATATACAGTGAATGGCTGGGGATGGAGAGTTCTTACTTGTACATGAACTTAACACGCCTGTCTTTCTGAGCAGCAAATCTTTCAATGACCCTGGTGTTAAAATTCGGAATGTCCCGTACAAGCCTTTTCTCCATGGAGAGCATAGCCAGAGCATTGAGGCGCTCTTGTCCTATTGTGTTCCTCAGGAAGGTTTTTATTCTCTTGAGGGTTGAGAAGCATCTCTCGGATTCGGATGTGGTCATCGGTGTGGTGATGAGGATCCTAAGTAGACTTACAGTTTCAGTGAAGGTGTCTTGAAGGTTGTTCTCCATCAGAACCTGAAAGAGAGCCACTGCACCGCTGCAACCCTTAAACTCCTCATTCTCGTAGATGAGGCTCAGCTCTGTTCTCAGTTTGGCCTTGTCCAGGTTGGGATAGGCTTCCACTGTTGTTTCCAGTGCTGCATCTGGAAACTTCTTGCTGTGTTGTTGGAACAGCTCGCCTTGCAACAGAGTGGCACTGACGAGATGCTTCGTGTAGGAGAACCTCTCCTTGGCATGGCTGATGATGGTGTCACATACCTATGACAAAAAGATAAAAAAAAGTCAGTACACCAACATTACAATCAAGTTAACATCTTCAAAATTAAACAATGCAAATTCCTACCAGTTAAATGTCTGATGAGCAGATACGACCTACTCTAATTATTTATTAATATCATGAACGTGACAAAATACAGGTAATTTCTGCATTCTCCTGTAGACAGAGTACAGTAATATGACAATTCTGAATACACAAAAGCTGCTGATGTAATGGTTATAAATATGTGTTGCAGTAAAATGTTTAGAAATGCTTAATGCAGTAAATAAGTCAAAAATGCTGCAAAATACAAAAACAGACTTTGCACTCTATGATTATCTGTTATCGATTGCTCCGCCCTCTTCAGGTAAAATGGGATGCCATTATAAATAATAATGTATTTTTAGATAAACATGGGAATAAACAAAACATATTTTACCAAAAATAATTAAAATATGTTTTTGTTTATTCCCATGTTTATCTAAAAATACATTATTGTTTATTTGCTACAACACTATTCTGAAGAGCTAATTCAGGAAAGTTGTTACAGTGTTTCCTTATTTCACCTCATTTTGAAGACAAACACAATATACACAAATACAGTATAATCTCTGTTACAGCTAGGCCTACCTTTATAGCCAACTGCTGTTGTGTGTCTTCTCCCAGTGGTCTGCCGCTCTTTGGGGCTGGCTCATGTACAGGTCCTCTGTACTCCGTATCCTCTTCTAGAGCTGGGACCATGTCCCTAATCCAAGACAAAAGTACAATGCATTACTACAACCGCCCGCAATTACTGTTTCAACAACCAGATATGACATAAATCCATACTAAATGTTGAAATTACTGTTACTATGTTGTATATTAGATACAGAGGTTAGCTAAATTGACATATAAACAAGTGTAGTCTACTATGAGATATTGATAGGCCTATATAAGCATAACTGTTTAAACCAATGTACAAAATCACATAGCCTACCTGACAGCCTGTATGCTGGTGGTGAACCGCTGGGTGAGTGTTGCGATGTACACCGAGTCGATGTTTCGTTTCTGCAGCTGGTTGAAGAGCATCTGGACTTGGGGCATGATCTTGTGGAAAAGCGCCAGAAAAAAACAAAAGCTTGGCTCTTCCAAAATTCTCAAACAGCCCCCGGCCTCTCTCTCCGAATTGGAGTCACCGCCTCGGTTCCGGATGGTTTCGAAACATGCTACCAGGTTATCCTTGTGCTCATACACGGTGTTGACAGCGCGACTATGAAAGTTCCACCGCGTTGGTGAAGCACTGGGAAGACGGTGCGCAACCACCTCGTAAAGCACTGCTGTTCTCTTGTATGAATTAGAGAAAAATGTAGAGAAGCCCCCGAGATCGGAGAAGAAGTGTCTGATCTTCGGGATGTGGGATGTCGCCTTCTGCATAACGAGATTGAGTTGGTGCGCATAACAGTGTATGTAGTATGCATTCTGGTAGACGTCCTGGACTTTTCTCTGTACCCCACCTGTCGCTCCGCGCATCACAGATGCGCCATCATAAGCTTGGGCAATGAGCTTCCCTTCTTGCCCTTCAGGGAGGATAGTGCGCAGCCTTTGCAATAATGCTGTGGCGATTGTGTCTGCGGACGCACCTTCTAGCTTGATGAACTCAAAAAAGCGCTCCTGGATGTTGTTGTGGCCGTCAATATATCGTAGCACAAGCACAAGCTGACAGTGTGTGGAGATGTCTGTTGTCTCGTCGGCCTGGATGGCTAGATATTCGGTGTTCTTCACTTCTTCCAAAATGTGCTCTCGCAGCACTGCCAGCATACAGTCTAAAAGTTAGTTTTGAACTGTTTTAGACGTACCTTTGAAGACTGTGGCATTCTTCAAGTGCTCCTCCAACACACTGTCAATGGAAGCCATCAGGTCGATTAACCCCCGAAATATCCCGGGGTTGTCCGATACGTCACGTTCATCGTGCCCCCGCATAGCTAATTCAAAGGCACCACAAAATTTAACGCAGTCAATTAATTTTGACAAAATGTGTCGATTTTTGTCAACCTCTTCGTTGTGTCGTCTTACCCCTATCCGATGACCCTCGTCCAGCTGTGTAGCGATGCTAATTTTGCCTAGCACGGCTAGTTTGACACAGTTGTTCATGTGAATCATGGATCGCTCATGTTTCTTCAACCTTTCAGACAGATGCTTGAGGTCTGTTACTCCAGTTTCGGTCCAGGCAGAATCAGAGGAAGACGTTTTGAATAGTAGACATGGAAAGCAAAACAGCGCATTTTTAGATCCACATCCAGTTAGCCAAGCCTTTCTGCCAAACCAAGTCCGTGTGAAATTCCTGGTGTAGGACTTCTGCTTCTCTTTGGCAAGCTGTGTAATGTTGATGTTCTCCGGCCGGTCTGGTCCAAGTTCTTTTATTTTAACTTTTTCCGCGTACGTTCTCCTCTCAAAAGGGGTTTCTAAAAGTGATTGAACCGAATTAGGAGGTAATTCGTCCATATTGACAGCTGCAACACAACTAGCCAACACAACTCACGCGACTCCGAGTCCGCCAGCAACTATTACGATTTCGACTTGAAAAGGTCTAATCTAAATGAAAAGCTAGTATCACAAGGTTTATTAGTTATGTCCTATCAAACCCATATTAACCAACTTGTAGTACAATGCTTAAATTGTTTATTATTCCTTCATATAGAAAACTCTCCGCTCACCACTGTTCCTACCAGAGACGCGAACCCCGGCCGTCTTGTTTAATAGCACTGGATTTACCCTCTGAACCAACCTGAGTTTCACTTCTAAATAAAGTATAATATTCAATATATACCACCGTGTGTAAAGTGTCTATTTTATCAGAGCCACCTTTTGTTAGAATAAGGTCGACCTCCGCTAAACTATTCACTCTTTTAAATATTGCTTCTCAAAATGCTTCTCTATGTTTTAAAATAAAGATTTCAATTCGCACGTTATTGTCTGTAAGTTATACGTAACTTATTATGTAACCCACCCTTCTGTTTAAAATATAACATTTATAATATTTTCCGACTTTAAACCTCTTCGTTCAAACCTAAGAAGGACTTTTATCCTATTCTTTCGTTTTTAAAGATTAGGTGTATGAGATTATGTACTTGTTGTGTTGTCAGCGTGTGGGCGATGCTAAGATGTCTTTACTTACTTTGTGTCCTCCTCGGGGCGACTCTCGTGATGTATAAAAAACAACCCTACTTAGGTCCGGAATTTCACAACTTAATCTACTGTGACAGAGACTCGCGGAACGTTTTACTGGTTTTTATTCAAAATTACATGATTATCACAAAATCATATAACAGAGAGACAGAAAAGACAAAAGAAAGTATATGTTTACATATTATTTAAATATTCTTATACTATTTCTCATTGTATTTGAGTACTTGATCCCGTTCTAAATTTGTTGTTGCTCGTGAAACAATACCCCAACACTTGTATGAGTGCCGGTAAGTATTATCTTACGCGCTACGAAAACGTCGTGCCGTGCAAGAGGTTAGACAGATACCTTTGTCGCGCCTATTAAAGAAAGGCTTTTCCCATTGGATAAAGGTTCCACATAAGTATCTGTCTATTTTCCTGCAACTCATTCCGTTTTCCTATGTATAAAAATTCTTGATCAAGTCATTCTACGTGTGGATAGAAGGAGAGAGAGGATTAAAGCTTGTGCTTGTTGCATATCCGTCCGTCTATCACGGTGTTGTGAAAAACACACACCCCGACTTCCTCTCTGCTCACCCCTTTTAAGACAAGAGGCGTCCCTTTCCTGAGAAACCTCCTAGGAGGAGCCTACCTCGTCATGGTAGGCGTATACAAAAATACTCATTCTAGTAATTCTAGTAAAAACACCCGGTCACTCTCGTAAGATAAAAAAAAACAACAACATTTCCGTTGGTTTGTCACAATAAAACCGGAACCCAACTTTTACTCACTACAGATTACATAATAAAACAAATGTTTTTTTTTTTTTTTTTTTTTTTAGACCCAAAATGTACGAATGGAACAGTTTTATCACATATAATTACCCCCATACATTACACAACCGTTAGTATATCCGAACGTTGTCGTTATTGTTGCCAGGTAACCAGTTACTGGGCGCCAATGCCCAGCGCCCCAAACCCTCCGTTAAAACTGAATGGCAATAGAAATTGATATGGCCACTCTGAGTGAACGAGGGTTTGGGGCGCCGTGAACTGGCGCCCGTAGAAGTCAAATTAGTCAGTTTAGAGCTTGAATTTCGCCATGAAATGTAAATACAGTGCCAAAATATAAATTCAGTGTGCATTCTTAAGTAGAATTAAATAGTTTAGTTGCCTCAAATTAACAAAAAAAAAACGATTTTTATATTTTTTATTTTATTTTTTGGGGAGGAGGAGGGGGGGGGGCACCCTAGCGCCCTCTATGGGTCAGCCGCGGCTGGCTGGCCTGTTGCTTCACTGTCCAGACACACATCCTCTTTCTTGCTGGCTGATCGCTGGGCGAGTTCAAGTGCTTGAAAAACGTGGGTTATCCTAATGTCAATAAGGTTTGTAAAGAAATATTTTTCTTAAGTAAAGTCTCCAAACATATTTTCACCTTCCCAAAGTTGAAAATACCTTGCATACATACATGCATTCCCTCTACAGCCATTGTTGATTATCAATAGCCTATTATTGATCATATAAATCACCTATAGATCTTGTTTTTTACTGGATCCTGGCCACTGGGAGGATAGAAAGACGGATGTGTGCCTGGACAGTAAAAGCAGCAGCTGAGCTACGTGCTTAAAGCCAGTTTGACCTGACCGACCCATTATTCTCATACAAAAGACCTGTGGTGGTAAAAGTTATGCTGCCATTAGCCAAATGAAATTATTGGTGAGTTAATTAAGGTGTTAGTGAGATGATATAGTTGTGTGTGTGTGTAAGAATACTTTGAAATATATTAGCGACACAGCCTCCCGCTAGCATAGCAACGTTAGCATTAGCGCGCTGCTATATGAGCAGCATTAGCATGAGGCTTGTGCTGGCTAGCTTCACAGGTAACTTTTAGCAGTAATTGTAGTGGGGGCTAAATAAAGTGTGTTCATGGACACCAAACCGTTTGTGAATAAATGTTAGCATTATTCCATTATGCAAAGTGCATGTTGCTATTTCTTGCTAAAATGAGCTAAAGCTGAGCATGTGTTGTGTAGAATGGTCATAGAGATTACATGTTTTTTGGATGAAAAAATAGTGTCAACTTGTTTAAGGTTCAGTGAGAATTTTATTTGATTAAGGTACCAAAGATATTTCAGTTAAGCAATGCAATGCATTAGGTTATAATAATAATACATAATGTGGAACCGTAATGCTATGCTATAATGATTTAGATAAAGGAAACAAAAATGCATCTGAACTGTTAACTGATTATTTTATTTTTTTCCATGTACATCAACTTGGTGATTAGACAAGATTCTTGGATTCCAGCCCAACTGCTTCATTTGGAGAGGAGCACCCAGGCCTGGAGTGGCCAGCAAACCCAAGAACTGGAACTAAAGAGAGCGAGAGATTATAAATGAGGGTCACCCCTCAACTGATCTTTCGAGTATAAATAAAGGTTAAATTAAATACATATGTGCTCATTCAAATAACAATGATAGGGCCAGGTTAAACTAGTGTTTAGTCACAAGAGAATGATCATTATTTTGTTTTATCTTTAGTCCATAATTAAAAATGGAACTGTTATGTTCTTTGTGTATTTTATTTTTGTTTATGTTGCAACAATGATATACACTTCAAGGAAGAGAGTAGAAAATACATATTTACCTGTTAAACCTAACTGTTGAGTCAGTGTGTTTCACCATTGCTGTTAGTAATCCATTTCCTCCTGTTAGAAAGAAAATTATTAAACTGGATATAATTTGTTGAAGAAACTTTTTTGGAGTTCTTTGACGGTATTCATGTCAAATGTGAGAGCCGTGTTTCCAAATAAAACTAAAGATTCTAAATTAAATTAAATTCTCTCTTTTTTAAATTCTGACTGAATTGTGTTGATAACAGATTGTTGTCATGAATTGATTTCCAGTTGGAAATATTTTAGTATGTTTAATATTGTTATTATAGAGAATGTACACGGGTCACAAAGAGCAATGTTGATTGATGGAGATTGTACTTAGGTAATCCTTATTCAGCACTATTTTGCATTTATTAAGTGTAACAAGTGATGAATGGTTCCCACTTTACAATAAGGGTCACAAATAACATTAAGAAATGGTTAATTATGCTTAAGTGATGCTTAATCAGCACTAGTATGCCTTTATTAGGTGTTAATTCATGAGAAATGGTTCTCACTTTACAATAAGGGTCACAAAGTCCATTAATAAATTGTTAATTACACATAAGTAATGCCTATTATGGTTAATTATGCTTCAGTAATGCCTATTCAGCATTGGTGTGCATTTATTAAGTGTTACTTAATGGATGAATGGTTCCCACTTTACAATAAGGGTCACAAAGAGCATTAATAAATAGTTAATTATGCTTAAGTAATGTTACAAAAATGACAATTGTTAACAGTTAATTAATACTTATTATTATATTAATCAACTGTTGGTTCATGCTTAATTAATGGGTTAACTAAGGTTAATATAGGATATTTATAAACATTACATAATGTAGTAATTAATACCTTAGTTAACATGAATACCATCAGTAAATGCTTACTAGACACATTAGTTAACAGTTAACTAATGGTTAGTTAAACCTTATTAAGCATTAACTAACCATTAATTAATGTACCCTTATTGTAAAGTGTTACCAAAATGTCTATAGTCATATACATTTAGAAAATATTTTTTGTGGCCACTGTCAGTCTTGGTGAATACTTGTGATCACAATACATCTCATTGGTCTAGCATAAATTGAGGGAAAATTAATTTGTGTTTTTGGTGTCTGACGGTATTGACAAAAAATAAGGAATGGCAAGGTAAAAAGCCCATTTTGATAAAAAGGATAAAAGCTGGGAGGTTGTATTAAAGTGTAGCTCAGTAGCTTAGAATATGTTGGAAACATACATGTAATTTAATTTGCCTAAACATAGGGTTTGTATTTTTTCAACATTGCACCCTGTTTTGTCCCACTTCTCAAGAATCACTGATATACTTGGACAATCAACTGCATATCAAAAATATGGCTAAAGAGGATTTTCCATAAAATTAAGAGAAGAGATCATTGCCTTGCACAAACAAGGAAAACAATACAGAAAAGCATAGACACCTAATGTTCCTAGAGATACAGTTGGAAGCACTGTTCGTGAGTTCAAACATAAAGGAACAGTGGCTACACTACCTGGACGAGGCAGAAAGAGGATACTTTCGAAGGCTGCTGTAACTGTAGGGACTACAATACACATAAAACAATGTATGTCACTTCCTGGTTCTTCAGTAAAGTATTGTTATGATTCTACTCCATGGCGTCCGTCTCATCAATTCATAATATGGTGTCAGAGAGTGAAAAGAACTCAACAACTCCGTGCTTTACCCTGCTTTAAGCTGCGGATGATTTTCTCTGTGAGTAGACAAAGGAAAAGCAACTAAGACTTGAAAATAACAGTGGACGAACAAAACATGCTCCCGAGGCAGAGAGAGCCTGTGAGTTGGGGATGGAGGAGCCTGTGCTACACACACACACACAAGAGGGAG
Source organism: Hyperoplus immaculatus (assembly GCA_949357725.1). Taxonomy (NCBI): domain Eukaryota; kingdom Metazoa; phylum Chordata; class Actinopteri; order Uranoscopiformes; family Ammodytidae; genus Hyperoplus; species Hyperoplus immaculatus. The sequence goes on from OX442360.1 coordinate 2,200,675, forward strand.
AGAATAGGAGTAAACAGAGCGACATTAAAGACTTCCTGAACGTAAAACGACGGGATAAATTGCACAATGGCAGTGGCAGCTGTACAGATATCACACCCAAAAGCATTTTACTTCGCAAGCCCATCAGAATGGCCAAGATGGAGAACTGTTACTCGCGGATGCGCAAATTAAATACAATACAAAATATTATTATTAGCCTAATATAAAAAATAAATAAAAATTGTGTGGAAATACAGTAGGGGAGGACGGGGGAATGTGAGACATCGGGTAATGTGAGACACCCCCTGTATCTAGGACACGGAACACATTTTTGGTCATGTGAGATTAAAGACCCTCTGATTTCCCCTTGGCCATGAAAGAGAGGACCTCATGGTGATGTTGTGAACATGTTTTTCACAAAAATTAATTTTTTGCATGTAAAAGTAAATTTTCTTGCTGTCAACTTAATCGATTGTTGTGCCTAATCAAATTGATTCAGGTAGAAAAACTTCTATCACACATGTTGATGAACTACCAACATATGAAACCATGTGATGATGATAACTGAAGATTAGCCTGAATTGCTGAGAGAGGTAGTTTTTTCTCAAATTGTGGCAGTGGAGTAAAGTGAGACAAATGCTGTGGGTTAAAGTGAGACAGTCAGTGCGTTTACATGCAGACTCATAATCGGATAACTAAACGAATAAGACCTCAACCTGCATGTAAACACCTTTATCCGATCTACTTCGGACACAAATCGGCACAATAACGGACAAGAGAAGTCGGATAAGAACACCTAGATAATTCGTTCATTGTCGGCTTTCTCTCTGCATGTATACAGGGATCGGATATCCCATATCGGACTTCTCGTTCTGTGCTTGTGTGCCTGCGCGTGATAGGCTACACCATGGGTTATTGACGGAAGAGAAGCGGACGTGGCTCTAAAAGCACTTGTTGAAAGCATGGTTGAAAGGGCTACAGCGCCACCTAGCATAGTGGGGACAGCCATGCATCGGACATTTATCCGATTTCTGAAAGGCCATGTATACTCAGACAAGTGACACGGTCCGTTCGAGTGTCTTGTTCGATATATGTGATAATCCAATCTAGTTGTGCCATGTAACCGCACTGAGTGTCTGTGCACTCTTTTAATGAATCCACTATATTTGAGGTAGCAAGGAGACTAGTTTGAAAAGACAAAAGACAATGTGGGCTGGAGGTGGGGGTTGATGGTTGAAGGGGTGTCAGCAAGGGCATGGTTTGGCACCTATGTATGTGGGGGACAGGAGAGTGACCTATAACATCAATAGACTCTAAGAAATATGTATTTATTCAATGAATGATCCCAATAAAACAAATGCAGAAAAAAAGACTCAAAATATGGAAAATAACAGCTGGGTCTAGTCCTGTTCTGAGTCCCAGACTGTTCTGGTTCTGATTGTCCTTTGCTCTGACCCCCAGACACTAGCTGGCTCTAAGGGTCCTGTGTTCTGACCCCCAGACTGTGTTTTAATCTAACTGGTTCTATCTGTCATTTGAATGTTAATTATTGAATATGAATTATATGTTGTATTTGATCAGAGTTACTTTCAAGTGTTTAGAATATTTTTTTGCTTAATTGACCAAACCCCATGATTCTGTTACTAGTCCGACATTAGTTTTGTAATATTTGGTTGTAAAGCTAGCTGTCAGGATTCTAACTGTTACAATTTGTGTTGTTATGGTAGTTTCAGAGTGGAAAAAGTAAGTGGTTCAGTTAACCCCCTTGATTTTTCTGGTCTGTCTCAGTTTACTCCACAGCTGGGGTAAAGTGAGACACGTGACAACTTTTTTTTGAAACAATCATATTTTCACTGCCCTTTGTCTTGAATAAATCCTGCTAATGCCCATTTCTAGGAAACATCCTGAATTAATGGGAAATGTGTAAATTTGAGTGATAAATCATTTTAGCTCGCTTAGAGGGGAGCAAATGTAGAAAGTGTCTCAGATTAGCCCGTTCTCCTAGCCTGGCTCCGCCCGCCCACCTACTTCTGGCCAAATTTAATTTTCCCTTCAGTAGTCAGTCTGGGTCTATAGTGCATTTTCCCAGTTCTCCGGAGTTGCGCTCCAGTTTCAGTTGAATGCTGCGTTCCTTTATACTCGGAAAAAGGAGATTTCCGACTTGGTAGTTCCGAGTTCCGACCTGTCTGTGTTCCAGTGCATCTGCTCGCAAAAGTATGGACGCCTAAAACCTTTCTCGTCCAAATAACTAAACGTTAGGCTCTAACAAGTTACTGTTGCCAGGTACCGGTAGATTCATAGACTACAATATGTAGTGATGTCGGAAATTTCCGAGTTCCCTGTCCAACTGGAACGCACCATCAAAAGCCGGCTCATGACACACGTGACAACCAAACGTGATGCGATTGGTTGGCTAATCCAGAGTGGCACTAGGCAGATCCAATAGTTTTAAACTTCGACAGACACCCGCCTCTAAGTGAGTGAACGTTTGCCAATTACAGCACTTCCAGACCTTCTGTACAAATGAAATGAAGTACGATGGTCTGGTTGGACCAGGCTACCGTTCTCCCCTATATTGTAAGAAAATTTCTTATCTTTCTGCGTACCCCCGGCAATACCCGTAAGTACCCCTAAGGGTCCGCGTACCCCCAGTTGGGAATCACTTAGTGTCCAGGCTGTGGACAGGGTCAGACCAATAACGAAGAGGCAGGACTGAATTCTGTGTGTGTGTGTGAAGGCAGCTCATGTTTTAGTGTTGTCTCCATGATGGCAGTGTAGAAGTGAACCATCATCGTCTTTGGCAGGTTGAACTTCTTCAGCTGCCGCAGGTAGAACATCCTCTGCTGGCCTTTTTGGGTGAGGGACCTGATGTTCAGCTTCCATTGTAGGTCCTCGGTGCTGATGCTGCCCAGGAAGCGGCAGGACTCCACAGAGTCAACTGGGGAGCCACACAGGATGACGGGGGCGGTTGGGGCTGGGTTGTTTATTTCCATGTTATTTTCTGTCTTATTGAATGACTTTTCTGTCTCATTCACTTTCAAAAAATGTTTTATCAAGAGAGGGAAAAATATCCATAAATATATATAACAGCATTGTTTTAATTTATTTCAAGTTCAAAAGTCTTCAGTTCTATTATAACTGTGCAAAGTTCAGTGGATGATGAACATCTGGCATGTCCAAATCTCCAGAAAAGATAAAAGGACCTTGTCTGGACTATCGAGTTTTATTAAATGATATTTGCAAGGTCAAGAATATACTGTTTATCTAGGTAAAATAAGGTTGAAAAGAGATTCACAGTTATAACTCAATGTAATTAAGTTCGTCAGCAGTAATATTTGGAATTTTTTACTTTTTCCAACTGCGTTTCACTGTACATTTATTATTTGCTCTTATGTCTGTTGATGTCACAGCCCCTTTAATAACTGTCCTGTCACATCAAATTGGAAACCTTGTGTCTTTAAAACTCTAAATAAGCATCAGGATTTCCTTTTAAAAGCTAATTTTAAAAACTTTTTATGGGCAGCTGGCAGCTCTTAACTGTCTCCCATATGCATCAATTTGTATTAGTGTATTGTCTCTATTATATTTATGTTCTTTTAATCCCTATTTTAGTGTAACACACCCTCTCTGGATCCCTGGCTAGAATCCTGGCAGTGTTGGGAGGGACATGGGGACTGCTCACTGACAGCTGTCATATCTGTTGCCTTTCCCAAATATCTTCACAAACTGTAATATCGCTCAGTAACAAGATGGGTTGAACGGCAGGGCGTTGTTTGCATATTGCATTAGCGGGGCCGGCCCGGCCCCATGCATCTCTTATCAGTGATTATGACGGCAGCATGTTTAACAGCGCTTCTACAGCAATTTCACAGCCGAGGGGAAAGAGAATAATTGTATTTTCCGAATGACTGAGTGCAAACACTTCACACTGCTGTGCTTTTAGGCTCCTCTCTTTTAGTAGAGACTGAGAGGAAAAGGTTTTATGTTATTGAGAGTATGTACAGGATGCTGATAAAATGGTAGCCAATGCAACTTTAAGACCTTGTGTTAACAGGCCTCCAGGACCTAACAATCAAACCACAGTCACATCCCTATCCATGCGTCAATAGGCTAACTGTGGAGCTATGATATTATGAATGATACAGGACTAAGACGATTTCAGGACTTGAAGAAAACATATCAATAATCACCCAACTCTTTTTTTAAATTTTACAATTACGTTCTGCCATACGTACATCAGGTATCTTGTGTGACAGGCAACCCATTACTCATCCAATAACGTAATTAAAAAAAGGTAGATATACTTGGCGCCACAACCAAGTACTGAAGTGTTTGGCCTCAGCACTGGATATCAAGAGAGTGTCAAACACTGCATCTGAAGGAATTCCACTTATAGGCAGATGTTCAGTCACTCTAAAAGCTCTCCATTTGTAGATGATTTGCCTCACGGTGGACCGATGGAGCTACAACTTTTTTTTAAAGAATGTATATAATGTGCAACATCACTACTCTATTCCTGAGATCCTGATATTTTCTTTCCTCTTGGCATGTCTGGCCTGCATGGGTTCACATTGGTGAGCCTAAACTGACCTGATTTGATCTGTTTTATCTAGTGCCGCCCAATTTCTTCCCTAAAGATCTCTCATTACATTGGTCCATTTCATCACTCAATTTGGCCCACCTGATTTCCGGAAAAGAAAACTGTGGAATTGATAAACAGACTGTTATTTCATATAAAAATGGATGCTGGTATTGGTAATTATTGTGCATAGATCAATGCAAACGGCTGAATAAAACAACGGTCTGCAAACTATCCTTATTTATTCATTCAAGTGATTCACATAAACTAAGGAAGTAGACACAGTAAAATATAATAGTACTGCGGCTACTTGCATGCTCTGTTAATTTGAAGAGAGGAAAAAAGTCAACTTTCCTGTGCAGACGCTCTGACTGACTGATGTCACCGCCCCTCTAATACAAAAACTGGTTCTGATTGGCCAAATGACTGTAAAAGCACATGATATGAGTTACCATGTTACTCATAGTCAGTCACTATGTTCACTCTACACACACTTTTTGTTTATTTAACTTTTATTTATCCTCGAGAGACCAATTGAGGGGTGACCCTCATTTACAATGACGTCGAGATCAAACAAATTCAAAGGAAAAACAACAATACATAAACAATATTCAATGCACACAAACACTGCCTCTTTTCAGTCTCTGCGTTTGACGTGCGTAGTAGTGTTACAATCAACACGGGGAAGGAACTGTTTCTCGCGGATGCGCAAATGAAATACAATACAAAATATTATTATTAGCCTAATATACAAATATTTTCTTGTGTGGAAATACAGTATATTGTAGGCAAATGTCTTATCTTTCTGCATACCCCCAGCAATACCCATAAGTACCCCTAAGTGGGAATTACTTAGTGTACACAATCTACCACAATATACCTCCACAGTGCTGTGTGTGTGAACAGCATCACAAAAGGAAAACAGCAGTGGGTTAAGAGCGCTGCCAGGCTGTGGACAGGGTCAGACCAATAACAAAGAGGCAGGACTGAATTCTCTGTGTGTGTGAAGGCAGCTCATGTTTTAGCGTTGTCTCCATCTGAGCAACAGTAACCAAGCACAGGCAATATGAGATTCATCATCAGAGTCATATCATAGACAAACTGTACCAATCTCACTCGCTAAACCGTGAGTCATCAAACAAACCAAACATCAAATCAGGATTTCATTAACAAAATGTTTTATTAGCAGATATTTTAAACATAAATCCAAAACAAACACTCCAGGTAAAGTGGCAGAGCCCAGGAAGAGACATTAAGTTACAGAAAAATAAACAGCACTAGCTCAGAGCAAATCTCATGTTCGCTGCGAGGTACAGTCTTATACTCTCCAAACTCAACTCCTACCGTTTCTACAGTGGGCAGGTTTACATGCACAGTGATCATTAGGTTTGAACCAATCCTCTGGACCATAATGTATTCTGTTTCTTAGATAAAATAGAATCTTTAATCAATGAAGTCTATTTAAATCATAAGAGTATTTTCGATAACTTTTTCTAGACATTGGATTTTACAATGGCGGGATAAGATAGAAGTGACCAGGTAAACCAGCTTATTTAAAGAATTACATTTATTTTATCCATGAAAATAAGTAAAAAGCAAACTGGTAAAGGCAGTATATCTGTGCATGTAAACATACCCAGTGACTTAGTGAAAATTGTTCTTAAACTTGATTTAGGTCTCATTCACCATCAGTCCCAGGTCAAAAGAGAGGATTTTCAATGTTCTCACGTGTAAGAACATATCATTTGCGTATGAGGGAGAATGTGTGTGTGTGTTTGTGTGTGTGAGATTAAAAGTTCTCTACAAGGTCCATAATCCTCTTGCGCTCAGCCTCTTTGAACTCTTCACTCTTGCCGTCTCCGATGCTCTCAGCGTATTCTGTGAAAGACAAAGTCAGTGTATAAGTGGATTGACGTTACAGAAAACATCCTTTGGGCCACAAAACTCACAAGAGTTGCTGCACTGAATGGGAGGTAAATGTGGTGGGAGCAGAAAAATAAATGGTGAAGGCAGACGGACCGACTTAGTCAGAACGCAACAACAGAAGTAGCTTAAAGTTAAAGGTGAGTTACTTTGTTTTCTTACACTACTCCAGAGAGCATAGAAAGATCATGTAGAATTACACAAGAATATATGAACAGCACATTTACATGGGGACTGAACAACATTCCCAAAATCCAAATATTTGACATTTTGAAAAGTGACTGAGATGATTCCGGCAAAATGAAAATAGTTTAATAATGATTTTATGTGAATCAGCTCTGACTCAACTTTCAGTTTGTGTTAATTCTACTGGCCCCTTTAGACAGAAGTAGTAGTGTTTTAAAGACGCCACCTGTTGACCTGGGTGAGCATAAATGGACAAATGCATTAAAAAAACTATATAAAAATAGCAATCGATGCATTGATGGTCTCGTTTGCTGTTGCATGTAATGTATCCTATTCAGAGGAATAATGAGACTTTTTCCAAAATATTTAAAAATAAATGTTTTAAAGTTCCTCGTAGCTACTTTAAGGGATTAAAATAAAAGACATAATTTTTAGTGCTGTCAGTTTAACGCGTTATTAACGGCGTTAACGCAAACCCAATTTAACGGCGTCAATTTTTTTATCGCGCGATTAACGCTCGTCATGGCCTAGGAAACGTTTTGGTTTTTTCACATGCTGTCAGTGTTGCATCAACTAGTAATGTTAGAACAACTGAAACACCACAAACTATTCATATGGCTCGCCATTAAGTTACTTTTAAGTCAACCGGAACCTGTCCTACAGCGTAACTTCACATTAAAATAATTTAACTGGCAAAACGGCTAAACGTCAAGTCAATTTTGACTTTTATTTTGAAGCAGAAACTGGAACCTAGCACTTCCTAGCTCAGCTGCGCGACCTTCACTAGTCTTCCGTGTTGTGACTCGGGGACTACGTGGAAAAAGAACCGAAAATAAAGCTTTTCATTTGCAAAAGTCTTACTTATAACCCTGCGCTCCCACCAAAACCTCCATGAACGTTAATGGCAGCCGCCAGTCATTCATTTTCACTTCAATTTTCGCTATCAAGGGTGACTGAAGCCTCGGCTGCAGCAGCAGCATACCAACCACCAGCACATAAGTGTAAATATTTGAAAGCTACTGACTAATCTGAAAAGCTCCCTCATTCCATTTGAATGAACTTTGAATCTCTCTGCAACTTCTGTTTTGGTCAGTGTCAGGTGTGTAAGGTGCCAGGCTGTAACAAGAACAAAGCAGACAGTGCATTAATGAACTACCGTTATTGAAAAGCCTTAGAATCTAGTCTGTCCATCACTTTATGCCAAAGTCTTGTTACAATATCTTTCCTTTGAAAAATGTGCTTATACTGTCTATCACAACTAAGAGATTGATGTGTGAGTTGCAGCGGCCTCTGCCCCAGTGCAGTATGGGAGTATGGGTAATGGCCTCTGAGGCAGGGATTACAAAGTAAAGCCAGGGACGGCCGCACACATAGATGAGAAAAAAGACTTTTCTCTGGGAGACACTGCAGTGAGAATATGAATGACGGGAACTTTTCTGACAAAGAGGCCGCATGGTTTAGAAGGACCAAACATGCCTGTTGAAGACTCCAAGGACATTTTGTTTATTAATGAGGGGGTAGGGATGTTTTAATGTTATTAGTTAAAGGACCGTGAAAGACCCAATGGGACTGTCTTTAAATGGCGGTACAGACAGCCGCACAAACAGAAAAGGTCAGTGATTCTATAACTCTCTGCAGAACCTTTATTCTGTGGCGTGCTGGTACTCTCTCCTCCTGTCACCACGGCAATGCAGAAGAGGACAATACAGTAGTAAGTATGGCCATTACTCAGGTCAGTGACTGGGACTGATCTGCCATGAGTACAAGGCATGTACATTTTTGCTAGATAAAGGCAAAGGCTTAACCTAGGACTTGGGTTCCAACAAGACAAGGGGATCAAATTGAGAATGGCAAGGAATGCAATAGTGTTAATAAATAATATTTATGGTCAATAATACATTTATTGGTCGCTATCTTACATTTATATACGCAAAACAGAATTATTTTGCAGAGCAGAGCTTTTTCTGACAACCCTGTGGCTGTTGGAGACATTGAACCCAAGTGATCAATGTTCAAAGCTTCCATTGCTAAAGCTGCTGCGGGGTGCTGTGGTCTCAAGGTCTTAGTTGTCTCAAGGGGCGATAACCCTCGAACACAGTGGTGGGCACAGGTGGTCAGGGAAGCCGTCCGAGAGAAGAAGTCCTTCTGGGATATGTTATCCACAGGGACTCCAGAGGCAGTTAAAAGTACCTACAGGCCGAAAGGGCTGCAGTCTCTGCTGTGAAGCAGCGGGTTTAGGAAAAGTTCGGAGAAGACATGGAGAGGGATTTTTGGTCGGCACCAAAGTGCTCCTAAAAAAAAAACGTCAAGCACCTCAGGAGGGCGAAACAGTGAAAAATCTAAGCTGTGTACAGTAAGGATGAGACAATGTTGAAATCAACTGAGGAGGTAATGGGGCGGAGGAAGGAACACTTTGGAGTACTCCTGAATCCGACTTACTATCAGCTTGAGGCTGATGGGGAATTATCATCAATTGCCCTGGTGGTATTCACTGAAGTATTCACAGTGGCAAAGCCCGAGGGATTGATGAGAGCCGTACAGAAATGCTGAAGGCTCTGGGTGTGGAGTTTCTTGGATGACACATCTCTAAATCATTGCATTGAAGTCTGGTACAGTGCCCAAGGAGTGTCAGACCGGAGTAGTGGTTCCCTGGTTGAAAAAATGGGGATCAGACATTGTGTGCTAACTACAGGGGATCACGCTTCTCAGCTTCCCTGGTAAAGTCTACTCAAAGGTCCTGGAAAGGAAGGTTCTGCAGATAGTCGAACCTCAGATTGAAGAGGAACAATGCAGATTCCGTCCTGGTTGTGGAACAACAGACCAGCTCTTCACTCTTGCAAGGATCCTCGAGGGGGCTTGGTAGTATGCTCATCCGGTCTACATGTGTTTTGTCGATCTAAAGAAGGCATATGACGGGTTACCAGGGAGATACTTTGGGAGGTGCTGTGGAAGTATAAAGTAAGGGGTCCCTTCTCATCCAGTCGCTGTACAATCAAGCACTAAGTCGGAATTGTTCTTGGTGGGGGTTAGTTTCAGCCAAGGCTGCACTTTATCACCAATCCTGTTTGGAATATTCATGGACAGGATATCCAGGCGTAGTTGTGGTGGGGAGGGGCTGCAGGTAGGTGGGCAGAGGATCTCATTGCTGCTTTTTGCAGAAGATGTGGTCCTGATGGCATCATCAGTCTGTGACCTTAAGCTCTCACTGGATCGGTTCGCAACCGAGTTCGAGGCTGCTGGGATGTTGATCACAGAGCCGGCCTGAGGCATAAGCGAACTAAGCGGCCGCTTAGGGCCCCCGACTGCCTGGGGGGCCCCCTAAAAAATAAGTATATAATAGATAATTAATAGCCTAAAAATGTAATAAGTTCATCTGGGAGGAAATCCGAAATTATCTGATCATGTCACGTTCACATCCATGCACAGTGTGTATTGAGTTTATTTAAAAACAATTGGAAATGGAGCTGTCCTCAGTTGCCCATGCACTGTGTATAGTCTATAGCCTATTTCAGCCTTGTCCGTGGAAAAAAAGATACAGTAGCTGGACAACAGAGTTCTTCTGCTTCGTTCCTCACACTGCATTTAAATGCATTCACTATATTACAGAGAAATATGTCCCGTAAAAGAAAAAGAGCTCCAAGCCCAACCCAGAGGACCCTCCATAATATTTTATTTTATATTAATATTTTTATGGAAAATCCATGTGTCCTTTTTCAGTAGCTTCTAATTCGTCTGACCCAGTGTCTCCAAATTATTTGTTCACACAAAATTTCTCAGATTTATCCTCTTAATTTTCCTCTCAAATTGCACCAGATTCATGCATTTCACTTTAAAAAGGTTAAAAAAATCTCACGGGGGGGCATACCCCCGGACCCCCCAGGAGGTCTGAATCTTGGCTGTCTAATATTTTCGCACAGCTGCACAGTGGAGGCACTAGCGGAAAACACTGGGTGTGTGAATGATATTTAACAAAGATCTATAGTTTCAGCAGCGCTAACATTGGAGAGGGGCCCCCTAATCATATTTCGCTTAGGGCCCCCTGAAGGCTTGGGCCGGCTCTGGTTGATCAGCACCTTTACATCTGAGGCCATGGTTCTCAGTATGGATTGCCTACTCCATTGCAGGAATGAGTCTATACCCCAAGGGAAGTAGATCAAGTAATAAGTGGTCTTGTTCCCAAGAGACCATGTTCCCAACAGACCATGGGAAGAAGCTGGAACTGAAAATAACGAGTAACGACAAGCATCCTGAAGTCAAAAGTATAATTTTAGGCTTCAAAATAAAGTGTAAGGATTGAAAGCCATACATTTAGCAAATACTCAGGTCAATTTCAATTCTAAAACTAAAAAAAATTTAATTAAAATTAATTAAGTTCACTCCTCAAGATGAATTGTTTCTTCATGGGTTATCAAGTTAAGCAGCAGCAAGATGAAGAGGTACAAATCATCAAAGATATTGCAGAAGTCTCTCTAAAATATCAAAGCCATCAACAGGACACCTTTGTAAAAAAAAGTTTTTGTTCTTTTCAAAGTGGTTCTGTCAGGCAGACGTCATTGCACAGGCTCAGACCCAGCTTTATGTTAATATCGCTTCTGTGTTAACTTTCAATTGTAATAGTTTCTGGCCCAGAGGGCTGTTTTTGATTTCATGGGAGTCATCGGTTTTAAAAAGATAAAATAGTTTAAGCCTTATCCTTTAGTGATTTGTAACATTATCTATGGTTGAAGTGTCTGTGAGGGATACATAGCACACAGTTACTAATTTTCATGTCCACTCAAATAAGATAATTATGGATCCCATCAGGGTTGTGATTAACTTCACATATATAAATAAATATATAAAAAAATAAAAAATACTGTGTTAGAAACGTTTTGTTACTTACTACTTTGTTAGAGAAACCAACAATCCCACATTAGCGCCCACTTTTGTTGGAGCAGAAGTGATCCTAAGGCCAAGGAGAAAACTAGCTTGTCACTGGGCCCGATTCCTATACCTGTTCTTGTGGTGTTGCTGCAATTAGTCCACCAGAAAGGACAATTTACCTCACCTGAACGCCTTCTATTGTTTTTTTGTTTCTCACAGCACTATTAGCATTGAACTGAAAGGCTAGATACAGTGTTGTCATTGATACATACTATCCCTCTAGTCTGCTAAGATGTCCTTTTTTTTTTTTTTTAACATTTATTTATACAGGTAAATCCCATTGAGACCGGAGACCTGTTCCCATTCCCACGTTACCATTCACACACACATTCATACACCGTTAGCAGGCTAACTATGGACATTCACACCCGAGGCAAGGTGGGTGAAGTGTCTTGCCCAAGGACACAACAACCATGACACAGGTGGGAGGGCGGGGATCGAACCGCCAACCCTTTGATCATCAGCCGACCCGCTCTACCAACTGAGCCACAGTCGCCCCACTACAGAGCTGCTTCTCATTCAGCCAGGTAATGCATTAAAGCAGCTCCGAGTAACATTTAAATATCTTTTAAACAGCCTCATGTTTCCTCTCATAATCATAAATGACCTTTAACAGCAAACGAGACCATCAGTGCAAAGAAAGACGTTTTTATATAGTTTTTATTACTGCTTTTGGTCTGGTCGCACACCCAGTTCGATTTTCGGTTCACTCGTGCATGCTCAATGGTCACATATTCGTATTGGTCGCAGATTTCAGTGTATCGCGCAATGCGATTTGAGAAGCCTATCCCTCCAGGTGAGGGAAGGGGAGCGGGAGCCTTGTTTGGGACAGTTATTTGTCGTCATAATGACTGATAACGGGGCTGAACCATCAAAGAAAAAAATTAAAATGCAATGAAGAAAAGCTAAAAGGGAGAGTGATAGGCGGGCGGGAGGGCGTCGCCAAGCAACGTATACACAATTTCACGGGAGCATGGAGCGAACCAAGACTGCAGTGTTTACTCCTAAATGAATGAGCGGTACTAAAACAAAGTTTACTTTGCCTCACCAGAATCATCAGATGACCATTATTCATCTGAAATAGTCATTATTTACAACAACATAAACACATTACCTCATTGTGATCCATACTAACTGCTGTCTCTCGGTCATTCGCTCTCTGTGAGGACACGTAATCTTTCAGCTCTGTGAGAGGTGACACTGCATCAACTCATTGCAATCAGGTGTGTGTAGCACTGACTGGCATTAGTTGATGCTGTGTCACTAACCACTCTCACGGAGCCGAAAAGAGTCCGGTGCCCTCACACTTTCAACACACGGACATGCACTATATTGCTTCCTGATCATTTGAATCTTGCACGCCCGGCACAAGCTAGAAAACAGCTTCACGACAGCTGGCGTCGTAAAAATACTACCGCTTTTGTCCAAAGGGGCCGCCAACGTGCCATGTTACTCGTAGTGGCTTTAAGGTTAGGATGGAACACAGCAACACACTCTGCATGTTCTTAACCTTGTTCTCAAGTTTCACATTGAAAGGACAGGGCACTCGAAAAGGGTGAGGGGGTGCACACACACACACACAGACGCACACGCTGTAATGTCATGGTGCCGATGTTCGTGTCCAAGAGCAGCACCAAAGCCTGTGTTTGAAGATGACACTGTGGCTTGAAAAAGTATTCATACCCCTTGAACTTTTCCACATTTTGTCACGTAACAACCACACACGTACATTTATTTTTAATGGGATTTCATCTAGAGCTCTGATCTAAAAACCATTCCATTGTAGATCAGCTAGATCTACAATGTTTAGGGTAGTTGTCCTGCTGGAAGGTTTACCAGTCACCCCTGTTGCAGACTCTAACAGGTTTTCTGCCCTGTATTTGGCTCCATCCATCTTCCCATCAACTCTAACCAGCTTCCTGCTCTGCTGAAGAAAAGCACCCCACAGCATGATGCTGCCACCACCACGTTTCACCGTGGCGATGGTGTGTTCAGCGTGATGTGCAGTGTTAGTTTTCCACCACACATTGCATTTTGCATTATGGCCAAAAACTTCAATTCTGGTCTCATCTGACCAGAGCACCTTCCTCCAACCCTTGCCACAAACCATTCGGGGGACACAGCATATTCAGATGAGATCAAGCTTCAGATGAGAACCTTTCAAAAAAGGACTACTACTTAGACAAGGCACTCATCTCAATGAGTCACATGACAACTCTTCTCAGAAGGGATAAGATTGGTCCGCCAATAAATGTCACTGCTGCTTCATTATGTAAGGGGCCACTCACACTAGGGCCGCGAAAAAATGTCTGTCCCCTAGGGGTGCATGACAGAAAATAATTGAGAACCACTGCAGTAAAGAATGAGTGGCTTCAGGACTGGTCTAAGTGGCCTAGCCAAGGCCCAATCCTGATGCCATAGAAAGATGGCAGTTTACAGTTTTCATCTTATTTGAATAGGCTCAAAATAATTTTCTAGGAAGAATGGTAGAAACTTCTCAAATCCAGGTGTTCAAAGATTCTAGAGACTGATCCTAAAATACCCATGGCTGTGCTGCCAAATAGGCTTCTACAGAGTACTGAATCAGGGGTCTCAGAGATTTCAGTTTTTGATATTTAGGCAAAAATTACAGTGGCCCTGAGAGCTCACTGCAACTTAAGAAAACACATGCACAAAGATAAAAGACAAGCAAATTAAGAAAACATCTTCATCAATTTGGCAACACATGCGTAGCATTTAGAGAATGCGCTGCAAAGACCACAACACAACACATTAGAAAAAAGCGATGCAAAGTTCACAACACATTAGAAAAAAGCGATGCAAATAGTTCTAGTTCTAGTAGTTTTTATATTTTATTTGAAGAAAAGTAAGTTCCTTACCTCTCATGATATGGCGCACTACTTTTACAGAGCCTCCTCTTAGGTTGAGAATTTGCTGGACTCTCTGCTGCAACTAAATACGGAGAAAAAAAAAATCAGTAACATCCCGAAGATAACATTAAACTGGTCAATTAGTTGGTAAAAATTGTATTAAAAAAAAATATATACACACACTCACCGGCCACTTTATTAGGTTCACCAGTTTAATTTCTTGTTAACACATATTTCATTCATCAGCCAATCACATGGCAGCAACTCAATACATTCAGGCATGTAGACCTGGACAGGACAACTTGTTGAAGGTAAACCGAGCATCATAATGGGGAAGAAAGGGGGCATACCCATTGATGCCCGCTGCTGCGCGATGCAACATTGTATCTCCTGCCGGCTGCTGCGTAGCGCAGCATTGTTGTTTTATCTAATTTTCATGGCGTGCGCCGCATAGAATGCACTGTCATTGGTTCAAATACACATGAGGTGGGTTTTGTTGATTTTTTAAGACCACGTGACCACCCAAATGGTGTGTGGTTTGCCGAAAATCAAGTCAATGAAAAAATAAATAAAAAATAACAATAAGAAAAATAAGCCGAATGTGTCGGCGATAGTGTATTACAGAACAGTTAGTGGCGTTCGGAACGCAGAATCTAGGTCTACTATAGGCTACTGACGAAAATTGCAACACATTGCATCTATTTATTAACAATATTTATGAATTTAGGCTATATTTTGCTGCTCCAATTCAAATTCAGCCGTGCCAGGCGATAGTTAAGTTTCAGTTTTGTTTTCATCTCCTTGGTATACAGCCGTTTGGACCAGCTGATCGGCTCCCGACAGCAGGAGTCAGTCTGCATTCCAGTTGTACTGGGAAGTCGATTTATGGTGCCAGTGATAACTGAACTAAATTATAAAATAAAGCTATCTCTTCCTTCCTCTATCTGTCTATCTTTCTCTCTCCACTGCACACTCAGTCACTAATATCCATGCTTAAAGGAAGCAGGATTATAACATCATATAGCACATTACTTTTAAATATTTTATATTATTTATTCTTTTTTTCCCTCCCCCATCTAATTTTGACGATTTTTTGAAAAATTTGTTGGTTTGTAAGAGCTAAGGGAGCATGTTTAAATACAACCTGTGAACCTTAACTTTTAAATGTATTTTATTTCATGTTTCTATGTGCTACACAGGCTTAGATATTAAGGTTTTGGTAGACTTGACAATTCCTAGTATTTTTTCAGAAAACCCTCAGGCATTAAGGACATGCATCCTAGATTGCCATAGTCATCAATGGGTTAACCCATTGATGACTACCAAAACCTTAATATCTAAGCCTGTGTAGCACATAGAAACATGAAATAAAATACATTTAAAAGTTAAGGTTCACAGGTTTTATTTAAACATGCTCCCTTAGCGCTTACAAACCAACAAATATTTCTAAAAATCGTCAAAATGAGATGAATTAGAAAATTATTAAATATTGTTAATAAATAGATGCAATGTGTTGTGTGATTTTCGTCAGTAGTCTATAGTAGACCTTAATTCTGCGCACCAAACGCCACTAACTGTTCTGTCGCCGACATAGCTGGCGTATTTTTTAAATTATTTTGTTTTATTTTTTATTTTTTTGATTGACATGATTTTTGGCAAACCACACAACTTTTGGGTGGTCACGTGGTCTTAAAAAAATCAACAAAACCCACCTCATGTGTATTTGAACCAATGACAGTGCATTCTATGCTGGGAATGCCATGAAAATTAGATAAAGTAATAATGCTGCGCGACGCAACATCAGGCAGGAGAGCCAATGTGGCATCGCGCAGCAGCCGTCATCAATGGGTTAAGTGACTTTGAACTTGGCATGGTTCATGGTGCCAGACGGGTTGGTCTGAGTATTTCAGAAACTGCTTATCACTGGGATTTTCACGCACAACCATCTCTACGGTTTACAGAGAATGGTCCGAAAAAGGAAAAATATCCAGTGAGCTGCAGTTATGTGGACGAAAATGCCTTGTTGATAGCCGAGATCAGAGGAGAATGGGCAGAAAGACAAATCAAATAACCACTCTTTACAACCAAGGTATGCAGAATACCATCTCTGAACGCACAACATGACCAACCTTGAAGCAGATGGGTTACAGCAGCATTAGTCCCCACCGGGTGCCACTCCTGTCAGCTAAGAACAGGAAACTGAGGCTACAATTCGCACAGGCTCACCAAAATTGGACAATAGAAGATTGGAAAATCTTACTTGGTCTGATAAGTCCTTGATTTCAGTTGCGAAGTTCAAATGGTAGGGTCAGAATTTGGCGTGAACAACATGAAAGCATGGATCCATCCTGCCGTACACCATCAACTATACCACGTTCAAATCCCCTTTCTTCCCTATTCTGATGCTCGGTTCGAACTTCGGCAACTTGTCTTGACCAAGTTTACATGCCTAAATGAATTGAGTTGCTGCCATGTGATTGGCTGATAAGCTATTTGTTTTTACAGGCTTGTTTCCATCGAGTAGAGTGGGTAGGATCGGAGCAGCTCAGAGCGGGACAGCTCGCTTTTAAGAATCTCTGGGATGTTTCCACCGCTGACCCTACCCTTACTGGTAAGGCGGGGTTTAGGCTGGACTGCGATAGCCGCCACCAGAATATGGGTCGGGCTGTAGAACAACTGTGGTCAAGCCAGCGGTCTCTTGTTTTTGCTTGGTCAAACCAGCCGCTTCTTTATTTATTCCCCCCGTGTTGTGAGCGTATTACAGTAAATGCAGAGACGGCTCGGTGCAGGCATAGATAGTAGCCTATATAAAAGGGTGCAAGCCGACAGAGACAGTGAGCGAACAGCGCTGGCCGCGGCATTTACATGACATCGTAGCAGTGGGACACAGTGTAGCCCACTGATTAATTTAGTGACAAGGAAAAACACCAACAGTGCTGCGCTCATTTTTCATCAACACACAAGACTTTCGTCACTCTTGCCGAGGTGACTACACACAGCGGAAATGATTCTTTCGACCAATCAACAGACGGCAGTGTGTAGTCCCACCTTTTCAGCACCCTATCAGGCGGCTGGTACCCCAAAGGAGGAGTACCGAAAATAGGAGCGGCTTAGAGCGGTTAGGCTCGCTTATATCCGTACCCTTCCCAACTTTTGGCAAATGGAAAGCCAAAATAACCGGACCGAGCCGCTCTACTCGGTGGAAACGAGGCATTAGTCTGCTCCAGTGAGTAGTGTAACACTAAAATTGACAGCCTGTCTCCTAGCTCTCAAATGCCAGTCAACCACTGCCATGTGAAGCACTTGGAGCTTAGATACTGTTTTTACAAATACAGCCGCAGTATCATTAAAGTTTAGATTTATTTTCACCAAAAGTGAGGCTATTCAAATTTCTCTTTGACTTAAATAACCAGTAACTATCAACTCGATTTTAAATGTATTATTAAGGGAATGTATGAACATTTATGAGTATTCCATTGAGTGCCAAAAAATCAGTAGTGGTCAATTAGTTGGTTAAAAATTGTATTAAAAAAAAATACCAAGGACATACAACCGCTTCCTAAAACCACCAAAAGTACCACTGCAATAGTCCAGCGCAACCCAAACGTATGGTAAAGTGAATGAACCTTTGTCTGATCAAATAATTCTTCTGAGAAAAAATCTCATTTGGCAGGCCATAGTCAGAGTATATATTTTTGGGTGTATACCTGGGCTATCCCCGAGTTGCTGATCTCCACCATAATGTAGCAGATCAACTGAAGGACGAACAGTCCAGCGTCCAGCCGGCGAAGGTAGAACTCGTCCTCCATGCCGTCATCTAGAATCTCCCCCCGACGAACCATCTCCTGCACACACACAAAAATAACAGTTGAGTCAATTACAATCTACTTTGTTGGGGGGTTTCTATTGTTCTTTACAACCCTAAAACAGTTTAAGCTAGACAAAGTCAGCGAGTAAGGGCATTTTGTCTTTTTTTTGTTTTTTTGCTGTGTTCCGATTCAGGGACTCATTGTTGCATTTGCCACTTGGTTGGTTTGTGTTAGGCTGTTCTCTTATCTCAGAATGCTTCCTTCTCTTTCCTTTTTTCCCTCTTCACTATGGAGCAGCAGCAGTGTGTATTGCTCTTTGTTTTTTTATTGTGTTACTGGTCCTTTTCATCCCTGGAACTGACACAAGATTATCTGGTAATTTAATGTACAGTTGACAGAGCTTCTTTGCTTTGGTGCAACCCTGCTCCAAATGGCTTTGATTGCTGCTTGTTCTCATACCCTGGCTCTCCAGTGTTTATAAACCTGTGTATTCTTATGCACAGACTAGTGTCCAGAATTTGCGATGTGTTCCTATTCATGACTTTTTTTTGGCTAGCTGTGTGGGCTGGTACTGGCGCTCTAGTGGTACCAACGTGAAAGAAGGTCGGTATGGCATGGTGGATTGCATTCGGACTGCAAACAAACTACTCCAGAGTTTGAGTTAAAGTTGAGCCTAGCCTAGACCCTTTCAACTGGGCTATCTCAGCCTAGGGTTGTGCCGATGGGCGATGGAATACTTCTTTTTGGCTGATGCTGTCGGAATGACTGAGTGAGCGGTGGAGAAAGAAAGAAAAAGATAGGCAGACAGATAGAGGGAGAGCTTTATTTAATAATTTAGCTTGTTGACTTCTAAGTGATCATCTGACTTTAGACTGACACCCGCTGTCGGTTCCGTTGTCGGCTTGAGCCGATCAGCTGATTGACACAGAGATTTAACCAGCTGTTTGAAAAGTAAAGTGAAACTTAAGCTGCAGCAGTTTAATATAAATTAGTGCTGTTAAACGATTTAAATATTTAATCGCGATTAAAAAAAGTATGGTGGATAACAATAAGTTTTCATAATCGAGAAGCCCTACCTTCTTGGAATTATCATGGTTTAACTTTAGATCAATTAAAAACAATTACATTATTAAAAAGGTAATCATTATTAGTATTTTGACCACAGGTTGGTTATTGTGACTTAATCAGAGTCAGTGAGCTCCATTGTAACGCAGTGATTGACAGGCTGACTGAAATGCTCTTTATCTGGACAGAAACTCCCCTCTCCCAACCCCACACCCCTCTTAAAATACACAAACCTTTTGCCTTTACAGTTGCACAATGTCCCGACCCCAAAAAAGTCGGTCACGTACTGACCCCCCAAAGGCCCATTCTGAGCCAGGAAAAACCCTGAATACATCCCTCGGTTTAAATGAGGTGTTATTTTTCAGCTTTTCCACCAATCTATGTTCTCTTTTGAACAGGCACACAAATCGATTGATTTTAGCGGCTAAGCTGGGAAAGGGTTTGGTGCTGTTGGTGCTTCCACACTCACACTTACATACACACTGTCAGTATGCCAATAACACAGTGCTGCCAATACACACACAGCCCACATTAATCAGCATTAGAGATTACCAAGCAGACCTGAGGGGGAGAGGAGAGTCTGGACTGGAAGCCACTGAAGTGCAGTGTCAAGTGTTTTGCTGTTGTTATGCTTTTACCTCTATGCATGCACATTAGGAAAAAGGTTAAGAGGGTGTTTATACAGGAAACCAAAACAGTGCATCCGCAAAAGTACTTTTGTAAACTAGCGAAACGCTGACGTCACGGCTCCACTCCGCAGGCTGCAGCTTCACATTAATATCATTTCACTGGACAATCATGAGTTGACTTTTATTTTGAAGTACGCCTAACAGGAAGGTAGCTGCTGACACAGCCCCTTCACAGCCCGGCAGTCACTAGTCTTTTGTTTTCACGAGTTCTATGCGGTGAAATAAGAGGACAGAAAGCTTGTCATTTGCAATAATTGTAGCCCTAAGCTTACACCAACCGCTTCATGAACGTTAATGGCATTAATGTTCGGTTATAGTAAGGTGTGTGTCGAATTGTACCGGAAGAGCTATCTACTAGGCTAAGTGTCACTGCCGACTACCGGCTTGCCATGCGTTCTACACAAGCCCCAACCACAGCGATTTTTACCAGCATCCAATAAGGAAGTGACACACATTGTAGTACTTTCCGGTGGCCACTGGGGGTGGAACCAAGACTTTTTCTAGCAGGCTAGTTTTTATTCTTTTTGGAGGTTAAAATGTATTGGCGCGATCTCTTGAGTGACAGCTCTCCGCCCGTTGTACCTCACTTTGCCTCGGAGATATACGTCAGCTTGATGGGCATATCTCCCTCCTCCCGACGTGACGTTGATTCCCTTTTTCGGCAAGAGGAGTGAGGCGGAGTAAAAATCTCACAAGATGGCGACGCGCATAAACCAGGATTATTGGATGCCATGTGAATAACTGAGGTCAGCCCGGATGCTACATCCATATTATATACTATCTATGGTTCTACAGCGATTTCAGCCCGTTTTCCGAAACCATGTGCACCAGTTAAGTTTTCAAAACAATTGCGTCTGAACATGGAAACTTTTGAAAATGTAAAGAGGAAAACCGTTGCGTTTTACCGCGTAAACAGGGCCTAAGACAATACATAACCTTAAATTGCTCCAGTGAAAAAATAAGGGCATATAAACTTAATCTAGATTCAAATCTATTTTCCCTTTCTTTTGGATACCTACTAAATTGAACTCTTGATACCGGTTTCCTATATAGAATTTGCAGGTGTGTAGTATGAGTAGTTTTGTAGTCATCAGCAAAATAGTAAATTTTAAATGGTTCTATCCTAAATTATTTTTCGTGAAAGGGGGTATGGAAAAAAACTAATTTTATTTTTTTCCTCAATGACTTATTATAATCAAATAAAAGGTTAATGCTGGCCATCAGTATATCTTAGCCTGGCACCACCCGCCTACATACTTCTAATCAATTTTAATTTCCCTTTAAGCTGGGGTGAAGAATTTGGGGAGAAAATAGCAGTTGGGATAGAGATTTGAATCCAAATACATCAACCGCTCCACTTGTTCTCTTTGGTCCCTCCCCTATGGTCCCTCCCTGACACGCTCTACACCAACAACGTCGGTGGCAAAGTGAATGGACAGTCCCAACAGCCAATAAGGACAGAGATTCTTTTTTTTTTTTTTTTTTTTTTAAAGAATCGGAGCCTCGCTCTGATTGGTCAAAGTGTACCGCTCATGTTAGAAATCGCATACCCCAGCTTTAAGTAGTCAGTCTGGGTGTGCGGTATATACAGTGGCTTGAAAAAGTATTCATACCCCTTGAACTTTGCCACATTTTGCCACATTACAACCACACACGTACATTTATTTTATTGGGATTTCAGTTGATGGACCAACACAAAGTGGAGCATCTTCCCATCAACTCTAACCAGCTTCCCTGTCCCTGCTGAAGAAAAGCACCTCCACAGCATGCTGCTGCCACCACCATGTTTCATGGTAGGGAAGGTGTGTTCAGGGTGATGTGCAGTGTTTGTTTTCCACCACACATTGTGTTTTTTCAAGGGTTGGAGGAAGGTGCTTTGGTCAGATGAGAACAAAATTGAAGTTTTTGGCCTGAATGCAAAATGCAATGTGTGGTGGAAAACTGACACTGCACATCATAAACTGACACTGACACTGCACATCATAAAAAAAATAGTAAATACTAACATTAGAATCCATGTATTGTAAGTCTACCTGTTGAATCACAAGTCAGTCACCTGTAACTGAGTTAGTAACTGAATTATTTTATAATAGGAGTAACTAGTTACCAGGGAAAGTAACTATTTGCGTTAGCCTACTGTAAAAAAAAAAGTTGCTGTATGTCAACAAATTTGGATTTTTCTGAGCAGTTTTCACAAGTCAGTTGAAATGAGTAGAACAGACAGGTAGGCCTACTTGTAGGCTACATAACCTTTAATATTCATTGCACATCAACAGACAGCAAGAGGTTTATCCTGCACTTCAAGTAGGCTTAGCCTATTTTGTTCTCAACAAAAGTAGTAGAGGAAACTGCTGAATGTACCGTGCTGATCTGCTATCACTGATTCACTTCAGGGGTGTCAGCTAAAACACCACTCAAGACCAAAAACGTCAGACTATCAAGCATGAGACGATGAAAGGAGGAGTAAGGATTTATCCTGTTTATTTCCTTCTTTAACATGCACAGCAGCATACAGATCCCAGGAAAATAACAGTAGCAATATTCGGCTCATGATGACACGCTAAACAGTTGTTGCAACCGGCGAATCGTGGCTGTTTAATAACGTGCATGAATTATAATTTATAGAGATCGGGAAACTCCATGCACTTACTCACAAGGGCGATGCAAACAAACTCAGGGAGAGCACCTTTCAACCGTGGATTGATAGGTGGTTACTGCGGCAACCCGCACGCTCACACAACAGAGAGAGAAAGAAAAAGAAACTTCACTAAACAGGCGCTCCGGCTGACTGACGTGACGGCGCTAACTGACAGTTATAATGTCATCCACAAAAACAGTATAAGAAATAACAATCGCTTCGCTTATCTTGTTGTTAACCCACCAGTCTCCTTACTAGCAGTTTGTGTAGTATGGAGCCAGGGGTGTTTTC
Organism: Hyperoplus immaculatus; assembly: GCA_949357725.1. Classification (NCBI taxonomy): domain Eukaryota; kingdom Metazoa; phylum Chordata; class Actinopteri; order Uranoscopiformes; family Ammodytidae; genus Hyperoplus; species Hyperoplus immaculatus. Next base: position 2,223,627 of record OX442360.1, read on the forward strand.
GGATTACAGTTTATTCAATCAAATCATTGTAACGCACCGCATTTAACGTTCAGTAACGATAATGGCGTTGTAACGACGGAAAAAGTAATTAGTTAGATTACGCCGTTACTGAAAAAAGAACGGCGTTACCTAACGCCATTATTTTAAACGGCGTTATTCCCAACACTGTATAGGTTAGGGACTTTTTTCCCTTAAACCATTGATGACGGCTGCTGCGCGACGCCACATTGTATCTCCTGCCGGCTGCTGCGTAGTGCAGCATTGTTGTTTTATCAAATTTTCATGGCATGCGAAGCATAGAATGCACCGTCATTGGTTCAACAGGGTTCTCAACGCTCACGCAATGAGAGTGAGACGCACGCATTTCAGGCAATTCACACGCTCCACGCCACACCTTGCAAATTATAACTCTGCCAAACTTTTTTTTTAATATATAGCTTCGATAAATCCTGACCGTCACCACCATCACCATATGGTTCTGTTAACTATGCATGCACGTATTAGGCAAAGACTGAAGAGAGGCTGTGTGTGTGTGTGTGTGTGTGTGCGTGCGGACTGCGGAGTGACCATAGTGACTGACTATGAGTGACAGATGGAAACTCCTATCATATGTGCGTTGAAGGTCATTTGGCCAATCAGAACCTGTATTATTTGCCTTTGAGGGTGGTGACATCAGTCAGTCAGAGCCTCTGCAGGGAAGTTGACTCTCTTTCCTCTCTCCATATTATAGGAGCGTGCAAGAAGCCGCTGTATTAGTATTTTAACGTATTAATGTGCCTACTTAGGCTACTTTATGTGAATCAATTTTATAAATAAATATGCAGTTTGCTTTGTTGTTTTATTCGGCCGTTTGCATTGATATGCACGTTAATTAACAGCCGCGACTCGCGGACAGTCACTGCACATTATCCTGTGTATCTGTGTCTGTACACGAGAGAAACTACGTGTAACTGGAGAGTAGTGTTAGCTATTTCTATGTGTTTGAATGATGGTCATTGTGTGGCTATGATAATGAAAATCCTTTTTGCCACAATCTTAATAGTTTATTGTAAGGGACTTTGGTGTGATTAAGTTGAGGCTCCATGTTATTATTGATGCCTGTTTTCCCTCACTCGTTTTCTAAAAATGTTTTTATCAACAAGCTGGTTTTTGCAATTTCACAATTTTCTGAGTAGTTTATTACCATTTTTCTTGGTAAATAACCACACACGTTTTATGGCTGACTAACTTGTTTTGCACATTTAGTACTCATCTGAACTGAAATAAATGTTGTCTTTTCCTTTAGTCCAGGGGTCTCCAAACTTTTTTCACTGAGGGCCACATACAGAAAAATCTACGAAGGGCCGGGCCACTTTGCAAAAATAACACATTTATCAGGACATGTAGCTGCTCTGATGTTTAGTTTCATAGTGTCTTCGTAAATTGTAATCCTTCTTCACGGCAACACTTTTCTTGCACATTAAACAGACACATTTCCCCTCTTGTTTATATGCCAATGATACACCCAGTGTTTTCTGCCTTTGCGTCCAATGTCCAGCAGGGTGAAAATAGTATCCAGCCGAGGTCCTAACCCTCTAGAGGGGACCGGGGGTATGCCCCCCCCGGGAGATTTTTTAAAGTTTTTAAAGTGAAATGCATGAATCTGGTGCACTTTAAGAGGGAAATTAAGAGGCTAAATCTGAAGAATTTTGTATGAAAAAAATGGAGACACTGCGTCAGATGAATTAGAAGCTATTGGAAAAGGACACATAGATTTTCCATAATAATATTAATTTAAAATAAAATATTATGCACGGTCCTCTGGGATGGGCTTGTTGCTCATTTTCTTTTATGGGACATATTTCTCTGTAATATAATGAGTGCATTTAAATTATTTAAAAATTAAAAGCGCAATATTACATTATATTTTTAAAATGTGCCACGGGCCAATCAATCAGTGTTTGACACCTCTGCACTAGTGGGTTAACTAAGAAATGCAAAAAAAATAAAAAATAAAAAAATTCAAAGGGCCATATTACATTATATTATTAAAATCGGCCGCGGGCCAATAAAAAGCGGGCGGCCGTAGTTTGGAGACCCCTGCTTTAGTCTCTCCACAAAAAATACACCAAAATGGCTTCTATTACATGTTCAAATCACAAAAAAATCTTCTGAGGAATTTAGTTAACAGATGTCATGTCACCTTTTTCATGGCTTATGACTTTGCACCCCTCCTCACAATAATTGTAATTTTCAAGTGCAAAATGTGTTTGTATTAAGGGATATTTGTTCAAATGGTTTTAATGTAATGTAATGGGCATGAACTGAACTAAGAGTTTTACTGAAATAAAAGAGTTTTATAACCCAACACCCGTCAAGTTTATCCCCAACACCCCCCCAACCCAAACCCCCCCAACCCCTCCCTCCGAACAACTACCCTAGGTCTACACCCATCTCACTAGTCTGGCATTTGGTATTAATCCAGTTGTACTTTCATCATAAAATTACTAAAATAGGCTATATTTTAATTAAAACAAAGAAATTATACTGAACTGAACTTGTGTTAAAAACCATTATTATGCTTTAAATTAATAAATAAACACAAAAATGTGCACGCTTGCATGGGAAATCCGCTTCTGTCTCACTCTAAACAATTTCCAAAAGTTGAGAACCCTGGTTCAAATACACATGAGGTGGGTTTTGTTGATTTTTTAAGACCACGTGACCACCCAAAAGTTGTGTGGTTTGCCGAAAATCACGTCAATAATTTTTTTTAAATAAAGAAATAAAAAAATAGATAAAAATATGCCGGCTCTGTCAGCGATAGTGTATTACAAAACAGTTAGTGGTGTTCGGAGCGCAAAATATAGGTCTACTATAGACTACTGACGAAAATCACACAACACATTGCATCTATTTATTAACAATATTTATGAATTTAGGCTATATTTTGCTGCTCCAACTCAAATTCAGCCCAGCCAGGCGATAGTTAAGTTTCAGTTTCGTTTTCATCTCCGTGGTATACAGCTGTTTGGACCAGCTGATCGGCTCCCGACAGCCGGAGTCAGTCTGCGTTCCAGTTGTACTGGGAAGTTGGATTTATGGTGCCAGTGATAATTGAACTAAATAATAAAATAAAGCTATCTCCTCCTTCCTATATCTGTTTATCTTTATCCCTCCACTAGACACTCAGTCACTACTATCCATGCTAAAAGGAAGCAGGTTTATAACCTCATTTAGCACATTATTTTTAAATATTTTATATTATATATTTTTTCTCCCCCATCTAATTTTGATGATTTTTAGAAAAAATTGTTGGTTTGTAAGTGCTGAGGGAGCATGTTTAAATAAAACCTGTGAACCTTAACTTTTAAATGTATTTTATTTCATGTTTCTATGTGCTACACAGGCTTAGATATTAAGGTTTTGGTAGACTTGTCAATTTGTACTATTTTTTCAGAAAAGCCTCAGGCATTAAGGACATGCATCCTAGATTGCCATAGTCATCAATGGGTTAAATAATGACTTTACATGACTGGATATGTCTGTTCTAAGTAACTGATCTTCAACTGTTCATTTCATTTAATAGATTCCTGAGTAAACCATGTTTTTATAAAATACATAAAGGATGTGTTAATGAAGTACGTTTAAAGTTATGTAATATATTATTATGACCTTTTGTTATGTAAGATCAGTAATACTTTCATATCTTTTGTTTAGACTAAATCATACGTAAATCATCCTCAACCATCTATTGTAAACTCCACATCAACCTTACAAATTAATGAGTGAACAGCATCCTGGATCATGTGTTTAAATGTGCACACCACATGACCACCTGATCCACACCACGTAAACGTTGCAGTTTTTTCACTACCTTTTTAAAAAGTCAGTAATGACTACATTAGACTTGTACATCTGTATGTTTCCATCTAAGAGAGGATGGCCCAACACAAAAAACAGTATGTGATTCAGCAAATCAAGAAAAAGGGCAACTTTTCAAAGTGTTGCTAATGAAAACAAAAAGCTTTCAGTGCGGAGCTAGCACACATGACATTTACATCCCAATGATTTAATCGCAGAGACAATTAAAACCGTTAAAAGGCGCGGTCCTCAAAGCTCAATGACATTGTAAAACTAATGATGGTGAAGTTCAGCTAATTAACATGCGACAATCAAAGGGCAAATCCTGAGGACTACAGTACCAACTATTCTAGGAAAAGCATTAGTGCTGCAACCCAAAACTGAAATACATGTAATCCAGCTTTAATGATTTTATCCGGAGAGAGGCAAAGACAAACAGCTACATATTCACAACAAAGCCCTACTGTACAATGTCAACCGTAGCTTTCTAAAGATGCAAAACAATGCAGATAATTCAAATCACAACCTTTGATAAAGCCCTTGAATGTAGGGTATTTGTCTCTGCTGTGTCCTCTGGGTAAAACACATAATTCTGTACGATTACAAATCAGAGATGTCCCGTAGTTTGGCCTTGATGCCATCAACTAGCGCCCATTAAAGAAGCAAAAAACAAAGCTATTTGATTGGAACGTGTTCCTTTTTTTGCATGTTGGAAATAAGATTATCTCAGTTTTCAGGACAAGTTTGCTCTTTATTCTAAATTAAAAGTGTAGCTTGCTGCAAAGTTATACAATGCTCTCAATCCAACTGCAGCAAAGAAACAACACAGAGGATGTATGCCTCAATTGATAATACATAACACACAACGGCTGTATCCCGTTACAGAGACCGCCTCCTTGGTAGGACGCGGTCTCGCGGTCTATGAAGGCTATAGCCTATGAAGGCCGATTCGAAGGCCGAACCAGGGCCGAACGAGCGTTATTAAACGGGACGGTCTCCGCAGGTCTCCGTTTACGAGCATTTCCGGTTTGAGTAACATGCCGTTACCTTGCGTGATGACTCGCCGCTCCTGTGCTGCCTAGCAACCCTGATAGCTGCCAACGGAAACAGCCTTGTCAACAGAGGAAATGGGATATGTTGGGCTGCGAAGGATACATCTGATGCAGCCTTCAAAACCGTGAAACGAAGGCTGCATTTCTCGGCCGCATATGAGGAGCCTTGCAAATGGAACAACCTTTGCGCGCCGCTATGACGCAATCGGTCTTCAAATGCAGCTTTCATAGACCGCAACCCCTGAATCGAGATACAGCCAACGTGTGTTTGCATTATATTCTTGTCATCCTCATTACTGCTCAAGATCACCATTGCAAAGACACCTAAAGGCAGTCCAACTGAGAAGGACTTGGACAAGTCCATTACTGTATATCTAAATGTTTCAATTATAGCAGTCAGCTATAATCAGCTGCAGAGGGGTGGGACTTTATCACAACCATATGAAACAACGTGATAACAGCTTGGTCTATGATGCATGCACTGGGAAGATTAGTAGAAACACAATATTCTCCACTGCAATGTGTGTTAGCAATTACAAAATTAATTATGAGATAAGGTACAAGAGGCATCAAGTAACATAGGGAGAAAAAAAAACAGGTGAAAAAACGTAATGAGAATTTTCTTCTAGAGATGTGATGGAGACCCATCATCTAAACCACTGATCCCTAACCTAGCTAAACTGGCCCTAGGGAGCACTATGCAAAATGCACATGTGGAATGATTGCGGACTAGCTCAAGTCTAGTCAATTTTTAACTTATATAGCCCAGTATCACAAATATGAACTTCCCTCGTGGGCTTGACAATCTGTAGAGCATACGACAGCTCCACCTCCATTCAGAAAAGAAATGCAAACATGGCCAAACCCAATTAAGTGCAATTATTATTATCCACCAAACTTTTTCTTATTATTTCCACCTCTTTTTCTAGCCGCTACTCCTCCCACACTGTTACACTTATAAATGCAAATATTTCACAGAACGTGAAGGTCCAGCTACAGGTGCTCTACAAGCCTCTAGGACCATATACGTCTGCCTGGGAAAATGTTGTGCTAATTTGCATAAACAGTTTTTTTTTTTTTTTACTTTTTCAAATTTCATTTCAACACCAATTTTATCACAAAGCATGGAGGGAAGAAGATACAAATGTCCGTAAGAGATTAGTAGGATAGCTTGAAAAACATGGCCGCCATGGACCAAAACATTTATGCAGGGGGAGGGCTTAGCAGCTAATTGGCCATAACTCATTAACCATAGGTCCTATCATCATAAAACTTGTTGGATAATATGTGCATGCAAATGTGTGGTAGCATGTCTCCCACAGTTTTTTGAGCAAGAGCCATAGGGCCTTACCCCCTGAGTCCGATTGAGTTGAAATGTTGCCGAAAAAGTTTGAGCTAATTGGCATAAACTGAAAATTAAATTGGCATAATTGACACCTCCTGCGTCACCACTGCAGGAGGTGTACTATTATTTTTCTGAGAGAGAAAGATAGAAAGATAGGCAGACAGATAGAGGGAGAGCTTTATTTAATAATTTAGCTTTTTGACTTCTAGACTGACACCCGCTGTCGGCTTGAGCCGATCAGCTGATTGACACAGAGATTTAACCAGCTGTTTGACACAGAGATGAAAACGAAAGTGAAACTTAAGCTGGAGCAGTAAAATATAAATGAGTGATGTCAAACTATTAAAATATCCACCATACATAAAAAAGTATGGTAGATAACAATAAGTACAGGCCCTCAATAGTTTTAGAGTGTGTGAAGAAGCTTGACATGCAGGCCTTTCTCAATGACACTGCTGCCGCAGACTGGGAGAGACTCAACTTATTCACCTCTATTGAGGACGCTTGGTCTTACTTTAAGAACACTTTCAGCCTTATTATTAATAAACACGCCCCACGGAAAAGATACCGCATTAAGAATCGCCTTAGCCCTTGGTTTTCTCATGACTTGGCAGAACTTGTTCGTCGAAAAAATTATCTTTGGCGAAAAGCTTGAACCTCTAAGTCTCCAGCTGATTGGCTTGCCTTCAGGCAATGCAGGAACAAATCCACCCAGGCCATCAGGTCAGCCAAAATCTCTTACTTTAAGGAGAAGCTGACAACCTGTGGTACTGATGCGAGGAAGTTTTGGACCACAGTTAAGTCCATGGAAAACAAACTCTCTTCTCCAAGCTTACCTGCATCCATGGTTTTTGATAAGGTTGTCATTACCGACAAGTGTCGCATGGTTTCTCTCTTTAATCAATAATTTGTAAACTCCACTCTAGCTTTCACTTCTGCTGACCCACCACTCACTTTGCCCTCCCCCTCCATCACCACTAGCTTTTCCTTTAAACCATTCTCATTTTCTGAGGTTCGGGATGAACTTTCGCGATTGGACCCAAATAAGTCTGCTGGCTTTGATGGGTTGGACCCAAAGTTTCTCAAAGCAGCCGCTCATCTTATTGCTGACCCAATCACAAGGTTATTCATCCTGTCCATTCATCTCTCCACATTCCCTTCTGATTGGAAATCAGCTTTGATATTTCCCCTCTTTAAGGGTGGCTCTAGCGCCGACCCCAATTGCTACCGGCCTATTTCCATCTTGCCATGCTTGGCTAAAGTACTAGAGAAGCTGGTCCTCAAACAACTGGATTTTTTTCTTACCACAAATCACATTTTGTCTGATCTTCAATCTGGGTTTCGTTGTGGCCATGGATGCATCACAGGCACACTTAAGGTCATTGATGACATCATTACTGACTTGGACAACAAGCAGGTCTGTATTGCCAGCTTTATAGACCTAGCCAAGGCATTTGATTCAGTTGATCACATGACCCTTTTGGTTTATCCCCCACCTGTTGCAACTGGTTTGCCAGCTACCTGACTAACCGAATCCAACAGGTCAAGACAGAGAACACTAGTTATTACTAAAGGGGTGCCTCAGGGATCAATCTTGGGGCCTATGCTCTTTTCCATCTATATTAACGATGTGGCCAAGGCTGCAGGCAGCTCCAGGATCCACCTTTATGCTGATGACACTATCCTGTACGCATCTGGCCCTTCTCTCTGCTCCGCAGCCTCCACTCTTCAGGACAGTCTCACTTCTATTGAGCACTCTTTCCACAACCTCCATCTACGGCTCAACTCTAAAAAGACCAAATGCATACTTTTCGATCGGAAAAACAACACTTCCAGCCCACCCAAGATCCTTTGCGCTGACAACTCCGAACTGGAGTTTGTCAAGTCCTACAAATACCTAGGGCTTTGGCTGGACTCTTCCCTTTCATTCTCCGTCCAGATCAACAATATTCAGACTAAAGTGAAAGCCAGATTGACCTTTCTCTTCCGGAACAAAGCATCCTTCACACGCTCTGCTAAACTTACACTTGTAAAAATGACCATCCTGCCCATCCTTGACTATGGTGATACAATCTATAAAATGGCTTCAAAAACAGCGCTACATAAATTGGACGTTCTTCACCATTCAGCTATCCGCTTTGCCACCAATGCTCCCTTTCATACACACCACTGTGAACTTTTCAAACTGGTGGACTGGCCCTCCCTCCAAACCCGCCGACTCCGTCATTGGCTCCAGTTTATTTATAAGACACTCCTGGGCAAGACCCCGTCTTACCTTTCCCCCCTTCGCCATCTCTCCAGAAGCACTTACCGCACAAGATCATCTAAGCTTATCAAACTCACTAACCCACTCACCAGGACTACCTTCGGCCGAAACTCCTTTCATTTTGCAGCAGCTTTTGACTGGAACAACATTCAAGACACCCTCAAACTTACAGTGTTTACTTCACAGTCTGCCTGCAAGCAGAAACTTAACATTGTTTTAGTAGACCCACCCTGCTCCTGTTGATTCCACTGTTTCTCACTTGCATACACCCTTCACACACAATATATCATTGACATCTTCATTTTTTTTTTTTTTTTTCACCCAGACACATGCATCCGCTCGCATACATTCGTTTAATTTTTGTGTTGTTTCTTATTTATTACACCCTGTCCAGACCTCTACGCCCGTCCCGACTAGTTTTTAGTGCTTTTGTGTTTTCTATTTTGTTACTGTACATAGGCTGTGCATTTGTATATCCGTTTTATATTTGTCTAAGTGAGTCATGCTTGTGTATTTGTACCTTTACTCCTAGTGTGGCCTCTTGGACCAGATCAATATTGTAAATAAGAAACTGTTCTTAATGTTTTATCTGGAAAAATAAAGGTTTAAAAAAAAAAAAAAAAAGCTACTTTCTTTACTGAGGAGTAGGCAGCACTGCGTAGGCAGCACCTCATCGGACACCGAGTTGTCCGATGAGGTGGTGGCGGTGATGATCTTTCTTTGTAAACGTACGTGTGTGTGTGTGTGTGTGTGTGTGCGTGTATATAGCTGGTTGTTATTCCTGTGCTTTCTTTTCCACTGGGATGCTTCGATGCAGAATTAAAGTGATTTTCTTGGTCAGCATTTTGCAAAAACCCACTGTGCCTGTGTGTGTGGGCAGAATTTAATGCTTTTTATGAGGCTTAAGCAAACAACAAAAAGAGAGATTGCATGAGGTAAAGTTTGAGGAAAAAAATTGGAACCGAGGGTCTTGTAACAGTGAAAGACAACATGCTGATTACAAGTTATGATAATGTCCCTGGAAAAGAACAACCCAGTGCTTTGGGCGCACAACAACTACAGTTTGTTCACAAGGAACAGCAGTAATACCAGGAGGAAGGAGGTTCTACTTGCTTTAAACATGATTAACAGTAATTTAAGATCATTCATATCTTGCCCTAATGTTACCAAACCCCTACCTTGTGCTACGCCTCACAATAATTAACAGCCTCTACACTGTTTGCAAATGGATGGTGTGAGACCTTTATATAGAATATATACACTCACCGGCCACTTTATTAGGTAGACCAGTTCAATTTCTTGTGAACACATACAGTGCATACGGAAAGTATTAACAGTGCTTCACTTTTTCAAAATCTTGTTATGTTACAGCAGGCGAATAACGCTGGATTATATTAATTTAAGAAAATTAAAAACTAAAATATAATATGTACATCCTTTGCTCAATACTTTGTTATGGCACCTTTGGCAGCAATTACAGCCTCAATTATTTGGGAATATGAAGCCACAAGCTTGGCACACCCATCTTTGGCCAGTTTTGCCCATTCCTCTTTACAGGACCTCTCGAGCGCCATCAGGTTGGATGGTAAGCGTCGGTGCACAGCCATTTTCAGATCCCTCCAGAGACATTCACACAGTTGTCCTGAAGCCACTCCTTCGATATCTTTGCTCTGTGCTGAGGGTCGTTGTCCTGTTGAAAGATGAACTGTCGCCCCAGTCTGAGGTCAAGAGTGCTCTGGAGCAGATTTTCTTCCAGGATGTCTCTGTACATTGCTGCATTCATGAAAAACATCCCCACAGCACGACGCTGGCACCACCATGCTTCACTGTAGGGATGGAATACGCCAGGTGATGAGCAGTGCCTGGTTCCTCCAAACATAACGCTTGGCATTCACGCCAAAGAATTTCGATCTTTGTTTCATCAGACCAGAACATTTTGTTTCTTATGGTCTGAGAGTCTTTCATGTGCCTTTTGGCAAACTCCAGGCAGGCTGTGGCTTCCGTCAGGCCACTCTACCATACAAACCTGATTGGTGGAGTGCTGCAGTGATGGTTGTCCTTCTGGCAGGTTCTCCTCTCTCCACAGAGGAACACTGGAGCTATGTCAGAGTGACCATTGGGTTATTGGCCACCTCCCTAACGAAAGCCCTTCCCCCCAATCACTCAGTTTAGAGAGATGGCCAGCTCTAGGAAGAGTCCTGGTGGTTCCAAACTTCTTCCTTTTATGGATGATGGAGGCCGATGTGCTCATTGGGACCTTTAAATCAGCAGAAATTTTTCTGTACCCTTCCCCAGATCTGTGCCCCGAGGCAAAACTGTCTCGGAGGTCTACAGACAATTCCTTCGACTTCATACTTGTTTTGCAAGGCTGGTTTTATGTAACTTTAAAACATTTCAAACTTGAAAATATTATTTGTGTTGAAGCTGGAGTGAAAGTATTACCAGACATTTGCACACTAGTTAATTATGACAGCTTTGTTAAATGAAGATGAGCAAATATAGCAGGAAAGTTCAAGTCTTTCATTATTTTGATATATGCTACTATCAATTGGAAAACTTAGGCTACACATTTGGTTGATTGGTTGTCATTTTTATTTTGCACAGACTGACTAAATCCAGACTGGTGTGGTATTTTGCACCAGTTTCTCTTTTCTATGGAAATTTAAGTTCCAAGCAAAAGATGAAAATAATCTAATGTGATTAAAGTACAGTACGGTTATTTATCCATTGAATTTAAAGGAAAAATACTATACCGTGATATATACAGGGCTGTACAGTGCGACAGTTTTGATCGCATTTGCTACTGAAATTCATCACGTGCGATGATGAATACATGTCCACTCGCACTAGTGCGACAGGTTGCTAATACGCAGATGCTGTCTCTTTGAGACACAGAGGAGAGATGCACAACACTGCTTAGAGGGCTCTACATTAACACTCTCTAAATGCAGTTAAATGTAGTCTTAGGCAAGTAAGTTATTGAGTCCACCCCCCACTTTGGCTGGTGAAAGACGTGTGCTCTGGATCTGTGCTTGTGTGGCGATTCTAGCGTCTTATAAACTTCACCAACGGTAATAACAGGAAGGACACTCTCTTTACATTAACGCGGTTAAGTTAGCGCGTGTGCAAACAGAACATTTCCTGTTCGCCTTCACATTAAAAGCCTTTTACTAGCCAAACATGAGTTGACTTTTATTTTGAAGCCAGTAAGAACAGGAAGTTAGCGCTTTACAGGACTGTACTGCCCTACAAAGGCAAAAGACTTTAACTCACCAGAGTGTAGAACTGAGAAAAATGAGTTCAAAGTTATTTTGTTGTCCTGCCATATCAGTTGCAGGTAGATTATTGAAAATTTGGCATGTTATTGTATGAAAAGGAAGTTATTTATCCCCCAAAAATCTAAAATTTTAACTTGACCCTTATTCGGAATTTACTGTACTCTGCCTTTGTATTATCTGCAAAACAATAATGGGTTATACAAAGGCAAAATATCTTAACTACTATTCTATTGACAATTTGGATTTGAATCACTCTATATCAGCTTTTCCTGTGACAACAATAATAGCCTTAAAATAACATTTAGTGAGTTTTGTCTAGTTAGGCATATTACTACACAAATTGAATATGAGAATTTTAAGGCGAGACACCCCAGGCGAATAGGGTAAAAATGTTAACGTAGATATCATCATGATACTTTGCCAGTTGATTACTGACATTAAGTATTTTTTGTATTAAATGTTTTCTTTAATCTCTTAATAAACATGCAAATATGGCAATATGTAACCAATTATGGGTAATGTGGGTCTTTTTTTTCCAAACAAAAATCTAAATGTTGGATAAAGCCAGAGTTCAAATCTTTTACCACATATTAGTTTCTAAAGTTTTTACACAACAGATTTGGATACAGGCTTTTTTCATTTAATAAATAAAAAAAAGTACATAATAATGTACATGCCTTCAAAATGCTTTTCCAGCATTTTTTTTAAATCATAAAACAGACATTAAACAATAGCCTATATTAACAAATCCTTGTGACAAAACCTTGTGTATTAAGGGCTTTGACCTTTTATAGGTGTTGCTTAAAGAGCCGTTGCTCACGTTTTATAGTACGTGTGAGCTAAGTTTAGTTTTCTGCCGTGTGTCCAAATGAGAGCTTCATATCAGCGTGCACCAGCTGGCTCAACTTATATCTGGCTGTTTCCTGTGTTCCTGTGAATATACTCCAGGTATTAAGTTATTGATAAAGTAAGTACCTGCTGCTTTGTTTTCTTTATTGTGAGTTTTATCACACATTTGTGTGTGCCAGTTTAATGTCAAATGTCCTTGGTTTTAAGCTAAGTTAAAGCAGCCCTGTTTAGGTTGCTATGGTAGTTAATTGATAGCTTTCCACATGAGAGGGGAATGTCCGGCACATGCAGTGTAACCATTCTGACCCGCAGGCAGCCCGATTGCGCTTTGCCTTTTGCATGATCTGCTCTTATTCATGTAGTTTTTGTTTAATTTGTCTGAGTGCAATATTCTGTATGTTACTTCTATGTTATTTCTTCTGTTTGAGTTATTTATACAGACCTACTATATAATAGCCTGAGTACAGTGTTATCTAGCCTTTCATTTTAAAAACCTTATGGTTGTACTTATTTGAGATAAAATAACACTTTAAGGTAACCTTCCATCTATATTTCTTACATGTGCAAGATTGGATGTCAGTAAAATGTCCTCTATATGCCATTCATAATTTTTTGATAAAACTTATTGGAATATGGTTGTGTTTGATGACATTATGTGCATTTTTCTAGATTCGATGAAAAAACCCTGCATTAATACATTTGTGATGGAATAGAAATGTATTTATTTAATTTATTACACAGAGAGAGAGAGAGAGAGAGAGAGAGAGAGAGAGAGAGAGAGAGAGAGAGAGAGAGAGAGAGAGAGAGAGAGAGAGAGAGAGAGAGAGAGAGAGAGAGAGAGAGAGAGAGAGAGAGAGAGAGAGAGAGAGAGAGAGAGAGAGAGAGAGAGACTACTCTTCATCCTCATTGAGGCCTCTGACAGCCAACAAGCTCCAGAATAATCTTCTGGTTGGCGGCATGAGTGGGACCAGATTCTTCAGGATCTCCGTCTTCTTGGCCTCCTCTACACCCCAGTCTTGTGGCCTCAAGGTGGCTGGTACGAAGGACCCAAACTTCTTCTGGAGGAAGCCCAGCTCAGTGAAGTCCTCCTCCCCATGAGATTTCTTCACAAACATGGACATTGACCCACGTCGCAGTTGAATGACTTTCATTTCAGCCAGTCTGGGCATTTTCTTCACCTTGGCTGCAGAATGGCCATCGATCCAGGCCATGATCATTTCATTCTTCATTTCCACCACCTCCACTTTCCTGGAATTAGAATTTGCGACCACTGACACAAAATCTGCGAAATCGAAGACTACCCCTCCTGGTCTGAGCCGCATCTCCTGTTCCACGCCATGGTGGAAACTGTCTGCACTCATAAACGTGTGCCCAGGCTCAAAAAATTTCAGGGTCACGTCATGGGCAGATATTGTGTCCAAGTTGACTAGTGTAGCCAGTGATGACAGCAGACACCAGTTTTTTATTCTGGGTGCTACAGTTGTCCACCCAGTACACAACATGTTTCGTGTCCCGCTCCTTTTGTAAAGCCGCCACATATGCAGAGGTGACCTCTTTGGCACTTCGCCCCGCAACACCCTCATGCCAGACAACGGAGATGTTTTTTTTTTTGGTTTTCATGGCTCCAACTGCAGCAAAGGTTTCATGATATGCAGAGATGCGTCGAGTGAAAACGGCTGACGTCACCCAAGGACTGCCGTATTTTGAGGCCATTCCCTCTCTGCATCTGCCCTATAATGCAGCCTGGTTTCAACAGCTGCAGATTTGTGCAGGCGCACCTCTCGCACTGAGGGCAATCATCTGCAGCCTCCCTCTGATGATCAGCCTTCATGTGCTGGTCCTGGAGCAGACAGTGCTCGCACTCCTCCTCTCCAAGTTTGGCCAAGCTTATGGTGGCTGACTTTAATAATAATAATAATAATACATTTTATTTAAAGGCGCCTTTCAAGACACGCAAGGACACAGTACAATGTGAAAAATACAGTACAATTAATTGATTTAAAAACAAAATGGGATGGGAAGATCAGGGGGGGTAAGCAAATTTGAAAAGATGAGTTTTGAGTTTAGATTTGAACAGGGATATGGAGTCACTGTTGCGGATGTCGGGGGGTAATGCATTCCAGAGCAGGGGAGCAGAGCGGCTGAAGGGTCTGCTCCCCATCGTGGTGAGACGGGCAGAGGGGACAGTGAGGTGAACTGAGGAGGAGGAGCGGAGTGCACGGGAGGGAGTGGCAATTTGAATGAGGTCTGTTAGATATGTGGGTGCAAGGTTATGGATGCTTTTGAAGGTGTAGAGGAGGATTTTAAATTGAATACGGAAATGAACCGGGAGCCAATGAAGCTGGTGAAGGACAGGGGTGATGTGGTGAGAGGAGGGTGTTCTGGAGATGATCCTTGCTGCTGAGTGTTGAAGAAGTTGGAGTTTATGGAGGGTTTTTTGGGGGAGACCGAAAAGGAGGGAGTTGCAGTAGTCGAGCCTTGATGTGACCAGACTGTGGACAAGGATGGTGGCAGTGTGGGGTGTAAGGGAGTGGCGGAGGCGGTTGATGTTTCGTAGGTGGAAGTAGGCAGTTCGGGTAATGTTATTGATGTGGGGTTGAAATGAAAGTGTGGTGTCGAGGATGACACCCAGACTCTTAACCTGGGGGGAGGGTGAAACAGTGGAGTTATCAATGGTGAGAGAAAAGCTGTCGGTTTTGGATAGTGTAGATTTGGTGCCAATGAGGAGAACCTCGGTTTTGCTGCTGTTTAATTTCAGGAAGTTTTGAGTGAACCAGGTTTTTATTTCTGAGATGCAATCAGTAAGGGAAGTGGGCGGGAGAGTGGACGAGGGCTTTGTAGAGAGGTAGAGCTGGGTGTCATCAGCATAACAGTGGAAACTAATGTCAAATTTGCGGAAGATATTGCCAAGGGGAAGGAGGTAAATGATGAAGAGTAGGGGCCCCAGGACAGAGCCCTGGGGAACACCTGTGGTGACGGGGGAGGGGATGGATTTAAAAGACTTTAGTTGAACAAATTGAGTACGGCCAGAAAGATAAGAAGTGAACCAATCTAACGGAGTGTCAGTGATGCCAATGGAGGATAGTCTGTTGAGGAGGGTGGTGTGACAGATGGTATCAAAGGCTGCACTCAGGTCCAGGAGGATGAGGATGGTGAGTAGTCCAGAATCAGCTGCCATAAGGAGGTCGTTGGTGATTTTGATGAGTGCAGTTTCAGTGCTATGGAGTGGGCGGAATCCGGACTGGAACTGTTCATAAAGGTAATTGTCAGATAGGTGAAAATGGAGTTGGGAGGCCACTGTCTTTTCCAGGATTTTGGAGATGAAGGGAAGATTGGATATAGGACGGAAGTTGTTGAAGTTGGAGGGGTCTGCACCAGGTTTTTTCAGAATTGGGGTGATGGCAGCAGTTTTGAAGGATATAGGGACAGTTCCAGTAGTAAGAGAAGAGTGGATGATTGCAGAAATGAGAGGAACTAGGGAGGGGAGGGAGGCCTTAACCAGATGTGTGGGTAGGGGGTCAAGTTGACAGGTGGATGGCTTGGATTTCCGAATTAGTTCAGTTATTTCTGAGATATCAGGGAGCTGGAAGGAGGAGAATGAGTGTGTGGAAGGGTGAAAGTCGGCTGAGATATTGAGATGAGGGGTTGATCCAAGGTGCTGGTGAATGTTTTTGATTTTATCGATGAAAAAGGACATCATGGAGTTGCAGAAGGAGGTTGTGTACAGGTGAGGGGGGAGAGAATCCTGGGGTTGGGTAATTTTGTTAAGAAGGGAAAAGAGTGACTTAGAGTTTCCTTTGTTGGCAGTGATCATATTGGAGTAGTAGTGGGTTTTAGTGCTGGCAATGGAGTCCTTATAATGCAAGATGTGGTTCTTGTACATCTCTTTGTGAATACTGAGACCAGTTTTCCTATGAAGACGTTCAAGTTGCCGACCTTTGGCTTTCATTAAACGGAGATCGGGAGTGAACCAAGGGGCGGAGACGGAAAAGGAAACAGATCTGGTTTTTAATGGGGCAAGGGAATTAAGGATATTATTGAGTCCAGTGTTGTAGTGAGAGACCAGATCATCAGGAGTGGATAGATTGTGAATGTCAGGGAGGCAGGAGGAGTGGATTCTTGAAGTGAGAGTGGCAGGGTCAATATTCTTTATATTACGAAATGAAATAGGGCGGGGTTTTTTTGAGATGGAGAGAGCAAGTTTAAATGTAAATGAGAGGAGAAAATGGTCAGTTATGGGGAGTTCATCAGCTGTGAGATCAAGGGGGGTGACACCAGAGCAGCAGATTAAGTCCAGAATGTGTCCTTTGGAGTGTGTGGGGAAAGTGGTATGTTGTTGACATCCAACACTCTCTAAACAGGAAGTAAAGTCTTTGGTGAGAGGCAGATTGATATTGTCCATGTGAATGTTAAAATCACCCAGTATAATTATGTTTGGTGAGAGAGAGGATAAATGGGTGAGAAAGGCAGCAAAGTCATTTAAAAATTCACTATTTTGTTTAGGGGGGCGGTAGACAGTAGCAATGATGGTTGGAATGGGACCAGACAACTCACAGACAACAGACTCAAACGAGCTGCAGACAGGCACTGACAACGGCGAGACCTTCAACTTATCGCGGTAAATCATCGCGAGACCTCCTCCTCGGCCAGAGCCACGGGGTTGACAGATGTAAACAAACTCGCTAGGAGTGGATTCAATCAGCTGCGAAAAGTCGTTGGGCTGTTGCCATGTCTCGGTTAAACATAAAAAGTCTAGCTTGCGATCAGTGATGATATCCTGAATGAGATGTCCTTTGCTTGTCAGTGAGCGGATATTAAGGAGAGCGAAGTTGAGTGCGGTGTTGTCACAGCTGGCAGCGCTAGCCGACCGAGCTAGGTGGGCTAACACACTGTGGTTGACGCTGTGGTCGACAGCCCGGCTGGTTGAGCATTGAGGGGGGGAGAGCTGGACCAGATCGACTTAATTCCTGTAGAGCTGTTGTGGTGGAAATTCCTGCGGGACCCTCGGTGGATGTATCTCCGGCGGGGCTGGAAGGCGATGTCCGGGTGAAGGTGGAAAGCCTCCGGCGGAGGTCCGGGCAGGTGACAGCGGAGCCGGAGCAGGTCAATGGCTGAGTACTGGAGCAAACCCGTCACTGGTAGATGAGCAGGCATTAAGACGATCCAGATACAGACAAACCAGATGTATGTCCTAGCGGCCCACATTGTAGACTTTGGCAGCATCAACGGTCAGTGGAGACGCCAGTTGAGGCTCAAACCGGAGTAGAGCAGGTAAGCTAGCCGCCAGTGAATTGTAATTTTCACAGAAACGGTAGTGCCAAAAGATCGTAGAAGTATTTCAAATGAAGCAAAACCATTGTCCGATTAGGTCATCGAATCATAAAATAAATGTTGATGGTATGAAGAAGTTAAAAAGTTCAAAAAGTTACAAAGTTACTGGCGAGCAGCGGCAGCAAGTTGCCAGCGTTCACTCGTTGCCATGGAGAATTAGAGTACTTTACTGCCTTACGGTACGTCTCGTTCCCCTTGTCGATGAAGTCGGCAAACATAAGCTTCGTGGTGACATCGCTCGGGAGATAGCGACGGAGTGGTGCATGTTCCCTCCGGTAGTGGCTGACAGATGGGTGGTACGACTCTATGTGGTCTTTCAACGGCTTCAAGTCCAGCTTGTTGGCAGGCTCGTGTTTCCCTCTTTGGTCGTTAAGTGGAGCTAGAGCAGTCGATTTTTCTTTGCCCATCACAGACAGGAACAGGTTATCGTTGGTTGGATGGTCGCCTAGCGTTGAAAGAAAAAACAGCTTACACACTTGCTGCGGGGTCTTGTGTGTATCCTGCAGCCTGTAAACAAAAGACCTGCTCCGCTGACTGGGATTGGCACCGACCTTTGCCGTTGGAACCTGATTAACTGAATGAAACATAAAGGCCCGTTTCTGTCCATAAGACATTTTCAAATATTCGCTCCAAATTTCTTGCCTGTCTTCAGAAAATTTTCCTGAGCATTGCCTTCGGCACTTCATTCCACATGGTTCCCTCATTGGAGGTCGATTAGTAGGCTCTGATGGAGGAGCAGGATTGTTTGGATGAAGGACAGACGGTGGCAAATTCTCTGGGGCAGCGGCTGGTGTCGTTGGTGGAAGAACTGGGTCTGGTACTGTGACGTGGGCAATCACTGGCTCAATTGCTGGCTCAAGTGCTGTCAGTGTAGGCTCGGAAATAACCGAAACAAGGACTTGTTCCAGTGCAGTCAGAGAAGCAAGGGCAGGCTCTGGTGTCATAGGTCGCAAAGGAGTGGTGTCTGGTGTGCTCGTGAACAGATCATCTGCTCCACAAAACAACTCATCAGCGAGGTCAAGATAAGTGTGGAGAACTGTCCACTCGGTTGCTTCCAGTTTTGCAGTGCAATCATTTGGCTGACTTGCTCCAGGAATAGAAGAAACTGAAACGTATAAAAGAAAATAAATTAGACACAGCAGCTAATAGTGAATGTTAGTATCATATACAAAAGGTTGTCTGTAAATCATCTCCATTTTGTTTAGAAGCACATGGGTCATTCTTCAACTAGAGGCCATACAATTTTAAAAACTATTAAAAAGAAATATGTTATTGTGTTTATTATTTGTGATTTTTACTTAAACATATGTGTTGTAATGGTAATGACTGTATGATGGAAACGACAGAATGTGATAGAAATGACATGTGACAAAAAGTAATGTTGAATAATGTGTATATGAATGAGCTAATAACCCTTTTTTAACTATTTAAGTTGATATGCATATGTTTCAGTGATATAATGCATATATAAACATATATAAAACATGAAGAAAAGTGATGTAAATGAATGTTGTGGAAATTACATTTTGTCACATTTCTTAACCCTCGTAATGTCCTCCCGACTGATACACCCTTTGTCCTCTGGTGTCATATTGACCCTACCCGGTTTGGTGTTTTTTTAAAAGCCTATAAAGTATAAATTGCCTTTAAAAAAATTACTTTACCTTATTTAACTATATGACTTAGGCCTATCAAAAATTTACTTTTACTTTGATTGCCATAAACAGGCTACATATGTTTTGAAGTCGTTCAGCAAGTGCCGTGAGACCGAAATCACTTCATGGCAGCTAATCACTTTATGGCACTACACCGGACAACAGGTAGCGAATCGTCTAATACTGATGATGATAACTTTATGGATTAAGACAATGGATTTGTTTCCTTAACGGATGTTTTCTTTTACATGGATTTTGACCAGATTTCAAGAAAAGGTGAAGTGCGATCTAAATTCTATCTGCTGGGTTGTTTTTTTCTTTCTTTCAGGCTATGTTTTCTCCGAGCCAGGAGGTGTGTCGCCAGGCGCCCCCAACTCGCTTGCGTTGTTTTCTGTCAGTGAGTGGACTGGACTGTCATTGGCAGGCAGCTACCTCTAAACTGTATGGCCCGTGAAAATGTGTCCTTCCTCACATCTTTGATTTGGTGTCTTGCAGCTGGCAAGCCATCTAACGTGTTCCCTTATATGATACAGATGTGTTTTGTTTTTACAAGTAATAGCTAGCCCAACTTGTTTGCATCGATAGCTAGCTAACAAGGCTACTAGCTGAATTTCACAAAATCTGAAGTACATTGCACATCTATACATTTCTCTCCCCCCCCCCGTGTATCTTCATCATCCTTACCTGGATCTTGGTGTTTACGTTTCAAAGCCATCTCCATCATCATTTTCCCTCGAGAACAGGCCATTCTTAATGTTGTTGTTATAGAAGACTTAAACAATCAGACAAACAGTTTGCTTTACACTTTATTGAAGTTAAGGTTTGTGACAGAAGTGCTTCGATTACATACGATACATAGGCAAAAGAACACCGTAACTCCAGCGCGGCAAACAGTAAGTGCTTGGAAAAACAAAGGCAGAGTGCCGTAACTCAGCAGTAACTTAATTCTAACGTTCGAAACAAAGCCAAAGCCTTGGCTTTCCCTCTGCTTTTGGAGGATAAGGCAAAAACAGCATCTTAGTTTGATAAGAAAACAACAAAATTGACTCACGATTTTTGTTCACATGATAAAACTGATTGTTACAAAAATAACAAAAACTAATTTTTGAAAAAATTTAAGTTACGGTCTTTTGCCTTTGCTCGGCAGTGTATTGCTCTAGCTTGAAAAGCAACTCATTCAGCTGCAGAGAAAAGTCAACAATAGTCTATTTAATAAAGTTTGACATAAGCCACTGAGGAACTACTCCCAACACATTCACAACAACCTATTTAATTTATCCTAAATTGTACCAATATGTATACTTATTTATTTAATAGGCTATGTTAAATGTTTTAAAGTTTGGTTTTAATTAACATAAGGACATTTTCTAAAAATTTGTATTACTATTAATATTATAATTATATGTATACACAAAAAATATATAAAGGTCCTTCTCATATAATTAGCATATTGTGATAAAGTTGATTATTTTCCATAATGTAATGATAATAATTGAATTTTCATATATTTTAGATTCATTGCACACCAACTGAAATATTTCAGGTCTTTTGTTGTTTTAATACTGATTATTTTGGCATACAGCTCATGAAAACCCCAAATTCCTATCTCAAAAAATTAGCATGTCATGAAAAGGTACTCTAAACGAGCTCTTAACCTAATCATCTGAATCAACTAATTAACTCTAAACACCTGCAAAAGATTCCTGAGGCTTTTAAAAACTCCCAACCTGGTTCATTACTCAAAACCGCAATCATGGGTAAGACTGCCGACCTGACTGCTGTCCAGAAGGCCATCATTGACACCCTCAAGCAAGAGGGTAAGACACAGAAAGAAATTTCTGAGCGAATAGGCTGTTCCCAGAGTGCTGTATCAAGGCACCTCAGTGGGCAGTCTGTGGGAAGGAAAAAGTGTGGCAGAAAACGCTGCACAACCAGAAGAGGTGACCGGACCCTGAGGAGGATTGTGGAGAAGGGCCGATTCCAGACCTTGGGGGACCTGCGGAAGCAGTGGACTGAGTCTGGAGTAGAAACATCCAGAGCCACCGTGCACAGGCGTGTGCAGGAAATGGGCTACAAGTGCCGCATTCCCCAGGTCAAGCCACTTTTGAACCAGAAACAGCGGCAGAAGCACCTGACCTGGGCTACAGAGAAGCAGCACTGGACTGTTGCTCAGTGGTCCAAAGTACTTTTTTCGGATGAAAGCAAATTTTGCATGTCATTCGGAAATCAAGGTGCCAGAGTCTGGAGGAAGACTGGGGAGAAGGAAATGCCAAAATGCCTGAAGTCCAGTGTCAAGTACCCACAGTCAGTGATGGTCTGGGGTGCCATGTCAGCTGCTGGTGTTGGTCCACTGTGTTTTATCAAAGGCAGGGTCAATGCAGCTAGCTATCAGGAGATTTTGGAGCATTTCATGCTTCCATCTGCTTAACATAATTATTTGAAGGTTGACTTTTTTGTATTAAAAACACTTTTCTTTTATTGGTCGGATGAAATATGCTAATTTTTGGAGATAGGGATTTTTGTTTTTTCTTTACTTTTTTGCCAAAATCATCAATATTAAAACAATAAAAGGCTTGAACTACTTCAGTTGTGTGTAATGAATCTAAAATATATGAAAGTCTAATGTTTATCAGTACATTACAGAAAATATTGAACTTTATCACAATATGCTAATTATATGAGAAGGACCTGTAGATATAGATATTATTTTTATATTTTTATGGGGAGAAATAATTCTGAATCAGCAAAAAATTGCAATTGGCAGGTTAGATTCTTTTGTCTAAATTGCAATCAGTGCACCCCTATTCATTTTTCTATAATTATTACTGCACACACTAGGAAATACTATTAATTAAGAATCTCAAATGAGACCAAGTTGACATGCTCAAAGGTAATAAGAGCGAAATGCAAGGGTTAAGGTTATGCAAGTTTTCGATCATACTTTGTGTGCTACCAAATTTATTTTTGTGCTACTGATTTTTTTTGCTTGCTAGCACCAGTGCTACCACCTAAAAAAATAAGCGTACAGCCCTGATATATATCCATACCGTGATATAAAATTACCTATACCTTGATATAAGATTTGGTCCATACCGCTCAGCCCTACCTGTACGTATAGAAAAATATCCAGTGTTAATACACAGCCCTGTAAACAGGCATGTTGCTAGCTACATGCCCTAGCTTACTTTGTTTAGTAATCAGTTTACAGAGCCTAGGCTGTGTATTCACACCAGAATTCTATTCAGCGAACAACTCGTAGTACAGACAGGTAGCTGATCTTGAGGAGATATTCTCTGATTTGCCCGAAAAGTGGACTGTAAGCCAGTAAATGATGCAAGTAAATTTGTAAGAAAAGAGCTAGAGTGGCTATGCAAATTGAAAATAGGGCTAGGGCTGCACGATTATGGCCAAAATGATTATCATGATTATTTTGGTCAATATTGATGTCACAAAATTTCACCACGATTATTTAGTCATTTTAGTGAGTAAAATTTTGTATTGGATTGTCACGTTAACATAACACAGCTTTCATATCCATGTGATCGACTATGCAATATTCCTGCTAATGTACACATCTTTGTATAAAAAATTTTATCCTGTGTATTAACCTGAAGTCAATGCATTTCCAAAAAGAAAAATATAAAACAAAATATTGTGCCAAAACTTCACACAAAATCAAACCAACAGAGAACTGCTTTAACTTTTCCTTTTGCTACATTTCTGTTAAATAACACATCTTTGCAGACAAATAAGGTTTTTAGTCACCTGACCTCATTGCATCCCCTAGAAGCAAACTATAAACTATTTTACTCCATTCATTGTACCTGCATGATGGATGTGTATAAAACTTGATTTTGAACAAAATAAAATTGTGCCCAAAATGTATAACTAAAATAATTATACTAGGAGCTGCGCCTTGTCAAAATTAATCACAACCTATATGGCTCTACCATGCCAGAATTTAATTTGAAAGGACGGACACAGGAAGTGGCAGGTAACACTCAACAACACTTCACGTTACCGTTGTTGCCTCATGCCTTCGCTCGCAACGTGAGGTTTCATCTTCGCTTCAGGTCGTGTGAACGGCGGTGAAACAGAGGCACTGACTGTAAGGAGTTATTATTGGGTTATATATCCGGCGCACACAAAAAAGAAACTCACAAGGGAATTTATGTGATTTAACACGCGCAGATATCTGCTCTCGCTCGCCCAATAAGCAGCTTCTGTTTGCTCGTGGAGTGCTTTCTATCTATGCGTGTGAAAGTTATTCACACTTTGGAGGCGGAGCCACTGGACTTTGATTGACAGCTCTCAGGGAGCCTGGGGTTGCCAGGTTGGAGCATGGACAGGCACATGATCAGTGAGTGGTTTGGGGAGTGATTGATTTGCTTCGCAGCAGAGCACATGCTCACAAATATCGCACATTCAAGTACATGATATTGTGGGTAGCCAATATCATCATTGTGTTTAAAAGTTGATATATTGTGCAGCCCTACATAGGGAGAGAGAAATAGATGCTTAAGAGGCGAAGAGTAATTGATGTTTGGGGGAGTAAAACATAGCAGAAGAAACTGGAGAGTGAGGAAAAGGGGATAGTCAATTTTAAGAAATATAGCAGGATGGGTAAAGCAGCTTTAGGGGGAGAAGGAGAGAATCAGAAGGATAGAAAGAGAGAGGAGAGATAGCAAGGTGGGAGGAAAATAAGCAGCTTATTAAAAAGGCACTGGGCTTGAAACCCAGAAAAAGCTGAAACAGCCTTTTCTGGGTTTGCAGCAGCTTTTTCTCTGCTATCCTCCTGAGAAATCTGTGGGTAATAGGTTGCAGAGGAAAAACATTTTGCTTAGCGCTCCTTAAAAACAGGCTTAACTAGGGGGAAAGCTAAATAAACGGAAGAAAAAGATAGAATGCGGATGCTGACGACAGCCCATTCAGCTGAGGCACTGGACAGAACTGGGTTGCTGTCTTGATCACCTGATTTAACATAGCATGTGACATTTGGACTTACAGTATCATCTGGGTGTTTTCAGTGTCACATTAGTACCATGTGAAATCAACCTTTGGTTTAATCCACTAGGCAACAAGGCACATAAATACAGTGGGTAACTTGTTACAGCATAATTATTTAAGACCCTACACACAATACATGAAAAAGGAAATCACTGACAAGCAAAACACAACCACAAGCAAACAGGAATAAACACAAAACTCCCCACACTTGCCGAGGTAACTACACACAGCGGTTTAACGCGGAAATTATTCTTTCGGCCAATCAACGGATGGCAGTTTGTAGCTCCACATTTTCGGCACCCTTTCAGACGGCTGGTTCCCACAACGGATGAGTACCGAAAATAGGAGCAGCTCAGAGCTCATCAGCTTGCTTATTTTGGGACGCTACTCAACGTTTGGCAATGGAAACGCCAATATAAGCGGACTGAGCTGCACCGAACGGAGCCACTCTGCTCTGATGTTCATCGCCAATTACAACTTTGTGTTTATGGAGTTTGAATAAAGGTATAACGGAGGTGGGAAACATTAAACGTTGTGTCGTCTGAGATACGTGGCTCAGGTGAGAAATTAATGGTTTGATATCAAAGTGATACAATTCAACCAGTGGAGGACAGGGGCCACCTGATCTGTCAGTCCAAAATAAAATAATAACTGGAATAACTTGACAAGCGTCCATCAGTGGCATTTTGTCAAAACATTAGGGAGAAAGTAATAAATTCCAGCAATGAAGATATTGATACATCAACGATTTGTGCGTGAAAAGTCCGTATGAGGGCCAGTGTATCTGCTTCTACAGTGATTTTGATGTTTATTTTTAAACAGTCCATTGTGGGGCCTGCCAATGTTATAATGCTTAATCACAGTGGAGCCATCTTCTAAGTTTTATTTTTAATGCTCTAAAGTGCATTGTTTGTAAATGACAAAAGAGAAGCCTCTCTGGCCCGCGATTTTTAGAGCACAAATTTCTGAGCATGTAAAAAAAAAAGGAAGTCTCTATCTAGCCCATTCCTAGCCTGGCTCCGCCCGCCCGCCTACTTCCGGCCAAATTTTATTTTCCCTTCAGTAGTCAGTCTGGGTGTACAGCCCATTTCCCAGTTTTGCCGGAGATTCGACAGCCGGTCCAATCAGCGAACAGAGCGAGTGGCTGAGAACGATGACGTCGAAGTCGCGCTCTAGTTTCAGTTGACAGAAGCCGGCTCATGACACACGTGACGACCAAACGTTATGCGATTGGTTGGCTAATCCAGAGTGGCACTGGGCAGATCCAATAGTTTTAAACTTTAACAGACACCCGCCTCCATGAGTGAACGTTTGCCAATTACAGCACTGCCAGACCTTCTGTACAAATGAAATGAAGTACGATGGTCTGGTAGCACCAGGCTAGCCCATTCCTGTGAGGAGTTATGAATTTAAAGAAATAACCAAAATGCTCACTCCAGCCGCAAGGGGGCAGCAAACATTTTAAAAAGCATATTTTAGTAACGTGGGAAATGGCAAATGGCAATCTTGCTTCACCGCTATTAATGTTTCCTCCAGTGCTTTAAGGCAAAGTAAAAAAAAAAAACAAAAAAAAAAAAAAAAATTAAATAAATATATATTTATTTTAATCTTTAGTGCTGAACAATTAATGTACTAGCAAGCGCGGTGTGTCTGCGGCTCTGCGCGCGAAACGAGCAGGAGCATGCTAGTGTAGGCCTACAAGATTTATTTCCTAATTTTCAATGCTGCTTTATTTTTATGTTTTAAATTGGGAAAAACATATTCCAAAACAACCACTAACCTCTGTATTTAAAAAGAAATCAAAACTGTAGAAGTTGCAATTTTATCTAATTGTATTTTGTACTGTCTGCCTGTTTGCACAAAATGTGTCCCTGTACATAGCAAACAAAATTGCACAACTGTAAGGTCAGTGTCTGTTGTATTTTTGTATTCAAATAAACAGTTGTTTATTTCATTAGTAAGTATTGGCATCTTTGAGCAAAAAAACGTTACAAATTTAGGCTTAGTGATAAAGCATATTACTGAAAAACAAAGCTAAAGATTTGGAGTTGACATACAGTGGAGGAAATAAGTATTTTATCCCTCACCGATTTTGTAAGTTTGCCCACTTACAAAGAAATGAGCGGTATATAATTTTAAAGCTAGGTTTATTTTAACCGTGATAGACAGAATAGCAAAAAGAAAATCACATAAAAAAATATATATAAATTATTTTGCATTTCATTGAGTGAAAAAAGTATTTGATCCCCTACCAATTATAAAGAAGTCTGGCTCCAACAGATTAGTCGTCGTGCTTTAAAAAAGTATTCCTAATCTCAACTAGTTTCCTCTATAAAACACACCTGTCTCAACTTGTTACCTGTATAAAAGACACCTGTCCACAGAGACAATAAATCAAACTCCAACATCTCCATCATGGGCAAGACCAAAGAGCTGTCTAAGGACATCAGGGACAAGATTGTAGACCTGCACAAGGCTGGAATAGACTATAAGACCATTGGCGAGAAGCTTGGTGAGAAGGAAACATCTGTTGTTGAAAATGAAAGAAACACAGAATGACCATCAATCTCCCTTGGTCTGGGGCTCCATGAAAGATCTCACCTTGTGGGGTATCAATGATCTGGAGAAAGGTAAGGGATCAGCCCAGATCTACACGGGAGGAGCCTGTTTATGATCCCAAGGCAGCTGGGACCACAGTCACCAAGAAAACCATTGATAACACACTATGCCGTAATGGATTGAAATCATGTAGTGCCCTTAAGGTCCCCCTGCTCAAGAAGGGACATGTACAGAACCGTCTGAAGTTTGCCAATGAACACCTGAACGACTCAGAGAATGCTTGGGAGAAGGTGATGTGGTCAGATTAACCCATTGATGACGGCTGCTGCGCGACGCCACATTGTATCTCCTGCCGGCTGCTGCGTAGTGCAGCATTGTTACTTTATCTAATTTTCATGGCGTGTGCAGCATAGAATGCACCGTATTGGTTCAAATACACATGAGGTGGGTTTTGTTGATTTTTTAAGACCACGTGACCACCCAAAAGTTGTGTGGTTTGCCGAAAATCACGTCAATTAAAAAAAAAAAAAAAAAAAAAAAAAAAAAACCCGGCTGTGTCGGTGATCGTGTGTTACAGAACAGTTAGTGGCGTTCGGAGCGCAAAATATAGGTCTACTATAGACTACTGACGAAAATCACACAACATATTGCATCTATTTATTAACAATATTTATGAATTTAGGCTATATTTTGCTGTTCCAACTCAAATTCAGCCCAGCCAGGCGATAGTTAAGTTTCAGTTTCGTTTTCATCTCCGTGGTATACAGCCGTTTGGACCAGCTGGGAGTCAATCTGCGTTCCAGTTGTACTGGGAAGTCGGATTTATGGTGCCAGTGATAATTGAACTAAATAATAAAATAAAGCTATCTCCTCCTTCCTATATCTGTCTATCTTTATCCCTCCACTGCACACTCAGTCACTACTATCCATGCTGAAAGGAAGCAGGATTATAACCTAATTTAGCACATTATTTTTAAATATTTTCTCCCCCATCTAATTTTGACGATTTTTAGAAAAATGTGTTAGGTTGTAAGCGCAAACGGAGCATGTTTAAATAAAACCTGTTAACCTTAACTTTTAAATGTATTTTATTTCATGTTTCTATGTGCTACACAGGCTTAGATATTAAGGTTTTGGTAGACTCGAGAATTCGTACTATTTTTTCAGAAAACCCTCAGGCATTAATGGCATGCATCCTAGATTGCCATAGTCATCAATGGGTTAAAACAAAATCAAGTTATTTGGTATCATAGTGACTCGCCATGCTTGGAGGAAGAGGAATTCTGACTATGACCCCAAAAACACCATCCCCACAGTCAAGCATGGAGGTTGAAGCATTATGCTTTGGGGGTGTTTCTCTTGTAAGGGGACAGTTGGACTTCACTGCATCTAAGGCAGTGATTTTCAACCAGTGCCGTGAGAGATCGTCAGGTGTGCCGCGGGAAATTATCTTATATGACCTAATTAACCATTGTCGGGTGTCTGTGCTATAATAAAGTGTGGCAGATAATGTAATACTCTTCAACCGTATCTGAATATAAGACAGGTTTTTTCCCCCTGGAAATAGGTCGTAAAAAGTCGGGTTGTCTTATATTCGGGGTCTAGTATTCGTCGTCCAGATGGACTGCCCGTTACCAGTGCGATCCTTCAGCTTAATAATAATAATAATAGGCTATATTTAATATATACAGCGCATTTCTCGCAGACAAAGCGCTTTACATAGCTTCAGGGCCTGTGTCCAAGTTGTGTTTATTTAATTTTTTTTTATCGGTTGGAACCAACACTGTCTGTGCTCTCGGAAGCGGCCAGGGCAAGTGTGTGTGCAATGGGAGAGAGAACGCTTTGTATGGAGAGAAAACAAGAGGCACAGGAAATCGCCAAAGCCAATGCAAAGCCTCAAATCATTATGTTGCGAGTCAACATGTCAGAGGCATGAATCGGCTGTGCGATCGACTTTTACCGTGGCTTTTTAGCTGCAGCAGCTGCAGTGCTAGGGAGAGATTGCCAACTGCGCGTTCCTTTTACGCACACCACAGCCACCATAATGTATAGATTTCATCATTTGGATCAACGCCCTTATGCTAATAAGAATAAGACGCTTTATTTAAACGCTATCCATGCGGTCGTTGTGATTGTAACTTTATCGGCTGTAAACTGAAACTAACGGAGATCGAGGAAGCCTTCCAATCGACAACTGTAACGTGCCCCGGTTATCATTTCAGCCTTAAACCACGGCGTTGATAGCTTTCGTTTCAGCCCTAGGCTATGTGATTAACTATGAGCATTAAATAAATGTTGCGTCTCAGATGCCGAGGACAGCAGCGAGGATGACCCGCTTTGCCACGACCGAACCAGAGCATAGAGAGATGACAGCGAAAGCGATCACAGCGGGGCAGAGGAATAAAGTCTGTGGTAAACACATTGGTTCGGTCTATTTGCAGTACTGTTCATTTGCAATGAAGGAAAGTGTTTTATGCATTTTTATTTTCGTATAGGGGAAGGTGGGGTGATTTGTGCATTTTGGAAGTTGCAAAACCCCTTGTTTCTAGAAAACCGTGGAAGAAATTGGAAATGTGACCACATATTTAAGAAGAGCCATCCATTTGACTCATCCTGTAAAGAAGGGAGACACAAGGAATAAGATATAAGCACATTTAAGCTCAAAAAACTGTGTTTTGCCTTTCAAAGTAAAATTTCCATGATCAAGGTTTTTTGATTATTGTGTCTGAACAATTATAGACACGTTTGAAAACATTTGACACATGTTTTAGTGCTTTGGTATGCTATACTTTGAGTCTATATAGTTAGCACAATGTCAACCCTAAATTGCTGCATCATGCCTATTATCCAAAATTCTGGGGATGGGGTGATTTGTGCGCAAGGGCCTGGGTGAGTTATAAGTAAGTAAGTAAGTAAAATGTATTTATAAAAGCACATTTATGACAGTTTGCACTGTCCAAAGTGCTGTACATAGTGCATTCAGTAGGTAAACAATGAAGGTAAAATAACAATAACCAAAATAAAAGACGTAAAGCCCATACATCCACATAAACACAGATAGTAGTGCAGAGGTAAGTAAGTAGTGCAGAGGTTAATGGGGAGGAAACACCAGGGTGTACATATGGGTTTTGAGCCTTGATTTAAAGGCAGAAATGTAGGGGGAATCACATTTGTCAGGTGGCAGTTGGTTCCACAAGCACGGAGCAACTAGTGCAAAGTACATTTCTGAGAGTTGTGCCAGTGGCATGGCTGTATACGCTGGTCACCAAAAGAAAGTGATTGTCTACAGTAGCTCAGAAGAGGGTGACATCTCAATTCCACTTAACGACACCACTGATGAGAGTTCAGATGGCCAGAAAGATGATGATGGTGACTTTGTCATTGTGACACAATGACGCACAAATCACCCCACTACGTGGGGTGATTTGTGCGACAAGACAACTTTTTTTCCGAAAGCTATATTTCTTAAACAGTTTATTCCAGATCCAAAGTTTTTATTGCCAGGGATGCACAACATCCTGAAATATATGTACATATTTGAGTTGGAGACATAACTGTCAAGGCCTGACTTTAAAATCACTTTGAGTAAAAAGTTGCACAAATCACCCCACCTTCCCCTATTATTTTAATAAATAAAATTAATTTCCTTTTTAAAACAAGATCTGGTCTACAAATCTTTTTTCCAAATATGAGTTTTGAAAAACGGGGGGTCGTCTTATAATCAGGGTCGTCTTATATTCGGACCAATACGGTATATGTATATGTACTGTGTTCGAGTGTCATTTTGTGTCATTTTGGGAACTATGGATGGGGCTATATACCATGAAATACTAGGTGACAACCTCTTTCTCTCAGCCAGGTCCGTAAAAATTGGTCATGGAAGGGTCTACCAGCAAAATACAGCAAAGGCCACAAAGGAGTGGCTCAGGAAGAAGAACATTAAGGTCATGGAGTGGCCTAGCTAGTCTCCGGACCTTAATCCAATAGATCTGTGGAGGGAACTGAAGCTCAAGCGACAGCCTCGAAACCTTAAAGATTAGAAGAGGATCTGCAAAGAGGAGTGGTCCAAATATCCTCCTGAGATGTGTGCAAACCTGGTCATCAACTACAAGACACGTCTGACCTCTGTACTTGCCAACAAGGGTTTCTCCACCAAGTACTAAGGAATGTTTTGATAGGGGATCAAATACTTATTTCACTCAATGAAATTTAAAAAAAAATTATATTTTTTTTTATGTGATTGTCTGGATTTTCTTTTTGATATTCTGTCTATCACTGTTAAAATAAACCTAGCATTAAAATTATAGACCGTTCATTTCATTTTAAGTGGGCAAACTTACAAAATCAGTGAGGGATCAAATACTTATTTCCTCCACTGTATGTACGTTATTTTGCCATTATTTTACTGGTCCGGCCCACTTGAGATCAGAGAGGCTGTATGTGGCCCTCGAACCAAAATGAGTTTGACACCCCTGCTCTGATCTATCAATACAAATATGTCTATTTCCATATAACTTTAAGATATTGGTAGCCTGGGGAACTTGGACATGGTGAATCCATTGCGCAGAATAATAGGTTAATGCAATATTGCTGCCTTTTTGAGCTGTTATTTTTTTAATAATAAGGTTAGAATTGAATATTATTGCTTTACCTCAAAATAGTTATTTTATCACTTGTGTGAGGTGCATAAGGTGTGCCTGGTTCACAGTATGACCCTGAAGTGGGGACGGCTAACAGTGTGGCTGCACAGATAGCGGCACACGCAGACAAGGGCCCTTATCACCAGTGTAACGCAACGGCAATAAGAGACGAACAAGACAGGAAGAGAGAAAGAGAAAATGTCAAACTATCTGGCTTTTTCTCGGCGATCCCCCCCATTATGTCTATCTGAGATATAATCTTCAGTCATCTTTAGATGGCAATCTCACACTTCAATCCATCTCGAGCCACACTTCCCTACCTATCGTCATTCCCTCTTTCACTCAAATTAATTCTCCTTTTCCATTTTTACAGCATATCTATCCGACTTTTTTTTGTCTTCCTCTTTGTGAGAACATGATGCTTTTGCTCACCAGCCTGGCCACTTATCTTCGATCTGTATCCGTCCATCAGTCTGCTTAGCCCACAGCTCTACAGTACACACTGACATACACACACACACAGACAATAGGGCTTCACACACAGACATCAAGCGTTCCATTTCTCTGTACACTGTCATATTTTTATCAGGCGGCTCCATTCTCCCCGACGCGGTAAAAAATGTGCGAAGAACACACCGAGCCGACTACTGACTTCCCGTACGTTCTGCACTTGCACCGGATGAAATTGAGTAGGCTGTTATCATAACATAGGCCGTCATTATCACGGAGAGAATGCATGCTGCCCGCCCACACACACACAGGTGACTATTTCTGAAAACATGTGAAAACGTCATGCACGGACAATCTAATGTTGTGTGCTGATTGTGTTTAGCCTACATAATAGGGCTGCAACAACCAATCGATAAAAATTGATTGCTAAAAGCGTTGGCAACGAATTTGGTCATCGATTCGTTGAGTCGCGGGATTAATACGTCACTCGTAGGCGCGGCAATGTTTACATCCAGCCGCCGACAGGTTCATGCACGCCCACAGCAAGCCTTCCGCACGTGAAGCGGTGCGGGAAAGCTATAGTGTGAGCGGCCACAGCTTGTATTTTGGTCATATCTAACACTGGACAGTAGGTCTATATAAAAGTGTTGTACCTTTGCTGTCTTTGGGTTGAAAAAAACTCCTTCAACTCAGTATCCGTCTAGTCTGCAGACGGGCTCGGAGAGTCGGCATCGGCGCATCAACAGTCATTCAAAGCAGCGGTAGTCATCACACAACCGAACGGTGTAGAAAGTCCCTTCAGTTAAAAATAGTAATCCAGTTTTTAAATCCATGTTAAAATCGGAAGGATATAGAGCTAGTTAGCTTAAAAAACATGTAGCAAACATGTCAAATGTGATGTGTTCAGGGCGGCTCAGTAATATGAATGATGTGTTCAAATGCAACACAAAAAAAAGAAATTTGAGATTTTGGCGAAAACTTGTTTTCCCAGCAATATAAAATAGATAGTAAAGATGGAATTATGACCTGTTTAATGTCCTATCTTGAGCTATGATCATATCAGCAATGTAAGCAATAATACAAGTTCTATTTCAACAAAATAATAGAAAAGTATCAATAGTGATATCAATAAAGACTTGGATCGTTAAGGAGTCTCGAAAATGGTATCAATATCAATACAAATTAACGATCTCCTGTCATCTGAGAGAAATTAAGATGATTTAATTGTTTTAACCATTAGTATTTACCGGTTAAAAATCTTATCGGTTGACTGATTTACCATGGACATCCCTTATATACTGTATAAATGTAAATCATACATTGTATGTTTTTTTTTGTGTTATTCCAGTTAAGTTTATTTTAAATTTTTTATCATTTAATATTTTTTATCATTTATTATTACTTTTAATAGTTCCGGGACGTTGGAGCAATAACCTGGTGTTTTGACACTTCAGTCTGCACTGTGAATTTGAAGTAATGTTCAGTTTTTTAATAAAGATGCGGCAAACAAATGTTTATTTTTTTTATCCGATTCATCGATTAATCGAAAAAATAATCGACCGATTCATAGATTATTAAAATAATCGTTAGTTGCAGCCCTACTACATAACAATCCGAACATTCTCCGATTCTGTTGATAGCTTAACAATCCTAAATCATGTTTGACAAAAGTGAAAGTAATAGGCCTATCTGCTCCGCTGCCGTGGCAGAGCCGAGACGGGCTAGCTCTCCACCAATCAGATTGCTCCGGCTGAAAGACTGGCCGACGCCGACTGAAAATGTTGAATCGGCTGAAAAGAAGCCCGACGACATCTACGAGGACCGACGTCACCGAACACACCAAACAGATTTGTGTCCCCGCCCCCTCCAACCATGTCGGACGCCCGATTATCGGGCCGGTGTGTCCTGGCCTTAAGTCACCTGTTCAAGGGGCTAAAATAGCTCCCCACACCATATACTACCCCTGTTTAACTGTTGGCCTGAGACACAATTTTTTCTATCTCTCCCCCTCCCTCCGTCGAAGATACACTCTTTGCGTGTTGCCAAAATGTTCAAACTTGCACTCATCGGTCCACAACACTTTATCCAATGTTCTTAGTCCATTTCTTGTGTTCTTTTGCAAATGTCAGGCGTTACACTCTATTTCTCTTTCAGTAATGGTTTCTTTGCTGCAAATTATTCCCGAAAATATATCTAAATAGCTCACATAGGACCCAGTTGAATAAGCCTCTACTTTTTCCTCTCAAAATGCACTAGATTGATGCAATTTACTTTAAAAAGTACAAAATGTTCTCCCTGTGGGGTATGCCCCCGGACGCCCCTACAGGTTTCGGAGTCCCCTCCACCGTTTCCCAAAATCATGTGGGATACACAGAATACCTATTAATAATACCATAAATGAATTACAGCTCTTCTTGTGGTGGTATGTGTAACATCAGGTATGGACATACTGTCGAAGTCTTGGTGAGACATAACACACTTTCTGTCAACGAAACTATGTTTCATTATATATATTATAGCATTTTGATGAAGGTAACACATTACATACTGTCTTGCTATGAACTTTGCCCTACTAAACTTATGGCTCTACTACAATGTATGAGATATATGTGTCTCCAGTGGTTGGGGGGCCACGAGAAGCTTCCTGGATCTCCTGGTGCATTTACTGTACCCTTGGGAGAAAGAGGGGTGCAGAACCCTCCCCCCCACATGCCTTTCTTGGAAATTGTAAGACATGCCTTTCTTGGAAATAGTAACATCTGCTTTTGGTTAACATTGGACACACAAACCTGGTGTGTTCGCACACACCTTCTGTACTACATATAATCTCTGTACAATGTTCATGTTCTTTGTCTCAATCATCTGTGCCACACTTGTGTGACGTATGTTAATTGAGCACCCTTGCTTTTGGCTGTTTGCAAGTAAAAACTCAACCTGCATTTGACACTGCCTTGGGTTTTTTGATATAAGAATTAATTTAACACTTTCATTCATGTCCAACAGAGCATAGCTGAAAACTGAAAAAATAAAAATAAAAGGAGAAGGAAGGAGTAGACAGATTGAGAGGATGGAGGGATGCTTACATGTTTCTCTCCTTCAATCTTCTTGTCTGCCTGTTGAACAGCCTCCAGGTATTTAAAATGCAGCTCCATTAGCCGATCAACCTGCAGACAGAATGGAACACAGGTAAAATGTGAGAGATGCAGAACACAAGAAGGTAACCAGAAAATAAGGAAAGATGGGGGGGACTTGAGACTTGGAGGGCAGTTATGTAAAAAATGCCTAAGTAATCAATCATTGCAGTGATTCTTGAGAGGCGGGACAAAAGACCGTCTTGCAATAGTAACTTCTGTTTTGTTTAAAAATAAAAATATTTAAAATTGTAGATGTTATTAGGAATTGAGAATAGAATGTCTGGAGCACAATTATCCCCTTAAATGTTATCATTATTATGTCAAATATATGACAATTGTTATCTTCTCATGACGTCCAAAACAGTGTGTCCACAGAGAAGGGTTCAATCAATGATTCATAAGCAATGCAACCTATTAAAAATGTACTTTAATGATTAAAAAGAGCTTTTATCATCAAAAGCTCATATCAATAAAAAAAGTTTTTCTACAACACATTCATGTTTTATAAGGTTTCTAAGTGATGTCCCCACTTTTTGTCAACACCGTCAGACAATGCATTAAAATGTAATAAAATCAGGCAAAATAAGGGGCAGCTGTCACCATGAAGGACCTCTCGTCACATTCTACCTCTGCAGAGTACATTAGAGTCAGACAGGCTCCGATAAATGTTATAGTTTTAGAATATTTTACATTCCAAATCTTGAAGTTATTTGAAATGTTTCGATAATTTTATTTTCCTGAAGTAGTTCATATTAGCACTTAACAGAAAAACCAAATGGCGACAAGATAAACTCCATTTGTTTTGTTTAAAGCTCCCATATTATGCACTTTTCTGTCAATTTTATATGGTATAAATCAGTGCTTCTCAAATGGTGGGGCACGCCCCCCTGGGGGGGGCACCGTGAGTTGTCAGGGGGGCTAGCAAGCGCGATGTGTGCTTGTGTATGGTCATATCCGCGCGAAAGGCCGCGATTTGCAGTAAATAAATGTACACGTGTCTCCAAGTGTCTCTGTAGGCTATTTAAAAAGAAATCAAGCAAGTAGACTTATAATAACATTAATGGTTATTGGTTATCTCATCACAGAAGGCATCTTGGCCTATAATAATAAAAAACACCACCTTAACTATGTTTACAGGTTAAAAATGTTTTGAATAAAATACAAACCTCAGTGAATCATTTGCTCTTGTTTCTCTGTCCTGAGATTCACACAGACTGAGCAGTCTTGTTTAAATGTTACAAATTGAGCTAATAAACTGAACTTTGAAGTTTTTTGCTACAGAAGTTATCTCAGCAAATTTTTGTTATCTAATTTGATAATAAGGTGATTGTATGCAGAATGCTCGTGCCAGAAACTCATACAATGGTTTTGGGCATGACAGAAAATAATTGAGAACCACTGGTCTAAATAGTCCCTAATACTTGTTTTTTTTTAGATGTTTGCTGAAAAACCCGTTCAGATCATTTATTGTAGCAAGCTTCTATACCCTGATTTTCCTCTGGTCTCAGGATGACCTATATTGGTGTCTGCAGCCTGTGTCTCTGTCTCTGCCGTGATTACGTGATACTAGAGAGACACTGCGGAGTGCGAACAGTGTTTACCCTCACGTGAATAACTGAAATGGGTAACGCAGGAGCTCAGCCATACTTTAAAAAGTTTTACATGACCGATCCTTGTCTAACTGAAAGACTATGTTCATACAGATGCACTGACAGTCACAAGCTAATGGAAACGGCATGTTCACAATCAAACTGCAGCAAAAGATGGAGGCTACTGCGAAGCTACTCGGGGGCTAACAGCTAAAAATAACACTTAAATCAGTGAAAACATTAGTTTCAAAGTTTAACTTCTACACTATTAGCTTCCAATCCTTTGTCTTGTTAAAAACGAGGCATTGCTGGACTGGTGTGGGGAATATAAAAAGGTTATCATGAGCAAAAGCTCGATGCTTGTCCCGAAGCTACCTCGGGTGCTAACGGCTAAACATAACACTTAATTCAGTGAAAACATTTGTTTCTAAGTTTGACTTCTACGCTATTAGCTTCCAATCCTTTGTCTTGTTAAAAAAAGGCATTGCTAGACTGGTGTGGGGAATATAAATAGGTTATTATGAGCAAAAGCTCGATGCTTGTCCCGAAGCTAATAGCTATACACCAGTCAGTCAAAAATACCAATAAAAACATTTACTTTAGTTTCACCGTTTGAAAAAAAGCACAAGTAGCTTCCTATCCGTTGTGTTATTAAAAACGAGGCATTATTAGACTGCTGTGGTTAAGATAAATTAGTGGATTATATGAGCAAAAGGCTTCTGTGTTGGTGTATGCAACATTCAGCATGCTTTGCAGTACTACAGGCATCTTGTCGCTTAGCAGGGAAAACAACATGGCGGTGAAGGGATATTTTTCCAGAGGATCTCGGGGCCGTGGACCAATAAGAAATAGGGGGGTGGGGTTATCATAGACTACTGCACTGTGGAATTTTCTGGTTGCTAATGTGGGGGGAGGTGGCTTTCCCGTTTTTGACGTCAGAAACTGAGAGAATTCTGAATGGAGTACATTGGGGGGAGGGGGGAAGGTTTTCAGAAAGGGGGAGAGTGAGAAAATGAAATAGTTTTCTTTTTTTATACTTTGGCAGTCTCTAGGCACACCGTGGACTCATATTTATGTTAAAAAACATTGAAAAAGTGCATTTTGCATAATATGGGAGCTTTAAGAAATGTTAAATATGTCAGATGCCAACTCTGTCAGATTTCCTGTCTGACGGTGGTGACAGGCCAATGACGGAGTTGACATTCAATGTGAAGGCATCATATTTGGGTGGTTTTCAAGTTATTATAATTATATTAAATATAGGGATAGGGTTGAGTTTGTCAAATACTGTATTTATGGAAACTCTCACAATACTCTTTTGTCATGGATTCTTAAAGTACAGGATGATATACAAAATGAGGCGATTTGGTGTGAGTCTGTTAGAGCAAGTCTGATTGAAAGACTGTAATGTGAATCTTGAATTAACGCTAAACCAGTAATATGATGTCATAAAATCACTGTTATCATAAAATCACTGTTATTGATTATTCTATTTGATGGTTAAAATGTCTACATCTGGGTTTTTGTCACCACCATCAGATATGTAAAATCCATAAGATATACTCGTCAACTCCGTCAGATACGTGTTATTTTATTCTTATAATACTGCATAATGATATTTCATAGTTGTTGAGGAATGGTTGGTCATAAGTGAAAATCTAACCAGTCACATAACATGAGAATGTATTTTGAAATTTGAAACACATCTTGATTGCTGTTAATTCTAAAGTAAAAATTCTATTACAGAGTTCAACTAAAGAACAGAGGAAAATCGATATAACAAATTTATATTCATATAAATTTTTAAAATATTTTTTGTGGCCTCTGTAAGTCTTGTGGTCTCTGTAAATATTTGTAAGAAAATATTTGTGATCACTATACATCTCATAGGTCTAGCATAAATTGAGAGAAAATTAATTTGTGTTTTTGGTGTCTAACGGTGTTGACACAAAATAGGAATGGCAAGGTAAAGATAAAAAATAACAAAGTTGGGAGGTTGTATCAAAGCGTAGCTCAATGTATTTTGAAATTTGAAACACATCTTGATTGCTGTTAATTCTAAAGTAAAAATTCTATTACAGAGTTCAACTAAAGAACAGAGGAAAATCGATATAACAAATTTATATTCATATAAATTTTTAAAATATTTTTTGTGGCCTCTGTAAGTCTTGTGGTCTCTGTAAATATTTGTAAGAAAATATTTGTGATCACTATACATCTCATAGGTCTAGCATAAATTGAGAGAAAATTAATTTGTGTTTTTGGTGTCTAACGGTGTTGACACAAAATAGGAATGGCAAGGTAAAGATAAAAAATAACAAAGTTGGGAGGTTGTATCAAAGCGTAGCTCAATGTATTTTGACATTTGAAACACATCTTGATTGCTGTTAATTCTAAAGTAAAAATTCTATTACAGAGTTCAACTAAAGAACAGAGGAAAATCGATATAACAAATTTATATTCATATAAATTTTTAAAATATTTTTTGTGGCCTCTGTAAGTCTTGTGGTCTCTGTAAA
Source organism: Hyperoplus immaculatus (assembly GCA_949357725.1). Classification (NCBI taxonomy): domain Eukaryota; kingdom Metazoa; phylum Chordata; class Actinopteri; order Uranoscopiformes; family Ammodytidae; genus Hyperoplus; species Hyperoplus immaculatus. The sequence goes on from OX442360.1 coordinate 2,263,144, forward strand.
TATTTGTAAGAAAATATTTGTGATCACTATACATCTCATAGGTCTAGCATAAATTGAGAGAAAATTAATTTGTGTTTTTGGTGTCTAACGGTGTTGACACAAAATAGGAATGGCAAGGTAAAGATAAAAAATAACAAAGTTGGGAGGTTGTATCAAAGCGTAGCTCAGTGGCTTAGGATATTTTGGATACATACATGTAATTTAATTTGCCTAAACATAGGGTTTGTATTTTTTCAACATTGCACCCTGTTTTGTCCCACTTCTCAAGAATCACTGATTGATTATTTTTAACTGTTTGCTGCCAACTTCTTATGACTCGTTTCCACTGAGCAACACAATTCGGTTCTGCAGGGCACGGTAAACCTAGATTTGCATTGCATTTCCACCACTGACAATACACTCAGAGTACATACAGTCCATGGGTCAGAGCTCTTGACCGGCGCTGGTTGCGCAGCTACGTTACTATTGTGATCATAGCAGCGGGGCACAGTGTAGCCCTCTGATTAATTAATTAAAGATGAAAAACGCCACTCAATAAACATTTTTCTCTAAACACAACACTCTTCACCCTTGCCGAGGTGAGCACACACTGCGATTTATCTATCTATTTTCTACGGCAATTACTATTTTGTCGACCAATCAACAGACTGCAGTGTGTAGCGCCACCTTTTTGGGACAGCTCTGTAACCCATGTGTCATATACAATATACTTGCATGAGAGTGAGGTGTGTACAAAGGGCAACACATGCTAATTAACACACAGCCAGTTTATAACTTTGGGCTTCCTCTTAACTTTGTTATTTTGGAATTTGATTGGATACAGTTAAAGCATCGACTTGCGGGCCTTTGAAATGCATAGGAAATTAAAAAAGACTATTCCATCCTGAAAGACGATCCTGAACAAATACAATGGTTTACTCAAAAACATTCCCATCACAACTTCCCAGAGCCCAAAGTGATGTCCTTAAAGCGTTATCTTTGTCAAAATATCCAAGACGTATCTAATTAACCATTATGTTGTATAACCCAGCATCGCATCTGAGCATTTGAGAAATATTTGGCAAGTTTACTTGAAAAATAACTGAATGATCGATCAATTCACAAAAAGGGATTTTATTTCAGTTGACTGATGAATCAACTTATCATTGCAGACCAGAGAAAAAGCAATTATCCAGTGTTTCTACAGTATGATGAAACACATACAAGACTTTGGGTAAAGACTGCAGCTGGGACAGAGAGAAGAAGTCACTGTCACAGTCACAGGCAGCAGCAGCAGCAGCAGCACAGGCAGCAGCAGCAGCAGCACAGGCAGCAGCAGCAGCAGCACAGGCAGCAGCAGCAGCAGCACAGGCAGCAGCAGCAGCAGCACAGGCAGCAGCAGTAACAAGGCCCAGGCTTGAGCAGCAGCTAGCAGCCACCATCCACCTGGCTCCAGCTAGCAGCCACCATCCACCTGGCTCCAGCTAGCAGCCACCATCCACTTGGCTCTAGCTAGCAGCCACCATCCACCTGGCTCCAGCTAGCAGCCACCATCCACAAGGCCCAGGCTTGAGCAGCAGCTAGCAGCCACCATCCACCTGGCTTCAGGAGCAGCTAGCAGCCACCATCCACAAGGCCCAGGCTTGAGCTGCAGCTAGCAGCCACCATCCACAAGGCCCAGGCTTGAGCAGCAGCTAGCAGCCACCATCCACAAGGCCCAGGCTCCAGCAGCAGCTAGCAGCCACCATCCACAAGGCCCAGGCTTCAGCAACAGCTAGCAGCCACCATCTACCTGGCTCCAGCAGCAGCTAGCAGCCACCATCCACCTGGCTCCAGCAGCAGCCACCATCCACAAGGCCCAGGCTCCAGCAACAGTGACCTGCTAAAGAGATGGCGGCAGCCAGCAGCACAGGGGTGTCAGGTGCTCTCTTTGCGCTTTTAATTTTTGGTGTTATTTTAAACTTTGTAGATTCGGGACAACTTTTAAACAGAAAGCTACTCTCCCGTAACATAGCAGTGCACCATGAAACAACAGTTGTAAAGCATTTTGGATACGGAAAGCATATTCTAATGCAAGCATTTGTAAACACCGCCACCGTTCGGGATCAACACAAGCAAAGTTATGCAGTCCGGGGCAAACGCCAAAGTGACAGTCTCATCATCATTACACTATACTTGTTGCTATCTGGTGATGTGCACCCATGCCCAGGCCCGACTTCCCAAGGTGCCAGCAGCGAGGGCATGAAGAAAAAGCATCACAAAATGAACTTTTTCAAAACTGCCACTCACTCTCGAATGATTTGGGATTCACAACATAAACCCAGCGGTATCTTTGGAGGGCATATTAACATCCGTAGTCTCACACCGAAGGCTGAACAAATGCATCATCTTCTTAGTAATTCCAACTTGGATTTTTTAGGCCTGTCTGAATCGTGGTTGCATAACAACTCTCCTTCTGCTGCATTGCATGTCCCAGGCTATAATATCTTTAGACGAGACAGATTGAAGGGAAGAGGGGGTGGGGTCATGATTTATATCAAAGACCACATCAACTGTCATCAAATATGCTGGCCTTTTGACCACAAGTTGGAGTGTATTGGACTGAATATAGTGCTTTCATCTGAAATGTCTTTTGTGCTCATTGTTGTGTATCGTCCACCTTCCTCTAATAATGATTTTTATATCACATTTAAAAAGCTACTTAAAGCATGTCATTTTAAAACCGAGGTAATACTACTTGGCGATCTAAATTGTAACTGGTTAGATAAAACTAATAGGAAACCCCTTAAACAGATTACAGATAGTCTGAATTTTACACAATTGTTGGAAGGTCCAACTAGAATAACTGCATCTTCCCAGACACAAATAGACTTAATATTTAGTAAGAAGCCTGAAAGAGTTGTTAAGACATTTAATTTTATTACTGGACTGTCCGACCATAATTTGACATTAATGTCCAGAAAACTAACAAAGAAACGTTTTCATCATTCTAATAAACCTATAGAGCAACTCAGGATTCCAAAAAATGAAATGGCTAATTTCCAAAGAGCAGTGCAGCAGACTGATTGGAAACATTTACTTACTGGAAGCAATACAGAAGCAGATAGCAAAATGTTATCTGCCAAGTTACATAGTCTAGTTAAGGAGTTTACTAAAAAGGTCAAAGGAAAGAAAAAAATCAATGCACTTCCCTGGCTCAATAATGAAATATTCACCTTGATGAAGGAAAGAGACTCTGCATTGAAAAGATCATTGAAGACCAAATTAAATATTGACAGACATAGGTTCACTTCACTATGTAATAAAGTAATCAAAGTCATCAGAAAGGCCAAAGCAAATTTTTTCATAACAATTATCAATGAGGCAAAGGGTAACACAAAGCTGATCTGGGAACAGATTAAGAATGTAATGGGAATTAAAACTGCGAGCAGTGATGACCGGACCCTCGCACCTGGCCGGCGACCTCCGGGCGACCGCGTGAGAGAACGCGCCGCAGTCTCCTCCTCTTCGCGGCACAGTAATACCTGTCACCAGAAGTGTGGAAGTTGCCGTGACGCGCTTGATACGGATGCGAGGAAGTCCTCAGGCCTGGGATCTTACCAGGCGGGTGAAGTTTGGAGCACATGGAACAGTGCAGAGCGAAATTACAGCGACTTCCTGTTTCGTGGCGATAACGTCGAGAAACTACGAAGGCCACGGAGCCGATACAACCAGCTTCCAGTGTTATCATGGTGGCTGTCTCTAGACCTCCCTGAGCTGCTTTGAGTTTGATTTGATGCAAGTTTGTAGGATGTGTAGGTAAATATTCAACATGCAGTATTTACATTGTCCAGCAGGTGGCACTCTCTTCCTACTTAATGTAATGTAATACTGCCATCTAGACCTCCCTGAGCTGCTTTGAGTTTGATTTGATCCAAGTTTGTAGAATGTGTATATTCCACATGCAATATTTACATTGTCCAGCAGGTGGCACTCTCTTCCTACTTAATGTAATGTAATACTGCCATCTAGACCTCTGAGCATCTGAGCTGCTTTGAGTTTGATTTGATCCAAGTTTGTAGGGCTTGGAGGTAAATCACCAACATGCAATATTTACTTTGCCCAGCAGGTGGCGCTCTCACTTTACATGAATATTAGCGTGTGGGACTCCTCAGGCCTTGGGTCTCATTAACCATAAAAAATTTGGAGAAGATGAGACAGAGTATGGTGGAGTTAGGCCAACTTCCAGTTTTTTTGGCGAATACTTCAAATTAAAAGACTTCCTGTTGATTTTGGGGCGGGGCTTCAAGAGGCTTTTTTGTTTGTCCTGGGATTTTACATTGCTATATGAAATACTGTGCATCTAGGTGTAACAAAGCCTGAGCTATGATCAATTAAAGGGTTCATGAGGTTAGTTTTTGATGTTTTTTGGCGAATGACGCGCCAGTGCTGCAAGACGGTACTTCCGATTAAAACGAGCTTTCGGGTATATCATCTTCCATGTCGGAGGACATACCCTATAATATTTGTTTTTGCACAAAAAGTTGTTATGTGTGCACTTTACTCTGCAATCCTGCAGAGTAATGTGGAGTTATGACATATGACGGAATTTTGGCGAATATCGGCCGGCATTGCGTCATAGTAATTCGGAATCAAACAAAATTGTTTTTGGTGTATCCTCATTGTCTTATGAGTGTCCCTAGAGTTTTCGTTTTGCTAAATATGTTCCTGCTAGGAGTTATGAATTTTTGAACCTTGTGATGATTTTCGAGGCAGAAATTCACATATTTCACTTTAAAAAAATTCCTGTTGATTTTGGGGCGGGGCTTCAAGAGGCTTTTTTGTGGGGCCTGCAAAGATACGTTTGGGGTTGTAATTTGGTGCAGCTAGGTATAACACAGCCTGAGCTATGATGAATTAAAGTTTCATGAGGTGCGTATTTACGCGAACTTCGCACCACTCAGTGCTCGGGCCCTAATAATAATCATACCGTTTACAATAGGGCTTTCGCACATGTCTGTGCTCGGGCCCTAATAAGAATCCTGGCGGTTTCAATAGGGCTTCGCACCGGTCGGTGCTCGGGCCCTAATAAAAATCCTGGCGGTTTCAATAGGGCTTCGCACCGGTCGGTGCTTGGGCCCTAACAGGCCTAGGAAGCATTTAGAGCTGAATCTGAATGGTAAATTAATGCAAGATCCAGCACAACTAGCTGTAGCTTAAAATTAATATTTTATTAATTCTGTGGCTGAAATTGCACAGAATTTTCCTTCAACAACTGCAAAAATTCTAGAAGTAGATGAAAGTAAGCCTTCTTTCAGCATTCAACCTATTTCTGAACTTAAAACTCAAGCTATAATTAATTCTATTAAGGTCTCAACAGCGAAGGATACGTATGGTGTGGATTCTAAAATGCTTAAAACTCTGCAAGAACACCTAACACACAAACTATCCCCATCACACAAACTATCAACCAGTCAGTACGACAGGGGATATTCCCAACAACCTGGAAGACCGCAATTGTTACTCCTATATTCAAGTCAGACGACCCTCAGAACATATGTAACTACCGACCAATCAGTATTTTACCTATAATTTCCAAGGTTGCTGAGAAATGTGTATCAGAGCAGCTTGTTTCTTTTTTAAATAATGGTCCATTTACTCTTCATCCCATGCAGTTTGGCTTCAGGGCCCACCACTCTGCGGAAACAGCTAACTGTTTTTTCTTAGAGGAGGTCCGAGCAATGGTCGACAAGGGAGGTGTTGTTGGGGCTGTGTTTTTAGACCTTCGTAAAGCTTTCGACACAGTCAACCATCAGGTCCTTATTGCCAAACTGTCTGCTTTTAACTTCTCACCTTTAACACTCAAATGGATTGAGTCATATTTAACTGGTAGAAGTCAACATGTTCTTGTGAACAATCAACGTTCACCAGCTCTTAATTTATGCACTGGGGTACCACAAGGATCGATACTTGGCCCGCTTTTGTTCAGTCTGTATATTAATGATCTGCCGTTGGTTTGCCCTGATATCAAAATACAAATGTATGCAGACGACACTGTAGTATATGTGCATGCCAAAACAAAAGATCTGGCTGCTGCTAAACTGACCACAGCTATGGACCAGATCACTAATTGGCTAAACCATTCCTGCCTCCAACTTAATGTTAATAAAACCGTAGGAATGTTTTTTACCAAAAGACAATGTAACATCGTGTCGAACATAACAATATCAGGTAAAAAGTATTGTGCCACAATTTAAGTATCTGGGCATTATCATTGATTCTACTCTTTCTTTTAAAGCACACATTAAGAAGGTGTGCAACAGGGTCAAGTTTAGCTTAGCCAATTTTAAATATATTAGAAATTCCCTAACTTTTAATGTTGCCAAACTTTACATGGATGCCATGATTATGTCACATCTTACATACTGTTTGACAAGCTGGGGACAAACTAACAGTTTGTCATTGAAGCCATTAGCAACTCTTTACAAGAGAACACTCAAAGTGTTGGACCAGAAGCCTAACAGCTCACATCATTGTACTATATTAAATAACCGTAAACTGCTGAGCTGGGAAGATGTAATCAAATATAAAAACATCTGCCTGGTTTTCAAAAATCTGCATAACACCGCTCCTCCTCCTTTAAAGTCATTCATAATCCAACATAACAGCAGCAATCAGATCACCAGAAGCACCACACGGGGTGACCTTCTAATCCCATTTAGAAAAAGCACATTTGGTCAACAATCATTTTCTGTTAGGGCAATACAAAATTGGAATTCACTGCCTACCACTATCAATAATATACATACATATTCCACCTTTACAGCACATCTTAAAACATGGCTGTCCGACAACTATAACTGCACACATTAATTTCTGTCAGACGTGATGTGTGTGTTTGATGTGTCATTGTTGCTGCCGCTCCATCTCTGCTACCTGCCTGCATGTTCTGCCCTATGTACTTTCAATGTGATCTGTGTGGCCTATTTTCCCTTGTCTCCTGTGTTGTTGTTGCATGAACTGCCTTGATATCTTTGCCATCATCTGTGCTTGCCTGTTTGTTCTTGCTCCAACTGTGTGAAATATGTTTGTTTGTCTTTTTCCCCTTCTTGATCAGGCCTGCTGTAATTATAAATGTAATGTATTTTTTAAATTTTTTTACTGTTATGTATTGTAGGTTGCCTACTAACAACTGGCTGGGGACTACAGCTGGAAATTAGCCAAAAAGGCTAAAGCTGCTCCTTCTCAAAGGGGACTGTCCACGAAACTATAAACAAATAAACTAAACTAAACTAAACTTTGATCTTAATTACCGTATTTTCCACACTATAAGCCGCACTGGACTATAAGCCGCATGTGTTATAATGTTTAATTACCATATGTAAGAGTTTGTGCACAGAGGGGATTGTCGGGAAAGAGATGGCTGCTTGAGGAAGCTCCCATTTATTAACATTTCAACAAACAAGTTGCATATTTGCATAACGTACGTAAGTGTTACCATTTAGTGCAATAGTAGCTACAAGGGATGGGCACGTGTGTTTTCGCTACTCGTGTGATCGCTTGCATTCCTCGAGGATCAATCAATTCCTCGTTAAACTTTTTTCTATTTTTAGAACGCAACGCATCTGTCTACAGAACAACGGTTAACCGCAGTAAAGCGCTCAATGCTTATGTCAAACAGTCACAGTTGCCATATGATATTAAGGATTTTTTTCCACAAGTTAAAACACATTTTCCTCACTGAAAGTAATTAAATAGACGGGCCACAATTTAAACCGATCGAGTAGGTCTGCGATGGGGAGAAAAAAAGAATGGGCTCTAATTGTAACAAAAAAAAATAGCCTAAGTCACCATTTAAAATAAGAAGGGCAGCAGATAATATAAAATGATTGTCCTCCAATTTAAATACATATAAATAACTCACCAAAGCAGATAGATGTAGGCCTATATCCAACCGCGTAATGCTCACTCCATGTCCGTGAATAATTACGGCGACTAATTCCTCATTAACGGAACGTTACACCGGTCGGTCTTTGAATCGTATCCCAATATTCCCTATTGAAGGCTTCTTAACTGTTGTTGGCTCGGAGCGAATGTGCCTGAAGTAAGCCTTGCTTCTTCTTTACTTTCCAAGCGGAGAGCACCTTGCATGCTCACCTGGAGTCTACTCATTACTAACTGAGAGTAACAGGCGTCATCTCCCCTTTTTATAAACGTAACTTTATCATCTGCTTTGAAATAATTGGACAGTTATATTCCTGAAAATGTTCTGGAGAAGAAAGGAGAGACCGTGTTCAGCTCCGCGGTGCTGTGGAGAACACAGGCTGCGCTGCGGTGGCACGGAGGTGGCAGTTATTTGCAGTTGATGTTTGACACAATGCTCAGTTTACTGCACTTGCATCAAAACATTTAATTTTGTTAAACTTGTTTTGTGCCGTTTTGTATACGTATATAACAATTTAAAATAGGGGCGGCCGCGGCCCGCCGGCCTAAAGTCTACAGACACTAAAAAAGTTTTTTTTCTCATCCACCAATCGAGTTCATTTGAAACGAGGAGGACTCGATTACTAACGCCCATCCCTAGTAGCTACAGAACATATACTTTGAGTGTGCTGTGTAATAACAGGGTCGAAAAATGGGGAAAAAGTTGCGGCATATAGTCCGAAAATTACGGTATGTCTTTCTACCCCTAATAAGAACTTGCTTTTAAGGCTTAATGTGTGAGGCTTCAAGAAGAAAGCAACAAGAAGGTAAACCCAAACTAACCTTCTCACAGTCATTCTCTGTGAACTTGTTGAGCAGTCTGCTTCTCTGCTGGGACTTGAGGTTTCTCAGACTGGAGGCAATGATGGAGCACACGTGTTCTAAGGAAAGGAAAGTAAGAATTAAAGCTTCAGCTTCCTAATTTGCAGTATATATAATCACAAAGATTATTACGCAAAAAAATTTTCAGTAGTTTAGTTGAATTTCATGTTTTTACAAATTAGATATTTACTCACATTTTATTTCTCTATGTAATAAGAGATAATTTGGCCTCAAGAGCCTCTGTCTACTAAATATCTCAGACAAAAACATAAAGTATCTTGATTGGACGAGAGAGACTCCATGAGCGCCAATATAGGATTCCAACATCACTGGGACTGTTAACCAAGCTGACAAAATCCCTCTGCTCACTTAGTAGCCGCACCTTTGTGACCTGCATATGTGACTCAGGTTGGCTGTGAGCGAGTCTCCACATCTGTGAGGGAGATGGGGAGACACAGACAGTGTGCGGTAGTCATGTTACTTTGGACAGATATAAAGTGTGGAGATGTACTCAGACTGCTGGATAATAATAGAGGCAGCGCATCCGTACGCAGCAGACGTAGCCTAGAGTTTCCACTTGTAGAACTTCCCCCTGGCAGAAATACACTCTTAAAGGTAACATATTATGCACTTTGCTGTCAATTTTATATGGTCTAAGTAGTCCCTAATACTTATTTTTTTAGATGTTTGCTGAAAAACCCGTTCAGATCATTTATTGTAGCAAGCCTCTATACCCTGATTGTCCTCTGGTCTCAGGATGACCTATATTTGTGCGATCTGGCTGGCCCCTCCCACCTCTCTGCTGGGCTTTCTTTATATGGCCATGGGGCTCTCCCACCGTCTCTGCCGTGCTCTTGCGATACTAGAGAGACACTACGTGAGTCTAGAGTGTTTACCCGGAGGCTCCGGGCTGGAGCTAAGCTAAGAGAACAGTTTGACATGAGCTGACATGATTAAAACCAGTGAAAACAGTAGCTTCAAAGTTTGATTTCAACAGGAATATATTCCCATCCTTTGTCATGTTAAAAACGAGTCATTTTCAGACTGCTGTGGGGAGTATAAACAGCGTGTTATGAGCAAAACTTGGTGCTACAACAGAAGCTACATGGGCGCTAACGCTAAAAATAAGACTCAGATGATAAAATAAACTAAAAGTACCACACAAATCAGTGAAAAAAATATCGTCAAAATTGACTTCCACACTATTAAGTTACAATCCTTTGTCCTGTTAAAACGAGGCATTTCCAGCCTGGTGTGGGTAAAAGAATTATGTTTTTATGACCAAAATCTCAGTGCTTGTCTCGAAGCTAGCCCGTGAGCTACCGGCAAAAAAAAACCACACAAATAAGTGAAAAAAATATCTTCAAAATTGACTTCCACACTATTAAGTTACAATCCTTTGTCCTGTTAAAAACGAGGGATTTCCAGACTGGTGTGGGTAAAAGAATTATGTTTTTATGACCAAAATCTCAGTGCTTGTCTCGAAGCTAGCACGTGAGCTACCGGCTAAAAATACCACACAAATCAGTGAAAAAAATATCTTCAAAATTGACTTCCACACTAATAAGTTACAATCCTTTGTCCTGTTAAAAACGAGGCATTTCCAGACTGGTGTGGGTAATAGAATTATGTTTTTATGAGCAAAAGCTGAATGCTTGTCCCAAAGCTAAATAGCTATACACCAGTCAGGCAAAAATACCAATAAAAAATTTCTTTCAGTTTCACTGTTTGCAAAAACCCACAAGTAGCTTCCTATCCGTTGTGTTATTAAAAACGCGGCATAGACTGCTGTGGTTAAGATAAATTAGTGGAGTATGAGCAAAAGCATTCTGTGTTGGTGTATGTAACATTCAAGCTGTAGGCTATGGGCATCTTGTCGCTTAGCGGGGAAAGCAACATGGCTGTTGCTCGGAAAATTTTCAAGAAGATCTCATGGGATCTCGGGCACGGGATCTCGGGGCCGTGGACCAATAAGAAATGGGGGGGTGGGGTTATCATAGACTACTGCACGGTGGAAATTTCTGGTTACTAATGTGGGGGGGAAGCATCGGAGGCATGGACATATAAAGAAAATATGGGGATGTGGCTGTGCCGACTATTACGTAATAGTCGGCCAGAATTCTGACTGGAGTATATTGGGGGGGAGGGGTGGGGGTTTCAGAAAGGGGGACAGTGAGAAAAGGAGAGAATGTTATTTTTTTTTGGCAGTCTCTAGGCAGACCGTGGCCCCATGGATATGTTAGAACACATTTAAAAAGTGCATTTAGCATAATATGTGATCTTTAAACCCTGTAGTCTAGATGGACGAATAGGTCCATGCGCATAGGGTGGCTTTTTTTTGCAACCTGTTTTTTTCTAATCCTTGAAGTGTTTATTTTAAGATTCTGCCAGGTAACAGGCTGAACTAAGGGGTTTTTTGGTTTATTTTTAACAGTTTATTACACATTTACCAATTTCGAAAATGAAAACAGCAAAATTAAAGAAAGCATAACTTTTGAAGAAAAAAACATACAAAGGCAAATTAACACATTTTTCCATATAATTCTGACTCAGGGAATTCAGTAAAATAGTTATTTTTAACATTCAAGTACATTTTCCCTGTTTTTCTGGACAAAAACAGCGAAAAACTGCAAAAAAAATGTTAATTAGCAGTACCTAACTAACTAACTAACCTAGAATTTTGATAAGAACTACATATTCCTACTCCCTACAGTCCAGGGAATAGGTATATGTGGTTCAAATTTAGAGTCTTGGGCCTGCCATATAGTCCATCAGATAGGTGCAATATATGAAGGGATTGTGCTTTTGATGATACAAATATGAGCTTTGGCACACTGTTAGAGCATGCCTTAAGGAAGATTTTTGGCTATAGGGCCATCACCAATTTTTCCTATGGCACCAGTGGCGGCCATTTTAAAAATGGCCATTTTAAAAATGGCCGCCGACGGTTGTTATTTTACATGTAGCTTAGGTTCTAGACCACCTAGGATCTTGTTTCTGGTGGCTAATCCTACATTTTTAAGGATGAGGAAGACAGTGGCAATATTTAAAACATGCTGGAAACTACTGAAGTACATGTACATGGCATTTAGGGAACACAATTATGGTAAAACCATTGAATATTAGCAGAATTTTACATATTTTCCAGTATCAGGCAAGGTAAGTCGTGAGCAGAAACCTTTACTCACATAAAGTTTTAGGTAACACCCCAAATACATTTGCATAAAAATTAAAAATGGACCTAATCCTACTTTTACAAGAATGAGGAATGCGGAGGTTCTATGGACAATATGCTAATAATTACATACAAGCATATATCTGGCATACAAGGAATTCAATAACTATACAGTAATTGACAGATTTATAATTATTTTGGAAAAAACAGCCCACGTCAGTGGCAGAGGGCATTGCGCTGTCCACTGCACCCCTTTGTGAATCCACAGCAGAGGAGTTCACAACAGGCCTGGATCGATCCTGGTAGTGCGGCCCAGTGAAGTTCCCATCCACCTGTGGCCTTCCACTTCCACTCCCAGTCAAATGGTGATGGGAGATCAGGGGCTGCAACCATCATCTCTCCCAAGCTTTGGCTAGCTTGGTAGGCACTGGCAGCCCTCTTTCTGTGTTGAATCAGTGCTGCTTGTGTTGTACCTTTCTGGGTGAAGAGCTGCTTGTGTGCCTGATTACTGGCTGCTAATGCAGTCATACAGCAATAACAAAAATCAAGAGGCTCCATCCAGTTGTCTAGGAGTCAGCCAAGACACAGAAGGGTCTCTTGATGTCATTGAAGTTCTCCATGTATCCCACCTTGTCTTCTACTCCCTGCCACTAAAAGATGATGGTGTCACAACCAGTAAATGCTTTGAACACTAGTAAGGCTACACATCGATCTGGACCTAGTGCCCTCACCATCTCCTGAGCTTCTAAATATCAAACATTTTTCCCAGCTCCAAAGGAAACACACAGCTCATTTATGTTGAGGGATTTGGCTGCTGTCACTGCCAGTAATGGCAAATCCATCTCAACTGTATGTATTGACACCTTGGTATACCCTTCCTGCACATTATCTCCTAGGTGCAGTAAGGTGTTTTTCAGTGTTGAGGGCTGTCACACCAGTTGCCAGGAAGGAGAACAGTTCAGTGCAACACTTTGGCCAGTTTTCAAGAATGGCACTGGATGCCTTATCGCATTTACAGACGTGTTTACCTCTCTTGCTGTATGTTCTGGCCTCAAGACTTTTAGGGAAATATTCATTCATTCATCCACTCTGCTGACATGCTACAGCTGAGACATGCGGTATGGTGAGAACACTTTCTGTAATTAAGCATGTTAACAAGAGTAGCCCCTCCATGGATGATCATGTGCAATGAACAAGGTGACTTATTAAGCCCTGTTCGTTTAGGGAACAACGGGATTAACTGTTAAATTAAACTTTTGCCGCGGTCGGTCGGCAAAATAGAAAATTCCTCTTGCTAATGAAAGATTTGAGTGCCGTCTTCCAAATTGTAAAGGGTTTAGGCCAAAGCCGTCTCAAACTCAAACAATATATCCATAGCCATCTCTGATGTTTACTATCACGGCTTCGGTGGCGCATCCACAGCACTGTCGTTATCAGGTTACGTGCGCCCCAGAGCACCATACATAGGGCTCTGGCCCGCCCATATCAGAAAGAATGATTTGATTGGTAGCTCAGGATTTCTTGACATATTTAATGAGCTGGAGAGTCCAGACCAACAGGCGCAGCAAATTTAATTTGCCAGCGGCAGGTCTGGATTTCCAGGCTAGTTGGGACCTGGACTCCTCTCAGACTGGAGGTTGGCCAAATAGAGGGAGGTTAGACCAGTTAGTGCTTTAACATTGCGTGCAAACGGCATCAGTGCATGTGTGGTCTGCTCATGGTGCCAGCTGTCTCCTTTCTCGTCTTAGTGTAGGCCTAAAACTCTCTCCATCAGGCCTACAATACTACCGGCACCTTTCACAGAGGCAATACTCTGCTTGTGGGCCTAGTCAATTTGGCATTGGCTGAGAAGCTGCATGTCATCTTCTTCGCGGCAAAGTTTCCTTTCAGAAACTGCCCATTGACACCTTTTATTGATCAAACATACAGTAGTTCATCAACTATTTCCAGCTGCAGGGTGATGGACCAGAAGTGAAACTGGTCCATCACATCTCTTTCAGTGCACCTGTCTTCCGGGGATGTGCGATTCTTTCCCTCCTCCAGATATAGGATGCTGGCTCTGACCTGATGAGCATGTCAGGTACGTGTCACTTTGGAGGCGTTCAGAAAGGGATCTATTGTCCCAGCAGTAGCAACTCCAACTTGTTCATGTGCTTCTGTCCCCCCGCTACCCTCCAAGAGGTCGCCAATTACCTTTAGTGCTGGCATCTCAATGTGAAATCCAGCAAGCATCACAATTAAGTGATCTTCACCTTGAATTGCTGGCAAGCTCCACATTTACAAGTTCTGTGGAGATGTCTAGCACCGGATCATATGAAATGCACACAGTACCAGGTCAAAAAGGATGTCCACAAGGGCTCGTTTGCGGGTCCTGGTATGGATCATGATGCTCAGGTAGATGGGCAATGGTGTCTCCCGGTCTTGGCTGTGCCTGATGGTAGGCCTACATTTGTTGGAAATCTCCATCTGGCTTTCCAAACAGTTGTACGTGAGAGGGTGAGGGGCTGGTTGAGGCAAAAACACTAATTGGTTACGCTGCACATTGGTGCTACAGGGGATTCTCCATGCACACCTCAATATAGGAGACAAGTGCAGTGAATGTAATGCCATGGTTAATATTGTCTGTTATATTGTTTTGCTTTCTTGGGTCTCACTCTATTGTACAGATAGATAAGACACTGAGTTTGGTACTTGGCCTCTTGGGCAAAGAGGTCTACAAAGTTTGTTAAGTAAGGGTTTGTGCCACATGCAAAATTAGATGGACATTTCAGCATATCATTTATGTCTTCCTGAAACGGAACACATTTGTTCCAGGTTATTGGCCAGGCATTCTGATCTTTCTTGCTCATTAGGATCCACCACCTTGACTGGTTTGGCCATGGTCCCTCAATGCACTATGCTACTTGAGGACAATGTACTAGTTCTAGCACCACCACTCCACCCTACGCTGAACCCACCAGAAATATTTGTCAGATGTCAGTAAAGTCACATGGGAGAGCATAGGTAACTGCATCAGGCAAGTCCAAGAAGGCCACAGGTGGATGGGAACTTCATTGGGCCGCACTACCAGGATCGATACAGGCCTGTTGTGAACTCCTCTGCTGTGGATTCACAAAGGGGTGCAGTGGACAGGGCAATGCCCTCTGCCACTGACGTGGGCTGTTTTTTCCAAAATAATTATAAATCTGTCAATTACTGTATAGTTATTGAATTCCTTGTATGCCAGATATACACTCACCGGCCACTTTATTAGGTACGGCGGTTCATTTTCTTGTTGACATATAATTTATCAGCCAATCACATGGCAGAAACTCAATGCATTTAGGCATGTAGACATGGACAGGACATCTTATTGAAGTTAAAACAAAGCATCGGAATGGGGAAGAGAGGGGGTTTAAGTGACTTTGAACATGGCAATGTTGATGGTGCAAGGGCTGGTCTGAGTATTTAAAAAACTGCTGATCTACTGGGATTTTCATGCACAACCATCTCCAGGGCTTACAGCGAATGGCTCCAGTGAGCGGTATTATATTTAGGCGAAAATGCCTTGTTGAAGTCAGAGGTCAGTGGAGGATGGGCATATTGGTTCGAGATGATAGAAAGGTAACAGGAACTCAAATAACCACACATTACAACCAGGGTATGCAGAATACCATCTCTGAACGCAAAACACGACCAACCTTGAAGCAGATGGGCTACAGCAACAGAAGACCCCACCGTGTGCCACTCCTGTCAGCTAAAAACAGGAAACTGAAGCTACAAGTTTCACCATTCTTCACCATTCTGATGCTCATTTTTAACTTCAGCATGTTGTCTTGACCACGTCTACATGCCTAAATGCATTGAGTTGCGGCCATTTGATTGGAAGTTTAGCCTTTTGTTTTTATAAGCAATTTAACTGGTGTACCTAATAAAGTGGCCGGTGAGTGTATGTTCGTATGTAGTTATTAACATGTTGTCCATAAAACCTCCGCATTCCTCATTCTTGTAAAAGTAGGATTAGGTCCATTTTTTATTTTTATGCAAATGTATTTGGGGTGTTACCTAAAACTTTATGTGAGTAAAGGTTTCTACTCGCGACTTACCTTACCTGATACTGGAAAATATGTCAAATTCCGCTAATATTCGATGGTTTTACCATAATTTTGTTCCCTGAATGCCATGTACATGTACTTCAGTAGTTTCCAGCATGTTTAAATAGTGTCACTGTCTTCCTCATCCTTAAAAATGTAGGATTAGCTACCAGAACCAAGATCCTAGGCGGTCTAGAACCTAAGCTACATGTAAAATAACAACCGTCGGCGGCCATTTTTAAAATGGCTGCCACTGGTGCCAAAGGAAAAATTGGTGATGGCCCTATAGCCAAAAATCTTCCTTAAGGCATGCTCTAACAGTGTGCCAAAGCTCATATTTGTATCATCAAAAGCACAATTCCTTCATATATTGCACCTATCTGCTGGACTATATGGCAGGCCCAAGACTCTAAATTTGAACCACATATACCTATTCCCTGGACTGTAGGGAGTAGGAATATGTAGTTCTTATCAAAATTCTAGTTTAGTTAGTTAGTTTAATAGTTAGGTACTGCTAAACAGTTAAATTTTTACTACATTTATTAGTTTATTTATTAATAAAAAAATAAAATATAGAAAAATATAAAAAATTCTTTGCTGTTTTTCGCTGTTTTTGTCCAGCAAAACAGGGAAAATGTACTTGAATGTTAAAAATAACTATTTTACTGAATTCCCTGAGTCAGAATTATATGGAAAAATGTGTTAATTTGCCTCTGTATGTTTTTTTCTTCAAAAGTTATGCGTTCTTTAATTTTGCTGTTTTCATTTTCGAAATTGGTAAATGTATAATAAACTGTTAAAAATAAACCAAAAAACCCCTTAGTTCAGCCTGTTACCTGGCAGAATCTTAAAATAGACACTTCAAGGATTAGAAAAAAACAGGTTGCAAAAAAAAAGCCACCCTATGCGCATGGACCTATTCGTCCATCTAGACTACTGAGCCCCCGTTTTTTTCTTTGGAATTTTTTTTTAACGGGACATCGGGCCGCCCTGGTTAATGTTACCAGAGTAAACACTGTGACTTGTTCACTCCTGGGGGGTATACTACGAAACAAACTCAACAGAGCCCGGCTCTCTTTTTTTGATCTGGTTCAACATAACACATACCCTCGCTCAGAGCTAACCGGTATCACGAAGGCAGTTATCAACCTCTTATGTTGAACGAGGGTTTCAGCTTCAGGCTCTGTGCGCGTCCCCATGAGAGGGGGCGTTTGGCCGTCATTTGACTCTGTTTCCGCACTGACTGGACTGATCTTGTGCCGCTAACTTTACACTAACGGACTGATTGCGAGCAGCTGACTTCGCTGACTTCACAAGAGTTTGTCAGTCTGAATTATCACAGAACAGCAGAAAACAGAGAGCCGAAAAAAACTCTTACTGCAAATAAGGAGAGAGTGGAATGTTGTCAGAAAATTGGGCTACTGAATTGATTAATTTATTTTACAGATCGTTCTCGCAGTGCGTAACGTGACATTATAAAGCAATTAAAGGTTGAACTCTGATTTAAACAGTACACCATTTAGCCTAGTTGAATGATAATCCTACACTTAATAATCTGATTTAAGTCTGACACTGTCCCCTAATGAATAGCATAGCCTATGTGGAAAACCACTGTAGTTTTGGGCCACATCAAAATTAATACAATTTTGATTTTGATTTAGGCTAATAGCCCTTTATTTGCATCTTATAAATACCATTAAAATAAATAGCCTAGATACAAAACCTGTAGTCTGTATTTTCCGGACAAATATGAATCTACTGTGAGAAGCTTAACCTGCGAGTCTGCAGCGATGTCCGAACTGTGACAGCTGTCACCTGTCACGTCCCAACTGTAATCGCTACTGATGAAAAGAAAGAAGCCTACAGTGAAATAATGTTGCAACCTGTGATTTTATAGAACGCTTCATTAAGAGCCAGTGTGTGTAGATCGCCAGGTAAAATCATTTGAGGTGAGAGCATAGAGTGGCGCTGCATAGGTCTAGGCTATTTTAAATTTTCTGCATCAATAACTATGCATGTGGCAAAAAGCCGCAGCGCGATGTTACAATTCACTCTAATGTAAGCCTTATGCCACGGCCTCGTTTTGTTCATTTACTTACTGATCAATAAGTTTACTGATTTAACTAGTTTACTCAGTGAGAAGTATCGCTCAGACAATATAGTCAGGTCCCCGGGATTTCAAAATGTGTAGTTTCCTTAAAGGGCAGCGCTCTAAGAGCCAAATTTAAACTCAAACTCTGCAACAAAAACTGGTCTGGGCAGGTTAGCCGTGCAGCCTCTGTTACCACGGTGATCTAGCCAGGTAAAAAGAGAGCCACCTTTCGTGATACTGAAAATGCTGGCTTTAGACTCAACAGACCTCGCTCAGCCCTTAATCTCGCTTCGTAGTATACCCCCCTGTTGAGTTGTTTACACATTGCCCGGCAACGCGCTCCGCTCCGACTATCGTTGACAGACTGTGTTGGCGGAAGCAAATAAATTCTTAAAAGATCCCAGAACAATTTTTAAAAGATAACTTCTAAATGTAACTTGCTTTATAAAAGCAATATCACACTCGGGGTCGTAATGTTGTCGCTCTATTATCAGCATGGCACTCAGCCTGGGGCCTCTTGCCTACGACCGAATCACAATGTGCTGATATAGAGCGACAACATTACACCCTCTCATGTGATATGGCTTAATCATAGCACACACCCAGCTAAGCATGGATACAGAGAATTAGAAGAGGACAACACAAGTCATGATACGCACGATGTGCACTTTTTGATTCACAGGTTGCACCACAAGATGACAAGTTCTGTATTAAATATCTCTATAATATTGAACGAGCTATACTCTGCACACACAGGGGAACATAATACAACATTGTAAAGTATATAGCAAGGGGGGGGGGGGAAATGTAATCGGACAGTAGGTCAATTTGCTCTCTCAACAAGGCTTTGCAGTTGCTAAGCAACAAGACTATAGGGATCAATCCTATTCCTGCTTTTCAAAAGGGGTTGTGTTTGCCGTCAGCTCCCTTTCTGCAATCCCCTTCTCCCCGCAGCATCTTAACTCACAAGACATAAGGTGGCTTAGGAAACCACAGGCCAGCATATACACACACATCCATCCACACTGATTGTACATCAGGTATGTTCATGGCCCCCTCATTTTAACGCAGGTAACCTTATTTCCTGTACACAATGACAAGAAGGTTAACTTCCATTTCCGAGCGGACGCTTCTTTATCAACTTGTTCTAAGCGGTAATTGATGTCGCCACCTCCACGCCCTGTCGGGGCGCCTATCGTTAGCTGGCTGTGAAATGTTGTGAACATTTCTAAAGGGGTGGAGGCGGGGTTCCATTGTGGGCACAAGAAAGAGAGCAAGGCTGAATAAAAAAAGCTTTTCCAAAGGTATCCAATCAATACTTAATTAACCTGCCTTCCTTTAGACTTCAATGTTAAGTGTAACAATAAAACAAAGACATTTCCTTATCCCTTTGATACTAGCAAAATCTGTTACAAATTGCCGTTTTAAATGTCAAACAAGCTGCCACCAGAGCTGAGCAGTTTTCTTTATCTTTGGAGATTGACAAAGGTGATGTCATTGAGGGTTATAATGAACAGGGATGATGAATCATGACCGTCAATCTAGCATGTCTGCCCCGGCCCTACCCACTTTTCATTCGTTGGTGGAAGGCACCCTAACCCATTTGGAGAAAACTATATACAGTAAAGGCTGTTACATACTTCGCGAGAAGAAAGAACAAAGTTCTCGGTGACAGAGCTGCGAGAAGTTCTTTCTGGTCTGACATTACATACTTCACGAGAACTCAAGTGCCGAGCTCCTCACCGCGGCACACGTCACGCGCTGTTACCATAGTAACTGACTCAGTAGCGCCAGCTGATTTTCCTTATTTCTTTAAAATGGGCACTTTGCTTTCCTCATTGACTTCAGACTGACCAATCACACAATAGTTCTCGGACAAGCTGCGGAAAGAAAATGACGTCATTTTCTTCTCGCAGCTCTGTCACCGAGAACTTTGATCTTTCTTCTTGCGGAGTATGTAACAGGCTTAAGTCTTAAGCCAAGTGTCTACTTATCCTCTACTATTCACCGTTTGCCTCATCATTGCCCCATTGGGACCATATTACTAATGCCTCGTTTTGCTTCGCGGAAAAGATTCTTTCGTCCAAAAAACGGAAGGCAGTGTGTAGCGCCGCCTTTTCGGCACCCTTTCAGGCAGCTGGTACCCCAACGGAGGAGTACCGAAAATGGGAGCGGCTCAGAGCGATTTAGCTCGCTTATTTTGGGACCCTTCCCAACTTTTAACAAATTAAAAGCCAAAATAAGCGGACTGAACCGCTCGGACCCGCTCCGCTCTGTGGAAACATGGCTTAAGTGAACATTGAAATAACCCTGAGTGGCCTGGAATCAGTCACTGATTGATAGCTAGAGGAAGTACAGCTTGTAGTGAATGACAGGAGAACAGCACACAGGCTAGTCTGCAAGGGGTTATAGAGACTGCATCACTGTCTGAAAGAGAGTCCCTACTAATTGTATATATATTATAGTTTGGGACTTTCACTGACTCACACACATTAAGGAAAAACAGAAAGGCTGAACTTGTTCATTGTGCAATAATATAACCCGTGCATTTATGAACAAACATAATATTACACAAGACTAGTACTAGACTAGTATCAATAATAGGAGGGTGAACTACCCACGTTTGTATGTCTGAGCTGACAGCATAAGAGAACAAGAGGTGAGAGAGCCACTGAGTAAATGAAAAAGATAGAGCAGCATTGATAACTGCCAGTGTGCAAAAATTGTGTCTTTAACACTGCCGTTGCCTTTTGATGCATCGAAGAATCAATTATTTTCCCCACCTTTATAAGTTATGTTTATTTTTCATTTTTTAACTCCAAACACACAGGAGAAGTGTTTTGGCCTTATAAATGCATGTTTATTATTGATTTGGGTGTCATATCAACAGATATCTGTCAAATTAAATTAGCGTGTTTTTTTGTTGGTCTTCATGGTCCCATAACTATTTTGACATTTAACTGACATCACTGCATCATGTATTCTTATAGCCCAGGTTTTCCTGAAAAAAAAAGATGTTCATAGCTTGATTGTGCATCATAGGGCACATATTTCAAAAGGTTTATTAGATAATATATTCAAACTGACCAGAAATGGCTGCAGACCCCAGAGGGTTTTAAATAATTCATATATCTAAATGTACGGTCTATTTTATTAGAGTACACATTTACACAGATTAAACGATGATGCTAAATCCTCACCAGAGGAAAGACCTTAAATAAGATGTTAATTCGATGCGTCTTTACACAAGGATCTTAGAGTAAATCTCTCTCTCTGAAAGACACTTATATTAAGATTACAGAACAAACATGTGTAATGTAAAACGTTACTGATCTCAATCTGTGCAAAAAGCTCTGGGGATGATGAAATTGCAGCTCCATTTAATGCACTGTCTTTGACTGGAATATCCAACATTAAGTTTCACCATATCATTCAATCCATACACAGTTTCTCTATTACAGCTCTTATCTAGTCTTATGACAGATAATTGTGATGAAGTAATGGGCGGACAAAACTCATTGTTGTATCTTTGACATGCAACTGCTAGAATTTGGTTGAGGTTTAATGAAAGCAATTCAATTTCCATCAAATTTAAGTCTCCATATTTGTTTTGCTCTGTACATACTTCAAACAGAACTATGCAACCACACAATGTGGCCATTTTCTTTTTATCACAAGTCTCTTTCTGTAAGCGTGCCAAACTCATTACCTATTTAAGTGCATACATTAGTAAATAAGGTTCACAATAAGGGCATTTGCTACACTTGTGTTTGCATCGCATTCAAAACATATGAACAACAAAGGGCTTCGTTCCCTCTATGTGTGAGCTTGCTCTCTCTCTCCATAAAACAAACATAACACAAGCAAAAATAATTCTGGGTTGGAGACGGAGCAATGACTACTGTGTCTCCCCATGTAAATGAGTTGTTTACTTCTGGTTCCTCTCATGGTTGCTCGCATCATTAGCTATCTAAATGTACCCGGCTGCCACCAATTTCCGTCATACAATCCCATTTGACAGGTAATGACAGAGCCCATACACCAATAAACCGAGACCCTCAAAACAAGGTGAACAGCAGTGTGGTGTCTAGAATATTCATCAGCAGATAAATGTAATTTATTTTATTTTCCTTTCAGTTTTATATCTATCACTTACAATGTCTCAATTAATTTTTTCTAATACAGTCCCCTCCAAAAGTATTGGAACAGTGAGGCCAATTCCTTTATTTTTGCTGTAGACTGGAAACATTTGGGTTTGACACCAAAATATGAATATGAGACAATAGATCAACATTTCAGCTTCCATTTTACATCTGGATCTGATACACAACTGTGAAGAAAGCAGTATTTGTAAAGGAACACCAGATTTTTAGGTGAGCAAAAGTATTGGAACAGATAGACTTAAAATAAATTAAAGTGAATATGACTTAATATTTTGTTGCAAATCCTTCGCTTGTAATAACTGCACTCCCATTGACATCACAAAACTTTTGCATTCTTCTTTTGTGATGCTTTTCCAGGCTTTCACCGCAGCCTCATTCAGTTGCTGTTTGTTTTTGGGGGGTTACTCTCTTCAGTCTCCTCTTTAGGAGGTTAAATGCATTCTCTACAGGGTTTAACTCTGGAACTAGACTTGGCCAGACTGAAACCTTCCATTTCTTGCCCCTGATGAACTCCTTTGTTGTTCTTGCAGTTTTTTTAGATCATTATCTTGCTGCATGAGGAAGGATCTTTCAACCAGTTTGGTTGTACCTTTCTTTAAATTATCAGACAAAATGTTTCTGTAGACTTCTAAGTTCATTTTGCTGTTGCAATCATGTGTTGCTGTGTTGTTGTCAAGATGAACCTTTACCAAAGTGATGGAAAGGCTAAGGTTTGGAGAAAGAAAGGATCTCATGGTCTCTGCACATTTTTAAAGTTCAAATTTAAAAGACATTTAAGACCTCTAAAATGAATAAAATTATACCAATACCGCGGTAACAGAAATCGACAAACTACACTACAGTATACTCCGTAAAGGGTTGCATTAAATATGACTAACAAATATTCAATGCACTATAGCTAACAACTGCTGTCTAATTACAGAAAATAAAAAATGTTCAGCAGTCTGAATGAAGACAATGTCCCCCTGCATTTACCATCAAATAAATATAAGAGATCACTGTAAAGGCAATGTGAAAACTAGGGATGGGCATTTTAAGAAATTCAATTAATCGA
Organism: Hyperoplus immaculatus; assembly: GCA_949357725.1. Classification (NCBI taxonomy): domain Eukaryota; kingdom Metazoa; phylum Chordata; class Actinopteri; order Uranoscopiformes; family Ammodytidae; genus Hyperoplus; species Hyperoplus immaculatus. The sequence goes on from OX442360.1 coordinate 2,286,464, forward strand.
TCATCGGGAAAATTAACGAGCAATTATCGAGCAATCGTTATCTTTTTTTACATATAAATGCCAACAGAACATCCAAAATACAGCGTTTTTACCATAGACTGTATACAAGAGGTTTTTACTCAATTACATCTTTATTCCAAGATCTTCTAGGCAAACAAATATATTAAGACAAGGCAACTTTTTAAAATAAATAAAATGCGGCGCTGGTTAAAGCCTGAGGCTATGAGCCAATGCTACGATACCTTTCAAGATTAAACACATATGCGCCTCCTAAGATGCTGCCAAAGACTGCATAAGGGCACGGCACGTTTCTCTGAGTGGTAAAGGACCTAACGTTACTTCATCTAATAAACAAAATGTGCAAATTAGTTCCCCGATGAAGGCGAAGTAGGAAAGCATAGATGCTAAAGTTAGCCGCTAATGCTAGCGGCGCTAACGTGAGACGTTAAACAGGGTCGGATGTAGGCTTCAATGTACAAGTGGTACATAATTCGGTTTGTTTAAGTGTTGTACAAGGTTTCACAATGCTTAATGAACATAGTTATTTTCGGTTCTAAAGCTGTCCGATGCCAAACTTCGCCCTGTTTAAGTTTTGCCATCTACGGCAGCTCGCAGGCTGCTGCCTGAGCCTGTTCTGTTGTCTCCTACTACTAGGTAAGTATCTCCCCCTGCTGGTAGGATGTTTAATTGCTGCCCATACAGTCTGTATTGCTGTGCTGCCGGACTCACACTGCACAACACAACGGCTATATGATCGATAACAATTTCACGTGATCGACAATATTCTTAACGAGCAATGATCGATTAATCGATTAATTATGCCCATCCCTAGTGAAAACCCATCATTACCACCTTTTCAACCAATTAGGCTATAGAACTGTATCAATTAGTTTACATTTTCTGATTAATCGAGTAACACAAACAGTTTAATCAATTTAGAAAATATGTGTTAGGTGCAGCATACAATATTTTAATTAGGCTAAATTAAAAATGGGATATTTTTTGGGGAAGAATAATCTGAATGTTCTTCATATTTTAATTCCTTATTCAATAAATAACAAACTTAGTCCATTAACTTTCTTTTTCAGAACTTATGGCAGAAACTATCTAAAAATTGGTTCCACGGGTCAAGGGTTTTTGCAATTTCAAAATCGTATGTGTATGTTGGCCTAGCCAACTGTAGATTTACATCCATGCTCACAGGACCTGCGGTAATTTGCGCAAAGTATTTTTGTCTTCATACAGTATTGTTGCAGGCGTTCAGGTTAATAAACCGCGGGTTTATACCGATTGGCGAAGGAAACGTATGCTACTATCTGCGATAGATGGGAGGATCGTCAATAGCTTTTATCTAGCTGTCAGAAAGGGAGTGCAGAGTGGAGGGAAAGAAAGCTACAGAAAGAGAGACAAGCAGCGAGATAGAGCCCCGCATCTCACTCCATGAGCTCACGCTAAGTCAGCGCGACCTGAATGAACGTCTGATGAGCAGCTATTTATAAATATAGATAAATAAACATGTTTACTGAACACAATCAACGTGTTGTGTGATTTGCGTCAGTAGCCTACCTATATCATCAGCGGGTGGGTGGTTGCGCACCTACAAGCAGCAGCAGTGTGTGGTCGCCTCCACCTCTCAATGAATTTATAATAGCTGGGCATGCATTTCGCCGGGTCGTTCTCTCCTTTTTTGCTTTACCGCGGGCGACTACAAATTTGGAAGCAGGGAACACACATTCTTCTTCTACGTTTTAAATGCGGTACCCAGCCTCACACGGCCTACTGCCGTAGGATATAAAACACAGATAAAATAAAACATAGAGATCTAACAATTAAACTAGAAAACTAGAAAGAAACAAATAAGGCAAGCTCATTAATTCTGCCCCCAATTAAATTTAATGTCGCCCACCCAATAATTCCAGACTTTTTAAGACATTTAAGGCCTTGAATATTGAAACTTAAATTTAATGACTTTTAATACTTTTCAAGATTCGCGGCAACCCTGGATCTGCTTATGATCCCAAACATACAAGGTATGTTCACCGTGTGAAACACGGTGGAGGCAATGTCATGGCTTGGGCTTGCATGGCTTCTTCTCAGATGGGCTCATTAATCTTAATTGATGATGTAACAGATGATGGCAACAGCAAAATGAACTCAGAAATTTACAGCAAAAAAATTTCTGCCAATTTAAAGAAAGATGCAACCAAACTGATTGGAAGATCCTCCATCAAAACAAAGGATTTGCAACAAAATATTAAGTCTTATTTATTTGATTTATTTTAAGTCTATTTGTTATCAGATCCAGATGTAAATACCTGGAAATGAAAGCTGAAATGTTGATCTATTGTCTCATATTCATATTTTGGTGTCAAACCCAAATGTTTCCAGTGTACAGCAAAAATAAAGGAATTGGCCTCAATGTTCCAATACTTTTAGAGAGGACTGTATAGCGTGGCAATCCCTGGTCATTTGGACTGCGTCACGGATTTCACAGGAATATTTCTTTGCACCCAGGAATATGATAGAGACAGAGCCATGGAATGAATGTGAGAAAAAGTAGTGTAAGGATAGAAGGACAGAGAGGTCCCTATACCTCCCAATTACTTTTGTTTAAGGCTGCTGATAGTTAAATAATCTACAGTTTTATTGTGTTATTCTGCAGAACCACTTGATACACAGTATTTATCCATTAGTGGTGTTACTGAGAAGGAGGGCTCACACAATACGCCATGTATTTAGACATGCTTCCGATTAGGGCTGGCACGAATACCATTTTACAGGCTTCAAATATTTGTTAGATTTTCCGAGCAAGTATCCGAATACTTGTTCTAAAAAAACACACCATCAAACCAACATTAATAATGCCAATGTACTCACTGAAACCGAGTGTGTGAGCCGAGACAGCAAGCTGCGTAGTTTGTTGATGCTTTAATAACTTTCGAACAGTAGTAAAGTCGGAGTTCCTTACTTTTTCCCCGTGGAAGAGAACACTGTTGTTCAGTTCCAAATCAGCCTATAGAGTTATTAGGAACTCTCTCTCTCTCCCTCCTGCGCTTGGTGCCGCATTTAGTTTGCCTCACTCTGGTAACATCACGTAGCCTACTACAGCTGATATCACCGGTTGCGCTTTGAAAGGTCAGTGGCCAACTAGGTCAAAGTTCAAATAATTCGATAATATATTTTAAATTAACGTCTAATTTGTATTTTACAATTGTTTTATAACTTGTGTATCCAAATATTATTTGCTGACAAAATATACTGCAGTTTGAGCTAACTTTGCAAAAAATATATATAAAAAAACTTTTTGAAAAAATTAAGAAAAAAATACGAATACTGAATTGAGCTCCAAATACTAATTTAACAAACGAATACTCGGATATTCGAATAATTCGGGCTAGACCTACTTCTGATTAGGCCTATTGCTGTTAGACCAATCAATGGAGACAGAGGGAAATCCTATGGCGCTTTTCCACCGCACATGTAGCTCGACTCGACTCAACTCGACTCGACTCAACTTGGTTTGGTAGCAGCACGGGTCGTTTTCCACCGCAAATAGTACCTGCTGAACGTGGGCGGGGTCGTCGTAAGGGGCTGAAAGCCTACTCTGGAGCAAAGTAGCAAAGCAGAAATTACGAGCAGTTGTTGCACTATTAACTGAACCAACCGCCAAAAACACGGATGAATTTTTTTTAAGAAATACCCCCTTGTATCTGTTTGCTAAAAGAAGTAGAAGAATATTGCTACGGGCCATTAAGAGGGATGGTTGTTGTCCCGATGTGTGACTCTGCCACACAGTCAGCTGTAGGGATGCGTCACGTACATCCCTATGCACGTAAACACGGGCATGATAAAGTTGACTGTTTAGTGCTTGTTTCAGGATACGTGTTTTCAAATGCAAGCCGTGTCTCAGCCTGAATATTTTATTGAGGTAATCAGTTCAGTCCGAGGCTTGTAATGTAATCGCTCGCTATCATGTCTGTCCCAGCTGGCTACTATTTAGCCTAGCTGCTAGCTGCCCTACATGTCTCCTCTCGTATGTAAGTAACTTCCCCAACAACCAACACTGGGTGAGCTTAGCGAATATATGGAAAATAAATTCGGATCTGTGATGCAAATCAAATGAAAGAGAGCCAGAGAAGGCTGCACGCGGCGGAAATACACTCAAAAGTCCCGGAGAGTTGGGGAGAATAAACAACAGAATGAAGCCGGTAGTCTCTGGCCACTGATTGGCCAGACAATAGTCTCTGGCCAATCAGTGGCCGGCCGTCTGCCGACGTCACCTTTTAGCATCGGCTCAGCTCGCTTGGACCCTAGAGCGAGGCGATACCAAAAAAGCAGCCGCTACGTGGTACCAGGTACCATGAAATTGCGGTGGAAAAGCCAAAAATGCGAGTCGAGTCGAGTCGAGCTGATACCATGCGGTGGAAAAGCGCCACTAGACACTCTGCAACTCTCAACACAAAGAATCACATCAATCAATTATGGAATATTGCTTCCAAAATTAAATGCTGCACATTTGCATTCTATTCCATCTCTTTGTGGCGTGGAACCATTATGCAGACTGTGTGTTCATAGAGCATGTCAAATTTAAGACTTTTTAAGACCTTTTTAATACCACCTTGAATGAAATTTAAGACCTAAAACACAATACATATAAGCGATATTTGGGGGGTCCAGCTGTATTACAACCCAAGCTTAGCTTGTGTGTCACTCAATGAGACTCATTCAAGTTTACTTTTTGTCTGTTTATTGAACATAAAGTGATACTCATTTATAGGGATGGGAATTGATAAGAATTTAGCGATTCCGATTCCGATTCTGCTTATCGATCCGATTCCTTATCGATTCTCTTATCGATTCTCATTGGGTGAGAGAATATGTACAAATTAGTTTGTTTGTATTAACTCTCTTTAATATCTGATCAGAAGTGTCTAGTGTGTGCATTGAAAGATTATCAAGCTACTTTAGGATTAGGAAATTGTCAATTTTCACATTAATTGGTCCAGACAATTTTTTTTTTTGGTTTTTAAGCCCAAATGCCCTTATGTGCCCTACAAACTAAAAACACATACTTAAAACAGTCAAGGAAGAGCTTGTGCCTTTTGGAATATTAACAGTGCTCATTGGCACTTAAAACAAAATTCAACTGACAGAAAAAACACAAATAAGTCTTTTGAAAAGATAACACCAACTCTTTTTATGCAGAACAATTATCATGTTTGCCCTCTCAGGAAGGATACGAGATCTTTAATGTATGTTAAGTGTTATTATATGATTGCGCCCTTACTCTGAAAGGCCAACGTGATGATGTCACTATGTTAACGCCTCAGGTCAAACTGTCACGACTGCACAGTAGACAGTCATGTAGGCTATTCAAGAAGAGAATAAATAGGCCATAAAGGCTTTAAGAGAATGTATCACTTTGCTTATTCTTCACCACGCCAACGACAAGGAGTCACCGCTCCATCTCAGCTTTACAATGTACGCTGTTATGTTCACCGCGCTGTTTATTAGACTAATATAATGTCCCTTCATCAGATATGTAGCGGATGGTTTTATACACATCGATCGCTCAAGTAATCCAAGGCAAAGCTTTTTGTATCGGGCAGAGAGCGTTATTTTAAGTGTGTCTTACTGTCTTTATAAAGCGTATTGTTAAAGTTTCCTTACCACCGGACCGCCGAGTCCCGCTGTGTGTTGTTTTGCGTTCGTCCCCACTGCCGTGCTTCAAGGCAGCATTTAACAGCTGATGAACGAGAGTAAACAGCGGGCCTTTGGAAGCGAATAAGAAATCCTTTTTTCCTGTTTGTATGCTGCTCTCGCCTTTTTATGTATCTCCCTCTTTCACTTGCCCACACCTAGGCTTACACACACATTAATTCATATAGCCTACATTGTATGTTCAAATCCAAGTGATGGGCAATTCTGGTGCAGAGTAAGGCAGCGGACGTTTAAACATTCAACCTTCAGGATCGCAGTCTGCGCGCTTGCTTGTGCACGAGTCATTTGATGAAATGGAAACTTTACCGTATTGTTGCCTTTTCATGTGTAATACAACCACACTTTAGAGCGCTTCTGCCTCGACGTCATGTTTGCTGCGTTCTGAACCAAAACAAAGCAGCACGTGTCTGAAGTCATGACGCATTTGCTACGAGCGGAACCGATAAGCGGCATCGTTAAGCAGGCATGTTAACGATTCCAAGGAATTGGTTGACTCGGAACCGGGTCTGAACAAGAACCGGTTCTCGATTCCCATCCCTACTCATTTATATCAGAAGCTAGGAAGAAAGTAGCCTCTCTCAGGGTATCTGCACATTTTAAGACCTCTAATGAACACCAATACCTTGGTAAATCTACAAACTACACTATAGTATGCTCTGTAAAGAGTTTTATTAAGTTTGAATATCAAATATTCAATGCACTTTAGCTAACAACTGCTGTCTAATTACAGAAAATAAAAAAATGTTCAGCAGTCTGAATGAAGACAATGTCCCCCCGCATTTACCATCAAACAAATATAAGATGACTGTAAAGGCAACGTGAAAACCCATCATTACCACCCTTTCAACCTATTATAGAGCTGTATCAATTGATTTACATTTTCTGATTAATCGAGTCACAAGAACAGTTTAATCAATAAAGAAAATGTGTTAGCTGCAGCATGCAAACAGGTAGTGCGGGTGAACTGGGAACTTCTGGCAGAGGCCCCTGTTCAAAAGATCTTCAATTCGCACCTCCGGCAGAGCTTTTCTAGCATCCCTGTGGAGGTTGGAGGCATTGAACCCGAGTGGTCGATGTTCAAAACTTCCATTGCTAAAGCCGCGGCGGAGAGCTGTGGTCTCAAGGTCTTAGGTGCCTCTAGGGGCGGTGGACCTCGGTGGTCAGGGAAGCCATCCGACTGAATGAGTGCTTCCAGGATATGTTATCCGGGGACTCCTGAGGCAGTTGCAAGGTACTGACAGGCCCGAAAGTCTGCAGCCTCTGCCGTGTCAGAGGCAAAGCAGCGGGTGTGAGAGAAGTTCGGAGAAATCATGGAGAGGGACTTTCGGTCGGCACCAAAGTGTCTCTGGAAGACCGTCCGGCACCTCAGGAGGAGAAAGCGGGGAACCATCCGAACTGTTTACAGTAAGGATGGGATGCTGTTGGAGGTAGTCTGGTATACTTTTACCCCAATGGTTTGGTTAACATCGTTTTTATTATTTATCATAACATTTAATCTGCTGCTGAAGGCATTACATTAAACAATAATAACCCTAACCCTGCGGTAATTGATCTCAACATGGCCTTAAAGCCGGATTGCAGCCTTTGTGAAGAGATCTTGTCTGCTGGTACCTTGTTCTAATTAGTGACTTACCTTCATGCTCTTTCTCTGAAGTACCAGTTTTCTTCATCTTCTTGGGGGTTTTCATGAAAAGTGGAAAGATGGTTCTCAAGCCCAGGATGTCCACAAACTTGTGGCAGTTATCTGCTCCCTCTGCTCCAATCATCCCATGGTCCAGGACCTTCATAGCACTGGTCCGGGACATTTTCTTTTCTCTGTAGCATAGGAAGGAAATTATGCTGAAGTCAGATATACTAGACAAGACAATGCCTAAGAAGTTTTTTCCACAGTTAATAGCTGCTATAAACCGTTGGTGTTTTGAGTCAACTGCTAACGACACAACAGTGTGTTTAAGAATTATTTGTATGTTCTTCTATAGCAGTACTATTACTTAATCATAATGATTTTTGTTCAGGGGAGTCAACATTGAGCAAAATGGATCCCATAGTATGTTAACATCTTTGTATGTTTTTACATTTTACCTTCATTTATATTTATAGCACCTTTCTACACACTGTTACATGGTGTTTAATAAAGGGTAAATATAACCAGACATGGCCAATGAAAGTGAACAAAAAGACAGCACACAAATGCCTAAGCACAGAGCAAATAGATACAGAAAATACAGTAAATGAGATCAAAAACATAATAGGGATAAAAACTGATAAAAAAAACCGATGGATTAAAAAAAGTCATAAGAATCAATTTAAAAGGAAGTTATGAGCTTTGTGGGTCTGATATGAGTTGGCAGGGAGCGCCAAAGCGTGGGGACTCAAATCACCCTGCTCCATCTGCAGATCTTGATTGTGAAGTTGGTGTTTATCAGGCCAGAAAATAAGAAATGTATGTCAGTGCAAGGCCATTCAGGGCCTTACAAGCAATAACATTTTTATATTAATTTAAAAAACTAACTATGAGCACAGGGGTGATGTGCTCATGCTTCTTTGTGTAAGTAATAATTTGACCGGCTGCATTTTGTATCTGTGTTAGGCAGAATGAAAGGAATTCAAAATGTAATTGTCTTGCATCCTTAATACTAAACCATTAGTAGCAAAGTCATAAATTTGTCTTCTCTTTCTCCACGTTTTCTGTATTTCTCTTCGTCCGGTTCCTCTGTGGTGGATTTCACAGAAAAGGCTTTTTGCATTCCAATAATAATAATGATTGATCCAAGCCTTAAATCTACGTGTCCTGAGGCGTGATTATTAGTAGCTACAGGGGTGCACAAGCGGTAAAGGCTTCATAATCATAAATGTGTGTAATGTGTGACTAATGACTTAATGACTCTTTAAGGTCACATGTCTGCCGTCTATGCTCACAATGTGTAAGGTTGCAGTAACCTTTGACCTCAAATCTATTCAGTTCAGTTCATTATTGAAACCAAAGTCATATTTGTGTTGTTATCGTTTCCTTTTTTGTTGTTGTTGATCCGAAAATGATCCGATCCGTAACTCAAAAACCATAACACGATCCGAACCGCGAGTTTAGTGATTTGTTGCACCCCTATAAGTGAGTAACACTGAATGTAAATATAATATTTGTTAACCCATTGATGACTATGGCAATCTAGAATGCATGTCCTTAATGCCTGAGGGTTTTCTGAAAAAATAGTACGAATTGTCAAGTCTACCAAAACCTTAATATCTAAGCCTGTGTAGCACATAGAAACATGAAATAAAATACATTTAAAAGTTAAGGTTCACAGGTTTTATTTAAACATGCTCGCTTAGTGCTTACAAACCAACAAATATTTCTAAAAATCGTCAAAATTAGATGAATTAGAAAATTATTAAATATTGTTAATAAATAGATGCAATGTGCTGTGTGATTTTCGTCAGTAGTCTATAGTAGACCTTGATTCTGCGTGCCAAACGCCACTAACTGTTCTGTCACCGACATAGCCGGCGTATTTTTTTTATTATTTTGTTTTATTTTTTTATTTTTTATTTTTTTGATTGACGTGATTTTCGGCAAACCACACAACTTTTGGGTGGTCACGTGGTCTTCAAAAATCAACAAAACCCACCTCATGTGTATTTGAACCAATGACAGTGCATTCTATGCTGGGAATGCCATGAAAATTAGATAAAGTAATAATGCTGCGCGACGCAGCATCAGGCAGGAGAGCCAATGTGGCATCGCGCAGCAGCCGTCATCAATGGGTTAACATAAAAACTCAACTGTAATACCAAATGAGTGTTGACTGTAGCATATAAGGACATCCAAATTTGAAATACCAAATGTTCCCCTAACATATTAATAGCAATCAAGGAGTGAGTCCTACTGCTGGCAATTCTTAGTGTGTACTGCGGACTGACCTGAGCATGAGATTCATTAACTGAAGCCCCTCCCCTCTGAGGAAGCGGTCCCGATTGGCTGGCAGCATGAGGCAGGAACACAGAGCATCAAACAGGTTCTCCATCATCTCCTGCTCCTCTGCTGTGGACGGGTTGTGACGTTTGAACACCTTAGAGGGAAGGCAGGAGAAACAAAGCTTTAAGAAAGGAAACCTGGCCAGGCATTTTGCAATGGAAGGATTTTTTAAAGGCTTTGGGTCATATTTGGCAATATGTGCTCCTTTAATGATGAGAGGGAATAAGCCTTGCATGACAGAGACATTAGCCATGTTCGTACTATAATTAAGAGAACAGAAAGACTCGGTGTGAGAAAATGCCACGACCAAAATGCTGGTGACTGAAAACCTTAATAGCTAATTAAGTTGCTTATAAATAATTATAAATAATTTGGATGTCCAATTCTGGTCAATGCAATGTCACAGAACATAAATCAAAAAATGGTGTAAGTAAGTGGCTTCGGGGTTGGACTAGATTTGTGGTTCACAACACATAAAACTGCTTATGTTCAAGCTTGGGTCTGGAGAGGCATTACCAATGCAAGGCTCAAATATATGATGGGTAAAAGGTGATGGAAGAGCAAAAGTTAAATCTTACAGATAGTTGCTGCAGTAACACATCAATGCCATCCATCTCTCCCAGTAGTTCTCTGGTATCTGTGGAAAAAAAGAAATACAGCATGATGAAGAATAACGGCCTCTGCACACATCCTGCGTCTACCTCTGGAGCGCGTCGCCTTACCTTACTGCTGCGTCTCTCGGACTTTTCTCGGACACACATGGAACGTCTCAGTAGCTGCTGCTTCTAAAAGCCCTGTCTTTCTACATAGAGTTTTCATAGATAATTCCCATTAAAAATGAAGTTCTTTCGTGTAATTTATGATGCATATGATTTACATTGAGTCTAATATTGAGTCTGGACAGTAATCCGTACAGCCATTGCCTTTTTTATTTCTATTTGATTTTTTGCCACATTTTCGCTTGTTGAAAGTTTTATTTTGAAACGGACACACCAGGAAATGGTGAAACTACAGCGAAAGCTGCCGGTATGAAGTCAATATGACTCTCAGCAGAGTATTTCTCTATCAGTTAAAGCAGAGAGACCCGAGAGAGACGCGCGGCTCTCAGAAAAAAATAGGCAAATGATGCAGCTGACTCCAGTGCATCTGTGGATATAACGTTTTTGACTGTGGGACGTTCGGTGTGGGAGTTATGACCCCAAACGTGTTTTCCTTCGTTGTAGCGCCACCTAGTGGCCGGCATGTCTGATTTTTTTTTATGCTGAATGACCACGGACCTGGATCTAGTCATGCAATTGGCATGTCTGCACCCTTTACGGTTTGGGCTGTGCACACAGTTTTGCGCGCGACAAATAATAATAATAATCCTTACTAAAACAATAGGGTTCCCTGCCCAGCAGGGCTTGGGAACCGCGTTGCTCTGCATAACGCGGTCCCAGCTCCTGCTCGGGCTTGGCCCCCTAATAATAATCCTTACTAAAACAATAGGGTTCCCTGCCCAGCAGGGCTTGGGAACCGCGTTGCTCTGCATAACGCGGCCCCAGCTCCTGCTCGGGCTTGGCCCCCTAATAATAATCCTTACTAAAACAATAGGGTTCCCTGCCCAGCAGGGCTTGGGAACCGCGTTGCTCTGCAAAACGCGGTCCCAGCTCCTGCTCGGGCTTGGCCCCCTAATAATCCTTACAAAAACAATAGGGTTCCCTGCCCAGCAGGGCTTGGGAACCGCGTTGCTCTGCAAAACGCGGTCCCAGCTCCTGCTCGGGCTTGGCCCCCTAATAATAATCCTTACTAAAACAATAGGGTTCCCTGCGCAGCAGGGCCTGGGAACCGCGTTGCTCTGCAAAACGCGGTCCCAGCTCCTGCTCGGGCTTGGCCCCCTAATAATCCTTACAAAAACAATAGGGTTCCCTGCCCAGCAGGGCTTGGGAACCGCGTTGCTCTGCAAAACGCGGTCCCAGCTCCTGCTCGGGCTTGGCCCCCTAATAATAATCCTTACTAAAACAATAGGGTTCCCTGCCCAGCAGGCCCTGGGAACCGCGTTGCTCTGCATAACGCGGCCCCAGCTCCTGCTCGGGCTTGGCCCCCTAATAACAAACTAGTTGGAGAAGATAAAAGCTAGTCTGCAGAATCCGTCTGCCCCACTCAGTGTGTGTGTGTATCAGCCAGCACTGCTGACACGCAACAGACAAACATGCGTGTGCAGTCACAGCCACGGCAGAGAGATGAAAGATAAACTAATTGACGTAACCCAGTTGACGTGAACTACACTCATAAGTAGGTGCAATAAAACCTTCAAAAGCCCAAACTTCATTAATACACCTGTTCAACCTACATAAACGTGGATTTAGAAAGCGATAGGTGTGCATCCTTGATTGATACTGAAGTTTTTTGGACCAAATATGTAGAAGTTATCATATTTATATAATTTTATTTTGTTGTTTTGTTTTTCCACAATGTCATGTTTTTAATGATTTTATGACAATTTTATTCTTTGTAAGGTGACCTTGGGTGTCTTGAAAGGCGCCTATAAATTAAATAATAGTATTATTATTAGTATAAATGGCAGGTGACAGTGGCACACAAATAGTACAACAAGGTTTATGACACTGAATCAGTGTTAAACGATAGGAACCTGTAGGTCTACTTTGATAAAATATAGTGAAAAAATTCTAAATGTCAAGTCAAGAGATGCAGGAGGTCTTTTGTTCCTGCAGCAGCTAGGCTTTTTAATCATGACTGCTGATTTGATTTGATTTGATTACTGCACATTGCTCATTTGCACCTCATAGTATTGTTATATTGTTATTTATTCCCTTTTTTAACCTTCTATTTTTACTATGGTAGTGGACCACACTCCCACTGTGACTATGCTTGTTTTATGTTGTTACTGTATTCCTGTGTTGTATGTTGTACAGACTATGGTGGCAAACCAGTTTCCCCATTGGGGATCAATAAAGTAAATCCTATCCTATCCTTCTGTCATTTCAAAAGCAACAACAAACAGATCGCACATATCCTTACAACGGAAAGGACCAGAGACATGAATTAATCCATTTATTTACGGCGTTATGTTGTGATATAGTGTCAATAAAGACCAACTATATTTAGCTTTACCTGCCTCTGCCGTAAAGGCAATACCTGTCGTGAAATTATAGGGGGGAGGGGGGCGTGCCGGTCGCAGAATACCACTTTTGGACTGGCATTACCGTTACTGAACGGCTCAAGCCATGGTATGGCAGTGGTCGCCGTGGCACTGCCACATACAGAAAAACGATCTCGGCGCACCTGTGATTTATTTTTAAATAGCATACAGAGACACATGTGGACGTTTATTTGCGGCATTTCGCGCGGTTATGACCATACACAAGCACACATTGCGCTCGCTAGCAAAAAAAAAAAACATATATGTTTTTTTTGTCAGTTGAAAATCAAGGCCACCCACGCCCCGCCCCGACAACTCACAGCACCCCCCCATTTGAGAAGTACTGTATTAGTCAATGTGAGCGTTATCGTGGTTCAACCATGTGTGCAACCCATGCTACAGGTGTTCTTCTTTGTGAGTTGGCGTTAGGGTGCCTCATGCACCCAGTTTTAAGTGTAAGTGTAGCCTACAGACATTGTTTCCGCAATGTATCGCTACTAATACCTCTCCACATTAATCGGGCAGCTAAAGTTAGTTAGATTAGCCGAGCAAAAACATGGACAATTGTCAAAACACACGCTCCTAATTACAGTTCGGGCCAAGGAGCTGACGGATAACAGAACTCAAATGTTATTTTGTCAAATACAAAACCAGAAAAGGGGAACGCTAATTAGGCACTCAATACTCCGATATGGATTTTTATGGATATGGCGGCACGTTACATGGTGATGTGTTCAAGTGCTGCTAATCAAAATGAGAATTTGGTGGAGATAGCTCATCGTGATTAGTTCAATGAGATCTCGTAAAATAAAGTGTTAGGCGAGAAATTAAAACAAAAAGGCCACAGCTGCTGCTGAAGTAGTAAAAGAAACAATTATAATAAAAAGGCGAACGCAATTACACAACAGTACCGTAATTTTCGGACTATAAGCCGCGCCTTTTTCCCCATTTTTCGACCACAGCACAGTATATGTTCTGTAGCTACTAGGGATGGGCGTTAGTAATCGAGTACTCCTCGTTTCAAATGAACTGGATTGGTGGATGAGGAAAATCGTTTTTTTTTTTTAGGGCCGCCCCTATTTTAAAAACAAAACGGATAAAATAAAGTTTAACAAAATTAAATATTTTGATGCAAGTGCAATAAACTGAGCGTTGTGTCAAACAGCAACTGCAAATAACTGCCACCTCCGTGCCACCGCAGCGCAGCCTGTGTTCTCCACGGCACCGCGGAGCTGAACACGGTCTCTCCTTTCTCCAGAACATTTTCAGGAATATAACTTTCCAATTATTTCAAAGCAGATGATAAAGTTACGTTTATAAAAAGGGGAGATGACACCTGTTACCCTCAGTTAGTAATGAGTAGACTCCAGGTGAGCATGCAAGGTGCTCTCCGCTTGGAAAGAAAAGTAAAGAAGAAGCAAGGCTTACTTCAGGCACATTCGCTCCGAGCCAACAACAGTTAAGAAGCCTTCAACAGGGAATATGGGGATAAGATTCAAAAACCGACCGGTGTAACGTTCCGTTAATGAGGAATTACAGTAGTCGCGGTAATTATTCACGGACACGGAGTGAGCATTACGCAGTTGGATATACTACTAAGTCTACTGCTTTGATGAGTTATTTATATGTATTTAAATTGTAGGACAATAATTTTATATTATTTGCTGCCCTTCTTATTTTAAATGGTGACTTAGGCAATTTTTTTTGTTACAACTACAGCCCATGCTTTTTTCTCTTTTTTTCTCCCCACCGCAGACCTACTCGATCGATTTAAATTGTGGCCCGTCTATTTAATTACTTTCAGTGAAGAAAAGGTGGTTTACACTTGTGAAAAAAAATCCTTAATATCATATGGCAACTGTGACTGTTTGACAATAAGCATTGAGCGCTTTACTGCGGTGAACCGTTATTCTGCAGACAGATGCGTTGCGTTCTAAAAATAGAAAAATGTTTAACGAAGAATCGATTGATCCTCGAGGAATGCAAGCGATCACTCGAGTAGCGAAAACACTACTCGTGCCTATCCCTAGTAGCTACTATTACACTAAATGGTAACACTTGAATACGTTATGCAAATATGCAACTTGTTTGTTGAAATGTTAATAAATTGGAGCTTCCTCAGCTGCCATCTCTTTCCCGACAATCCCCTCTGTGCACAAACTCTTACATATGGTAATTAAACGTTAAAACACCTGCGGCTTATAGTGCGGAAAATACGGTAATACCGTTTACCGGGGTATAATTTGAGGACAATTTATAGGTGTCAAAAATTGGATACCGCCCAATCGTATAATCTGGTTTGTTTAATATTTCAATAGATATTCCTTTCTAAATTTAACGTCATTGTTTATCAATAAATAGTTCAAAAACCTTTGATTGAGTCATTTTTTTCTGCCCTATCACGCACCGCGCCCTCACAATCTGCACCACCTGACCACAGCAAGTAAATTCTCAACCAGTTGGAAACACTGAAGAAGGAAAGATAGAGAAAGAAAGAGGAAGATAAATTCACATCATTCAGAATCCACAAATCATTAACATAGACACACTTACTGTCATTGTTCTGTAGCAAGATAGCAAGGATTTCACTGCAGTACAGCTTGTTAGCATCAAACGGCATCTTTGCCTGAGGAAAAGGGAGAGCGCTCAAATTCAAATTACCCCACATCTTGAAAAACTCCAGAGTTCTCCAAATTCTAGTATTAGAATATCGCATTATATCATACAACAAAATGTGTCACTTTATTTCTAGATTTTTAGATTTATAGAGGCAGAACACTGAGGGGGTCAACAAACAATAACATTATCCAACTGCTCTACCCACCCCTATACATTTAAGGCCGTGGTAAAATCAAAATAAAGAATTCAAAATATACACACACACGTAAAAAGAACCTGAAAAAAGGAATACAAAAATAAAAGATTAAATAAACAACCAACATGGCGTACTCTACAATGCAGGTTTCTACGGTCATCCATTCATACAATTGCATTGTTTTGAGGCAAATGTTAAATTGAAAATAAAAATGAATTGAGGTGTCATGTAGGTCCTTTATGTACTGTGATATAGTCAAGGAAAGGCTGCCATATTTGTTTAAACTTCTCTGCTTTCCCTGAAATCTCATATCGGATTTTCTCCATATATTAAGTACTGGAGAACTCCATGAGCCAGAAGTCAAAACAGGGGCTATCTCTTTGTTCGAAACCTTAAGAATACTTATTTTTTGCGATCACCATACTGGATCGACAGAGCTTTCCAATGACTTAAAGTCTCTAGGTGTTATGACGAGCTTAGAATGGCTGTTTTTGGGTTAGGATGGAGGATGTGGCTGTAGACATCTGAATAACAACGAAACACGCTTGACCAGAGCGTTTCTTTTTGACCGACAAGTAAATACATTTTGTTTTAGTCTAGCATTAAAGCTACTACGAGTAAGTCGGCACGTTGGCGACACCTTTGAACAAAAGCGGTAGTATTATTACGACGCCAGCTGTCGTGAAGCTGTTTTCTAGCTCGTGCGGGCGTGCAAGATTCAAATAATCAGGAAGCAATATGGTGCGTGTCTGTGTGTTGAAAGTGTGAGGGCACCGGACTCTTTTCGGCTCCGTGAGTCTATGGGTGACACAGCATCAACTAATGCCAGTAAGTGCTAAACACACCTGATTGCAATGAGTTGATGCATTGTCACCTCTCACGGAGCTGAACGAGTCCCCGTGTCCTCACACAAAGCGAATGAACGAGAGATGGCAGTTAGTTAGTATGGATCACGATGAGGTAATGTGTTTATGTTGTAAATAATGACTATTTCAGATGAATAATGGTCATCTGATGATGCTGGTGAGGCAAAGTAAACTTTGTTTTAGTAGGCTACCGCTCATTCATTTAGGAGTAAACACTGCAGTCTAGGTTCGCTGCGTGAAATTGTATATACATTGCTTGGCAACGCCCTCCCGCCCGACTATCACTCTCCCTTTTAGCTTTTCTTCATTGCATTTTCTTTTTTTTCTTTTATGGTTCAGCCCCGTTATCAGTCATTATGACGACAAACAACTGTCTCAAACAAGGCTCCCGCTCCCCTTCCCTCACCTGGAGTGATAGGCTTCTCAAATCGCGTTCCTGCGCCACACTGAAATCTGTGACCAATACGGATATGTGACCATAGAGCATGCACGCGTGAACCGAAAATCGGACTGGGTGTACGACCAGATCAAATGCAGTAATAAAAACTATATAGAAACGTCTTTCTTTGCACTGACGGTCTCGTTTGCTGTTAAAGGTAATTTATGATTATGAGAGGAAACATGAGGCTGTTTAAAAGATATTTAAAAGTTACTCGTTGCCGCTTTAAGACAAAGAGAAACAGCAAATGTTCACATTTGATGAGCTAAAAGAAATGGCTGGATATTATACTTAAAGCCACTACGAGTAACATGGCACGTTGGCGTCCCCTTTGGACAAAAGCGGTAGTATTTTTACAACGCCCGCTGTCGCAAAGCTGTTTTCTAGCTCATGCCTGGCGTGCGAGTGTGAACTGAGAAGGGGGCAATATAGTGCATGTCCGTGTGTTGAAAGTGTGAGGACTCTTTTCGGCTCCGTGAGAGTGGTTTTGACACTGCATCAACTAATGCCAGTCAGTGCTACATACACCTGATTGCAATGAGTTGATGCAGCAGCGTCACCTAACTACTCTCTCTCACGGAGCTGAAAGATTACGTGTCCTCACAGAAAGCGAATGAACGAGAGACGGCAGTTAGTATGGATCACGATGAGGTAATGTGTTTGTGTTGTTGATGTAAATAATGACTATTTCAGATAATGGTTATCTGATGATGGTGAAGCAAAGCAAACTTTGTGTTAGTACCAACCGCTCATTCATTTAGGAGTAAACACTGCAGTCTAGTTTCGCTCTCGTGAAATTGTATACACGTTGCTTGGCAACGCCCTGGTCCCGCCCGTAGCCTATATCACTCTCCCTTTTAGCTTTTCTTCATTGCATTCTCTTTTTTTTCTTTGATGGTTCAGCCCCATTATCAGTCATTATGACGACAAATAACTGTCTCAAACAAGGCTCCCGCTCCCTTTCCCTCACCTGGAGGGATAGGCTTCTCAAATCGTGTTGTTGCTCCACACTGACATCTGCGACCAATACGGATATGTGACCATAGAGCCTGCACGAGCGAACCGGAAATCGGACTGGGTGTGCGACCAGACCAAAAGCAGTAATAAAAACTATATAAAAACGTCTTTCTTTGCACTGATGGTCTCGTTAGCTGTTAAAGGTAATGTATGACTATCAGAGGAAACATGAGGCTGTTTAAAAGATCTTTAAATGTTACTCGTAGCCGCTTTAAATGATTTGAAAAAAAAAAAAAAATATATATATATATATATATATATATATATATATATATATATATATATATATATATGTATGTTACAAATAGTTGCTGAGTCATTTCATGTCGATCAGCTCAATCATTACGTGACTTATTTTTCCAGCTCTAAAAGAACCTTTAGCCATTGTTCCGTCACATTCTTACCTTGATTCTCTTGAGCAGCCACTGCATTAGTCCCTGCTGAGCTGCCTCTGTGCACAGGCCTGGTCTGAACTCTGCCATATTTTCGATGATAGCTGAGGAATACAAATAATATTGAAAAGGTCACATGCTTTCAGGTAAAAAAAAATATTTGGGGATTTGACTAGAAACTGTTTCATGATGTAGTGTCCAAAAAACCTTTATATTTATCAGTGCCATTATTTTGGGGGATTTGGTAAACTATATATTTTTGAAAACACTACATTGACAGTTCCCCCTGCAACCAATAGCAGAGCCCTTGGTCATCACTTGACTATTTATAATAATAAAAAATTTAAAATAAGATTTTGAGAGGAGTCAGGTGTCATATTCTTTCTTGAAGAGGTGAGTTTTGAGTTGACTTTTAAATGAGTTTATTGAGTCTGAGTTACGGATGTTTGGAGGGAGAGAGTTCCATAGGGTTGGGGTGCAGTAAGATAAAATGCTTAACGTCTGATTTTAAAAATGCCCCAAGTCACTTTAGACATATTTGTAAACACCTTTTTTTTTTTAGACGATGCATATAACAATAAAGAAAAAGTTCATGTACACATTGTTGACAGTAAAAAGTATTTATATATATTTAAGGGTTCGAAAAAGTAATTTTTTTTCATTAGGTATTTTTGCAGAAAATAATAAAAATGGAATCTGTTATCAAATTTTTTTCTGCAAATAATCGGCATTGGGCCCAAAAAAATCCATATCGGTCGGGCCCTATTTGAGACCACAGCTCACAAGGGGTGCAAAGGATCACAAAACTAACGATTCGGATCGTGTCACGGTTTTTGAGTCACTGGTCGGATCATTTTCAGATCAACAACAATACAAAAAGGCAAAGATAAGGCAAACATGACTGCTTTAAATTACCTTTGCTTTTTATTTTTCAAAAATCCACAGTGAATTACAAAATATAATCTTAAAATGTTCAAAAACAAAATAAAGTGCTAAATTAGTTTATAATCCTGCTTCCTTTAAGCATGGATATTGTAACCGAGTGTGCAGTGGAGAGAAAGATATGCAGACCGATAGAGGGAAGAAGAGACTGCTTTAATTTATCATTTTGTTTTGAGTGATCATCACTGGCTTTAGACCAGGGGTGTCAAACTCATTTTGGGTCGAGGGCCACATACATATCAAGTGGGCCGGACCCATAGATAGTAAATAATATGGATGTAGCATCCGGGCTGACCTCAGTTATTCACAAGGCATCCAATAATCCTGGTTTGTGCGCGTCGCCATCTTGTGAGATTTTTACTCCGCCTCACTCCTCTTGCCGAAAAGGGGAATTGACGTCACGTCGGGGGAGGAGATAGCTGACGTATACCTCCGAGGCAAAGTGAGGGACAACGGGCGGAGAGCTGTCACTCGAGATCGCGCCAATACATTTTAACCTCCAAAAGAATAAAAACTAGCGTGGGCCAAAAAAATTGACCCCCCTCAGTGTTGTCATGGAGATATGACCTAAACATACAGACTAAAATGGTTTTGTGACCCAGGCTGTAAATAGGTTTAATAAGACTTTGAAACATCTAACAAGTGAGTCAAAGAAAAACTGCTCGTCTTGGCGCCACCCCCAGTGGCACTTTCTGGTTACTACAGTTGTTGGTCACTTCCTTATTGGATGCCGGGAAAAATCGCTGAGGTTGGGGCTTGGCCGGACCAGTAAAATAATGGCAAAATAACGTACATATATCAACTTCAAATCTTTAGCTTTGTTTTTCAGTAATATGCTTTATCACACAGCCTACATTTGTAACCTACATTATCACGGATCACAAGGGATCTCTGTACCCCCCAGGAAACGTCTTAGTAAAGGTGCCAACACACTGCACTCCGCGGCGGTAGGCCGCGCGAATCGCAGGTTCCGCGCCGCGTGATCATATTGGGTCATATTGTGTCCGCCGCCGGCTGCCCGACCAGAGTAGCCTTCTCCTACTCTGGGGACATGCTGGCGCTGGTGCTAACCGGTGCTGAGAGCACCAGTCTGCTGTGCTGATGGTGCTTTACCCCAGCTAACCGGTGCTAACTTGGTTCATAAAGCAAAACTGATAGCTGCACACAGCAGGCAACAGACACATAGGCTATTCACAGAAGTTATGGGAGCAAACTGTGACTATTATGTTTTCATCCATCTTAATTTCCTCTGTCTGTCGTCCCGAAGTGAGTGACGTCGGGAGGAGCTCAAAGCTGATTGGCCATCGCGGCGCGGCCGCGTGAACCGCTCGCCGCGCAAAATACATTGACTTTCTATGTAAACTCGTTGTGTAGCGGTGTGCAGTGTGTTGGCACCTTAAAGGTTGCTGCTGGCCAAGGGAATAGGAGGCGCGGCGCGAAGCAACATTTTTGGGGGTATTTTACTCAAAGATGCCAATACGGACTAATGAAATAAAGAACTGTTTATTTGAATACAAAAATACAACAGACACTGACCTTACAGTTGTGTAATTTTGTTTACTATATGTACAGGGACATATTTTGTGCAAACATGCAGACTGTACAAAATACAATTAAATAAAAGTGCAACTTCTACCGTTTTGATTTCTTTTTAAATACAGAGGTTATAGGTTGTTTTGGAATACGTTTTTCCCAATTTAAAACATAAAAATAAAGCAGCATTGAAAATTAGGAAATAAATCTTGTAGGCCTACACTAGCATGCTCCTGCTCGTTTCTCACGTGCAGACACACCACGCTTGCTAGTACATTAATTGTTCAGCACTAAAAATAAATATATAGAGTCCCCTCCAATAGTATTGGAACGGTGAGGCCAATTCCTTTATTTTTGCTGTTGACTGGAAACATTTGGACACCAAACGATGAATATGAGACAATAGATCAACATTTCAGCTTTCAACATCTGGATCCGATACACAACTTAGAAGATAGCATTTTTTGAAAAGGAACGCCAAATTTTTAGGCAAGCAAAAGTATTGGAACAGATAGACTTTAAATAAATTAAAGTGAATAAACCGTAATATTTTGTCGCAAATACTTTGCTTGCAATAACCGCATCAAGCCTTTTGCATTCTTCTTCTGTGATGCTTTTCCAGGCTTTTACCGCAGCCTCATTCAGTTGCTGTTTGTTTTGGGGGGTTACTCCCTTCGGTCTCCTTTTTAGCAGGTAACATGCATGCTCTATAGGGTTTAAGTCTGGAGATTGACTTGGCAGTCTAAAACCTTCCACTTATTGCCCCTGATGAACTCCTTTGTTGTTTTTGGATCATTATCTTGCTGCATGATGAAGGATCTTCCAATCAGTTTGGTTGCATCTTTCTTTAAATTGGCAGACAAAATGTTCCTGTAGACTTCTGAGTTCATTTTGCTGTTGCCATCATGTGTTACTGTGTTGTTGTCAAGATGCACCTTTACCAAAGTGATGGAAAGGCTAAAGTTTAGAGAAAGAAAGAATCTGCTCATGATCCCAAACATACAAGCTCATCTGCAAAACACGGTGGAGGCAATGTCATGGCTTGGGCTTGCATGGCTTCTTCTGGGACGGGCTCATTAATCTTCATTGATGATGTAACATGATGGCAACAGCTAAATTAACTCTAAGTCTACAGAAACATTTTGTCTGCCAATTTAAGGAAAGATGCAACCAAACTGATTGGAAGATCCTCCATCATGCAGCAAGATAATGCCCCAAAACACAACAAAGGAGTTAATCAGGGGCAAGAAGTGGAATGTTATAGACTGGCCAAGTCAATCTCCAGACTTAAACCCTATAGAGCATGCATTTTATCTGCGAAAGAGGAGACTTAAGAGAGCAACCCCCTAACACAAACAGCAACTGAATGAGGCTGCGTTGAAAGCCTGGAAAAGCATCACAAAAGAAGAATGCAAAAGTTTGGTGATGTTGTAGTAGCCGACTGTTTCCCCATGGCGACCAAGACAAGGGCGAGGCTGGACAATCATCATTGTGTTTCAGAAAGGTTTATTTCAGGAGCATCCATCAGACAATACAGAGGACTTGAGCATGATAGCAGCAGTGAGAGAGCCGCCTGGCACCTGCTCGATTAGTTACAGAACAGTGTCTTATATCTATGTGTGGGGGGGTATCAAGTGTATAATTATCTACAAATAGACAGATACTACTCCTTCTAGGGGGTGCTCTCATTCTCCCCCAGTGACCCCACCCTTTAAGACATACACAGTCAGCAAACTCTTGATATTATAGAGGCTATTCAAATCCACCACAATGTCAATGGGTCACAGGCTTGATGCAGTTATTGCAAGCAAAGGATTTGCGACAAAATATTAAGTTTTATTCACTTTAATTTATTTAAAGTCTATCTGTTCCAATACTTCTGCTCGCCTAAAAATGTGGTGTTCCTTTACAAATAATGCTATCTTCCAAGTTGTGTATCGGATCCAGATGTTAATACCTGGAAATGAAAGCTGAAATGTTGATCTATTGTCTCATATTCATCTTTTGGTGTGAAACCCAAATGTTTCCAGTCTACAGCAAAAATAAAGGAATTGGCCTCACCGTTCCAATACTATTGGAGGGGACTCTCTCTCTCTCTCTCTCTCTCTCTCTCTCTCTCTCCTCTCTCTCTCTCTCTCTCTCTCCTCTCTCTCTCCTCTCTCTCCTCTCTCTCTCTCTCCTCTCTCTCTCTCTCTCTCTCCTCTCTCTCTCTCTCTCCTCTCTCTCTCTCTCTCTCTCCTCTCTCTCTCATCTCTCTCTCCTCTCTCTCTCCCTCTCTCTCTCTCTCTCTCTCACTCTCTCTATATATATATATATATATATATATATTTTTTTGGTTTGTACTTTGCCATAAAGCATTGGAGGAAACATTAATAGCGGTGAAGCAAGATTACCATTTACCATTTCCGACATTACTAAAATGTGCTTTTTAAATTGTGGCTGCCCCCTAGCGGCTGGAGTGAGCATTTTGGTTATTTCTTTAAAAATTCATAACTCCTCACAGGAATGGGCTAGAGACTTACTTTTTTTTTTAAATGCTCAGAAATGTGTGCTCTACAAATCGCGATTAAATCATCTCGTGGGCCGGGCCGTACGTTTGACACCACTGCTTTAGACTGTCTGACCGCTGTCGCGAGATGATCAGCTGATGCAAACAGCTGTTTGAAAATGAGATAAAAAAAAAACTGAAACTTATCTATCCTGATCTGGCTGGGCTGACTTAAGGTGGAGCAGCCACATATAGCCTAAATGAATATATTGTTATTAAACAAAATTTGTTGTGTGATTTTCGTCAGTAGACTACAGTAGTTCTGGATGCTGCGCTCCGATCCCGACTAACTACAACACAATCGCTGATCGTGTGAACACACAGCCAGCTTTTCTTTTTTTCTTACATATTCACCCAACCCGCGGTTCATGTGCGTCCCAAACCGTGAGGGTTGATCCATATGGACCGCTGGTAACCCGTGATCCGTTGCACCACTAATTTCTACACTTTTTACCTATTCTGGTGTGTCTGTCTCGGTAACTACAACTTCAACATCTTTCATAAAAGCCAATTTTAAAACTCCTATTACAGTCACACGTTGCAGATGCTATGCAAACACGTTTTAAAGAAGGGGAACAATAGTGTAATACAATAGATATACATCATCAGAAAGCTGCGTCTGCCACATGATATCTCTATCAGAGCAGATTGCAGCAGCAGGGGGCAGAGAGAGAAAGAGAGACAGACAGAGAGAGCGACTGTGTGTGAGAAGAGGAAAACTAAGGGGATGGAAGGGAGGCAAATGGGTGGGAAGACAAGTTAAAGATAAGGGATGGATCACTGAGGGAATGTAACAAGAGCATTTCAAACCCACATGGTCCAGGGGGTTCAGAGATAACACAAAGGAAATAAGACAAATACAACAAAAGAGGGATATCTGGAAGGGCGTTTATCGGTGATTCTAAGAGAGCAGACAGACAGCATCCTGGAGACAGCAGGCCCAGAGCAGAGAGCAGCCAATGCAGACGCACGCACATGCGCACACACACACACACACACACACACACACACACACACACACACACAAGCACTGCTCCCTTGGTAGAACCCACACAAAGCCAAATACTTTTCACACTCCTAAACAGCCCTCCAGACACCTGGGGCCTGATTTATAAACATGGCGTACACCCAAAAGAGGGCGCACGCTACTTTCTGAGCAAATATTGAGATTTATAAAAACCAAACTTGACGGGAAGATGTGCGGTCCTCCACGCAAACTCTGACCCATGCGTACGCACAGAAAGTGGAGAAAGGAGAAACGGCGACTCCGCCGGCACATGTATGAAGTGCGAGAACGAATGTGTTTGTGTAAAATGAAACCAGATAGGCCTATTATTAGGGGTGGGAAAAATAATCGATTTTCTGATTAATCGCGATTCTCTCTCGAACGATTCCGAATCGATTCATAAAAGTTAATAATCGATTTATACATTTTTTATTTTTTTTTACTAGTATTTAATATTAGTATTTCCAGCGCCACTGCGCATGCACACCACACAAGTGTGAGTTGTTAAAAGTGGCGACAAAAGGGCAGAGAGCAGAAAACCCATATGACCTGCACTGGCTTTATGTCTGTTTACATTTTTGTATGAGAGCTGAATTCCTAGCCATAGTTTTTGCACAATGTGTTGAAATGACATAGAAAATAATAGAATAGAAATCCTATAGAAACATGATTCACAAGAGTAAAAAGAAAATTAAACTAAATCGGTTTAGTTTTTACATACTTCCATACTGTGTTGAAATGCAAGCTGCATTGATTATTGCACCATAGAAAGTCATATTGGTGACAAGAAAAGCTTTTTCTCTAATACAATATTAGAGAAGGTAATTCATCTGTTGATTGTATTTAATGATCATCACAAAAGTAGGAAGTGATCAGCAAACTCTGAGTAGCAAACTCAGATGTGTATATAAATATATTTTTGAAAATCACACATAGGTATGTACGTAAAAAAAAAATGCATCGAGAATCGAATCGTTGACCTCGGAATCGGATCAAATCGTGAGGTGCCAAGAGATTCCCACCCCTACCTATTATAAGCCATGTAGGTCTATCAAATATTGGGAGTTCCTTTGCAAAACGGATGAAGCAATTTTTACAACTAATAAACAAATACCTCCACTGAATTTTCCATGGAGTGATACCACAAAAAAAACGAATTAGGATCTTAAATAGCCTATAAACGGAGATATGAGTTCCAAAAAAAACAACGTTCGAATATGCTCTGCAGTTATTAAACAATAACCTATCTGCATGTTATTGAATTCATTATGATTATATTGAGATGGAATACAGCCTATTAGTTTTACACTGACGCTGTTCTCGATGCCTCAGTCAGGCAGACAGGAGTGAACAGTTTCATTCATTAATAATAAGCCTACTGTACATCACATATTGTACTAATTTTTCATGGCTTTTAGTCCGTTTTATCTATGTGTTTTTTCTTTATGCACGTCGTAACTGTGTTTTGAAAGGGGCTGTGAAGTGTATTATTAACCTTCCGCCGCCTGTCACTGCCCCGGGAGATATTCTCCGAATCTGTATCTCATGGGGGGTCTCAGTGTCCCCCGCTCGTGGCACAAACACTGCTGTGTGAGGATATGCACTTTTTTGCGTCCACTTTTATGTCGGATTGCTTCTTTTTATTTATTTCGGCCACAGCGTTCACAGAGATCGCCACAAGCTGCACTCTGACGCCTTTACGCTCACACTGTGCCACCAAACTATATTTCCCTGGTCGCCACTTCTCCAACGGGTACTTCGGCGTGACCGCAGTGATCCACATCGTGTAGAGTCTATTTTTCCATTTTTAGTAGTCAGCGATTGACACTACCGCCTAGCCTGCCACTAGGCCCTGGCAAATTAAATTTGCTGCGCCAGTTGGTCTGGACACTCTCCATTGAAGCTTTTTCAAAAAGTTGAGAAATCCCGACTCACGTTTCAATTGGTTCAATCTAATATGGGCGCGCCAGAGCCCTTTGTATGGTGCTCTGGGGCGGACGTAACCGGATGACGACAGTGACGTGCATGCGACATCGAAGCTGTGATAGTAAATATCAAAGATGGCTGCGTGCGAGTTTGAGACTGACATATGACCTAAGCATACAGACTAGAATGTTTTTTGGACCAATAGGTTGAATAATGCTCTGAAAACGGCCTATTTAAAAGGGGAGTCAATGAGGAATGCTCTGTTTTGGTACCTGCCCTTAGTGGCCACTCGGTAGGGGTGTAACGATCCATCGATGTAGATCGATCCATCGATTGATTTGCGAACGATCCAACTGAATCGATGCAACGTCCAAACATCGATGCAAATCGATGTTGTATATGCTTTTATTTTGACAATGTCCTTGCTCGGGTGTTTGTGACACTATTTCCGCCCGACCGCACCAGGCTTTTCTCGCTTGTGTATGATTATCAAAGTTCATTTCGGACACTAAAATCCATCGTTAACAGACCTATCGGTGTTGGCACCATGGGGAGAGGATCATGCACTCAACAAAAATATAAACGCAACACTTTTGTTTTTGCTCCCATTTTTCATGAGATGGACTTAAAGATCTAAAATTCATTCCAGATACACAATTGTACCATTTCTCTCAAACATTGTTCACAAATCTGTCTAAATGTGTGATAGTGAGCACTTCTGCTTTGCTGAGATAATCCATCCCACCTCACAGGTGTGCCACATCAAGATGCTGATCTGACATCATGATTAGTGCACAGGTGTGCCTTAGACTGTCCACAATAAAAGGCCACCCTGAAATGTGCAGTTTTGTCTCACAGCAAAATGCCACAGATGCCACAAGCATTGAGGGAGCGTGCAATTGGCATGCTGACAGCAGGAATGTCAACCAGATCTGTTGCTCGTGCATTGAATGTTCATTTCTCCACCATAAGCCGTCTCCAGCACAGCCATTGAAGAGGTGTGGACCAACATTCCACAGGCCACAATTGACAATCTGATAAACTCTATGCGAAGAAGATGTGTTGCACTGCATGAGGAAAATGGTGGTCACACCAGATACTGACTGGTTCTTAGTCCCCAGACCCCCAATAAAGCAAAAAAATGCACATTTCAGAGTGGCCTTTTATTGTGGACAGTCTAAGGCACACCTGTGCACTAATCATGATGTCAGATCAGCATCTTGATGTGGCACACCTGTGAGGTGGGATGGATTATCTCAGCAAAGCAAAAGTGCTCACTATCACACATTTGTGAACAATGTTTGAGAGAAATGGTACAATTGTGTATCTGGAATGAATTTTAGATCTTTAAGTCCATCTCATGAAAAATGGGAGCAAAAACAAAAGTGTTGCGTTTATATTTTTGTTGAGTGTATATCCCCGCTGACAGAGCAGTCGAACCGACGTTACCCGGGCAGCACTCGACAGGCTCGCGGGGCTTAGCAGCCGAGCTAGCGGCGCAGTTTGGCTGTTATCCCCGCGGGCTGTCCTTTACACTGCCCGGCTTGCAGTGTAAAGTTCCAATAATGCGCAGCTCGGCTGCTCTCTCAGTGGTGAGAAGCTCCTGCGCTCCCCGGGGCGGTCACCCTCTCCTTGGGGTGAATTTACGAGCTACCGCAGTCTCAGCTAAAGTGGATAGCTCCATTAGGCTAATGAGCTAAGCTAGTGAGGAATCCACCAATCTGTGCCCTGAAACCCCACACTGCCCAAAACTACTCAAATGTCACTCCAAGCATTGTTTACTGCCGCTACACCTTAAAGGCCTACTTCACCGGTTTGAATATGAAGGTGTATTGAATTCTGAGATCCTATGTAGTATAAATGCGCGAAAAAAATTGAAATCGGTTCATCCTAGCCTGAGAAAAGGCAGAAAGAGTGTTTTTTTTAACCCTATATTTCTCTTTCTCGTGACATCACAGAAAGAGAAATATAGGGTTAAAAAAAAACTTACTTTGTAAATATTACTGTGATGTCTTTTACTGTGACATCACAAATCGATGTAATATCGTATCGCGATGAAAGCAGCGATTTACACCCCTACCACTCGGTGAACTGCATTTTCTGTCACTTCCTCATTGGACGCTGGTAGAACTCGCTGTGGTTGGGGCTTGGTTGAGGATTTGAGTAAGGCCGAAGCAGGCCAGCACCGCCTCAAAATGGGCTGACGAATCAGCGTCATCATTCAGTGACCCCCGACCCTCTAGCTAAGTCAGATGAACCAGACATCCCAAATAGAAGCCCATAGTCCCTGCTTAACTCCTACAACCACACATGTGAAAACTGGGACTGGGGTCAATTAATATTTAATAGATAGCAACCTTTATGTAATAAAAAAAAGACTGTGCAGTTTAGAATCACATTGAGTTGTATTCAATACATTTTAGGTTTTTATTAATTAAGTAAGGGCCCTCAAGTATTGAGGGGTCGTAACTTATTGTTATCCACCATACTTCTTCTTACTTCTTCTTATTCTTCCATGACATTTTTCTAGCTCCTACTCCTCCCACACCGTTGCACTTAGACATTCCAAATTTTCACAGAACGTGCGTCTCTACCCCACGGGGTGTGCTATTACACAGTTTTTTTGATTTTCCACAAAGGGGCGCTGTTATTAAGCCCCGACTGAAAAAAGTTTGAGAGGCCACGCCCCTCACACCATAAGTCCGATTTACTTGGAAAACGTTTGAGAGGCCACACCCCTCACACCGTAAGTCCGATTTACTTGAAATTTCTCAGACAGGTACGTTTATAAAAAGGGGAGATACCTGTTACTCTCAGTTAGTAATGAGTAGACTCCAGGTGAGCATGCAAAGTGCTCTCTGCTTGGAAAGAAAAGTAAAGAAGAAGCAAGGCTTACTTCAGGCACATTCGCTCCGAGCCAACAACAGTTAAGAAGCCTTCAACAGGGAATATGGGGATAAGATTCAAAAACCGACCGGTGTAACGTTCCGTTAATGAGGAATTAATTGCGGTAATTATTCACGGACACGGAGTGAGCATTACGCGGTTGGATATACAACTACTAAGTCTACTGCTTTGGTGAGTTATTTATATGTATTTAAATTGTAGGACAATCATTTTATATTATTTGCTGCCCTTCTTATTTTAAATGGTGACTTAGGCTATTTTTTTTTGTTACAACTACAGCCCATGCTTTTTTTTCTCCCCACCGCAGACCTACTCGATCGGTTTAAATTGTGGCCCGTCTATTTAATTACTTTCAGTGAGGAAAATGTGTTTTAAACTTGTGGAAAGAAATCCTTAATATTATGTGGCAACTGTGACTGTTTGACAATTAGCATTGAGCGCTTTATTGCGGTGGACCGTTGTTCTGCAGACAGATGCTTTGCGTTAGCCTGGCATTCCCAGACCTGCCACTAGGCGCTGGCAAATTAAATTTGCTGCGCGTGTTGGTCTGGACTTCACTACGTTGAAGCTTTATCAAGAAAACCAGAAATCTGGCTATGGTTTCAATTGGTTATATCTAATATGGGCGCGCCAGAGCCCCTTATATGGTACTCTGGGGAGGACGTAACCGGATGACGACAGTGATGTGCATGCGACGTCTAAGCCGTGATAGTAAACATCAAAGATGGCTGCGGATATGTTGTGTGAGTTTGAGACTGCTTTGGCCTCGACCCTTAACGATTTGGAAGACGGCACTCAAATCTTTCATTAGCAAGTAAGTGGAATGTTCTGTTTTGCCGACCGACAACGGCAAACGTTTAATTTAACAGTTTAACAGCTGTTCGCTAAACGAAAGGGGCTTATGTCACCTTGTGCATCGCTCTGATTGGTTGTAGTGCTATCCAACTGCGTGCAGTGGCATTTGAAATGCACGAGTAGGATCCGCCCCTCGAGTTGGAAATTACTATTGATCGTGGCCTGACCCTCTATCGATATCATGGTCTGGATTTCCAGGCTAGCGTTGCGTTCTAAAAATAGAAAAAAGCTTAATGAGGAATCGATTGATCCTCGAGGAATGCAAGCGATCACACGAGTAGCGAAAACACTCGTGCCCATCCCTAGTAGCTACTATTGCACTAAATTGTAACACTTGAATACGTTATGCAAATATGCAACTTGTTTGTTGAAATAATCATAAATGGGAGCTTCCTCAAGCAGCCATCTCTTTCCCGACAATCCCCTCTGTGCACGAACTCTTACATATGGTAATTAAACATTATAACACCTGCGGCTTATAGTCCAGTGCGGCTTATAGTGCGGAAAATACGGTAAATATATATATATGGAAAAATGCCATTAGTGTACATCTTCTTACCTAGTGTGTTATAGATGCCATCTGCCTCCTCCTTCACCTGCTCATCTAGACGCTCCATATTCTGCACCAGCAAGGCCACCACTTGACCCTCCAACTACAGACACTCAAAGACAAGCTTACAGTCAGCATGGAGACATTTTCACCACATCTAGTGGCAAACACATCTTCATCTAGGGATGACAGTTTTCTTCACACAATTACAAATGTTCTAGAATAATTTATTGACCAGTTAGAAACAATGACGGTATATTAAGCCTCCTTGCCACTGAGAAGTGCGGCTTGACATGTATTGAGTTGCGTTGCCACTGTCAAAAGTTGGGAAGGGTACCAATAAGATAACCATGCAATATCAATTTTTTTTTTTTTTTTTTTTTCACACTTTCGTTCGGTTACCAAAATGTCTCAAACGGTCCCTAAAATACTACACACTGCAGTCAGTTGATTGATCGACATAATCATCATTTCCATGGAAGAGGTAAACCACTCTGTGTAGTTCCCTATGCGGAAATATTTGAGTGTGTGACTTTTGTTTGGGACATGAAGTGTATGATGCCTGTAACCTGAGAGTATTACAGATCCACCTGAGACACTCTCACATACAATCACATCACAAGCCCATTCCCTCTCTCACTAGAAAGTGTGACGTTAAAAACGAAAAACAGACACAGTTGAAGGTTGAAACGCTTTAAATAGAGATGATCAGTGAAAAGGTGTAAGAGGAGTTGCTCTTGTAAGTCGTTTAGTCACTTGACTATGATTCCTTATCTTAAATTAAATCTTTAAATGGATTAATCTGCCAAAAAGAATGAAAATTAAACCATGACATAAAGCTCAAAGAAGTTGCACGTCTGTGCCTTAAAGAAATTATACTATGTTTCAAAGGTTTGATTTTTTTTTTCTATACTCAAACAATCGAATGCAGACAGACACAAGTCAGAAGCAGCAGCATGACAGCAGGTTGAAGACCAAACGGAGTCAAAATCTTTATGTCTTTCAGTCAGTGAGAGTGAGACGAAGCCTAGCTTTAAACTTAATACCATTCTTGTGTGTCCTGGAGGCCAGAGCCCAGGATCTTCACTATCAACTCCACAAAGTGTTTCTTCTTCATCAATATAATCAAATGCTGAACTCACCAGAGCATCTATGAGCACCTCAGCCCCCTCCTCGCTCTCCTGTAGAGTGTCGATATCCGTCAGCTCCTGCAGCAGGTCCACCACTGCTATGGCCACATGTGCTTCAGGCTAAGGACAATATGGCCTCGGTTCAAAGAATAGTCCACTGCTTAGGCATGGCACTCCTATATATAGTATATACCCTCACACTCAAGATCGAATCAGCATTTTTCTTCCTTGTCAAAACGTGGCACCTACATTCTGTCTGTTATTAATTAGGGGGCCAAGCCCGAGCAGGAGCTGGGACCGCGTTATGCAGAGCAACGCGGTTCCCAAGCCCTGCTGGGCAGGGAACCCTATTGTTTTAGTAAGGATTATTATTCTTATTTGTCGTCGCCCAAAACTGTGTCCCCAGCACAAACCGTAAAGGGTGCAGACATGCCAATTGCATGACTAGATCCAGGTCCGTGAATTCTCAGCATACAAAAAAAATTCAGACATGCCGGCCACTAGGTGGCGCTACAACGAAGGAAAACGCGTTTGGGGTCATAACTCCCACACCGAACCTCCCAGTTAAAAACTTTATATCCACAGATTCACTGGAGTCAGCTGCATCTTTTGGCATAGGCCACGCTCATTTGCGTATAATTACATTTTTCGCAAAATCGCAAAAACTACTCCTCCCACAATTTTTGGACAATTGACACCAAAGTTTGCAGAGAACATCTACCGACCCACACGGTAAAAAAATATTCGAAAGAATTTTGATCTGACCATCGATAACGAAACGGTAGCGTTTTAAATATTTGTTGATTAGCTACGTTTTACGTAGAAATTCATAAATCCAAAATCATAAGTCGGATCAAGTCCAAATTTTAGGCATATGTTGGGGCTACCCTTAATTGCGTTCAATAAAAAATTTGGAGAATTTCGCCATAAGGGGGCGCCATAAACGAGGAAATTTTATATCTCCTAATTGGCCAAAGGAATTTTCTTAAAACTCCAGGGAAACCATCAAGGGGCATACCCGAGTCTATATAAAAAATATGGCCAAGAAATAGTAATGTGGGCGGGACTTTTTAATAAAATTTGATTTTTTTTTTTCATCAAAGAGTTTTGGCACAAATGCTAATCTCAGCTAGCATGTCCATTGACATTACAATGTGTAATTAGCTCCAACCGCCATTTTGTCAAGGCTGACAATCTGCTTTTGCTCATAACTCGCCAACCAAACATCGCACATTAAAAAACTTGACATCCATTTGTTCTGTGAATTGAGCTGCATCGTTCCAACGTGGCAGTTTTGCGAAATTCATCCATAAGGGGGCGCCAAAAGCACACTAAATGTATATCAGCTTGTAAACAGCAATACCTATACAACTCCCAAAGGAATTTTCTTAAAACTCCACGGAAACCATCAAGGGGCATACCCGAGTCTATATAAAAAATATGGCCAAGAAAAATTAATGTGGGCGGGACTTATTCAGAAAAGGAAAAAAAATACTTTTTTTTACAGTGGAGAGAATGACAGCCTCTCCAATTCTTTACAGTGCATCCCACAGTCAAAAACTTTATATCCAGATTCACTGGAGTCAGCTGTATCTTTTGGCATAGGCCACGCCCATTTGCTGAATTGTAGACATATGTTGATGCTACCCTTATTAGCGTTCATAAAAAAAAATTGGAAAATGTACCATAAGGGGGCACCAAAAACACAAAAAGTATACATCTCCTCATCCACTATAGCCTATTTTTATGCTATTTCTTTGCTTTTTGGTCTATAACTCCCAAACCGAACATCCCACATTCAAAAACTTTACATCCCTGGATTCGGTGATGTGAGCGGCCAGCGGCACGGTCTGCGACGCCCGGGTCCCGAGTTGCGTCGGAAGGCTTGGCCCCCTAATAGCTGCTTGCAGTTCTAGTTAAGTTGTGTTATTCTAGAAGTGGCTAATAAGCCTCGAGCAGAGATAAGAAGCAGGCTGCAGTAGTGACATATGCTCACTTCTTTCTCTTTACTCCGGATCATTTTTATTTTTAAACTTGTGGTCTTCAGCCCAAATTGATGCTGACTCAAGTGACATGGATTCAGTACATATTGTATAGTATTACGTGATAATAATGACAAAATGCTATACTGTTGTCGACAATCCCATGACATGACAAATTATCAATGTGTGTGTTAGTCCATCTCTCAAACATTTCTAACATATCAAAACTAGTGCTGTCAGTTTAACGCGCCATTAACGGTGTTAACACAAACCCATTTTAACTACAACACCACAAACTATACATATAGCTCCAGGGCTGTACAGTGCGACAGTTTTGATCGCATTTGCTACTGAAATTGATCACGTGCGATGATGAATACAAGTACACTCGCACGAGTGCTAATGAGCAGATGCTGTCTGTTTGAGACACAGAGGAGTGCTGCTCAACACTGCTTAGAGGGCTCTACATTAACACTCTTCAAATTCGGGTAAATGTAGTCTTAGGCAAGTAAGTTATTGAGTCCACCCTCCACTTTGGCTGGTGAAAGATGTGTGCTCGGGACGGGACCTGTGCGGCGATTCTAGCGTCTAATACACTTTACCAACGGTAATAACCGGAAGGAGACGGCACGCAGTTAAGTTAACGCGTGTGCAAACAGAACAGTTCCTGTGCGCCTTCACATTAAAAGCCTGTTACTAGCCAAACGTGAGTTGACTTTTTTGAAGCCGGTAAGAACAGGAAGTTCGCACTTCACAGCCCTGCAGTGCGCTAGCTTGAAAATCAACTGCTTCAGCTGCAGAGCAGTCAACAACAGTAGTCTATTTAAACAAAGTTTGAAATAACTGATAAGCCACTGAAGAACTACTCCCAACACATTCACAACAACCTATTTAACTTATCCTAAATTGTACCAATATGTATACGTATTTATTTAATAGGCTATATGTTTTAAAGTTATAGGTTTTAATTAACAGAAGGACATTTACCAAAAATGTTAATTATTATGAATATAATAATGATATGTATATACAAAAAATATATAGATATTAATTTTATGGGGAGAAATAATTCTGAATCAGCAAAAAATTGCAATTGGCAGGCAGGTTAGATTATTTTGTCTAAATTACAATCAGTGCACCCCTATTAACTTTTCTACAATTATTACTGCACACACTAGGATATGACATTTATTGAGAATTTCAAATGAGACCAAGATGACAGGCTAAAAGGTAATTAGAGCTAAATGCATGGGTTAAGGTTATGCAAGTTTTCGATCATACTTTGTGTGCTACTGAATTTATTTTTGTGCTACTGATTTTTTTTGCTTGCTAGCACCAGTGCTACCACCTAAAAAAAATAAGCGTACAGCCCTGAGCTCGCAGTTAAGTTACTGTTAATTCAAACGGAACATGTCCTACAGTGTAACTTAACATTAATATCATTTAACTGGCAAAACGTCAAGTAAATTTTGACTTTTATTTTGAAGCAGAAACCGGAACCTAGCACTTCCTAGCTCAGCTGCGTGACCTTCACTTGTAGCGTCATCCGTCTGTGACTCTGGGACTAAGAGGTGAAATAACAGAAAAGAAAGCTTGTCATTTGCAAAAGTCCTACTTGTAACCCTGCACTCACACCAAAACCGTCATGGCCGTTAGAGACAGCCGCCAGTCATTAATTTTTACTTTTATTTTCCCTACGAAGGGCGACTGGAGCCTCGGCTGCAGCAGCGCCATAGCAATTAATGTTAAATGTTAATAAAATAAAATAATTTAATTAAATTAACAGCAGATTAATTCCAATTAATCGCAAGTTAACTATGACATTAATGCGATTAAATATTTTAATCGTTTGACAGCACTAATCAAAACATATAGTTTCTAACCTGCCATTTTTAAGCAAGATCATTGAAAAAGCTGTTTATCAGCAGCTAAATAACTACATGGCAATGAACAACTGCTTTGATGTTTTCCAGTCAGGTTTTCGTCAACACCACAGCACTGAGACCGCTCTGGTTAAAGTCCTCAATGACATCCACTTAAACACAGACAGTGGCAAAAGCTCTGTATTAGTGTTATTGGATCTCAGTGCTGCGTTCGACACAGTTGACCACAGCATATTACTAGATCGACTAGCAAACTGGG
The DNA here is from genome assembly GCA_949357725.1 of Hyperoplus immaculatus. Classification (NCBI taxonomy): domain Eukaryota; kingdom Metazoa; phylum Chordata; class Actinopteri; order Uranoscopiformes; family Ammodytidae; genus Hyperoplus; species Hyperoplus immaculatus. The sequence continues at coordinate 2,322,350 of OX442360.1, forward strand.
TTGGACTTTCTGGAACTGTACTAAACTGGTTTGAATCATACTTAAAAGGACAGAGACTACTATGTATCAATAGGCAATTTCACATCCGAGAGAACAAATATTACATGCGGGGTCCCCCAAGGTTCCATTCTTGGGCCTCTTCTGTTTAACATCTACAGGCTCCCACTAGCTCAGATTATGAACAAGAACAAATTACCATAGTTACCATAATTATGCAGACGACACACAAATTTACATAACCATATCACCAGGAGACTACAGTCCGATTCAAGCACTAAGTAAGTGCATTGAACAAATCAATGACTGGATGTGCCAAAACTTTCTTCAACTTAACAACGACAAAACTGAAGTCATTGTCTTTGGTACCAGGGATGAACCATTAAAAGTCAGCGCACAGCTTACATCTTTTATGTTAGAAAGCACACACCAAGCTAGAAATGTTGGAGTAGTCATAGATTCAGACTTGAATTTCAAAAAACACATTAAATCAATTACTAAGTCAGCCTACTTAAAAATATATCAAGAATTAAAGGGCTACTGTCTCAGCAGGACTTAGAAAAACTTGTCCATGCATTTATTTTTAGTAGACTTGACTACTGTAATAGTGTCTTTGCAGGCCTCCCTAAAAAAATCAATCAGACAGCTTCAGCTAATTCAAAACGGTGCTGCTCGAGTCCTCACTAGGACCAAAAAAGTGGATCACATTACCCCAGTTCTTAGGTCTTTACACTGGCTTCCTGTCACTCAAAGAATTGATTTTAAAATATTAATGTTGGTCTATAAAGCCCTAAATGGTTTAAGCCCCAAATACATCGCTGACCTGCTGATCCCATACAAACCAGTCAGAGCTCTCAGATCGTCTGACACTGGGCTACTGACAGTCCCCAGAGTAAGGACTAGACAGGGAGAGTCAGCCTTCAGTTTTAATGCACCCAAGCTCTGGAATAAACTTCCAGGGGACTTGAGGTCCGCTTCAACACTTGGCTCTTTTAAATCAGGTCTGAAGACTTTACTGTTTCCGTTTTAACCTGTAATTTTTTTTTTAATTCTTTTTAAATGTTTTAATTGTTTTATGTTTTTATTTATATTCATGTTTCTCATTCGCTTTTTTTTAATGTGTGCTCTATACTTGATGTATTTTGTTTTTGCATCTGTAAAGCACTTTGAATGGCCTTGTGTCTGAAATGTGCTTTAGAAATAAACTTGCCTTGCCTTTCTTTTTTTAGGTTTAAGATTTATTCATTTTGTAAAACAGATGAGCACTATAATATTAAGGAAACAACACGGAATCAATAGTAAAAGATAGAAGAATCTTTTCCGATTCACTTTGGTGTTGTCTTACTGTGTTTTTAATAGTTCTCAGCATAGAGGGATAAGCTTTATCAGGCTAAACAGGCTATACTTTGAATTCAGTTAGTCATACCCTTAGAATAACTGAATGAAATGGAGAAACAGTCAATGTATAAGTGAAAGGATATCAGTGTTTTCGTGACTGAGGAGGTTCAGCAGTGAGTGCACTGCATTGAGCTCCACCAGCAGGTGGTACAGGTCTGGCATGGTGGCGATCACGTGCATTTCCTGGATAATGTCGTTCAGATCCAGCTCCGTCTCCATGAACCTGGTTTAAAAGGGGCCAATACATTTTGTTAGCGTGTTAGCATTCTGTACAGACAATTATCTCCGAGAGCAGCAGACAAATTTTAATTCCAGTTGTTAAAATATTCGAGCACGAGAGCCAAACATTGTGAAGAATCAGTGATGGGCTTACTTCTCTGGGTTGTCTGGAAACTTGATCCTCAGCTCCTGGTTTTTGTACGATCGTTTCTCAAAGGTCAGGATCATTTTCTTCACCGAACTCTCATCCACCGGCTCTGCCTGTGAATGAGATTGGAATGAGGGAAGGAGAATAGTATGGAATGCAGTGTTTCCCACAGGTTGAGAATGTTCTTGTGGTGGTCAGGTGGCACAGAGTGTGACGGTACGTGATGGGCGTGTTCAGTAATTAATAAACATGACACTTTGCAGGAAAACTAATGTTTCCATTTATAATTTGACTTACTTCAGGTTCCTCTTCATCGCGGTCCAGCAGTTTTTCCAGGATCCTCTTCCTGTCGGCAGTCAGCTCCTCACCTCCTTCCCCCCCTAGCTCCTCCCTGTAGCGGGCCAGCTCCCTGGCACTAAGGCCCTTCTGCTGCTTCCCTCTGGGGTCATCCTCTCCTTTCTCCCCCTCCCTGGGACGCTTTGCTCCTCTATCAGGCTGCAAGACCAAAGAAGACGGTCAAATATATACACACACATCATACTCACCCATATACGATACAGAGTGGGATGTTGTGAGGTCTTAGGAAGATTATGTCAATTGCTCATTTCAATCCTTGTAAGTGATGTATTTGTACACACTTCAAATCATATGCAGAATTAAATTAAACCAATTATTATTAGTATTCAATGTTACATGAGCGACGCTGAAAATGTCAACTTAATCAGTTCAAGCTTCTTTGTGCAGCTTGTTTCAAGAATACCACTGTCACTAAGAACAGAGATATTCTGCCTAACATTCCATGCAAAATACTTGATTTGAGATTAGTAATAAGATGCTTTCCTATATCCCACACTAAAGTAGGCTATCTGTGTGACACTGGATCAGAACCTTTCATGATACATTGTATTACCTTTTACAAGTACATCTTCTACTAAAAGTTGGTCCAATGTTAGCACCTACTCTGCACAAAGAAGCTCGAATTTATACGGTCAAATGTTCCTGATTAGGTTACAGATTATATTTAGAAGGTCACTCATATACCATTAAATACTACGGATTGTTTTAATGTAATTCTTCGTATGAACTGAAGTGTGTAATACAATACATCAATTAGAAAGATTGAAATTGGCCATTGACATGCACAACGTGAGAACCAGAAGTGGTTAACTATATACAGTGGCTTGCAAAAGTATTCATACCCCTTGGAATTTTCCACATTTTGTCACATTAAAACCCCACACAAACATTTATTTTACTGGGATTTCATGTGATAGACCAACATAAAGTGGTGCATCATTGTGAAGTGGAATGAAAATGAAATATGGTTTTAATTTTTTTTTATAAATAAAAAACTGAAAAGCGTGACATGCATAAGTATTCAGCCCCCCTGAGTCAATACGTTGTAGAACCACCTATCGCTGCAATAACAGCTGCAAGTCTATTGGGGTATGTCTCCGCCAGCTTTGCCCATCTAGAGACTGAAATTTTTGCCCATTCTTCTTTGCAAAATAGCTCAAGCTTCAGAATCAGCATCAGATTGGATGGAGAGCGTCTGTCAACAGCAATTTTCAAGTCATTCCAGATATTCTCAATTGTATTGAGGTCTGGACTTTGACTGGGCCATTCTAACACATGACTATGCTTTGATCTGAACCATTCCATAGTAGATCTGGCTGTATGTTAGGGTATTTAACCTTCTGGAAGGTGAACCTCCACCCAGTCTCAAGTCTTTTGCAGACTCTAACAGGTTTGTCTGCCCTGTATTTGGCTCCATCCAGCTTCCTATCAACTCTGACCAGCTTCCCTGTCCCTGCTGAAGAAAATAACCCCCAACGCATGATGCTGCCACCACCATGTTTCACAGTGGGGATGGTGTGTATAGGGTGATGTGCAGTGTTAGTTTTCCACCACACATTGCACTTTGTGTTGAGGCCAAAATATTCCTTTTTGGTCTCATCTGACCAGAGCACCTTCCTCCAACCCTTGCCACAAGCCATGCGCGGGACACAGCATATTCAGATGAGACCAAACTTGAAGTTTTTGGCCTGAATGCAAAATGCAATGTGTGGCGGAAACTAACACTGCACATCACCCTATACACACCATCCTCACCGTGAAACATGGTGGTGGCAGCATCACCACACTTTTCAGTTTTTTATTTATAAAAAAAATTAAAACCACGTTTCATTTTCATTCCACTTCACAATTATGCAACCGTGTGTTGGTCTATCATAAAATCCCAATAAAATAAATGTACCTGTGAGGTTATATCGTGACTAAATGTCGAAAATTTCAAGGGGTATGAATACTTTTGCAAGGCACTGTAACAAGTTTAAGTTAGTGTTGCAGCATCTCTCCTCATTTAGCCACAGTTAGCACCCGCTTCAGCTGGCGCGCTAACTGCTAGAGAAATTCATTTATAAATCAGGGCTAAAGTTACCCTTCTGTTTTCTCACGGAGCGCTACACAAGGGTCGCGTAATACAAGACACTGCGGGTTAACGAACTAACACAGACAGACAAAACAAACAAAAAAATCGAGACTGAATGTAAGCCCGTTCACCAGTAACAGCTAGCAATGCTAATACACTCACTCCAATGAATGGGAATCTGTTAGCTGAGTGAGAGTTTCCCTACAATGTTCAGCGGAATGCAATGTTTACCTGGTAGTTAAGGAGCTCTCCGACATCCATTTCTCCGGGTTAAAAACAGAAACGTACAAGGGTCTGGTCCAGGTTTAGGAAATGAAACAGAGCGTACACTTCGGTACTTTTCTATCCGGCTAACAACAAGCTTTCCACATACACATGCTTGCCGTAAAGGGTCTTCATGCACTGTCGTAAACTTTGATCGTTATCCATACAAGCCATGGAATATTATTTACTATCGTGTATCCATACTATTACAACCATGGACATGGACAAGAAACAACAATTCATGAATAGGCCTACTACAGCCATAAACGTGTATCTGTATAGCTGATTAAAGGTGAAGTAAGCGGTTTATTTATGTTAATATAAGTGTAAAATCGCTCTTTATTCATACAGTGATCACTACATCAGTGCTTCTCAAATGGTGGGGCGCTAGCAAGCGCGATGTGTGCTTGTGTATGGTCATAACCGCGCGAAAGGCCGCGATTTGCAGTTAATAAACCACATGTGTCTCCAAGTGTGTCTGTATGCTATTTAAAAAGAAATCAAGCAAGTAGACTAATAATAACATTAATGAATTATAGGTTATCGCATCACAAAAAGGCATATTGGCCTATGATAATAAAAAAACACCACCTTAACTATGTTTTCAGTTTAAAAATGTTTTGAATGAAATGCAAACCTCAGTGAATCATTTGCTCTTGTTTCTCTGTACTGAGATTCACATAGACTGAGTAGTCTTGTTTAAATGTTACAAATTGAGCTAATAAACTGAACTTCAATTTTTTTTTAAGTTGCTGTAGAAGTTATCTCAGCTAATTTTATAATCTAACAATTTGATAATAAGGTGATTGTATGCAGAATGCTCATGCCAGAAACTAATACAGTGGTTTTGTACGGATAAATAAATACATATTAGCAGGTTCTCAACAGTATTTCAATTTACGGGGCGGGCACGAAAAAATTTCTGTTCCCTAAGGGGGGGGGGGGCATGACAGAAAATAATTGAGAACCACTGACTTACATAATGTGCGCGTTTCATAAAGCCGATCTCTCAGTCAGCTGCTTTGCATGTAATCGGCAAATAAACTTAGGTTGCGTTCCGAATCGCATACTTTCTACTATATAGTATGTAGAAAAAAGATTTAGGATGTCCCGATTCTTGTGGACAGATTTAGGATGGTTAGAAGTACCCGGATGTCCTACTTCATGCGGCCAAGATTGTTAGTGTTGAAAACTGCGGCTGTGTTCGGACTGCCATACTAACGTCCTACTCATACTCATTTTGACGCACGTGAAGTGACGTCACATCGACGAAGCCTCCATAGAGACAGTGCATAACGCGTCATAATCTGAGGCCAAGCCCATCGTGGGGGAAAACGATACACAGCGCTCCATCCACTTTATATTGAATGACACCCGTATTCGGCAAACAAACTTAATAAAACCGTAATACGACATGCCTTTCACAAATACACGTTACTTTCTTTAAAGCCACGACTCTTGTCTGTCTATACGAGCTGTTTTTGTGAAAAAGTATTGAGTAATTTTCAATATCGAGACAACTCCTAACTAATGTATGCTAGGCTAATGTTAGCCTTCTGCTGAAGGCTAACCCTCACGGACGGGAAAAAACACCTCAATATTGAAAATTACTCAATTATTTTTCACAAAACAGCTCGTATGGACAGACAAGAGTCGTGGCTTTAAAGAAAGTAACGTTTTTTGTAAAATGGATGTTTGAATAAGTTTTAATTAAGTTTGTTTGCAGAAGACGGGTCTCCTTCAATACAAAGTGAATGTAACGGTGTTCAACGGTTTCCCCCACGATGGGTCCGACTGGACAAAAACACCTCAATATTGAAAATTACTCAATTATTTTTCACAAAAACAGCTCGTATAGACAGACAAGAGTCGTGGCTTTCAAGAAAGTAAAGTTTTTTTTGTTAAATGGATGTTTGATTAAGTTTTAATTACGTGTGTTTTAGGGCTGGAACTAACGATTATTTTGATAATCGATTAATCTGTCGATTATTTTCTCGATTAATCGATTATTAATCGATTAGTGTTTTGGTCTGTAAAATGTCAGAAAATGGTGAAAAATGTTGATCAATTTTCCACAGCCCATGTTGACGTCCTCAAATGTATTGTTATGTCCAAAAAACACAGATATTTCAGTTTACTGCCATAATAGGATTAAAGAAACCAGAAATATTCACATTTGAGAAGCTGAAATCAGAGAATTTGGAAATGTTTTATTAAAAAATTACTCAAAACGATTAATCGATTATCAAAATAGTTGGCGATTATTTTAATAATCGATTAATAATCGATTCGTCGATTAATCGTTGCAGCTCTAGTGTGTTTGCAGAAGACAGGTCTCCTTCAATACAAAGTGAATGGAACGCTGTTCAATATTTTCCCCCACGATGGGCGTGGCCTATTTCATGCACTGTCTCTATATACATCAGGTCGGCAATACGTCATCTAGACGGAACTCTCGTGACCACGCCCCCTTTGGGGGGAAAACAATACGGCTACTCCATAGAGATAGACAGCGCGATCATTCAAAATAAGCCGTTATAGCTAAAATCTGCAATGTCCTGAGCTGTTGTGTGGTTTACATGGTAAAAAACAAACATCATGGTTTTATTCCTACGCCATGCCCCCAAAAATTCCCCTAAATAAGGCCTGTATGACAGCAGGAAGCTCCCGGCTTCCCCCGTGCTCGGCATTTCAGTGGGAGTTTGCTATCATAATGAGCCGTTAGGACCGTTGGTACAGTCTAGTCAAGGCATAGCGCTATAATATTAACATAGTAAGCATTATTACAGACAACAAAACTTAAAATAACAATTATTTCACGTGTAATCAGCTTACATAGAGACTCAGTGAGGTGAAGATATATATCAGGGCATGATATCTCTGGCCAATGGGTCGGATCATTGCGCCAGCTTGATGCTGAGAGACTAAAAAGACATGGTTTTAGATTGACCAAATTAATCATTTATAAGTGTCTTTAACGTTATCCAGCCAGCAGAGTTGTTGTAAAGGATTTTGGCATTGTGTCGCTCGGTCAAATTTTAACTAATTTACCTCTGATCGTTTTCTTTTTGTGCTGTTTTGGACCGCAATTTTGCATTATAGTCAATGGCACGTTCGGTTTGTTTTCCCCCCAAAGGGGGCGTGGCCTGATTGCCGACCTGATTTATGAAAACCTTTATTATACTATCTATGATGAAAACAAACGGGGATGCGACGGATATAAAAGCAAGAGGCAAGATCAAGGCGCAATGTTATGATGAAATAAGAGAGTAAAGTATGTCCCAATAGTATGCCTACTGCATCCTAACTAGATTCTTTTTATCGTCGGATGTAGTATGCAGAATAGAAAAAAGAAAGAGTATGCGATTCGGAACGCAACCTAAGTGTCCTGTGTTCTGACCCCCAGACTGTGTTCTAATCTAACTGGTTCTATCTTTCATTTGAATCTTATTAAAACTAGGGATGTTAAACGACTCATTATTTGCGTGTCGACGTGTCGGAGGCATGAATCGACAAATCGATGGATTTACTGTGCCATTCAAAAAAAAAAAGGCTGTGTGCCTTTTTTTTGCGGCAGCAGCACGAAGTTGTGGTGCTGATAAACTGCGCTTTCCTTTAAACAACACTGCTGCCGCCCGCTGTGTGTTCAGACTTCATCAAAGCCTTTTTGATAATAAAATGAGAGCCTTTAATTTTAAAAACGCTGTCCATGCGTCGGAGGTGAATGTAACTTACTCGGCTGAAAACAGAAACTAACGGAGGGGAGCGGCTCACTGTACAGTCCCTTCAGTCGTGCTGTCAGCTTGCCGACATGCCTCTGTGTATTTAGATTCGAGACATACAAACAGATCGCGGAAGCCGTTCCTGTAGACAACGTTAACGGGCAGGATACCCCCGGTTATCATTTTATCCATCAAACCACAGAGACCTTTTTCTGAGCGGCGACTCACTCGCTCATACTTGCGAGGTCTCCTGGTGATCGTCACAGCGCTACTCGCTGCTTTGTCCGGGCGGAGGCTTTGTGTGAAGGTGATTTAACATCACGGTCGTAGACGAATGCTATAACTTTATGCTGCATATGTTGCACTGCACTGTTGACCCACACCGGACATGTAATGCGCGCACATTGCAGAAATTAAGCGCCTGCAGCACGCTCGTGACCACACGTGAACTCTCATAACGGACGTCTCCCATGTCCCCAAAACATCTAATAAAGTAAAACCCCCGATTTACCGATCTCTATTTTTAGAGTCGTCTTGAGCACGAGTCGACAATCGAGCCGAGAATCGACACGTTGTTCACATCCCTAATTAAAACCTTTTGAATTACAATTTGTTGTCTTTGATTTTGTTCAGAGTTACTTTCAAGTGTTAAGAAAATATTCTTTGCTTAATTCTTTTACTAGTCCGACATTAGTTCTGGAATGTATGGCTAGCTTTCAGGATTCTAACTGTTACAATATGTGTTGTCATGGTAGTTTCAGAGTGGAAAAAGTAAGTGGATCAGTTTACCCCCAGCTGGTTCACTTTACCCCCTTGATTTTTTTGGTCTGTCTCAGTTTACCCCACAGCTTGGGGTAAAGTGAGCCACATGACAACTTTTTTTTAAACAATCATATTTTCACTGCCCTTTGTCTTGAAAGAATTCTGCTAATGCCCATTTCTAGGAAACATCCTGAATTAATGGGAAATGTGTAAATTTGAGTGATAAATCATTTTAGCTCGCTTAGAGGGGAGCAAATGTAAAAAGTGGCTCAGATTACCCCGTTCTCCCCTACATGCATTTTAGACAAATTCAATAATCTTTAGGCAAGGCAAGGCAAGGCAAGTTTATTTATATAGCACAATTCAAACACAAGGCCATTCAAAGTGTTTTACAGGGGCAAGATTAAAATACATAAAACACATTAGAAAACATTTAAAAGCGAATGAAAAGAAGTAAACATTTAAATTAAATAAAAAGTACAGGTTAGAATGGAAACAGAAAAGTCTTCAGACTCGATTTAAAAGAACTGAGGGTTGCAGCAGACCTCAAGTTTTCTGGGAGTTTGTTCCAGATATTTGGTGCATAAAAACTAAAAGCTGCTTCTCCTCGTTTAGTCCTAACTCTTGGGACTGTAAGTAAACCTGTCCCAGACGACCTAAGGGCTCTGGACGGTTCATAACGTATCAGCAGATCAGTAATGTATTTTGGCGCTAAACCATTTAGTGCTTTATAAACCAACATCAGTATTTTGAAATCAATTCTTTGAGTGACAGGAAGCCAGTGTAAAGACCTCATAACTGGGGTAATGTGATCCACTTTTTTGGTCCTAGTGAGGACTCGAGCAGCAGCGTTCTGAATTAGCCGAAGCTGTCTGATAGATTTTTTTGGAAGGCCTGCAAGGACACTATTACAGTAGTCAAGTCTACTAAAGATAAATGCATGGACAAGTTTTTCTAAATCTTGCTGAGACATAAGTCCTTTAATTCTTGATATGTTTTTAAGGTGGTAGTATGCTGACTTATTAATTGATTTAATGTGTTTCTTGAAATTCAAGTCGGAGTCTATGACAACACCAAGATTTCTGGCTTGGTGTGTGGTTTCTAGCATAACAGATGTAAGCTGTGCGCTGACTTTTAATTGTTCATCTTTGGCACCAAAGACAATTACTTCAGTTTTGTCGTTGTTTAATTGAAGGAAATTTTGGCACATCCAATCATTGATTTGTTCGATGCACTTACTCAGTGCTTGTATCGGACTGTAGTCTCCTGGTGATATGGTTATGTAAATTTGTGTGTCGTCTGCATAATTATGGTAGCATAATTTGTTCTTCTTTCAAAGGTTTTTTTATTAAATGTTAATAACAACAGAATTGTAGCACAGCGAGTACAAATTTTTTCCCCTTTTTCTCCCGAACATACCCCACCCACATCCCACCCTCATACCCAACGACACGAAACACACACCACAAGAAACAAAAATAAACAATCAATATGAAAAAGCAAAAAAAAAAACCCATACAGAAATAAAATTGAATCAAATAAAAGAGGGGAGGGGGTAGCTACTCTTCTATAATTATTGTTGGTTTTTTAAAATAATTTAGGAAGGGGCGCCAAATTCCGTCAAATTTATTCTCGGATCCCTGGGTAGTGTAACATATTTTCTCTAAATTCATACATGCCATAATGTCTCTAATCCAATGTGAGTGGGAAGGAGGAGCAGGATCTTTCCACTTGAGTAAGATAACCCTACGAGCAAGTAATGAAGTAAAGGCCAGTACCTTCAGCTTAACTTTAGGCAAGCCCGGATTTGGAGCAATGCCAAAAATTGCAGTGAAAGGGTTCGGCTCAATTTGATGCTGAATTACTTCAGAAATTGTTTGAAAAACTGATGTCCAGAACTCAGTCAAGGTGGGACACAACCAGTACATGTGAAAGAGTGATGCCGGTGCGCTCTTACAGCTATCACAGGTCGGGTCTACATCGGGGAACATACGAGCTAATTTAGTTTTAGATATGTGGATACGATGTACTACTTTAAATTGCACAAGAGTGTGTCGGGCGCACATGGAGGTAGAGTGTATCCAATCCAGGACTGAATCCCACATGTGATCTGTGAAGGCAGAGCCTAGGTCCTGCTCCCACAGGGTTCTTATAGCTGCTAAAGAGGGGCTATGCAACTTTGAAATAAGGTTGAAAAACACAGAAATTGAGCCTTTTAATGTGGGGTTTACAGAAAGAAACAAATCGACATGATTGGCTGGCGGTTTATAAGGGAATTGGGGAATTAACCTCTGCGTAAAATGCCTGATTTGCAGAAATCGGAAAAAATTTGTCTTTTCGATACCAAAATGTTTTGTCAATTGGGAAAAACTAGCAAATAGATCATTAATACATACATCACCGATGCATTTTAAGCCTTTTTTATGCCAGATCTTGAATGCACCATCCACCGTCGAGGGAATAAATAAATGATTAGCTGCAATTGGGCTGAAAAGTGAAAAATTCTGCATTCCAAAATTATTCCTAAATTGGGTCCAGATTCGAAGGGAGTGCTTAATCACGGGATTACTGTTGGGAATAGCCGAAGAGAGTGGAAGTGCGGCGCTTAAGAGGGCAGATAGAGACAATGGGCTAACAGCGCTTGTTACCCATACTGGGGCTGAGTCGTCAAGGTGAAAATGCATCCAATACGCTAAAGAACGGATATTAGCAGCCCAGTAATAGTATTGGAAATTAGGGAGGGCCATTCCGCCTGTTTGTTTTGGTCTTTGAAGAAATGCTTTCCTTAACCGAGGGTGTTTACCATTCCAAATATAATTTATCATTAAAGAGTCAAGGGCCTGAAAAAAGTATTTGGGGAGAAAGATGAGGAGACATTGGAATAGATATAGGAACGTTGGGAGTAATGTCATTTTAATTGAATTTATTCTACCTATGAGAGAGAAACCCAGAGGAGACCACTTCGATAATATTTGCTTCGCCTGATCCAATAATTTGAGGAAGTTCGATTTAAATAGGTTTTTAAAATTTCTGGTAAAACATACCCCAAGGTAACTCAGATGGTCTGTCACCACTTTGAGTGGGAGAGCTGTATAATCAAGTTTGAGAGCTTCTTTATTAATCGGAAAGAGTTCGCTCTTGCTCAAGTTAAGTTTATAGCCAGAAAACTGACTAAAGACCTCCAACACAGAAAGTGCCTCCGGTAAAGAGGTGGCTGGCTTGGCGACAAACAAAAGTAAGTCATCGGCGTATAATGATACCTTATGTTCAATTCCTCCTCTCCATATCCCCTGAATCTGTTTGTTACCTCTGATGGCAATCGCAAGTGGTTCGATTGCAATAGCAAAAAGGAGCGGGCTCAAAGGACAACCCTGCCGGGTCCCACGGTGCAGATTAAAACTACTTGAGTAACGGCTGTTTGTTAATACTGAGGCAGAAGGGCATGCATATAATAATTTAACCCAAGAAGTGAAAACAGGACCCAAACCGAATTTCTCAAGGGTGAAAAACAAATAATTACATTCTACTCTATCAAATGCTTTTTCAGCATCCATAGAAGCGAGGCATTCTGATTCAATATTTCTGGGGGAATATAAAATGTTCATTAGCCGGCGGATATTATAAAATGATTGGCGTCCCTTTATAAACCCAGTTTGGTCAGGGGATATGATAGAGGGGAGAACATCCTCCAATCTGTGGATGAGAATTTTAGCAAGTATCTTCACATCCGTATTTAATAGTGAAATTGGTCGGTATGATGCACAATCTAGAGCAGGGGTGGCCAACCAGTCAGAGACTAAGAGCCACATTTTTTACTGTATTACTGCAAAGAGCCACATCGTACACACAGGTACACATGAACATCCCCCCATCCCTTCCTCATACACGCGCACACACACACACACACACACACACAGACCTCTGCTCAGTCAGATTTACTGTAAATGTCACAACCAAAATGATAATGCAGTAACGGCCTTAACTATGTTTCACCCGTTTCAGTTGAATTTTGTATTATTATTATTTTTTAAATAGATAATGCTTGTGCATGCTACCAGGCCCAGGGGCACAAGGGCTCAAGGGGGCCCTAAGCTAAGGTACTGATAACTTTACATGTCTTATAGTCAAAGAGCTAAGTCACTCATGTCAATAAAAGGTTCCAAAAAGGAATAGCCTAAATATAAGGAAATAAATCATCATGGGCCCCTCAACTAGTAGGGGAGAAATACAAAAGCAATTGTAAAGCAACAGCATTATTAGCTCTGTCTTAGGGGCTTCATGAGGGGCCTCTAAGGCCCCCACACATATACAGGAATAAACTTTCTATGTGTAAATTCTATACTGTTCATAAAAAGTAGCTATCCACCCTTTATCTGTTGAAATGGGTCTCTCCATCATATAAAATGGGTCTGCAGACCAATCTACTGTTTTTGCAGTTGCAGAGTAAAGGATGCTGCCCGCTTAAGAAAAATCAGAAAAATAATGTTCCTTCTGCAGCTCAAGATTTGATTTAGTCTCTAAATTTTCCTCTCTAAGTGCATCAGATTGATACATTTTACTTTAAAACGGTACACATTTTCTTCCAGTGTGCAATGCCCCCTGACCCCCCAACAAGGACCAGGGTCCCTCCCAGTGTCCCAAAATCATCTGGGAAACACTGACTTTCTTAATATGTTTTTTACCAATAATTGTATCTGTGCGTAAAAGTCAGTGTAACGGACTGGATAGGTAGGAGTGGGGGGGCCCTTTGAGAGTCTTGGTCCAGGGGCCTATTATCTCATAGTCCGTCGAAGAACCAACTGGATTCCACAATCTTTTTAATTTTCGCATTATTTATTAAAAAAAAAAAAAAAAAAAAAAACGGGGGGCCCCACACTAGGACTTGAAACGGGCCCCCAAATCGTTAAGGCCGCCCCTGTGATAATGACAGAACTGGACTCCTACAGTACTAAGACGACAGGCCAGTCATTTTCAACAATGAACATTGTGTGCACTGCCTCACACACAAACTCTCAGTTCAACCAAGTCCACAAACAAAAATATAACAATTTACAATAGCGTTTTTCTCTTACTATTCATGTTGCTTAGTGGGACTTACTTTTAGCATGGAGTGAGCTGAAGTGGCGCTGAAGATTTGAAGCCTTGAAATGCGCTAATGACGCCTGGCATATAAGGCAGAATGGCTTGGTATAACGTTCAACTAAAAATATAAACTCTTCCACTCTGTGTCGGAGCGAACTTGACTTGTTTACTCACGGAAAACCTCCCTCCAAGCTGAGCGGGCAGTTTTAGGTTGCGTCCACACCAAACGTTTGCGAACGTTATGTTGCGTCCTCAATTAAACATTTGCGAACAGGCATACACATTCACATTAACAAAATAAAAAAATTAAATAATAAACAACATGTAAAACGAACGTAAGAGCCGTATGAAACGTTTGCGAACATGCACACACATAGGCCCACACAAAAAAAAAGTATAGAAAAAAAAATTATAATCAAAAATTTGATATGAACTGAAGAGCCGCACGAAGCAAGGCAAAGAGCCGCATGAGGCTCGCGAGCCGCAGGTTGGCCACCCCTGATCTAGAGGATCTTTATCCTTTTTTAACATCAGGGAAATACAGGCCTGGTAGAACAAAGGCGGGAGTCAAATGAGTCTGAGAATACTGAACATAAAAAAGGCGATAATTCGGCTGAAAATTTCCTAAAAAAGTCAGATGGAAGTCCGTCTGGACCAGGAGATTTGCCTGATTGCATAGATGTTATTGCTGCAATAATTTCCCTCTGAGTAATAGGTGCCTCAAGGCTATGTCTCAGGTCTTGAGAAAGGGAAGGCATGTTTAGGTTACTGAAAAAGGTTTCCATCACCGCTGCGTCTACTGTACAATCAGAACTATACAAATTTGAATAGAATGTTTTGAACTTTTCGTTTATCAATTTCTGATCTGATGTTGTACACCCACTGTCTGTCCGTATTCCAGGGATGAGTTGCTTCGCTCTAAATCCGCGCAGTTGATTGGCCAGGAGTTTGCCAATCTTGTCACCATGCTCGTAAAAAGTACTTCTGCTTCTAAGCAACTGGTCAGCAACCTGACGAGAGGAAAGAAGGTTCAATTCTGTCTGAAGTTTTAAACGTTCTTTGTAAAGTTCAGATGAAGGTGAATTAGCATATTGTCTGTCTATGTTCAGAATCTGATCAGCTATTTCAGTTTGTTTCTGTTTTGTACACTTATTTTTGTATGCTGCAAATTATATAATTTCACCTCTCAAATAGGCTTTCAGGGCTTCCCAAATTGTTGCATTGGACACATCTGGTGTTTTATTTATACTCAAAAAAGTTTTAATGTGTAGAGGTGTGAAAGAAAACTCTCATCTGTGAGCAACAATGGATCCAGTCTCCACTGTCTTCTTGTATACTCAACGTCAGAGAAAGCCAGTTGAAGGAGCGGAGGAGCATGATCTGAGATCACAATACTTTCATAACTTTGGGGCGACTGTGGCTCAGTTGGTTGAGCGGGTCGGCCGATGATCAAAGGGTTGGAGGTTCGATCCCCGCCCTGCCACCTGTGTCATGGTTGTTGTGTCCTTGGGCAAGACACTTCACCCACCTTGCCTCGTGAAAATGTTGATAGTTAGCCTGCTATCGGTGTATGAATGTGTGTGTGAATGGTAACGTGGGAAAGGGAAACAGGTCTCCCTTGCAAAAGAGTCTTCGGTCTCAATGGGATATACCTGTATAAATAAAGGTTTAAAAAAAAACTGCATGACTTTAGGTCTGACATCAATGAATTATCAACAAAAAAATAATCAATTCGGGTGTAAGTGTGGTGGACATGTGAAAAGAATGAATATTCTCTTCCTGTGGGGTATAAAAACCTGTATGGATCAGAGAGACTATAATCAGCAAGGAATGATTTGATATAACAAGAGTGGCAAGTTTGGGGGAAGAGCGATCTAAGACTGGATCTAGATAACAATTAAAATCCCCACCAAGAATAAGAGAATTGACATCGGGGAGTTGAGAAAAAAATCTCTTAAAGAATTCTACATCATCGACGTTAGGCGCGTAGTCGTTGGCCAAGATGACTGACTTATTGTAAAGTTTGCCTGAAACAATAATAAAACGTCCATTTTTGTCTGATATAATGTTTGAGGACTCAAAAGGAATATTACTATCAATAAGGATAGCTGTGCCCCTGGCCTTAGCCCTGAAATTAGAATGAAAAAATTGTCCACGCCAGCAAAAAAAGCCCTGAGCGCTACAGCCGTCTTCTGGATTTCCATGAACGACTGGAGTCCTGGTGCTCGGGCAACTCTCTGGGCTATATTAACAACTTTGACTCATTCTCTGGACACACACTCCTTAAATCTGACGGCCTCCATCCCAATGCCAAAGGTATTAAAGAACTTACTAATCACTACATTCATCACATCGCATCTTGGCATAATTCGGACTGATATTTACCACAGCACGACCCTACCAAATCATCCCCCATTAAAAAAGATCTCCCCAGGGGTCCTGCTGAAGTATCCCCCAATTTAACTCATAACAACACCTCAAATTGTCCTTCATTCATCACAGACATCACTGATTACCCCCTTTGCTCTAAACTAAATTCCCCACAAATTCTTAAATCAAGAAAGGGCTTGGGTTTTCTTCATCTAAATATTAGAAGTTTATTGCAGCATGATAAATTAGACCATGTAAAGATTTTAGTGTCCCAGGCAGATCCAGATGTCTTGATTCTGACTGAATCCTGGTTAAAGAAGAGTACAGATGACTCTATTGTGGCAATTAATGAATACAATTTATTCAGAATAGACAGAAACGCAAGGGGTGGGGGAGTGGCTGTCTATGTTCCAAATTGTTTTGAATTTATCGCGCTAGAATTATCTTTATCGTCAAATGATTGTTTTGTTGTAATTGGTGTATATAGGCCCCCTTCTGCTGTAACTAGCTCCTTAAACGATCTAGCACATATGCTCTCCAGCTATGTAAATAGAGAGGTAATTGTGATGGGTGATTTTAACGTTGACTGGCTTTCTGGTGCCTCTGAACCTTTCAAAGAAATCTGTAGCAACGTTAATCTTACACAATTAATAACTGAGCCCACAAGACCCAATCTAAAAAACCCAGCAAAATCAACTTTAATCGATTTAATCCTATCAAATAAAATAAATAAAATAGTCTCAGCTGGTGTCTTTGAGCTTGGGATTAGTGATCACTGCCCAGTGGCCTGTATCAGAAGTATTAATTTAAAAAGATCTCAACCTAAAATCATAATTAAGCGTAATTTTAAAGGTTTTAATGAGCAAGCCTTTTTAAGTGATCTCCGTCATAGTGACATTCAACTCACTACGGAAATTTCAGATGTTGAGTTAGCCTTAAGCCGCGTGTCCACCTGCGTCAAGTTATCTGACGCGACGGCAAAGCCCATTCATTTCCTATGGAACTACGTCAGACGGCAGAAACGCCACCGCAAGGCATTATGGGGCACGTCGCGGCGAATGGTCGACAGCGACGCGGCGAAAAAGTATTTCGCTGGATACTTTATGCAAATGAGAACGTCAAAAAGTGGGGCGGCAGCCAATGGAAACTCTGCGGCGAGAAATTGTTTATTGCCGTTGCTATGGTTTCATATCTAGAGATACATTTTCCCGCTGTCCCCCAAGCGGCGAATACGTCACCGCGTCGCGTCAGAACAAAATATGACTTGACGCAGGTGGACACGCGGCTTTAGACTATTTCATCAATACTTTCACCTCAATTATAAACAAGCATGCGCCCCTTAAAAAGCATTGAGTAAAAAATAGATCAAACCCCTGGTTTACAAGTGAACTGTCTGATTTATTTTCTGAAAGAAATAAAGCATGGTCTGTAGCTAGACGCTCTGGAGATAATACCAATTGGACTATTTTTAGACAATTTAGGAATAAGTGCACAGCCATGGTCAGGAAAGCCAAATCCGAATATTACCTTGAATTAATCTCCGACTGCTACTCTAACCCTGCACTATTTTGGAAAGCTGTGAACTATAATAAGAACAATTCTAGCACAGTTCCCACTCAGATCAAATTAAATGGTCACACTCTCAATGATCAAAAAGAGATTGGCTTAGCTTTTAATAAACACTTTGTAGCTGCTGGTCAACTCTTTCAGAATGGAGGATGTACACCTTCTACCACCAGTAGTAACGTACCGCCTGTCTCTCAAACTTCTATTTTCAGCCTTGATCTTCTTCCCACAAGTGTTGTTGTAGATGCGCTCCTCGCCATCAACCCCAAGAAGTACATGGGAGAGGACAATTTGGACCCGTTTTCAATCAAGCTTTCGACACATATAATATCAAAACAAATAACCCATATTTTTAATCTTTCCATCTCCTCTGGAATAGTTCCTAAAATTTGGAAAAAAGCTCACATAATTCCTTTACATAAAGGTGGTGACAAAAATAATCTTAATAACTACAGGCCAATTTCCAAACTCCCATGCCTAGCAAAAATTCTAGAATCACTTATTAATAATCAGTTAAAATCATTTCTAACTAGTGCTTCCATTTTGAGCCCATTCCAATCTGGTTTTAGGGCAGGCCACAGTACTGTCTCTGCTGTGACTTTGATTGTAGACAACATTGTTACAGCATTAGACAAGAAAAAGCACTGTGCAGCACTTTTTATTGATCTTTCAAAGGCCTTTGATACTGTTGACCACCATTTGCTTTTACAGAGGCTGCATGACATTGGCTTTGATCATTCTGCATGTAGCTGGTTTAGGGATTATCTCTCTGATAGACAGCAGTCAGTTAAACTCGGAAGATACCAATCTGAGTTTTTAACTGTTACAAATGGTGTCCCACAAGGCTCAATTTTAGGTCCAGTTCTTTTCACAATTTATATAAATAACATTGTTTCATCGCTAAAAAACTGTCACGCCCATCTATACGCTGACGACACAGTACTGTATTGCATTTCCGATTCGGTGCACCAATCTATTCAGAACCTACAAAGCTCTTTTAACACCCTGCAGGACTGTCTAGTGGACCTCAGGCTGGTTCTAAATACAGACAAAACCAAATATATGTGTTTCTCCAGAGCAAGAACTACAAATTTGAATGATTTTAATAATTTTACAAATAATGGATTTTTAATTGAAAGAGTCACAGAGTACAAATATCTTGGCATCTGGTTAGATGATAAACTCACTTTTAATTTTCATATAAAAAATCTTGTTCGTCGACTACGACAAAAAATTGGCTATTTTTATAGGAACAAAACCACCTTCCCTTTATTTAGTAGGAAAAGGATTATTGAGGCAGTTTTCATGTCTGTCCTTGATTACGGTGATGTGGTTTACCGGCATGCATCACATTCATGTCTTAAACTCCTGGACTCTGTGTTTCACTCTGCTTTAAGGTTCATCACAGGAGATGCTTATGACACACACCATTGTCTTTTGTATGAAAAAGTTGGGTGGTCCTCCCTTAAAGAGAGACGTGACGCACATTGGCATGTTTTTATTTACAAAGCCTTGACCGGGAAGCTTCCTCGTTATTTAACTGAATTGCTGCAAATCTCAGATGGGCTTTATCAGACCCGCTCCACTGACATGCTTATGCTTTATGTCCCACAAGCCCGGTCTGAGCTAGGAAAGACAGCTTTTAGCTTCAGTGCCCCTGACTCCTGGAACAATTTACAGCAACAAATTAAACTAAATAACTTCATATCCTTTAACCAATTTAAACAAACTATTTTAAATCTGCCAAACTCTACCTGTAACTGTTTTAATTAGGCTATATTGTACTTTCACCCATTTAATTTTAATTGCTACCACTTAATCTTCACCACTGTGTAAATGTTTCAATTGTTTTTCTCTTCACCTGTTGTTGTGTATCTGATGTATTTGCGTTGAATATTGTTTATGTATTGTTGTTTTTCCTTTGAATTTGTTTGAACTCGACACCATTGTAAATGAGGGTCACCCCTCAATTGGTCTCTCGAGGATAAATAAAAGTTAAATGAAAAAAAAAAAAAAAATTTACTTAGTCGCCCATGGTCAGAGTCATGTAAGTGGGTTTCTTGAAGGAAAACTATTCCAGCCCTGAGCCGTTTTAGGTGGGTTAAGACCTTACCCCTTTTCACTTGGTGATTTAGCCCCTTGACATTCCAACTAATTAAATTAAGATTGCCCTTCATCTAGCTCAGTTATAGTGAGAGTAAAAAGAGTTGCTCCGATAACAAAAAGAGTAGCAAAATACAGAGGAAATAAAACTCACAAAAAAAAGGAAAACACAGATAACTGAAAACACAGCAGGTGATAACCCATCAGCTAAACCCCCAGTTAACACCACCCCATCCCACCCAGAACCCACCTCATATATTGCTCTAAACAGCAAACCCCGAAAGACCCTTACTAGTCTCACAACAAACATTCCAAGCCCTAACTTTCTAGCCTGTGCTAGCTTCCCACATAAGTCTTGTACAATTCACCCCATAACAGCTAGTAACACTATGAACAATCCAGCAAACTGTCAAAATGACAACGCACTAAACAAACAAACCGTGCTCAACCAACAAATTCGAAATACAAAAAAAAAGAACAAGGCGTGAGTTAGACAATCTGTCCAAATGGCAAAATTAAAAAAAATAAATAAAGAACAGACACGCTGTCAGACCCAAACAAGGCGAGGACCACAATAGCGTCACGTTCAACAGTTTATTAAAGGATTGGGGGAAAGGGAGTGTATGGGCATGTTCAGAGAACGAGTAGAGCAGGTCCGGTATTGCAGATAGGAGTCAGAAGCGCAAGGAAACAGGCAGAGTAACTAGTGCTGGTTAGCAGACGATCCGACAAGGAGTAACTGAAAGCCAGTGTTTATATACAGAGGGTAATGAGCAGGGAATGCAGTGCAGCTGGCAGGTAAATTAGGGCAGGAGTGGATACAGGTGTGGCTGAGCAGACTGGAGGGGCAGCAATTAGTGCTGTTAACAGGGCAGAGGGAGAAAGCTCCTGACACACGCTTATCTAGCCGTTTTAAAATAGAGATACAAAAAAAAAGCGAGTGAGCTAGACAATACGTCAAAATGACAAGCAACAAAAATGTCTCGTTCACCCAGCTAATTTACTCATTTAAAAAAAAAAAAAAAAAGAAAAGGGAGAAAAAATACGTACAGTACCATCAGTCTGAGAGTTTGACTGAGGATATGAAAAGAGCATTTGTCCACATTGTATACTCACAGCAGGCAATCGTATTTACTACGGACTCACACCCAGTGTAGATAAGTCGTTAGATGCTTCAGAGACAGACTGCAGCCACTTTCTCTCGCCGCTCTGGAGAGTAATGCGAAGCCTCGCATTGAAGAGGAGAGAGGGACGAAGTCCGCGCTGATAGAGCTCAGCCATGACCCGTTTGTATTCAGCCGCCGCTGCTTCACGACCTCTGCGCTGTAGTCCTCGTAGAACCGGAGCTTGTGGCCGTGGTACTCCAGCTCGCCCTGTTTACGTGCCTCCTTCATGATCAGGTCTTTAGTCTGGTATCGGTGAAAGCGGACAACGACGGGTCGCGGCCTCTCATGCGGGCCCGGTTTGGGTGCTAGAGTGCGGTGAGCCCTGTCCAGCTCCAGGGGAGAAGGGAGAAGGGAGAACTCGACCACCAAACACCTCGACGAGGAGCTCGGAGAAAAAGGTGGTGGGGCGCGCACCCTCAAGTGACTCTGGTTAGCCCACAATACGAACGTTCTGTCTCCTGCTTCTTAGTTTAGCTTTCAACAGCTTGTTATCTTCCTGCAGTGAGGAGTACATAGTCTCAAGTTGCTCCAGGCGTCCGCAAACAGTTTTTGCATTCTCCTCGAGATCGGTTATACGTTTCCCCTGGCTTGAGACCACGGCCTGGATGCTGTCCAGCTTAGCGTCCATGCTGGCGAAAGACGATTTAAACTCGGCGGCTATGGCTGCTCTATGCTGTTCAAGCAGATCCGAAATGGAAGCCACTGAGCTAGCACCAACGTCCATGCTAACCACGCTGTCCGAGGACATATCTGACTCTGCCGAATATCTTTTTGCGTTTTTCTTGCTTCTAAGCATTTCTCCAAAACAGTATCAGTGTTATCGGCAACACAGGCACAAAAAAAATCGACGAAAATAGGGTTTAATCAGTTAGGTCTGAAATATTTTGTGGGAGCTATAGAGCGATCGTACCTACCCCATGCTCTGTAACCCGGAAGTCCAGCATAATTTGCTCTTATTCATAATCTGAGCTAGTGGGAGCATGTAGATGTTAAACAGAAGAGGCCCAAGAATGGAACCTTGGGGGACCCCGCATTCAATGTGTCCGCTCAGATGTGAAATTGACTATTGACACATAGTAGTCTCTGTCCTTTAAGTAGGATTCAAACCAGTTTAGTACAGTTCCAGAAAGTCCAACCCAGTTTGCTAGTCGATCTAGTAATAAGCAGTGGTCAACTGTGTCAAAAGCTGCACTGAGATCCAGTAAAGCTAAGACAGAACTTTTGCCACTGTCTGTGTTTAAGTTGATGTCATTGAGGACCTTAACCAGAGCGGTCTCAGTGCTGTGGTGTTGTCGAAATCCTGACTGGAAAACATCAAAGCAGTTGTTCATTGCTAAGTAGTTATTTAGCTGTTGATAAACAGCTTTTTCAATGATTTTGCTTAAAAATGGTAGGTTAGATATGGGCCTATAATTGTTCATGAGCGATGTATCTAGATTGTTCTTTTTTAGGAGTGGCTTGATGACTGCCGTTTTCAGGGCCTGTGGGAATACACCTGTCCGAAGGGACATGTTGACAATCTGAGGCCATACAACTAAAAACTGTTTTAAAGAAGCCTGTGGGAAGACTGTCAACGCAACAGGAGGAGGAGTACAGGTGTTGTATAATGTCCTCCAGGTTTTTGTGGTTTATCAGATAAAATTGTGTCATTGCATTTGGATTGATTTTAAGTGGGCATAGCGATAACACATATGTTGAACTTTGTATTGATGCAGTGACTGCCTGACTGTGATATTCTAGTCCAGATTTGAAGAGTCTAGGTGTAGTGGTTTTTAATCAGGACCAGCTCTAATGCGGTCTGGACCCCCAAAAAAACGTTGAAATGTGCATTCTTTGCATTTTCACAAATAGAAAAAAGGTTTCACAAATCTGAAACTATGTTTTCTATAATCTATAGGCTTACTGTGATAATGTAGTCCAGATTTGAAGAGTCTAGGTGCAGTGGTTTTTAATCAGGACCAGTTCTAATGCGGTCTGGATCACAAAAAAGTGTTGAAATGTGCATTATTTGCATTTTCACAAATAGAAAAAAGGTTTCAAAATCTGAAACTATGTTTTCTATAATCTATAGGCTTACTGTGATAATGTAGTCCAGATTTGAAGAGTCTAGGTGCAGTGGTTTTTAATCAGGACCAGTTCTAATGCGGTCTGGACCCCAAAAAAGCGTTGACATGTGCCTTTATTGCATCTTCACAAATAGGGTAAAAGTTTTACAAATCTGAAACTATGTTTTCCATAATGTACAGCCTCACTGTGATAATCTAGTCCAGATTTGAAGAGTCTAGTTGTAGTAGTTTTCAATCAGGACCCGTTCTAATGTAGTCCAGATGCAAAAAAAACAGTGAAATCTCCCCTCTCTTTTTTTTAACAAACTAAATAAAGGTTATGTAATAGAGGGGGGTTAACCCTCTGCTAATTTCAGTATTCTTTAGATTCGGATTCCCAGCCAAACCAACACAGGCAAAGATGACAACATGAGTTCTTATGAAAGTCCACAACAGCAACCAATAAGGAAAAACCACAGCAAGCAAAAGTATTAAGTTAAAGAGGACCTATTATGCTACTTTTCTGGTCTTAATTTCTTGTTTTACACTGCTATAGAGCAACCTGACACGAATCACATCACAAAAAACTATGTAGATTTTCGGGTAGCTCTTTCTCTTATTTTGGCGATCCAGCACATCCTGTCAACACTTGAGTGTGTGTGCTTCGGCTCCCTCCGCCTGTGCTTCGGCCATCTCCGCTACCCTCCCCCCCCCTCCTGCAAACCCCACTCCGTTGTGATTGGTTACCTTCCTTCCGGAACACTTTCAGTGGCGGGAAGCGCGAGCATGGACCTATAAGGGCGCGAGGCAGACGCGAACAGGGAAGTGACAGCATTACCATACATGGAAACATCCGCGTGGTGACGTCACAAATTTTTTATGCAACGTCACAAATTATGAAAGGCTAGACCGCTTTGAACACGTAACTTCTCCACTGTGTTTAGTGGTCTGCGCAGACACCCCAGACGGTCAGCAGGGAATACGTCGAAATGCATGTAAGTCATTATTTGATAATTTAGTATGGTTAAAGAGGACCTATTATGCTACTTTTCTGGTCTTAATTTCTTGTTTTACACTGCTATAGAGCAACCTGACACGAATCACATCACAAAAAACTATGTAGATTTTCGGGAAGCTCTTTCTCTTATTTTGGCGATCCAGCACATCCTGTCAACACTTGAGTGTGTGTGCTTCGGCTCCCTCCGCCTGTGCTTCGGCCATCTCCACTACCCTCCCCCCCCTCCTGCAAACCCCACTCCGTTGTGATTGGTTACCTTCCTTCCGGAACACTCCTGCTGTTACGGAGACATTACGTCCCGCGCAAGCGCAGAGCGTACGGAAAGTCAGTCGGCTCGGTGTGTTCCTGGCACTTTTTGGGCCGCGACGGGCAGACTGGAGCTGCCTGAAACGGCAGATTCCATTTTCGGGTAGTCGGACCGGTGTGTCCTGGCCTTAAAACAACGGAGAATCAGTCGCTCCATGCCGCTCCTTAAGAATCCCTTAACTTTTCCTTAACTGCCGAATCGGCTGCCAACTTCAGCATCGTTATCTTGACCGCAGCGAAAAGGTACAGCAATAGGCCTATTGTATCACTCATGGTTCCAGCTGTGAGAGCTCTCGTTCATCAGCCGTGTTTTTGTTTTTCAGCCAGGTTATAGTGCAGCTTTACGCACAGCGGTGGAAACCAACAGAACATAAACAAGAGGGACTCCGCAGTCCGGCGGTACACAGTACAGCACTAAAGTTTAAAAATAAAATTTATAAAGACACATTTAAAATAACACTCTCAGCACATACACCTACTTGGATCGCTTCGAGGAGATGGAGCAATTGCTGTGTGTTCTGTCCGGAAGATTACGTGTGTCCGATTACGGGGCTGTTATCTTAATGTGCACAGTCTTACTTATTGCTTGCAGCACACAACAACGTCATTAACAGCTTGAGGCTTAAGGGCTCCTAAAACGTTTAAACTAGGGCTGTCAAACTATTAAAAATTTTAATCAGATTAATCACAGGATTCTGTGGATTAATCACGATTAATTTTACCATTCGAAATATGCTTGAAAAATTCAAATTTTCTCTATATATTGTTGTATGAACGAAAAAATAAAGGACAGGAGGTGGATATGTACATTTAAAATTAGTATTGTTATTAATTAAAAATCCAAATGATGGTTTTAATACTGAAAATAAATTTAAATCAAACTAAAATATATACCTACCACACCATAATTCAATTGGTCTGTCTCTTTACTATGTCTTTGGGCAAATATAGGCTATATAATGGCATTTATTTTGTGAATCTATAGGTTGTGCATTCTTGAATAAAACTTGATTACAGTCCGCAGTGTGTGTGTGTGTGTGTGTGTGTGAGTGTGTGTGTGTGTGTGTGTGTACGTTTGTACGCACGAACACGTCCTAGGGGACTGTTCATTTGGACCAGGAAGCCGACGTTATGTTGTCTACTCACACACACCTCTGAAAACTGCAGACATTTGTGTCCTCGCCCGCTCTGAATAGAGCGGACAATGTTTCTCCTCCTTCCCCACAAAGTGTTATGTGCATTAAAGTCACCTAGCCAAATAACCGGTGCCCCTATCTGTTCCATAATCTCCTCCAAATCTACTATGCTGACTGGCAAGCAGGGATTATAAAAGTTAACTGTTTTTACCCACTTATTATTTTCCCAAACCTTTACCACCACGCACTCTAGAGAAGAATTAAGTTGCACCCTCTGGTACTTCACATCAGATCTTATAAACGTTGCACACCCTCCTCCTGCTTTTCTACTTGGGTCCTGTCTAATACATTCATACCCTGGCATCACAAAGTCCAAACAGGTTTTGAGCCAAGTTTCCTGGATACACAATACAGATGGTTTATACTCTCCTTTAAAAACATCAATATATCTTTTAAACTCTTGGCCATTTGCGACAAGGCTCCTTGCGTTCCATTGCAATAAATAAAACATCAACAAATTAAGTATCTTCATAGTCAGTCATCTCCATTTCCCCTTCTTTACCATTTCCCTCACTCCTGCCTTTGCCCCTCCCTTCTCTCTCCCTCCCTCTCTCCTGCACCTCAAGCTTCTGCCTCATGTATGTGTGCAACTCCTCTGGGCCCATTTCAACCTCCCCAATGAACCTTTTGGCCGCCTCCACCACAATTTTGATAGCATCAGACCTTTTAGTAATATTCCTTGCTGCCCAAACAACATCTACCATGAATGCTAGAAGTAACTGTTTTTCATCTGTCCGCATTGTATCCCCTTTTCCTGGCATCGGGTGAGCACTGGTCCCCACTGGCCTGTTAGCGTCCCCTGTGCCCTTAACTTGTCTTATTGCCTCTGCATAAGACATATCCTTCCCAGCTCTTACTTTCTCCACTTCCACAGCTGTTATATGGGCCTCACACCCCCTGAAGGAAGTAATATGGTTACCACTACAATTGCAGCACTTTGTCTTCTCCACCTGGCATTGTTTAAATTCATGGTCCCCCCCACACTTTCCACATCTCCTATCCCCTCTACATGCAGCTGCTGCATGCCCAAAACGTTGCCATTTGTAACAACGCAATGGTGGACGTCTGTACTCTCTCACTGCAATACTCATATACCCTTGGAATACTCGTGCTGGCATGGTTTCTTGCTTGAAGGTGAGCAATACAGCTGTGCCATCTTGTTTGAATCTGCGAGCAGACTCAATCTCAGCTCCCTTTAAATTTTCAATGAAGACACTCTCAGTAATGCCAGGGCTAATGTAAACTACTCCCTTAACACCTCCACCCACAGGAACAAAACACTCAATTGGCCTGTTAAGTAAATGGCAGACTTTCATGGCCTTAGCTTTATGACCCTGTGATTTACAGAAAACTACAATATTTCCATTCCTCAGCATTCTCACATTGAGTACTCCTCCCATTTTATCTTTTATTTCATCTGACAATTTTTGTGGATTTAAAGCTTTATCATGTTTATCTTTGAACTTAACAAGAAACTTGTGTTCTCCTTCTTCCTGAACCTTTGAAACCTTCCGGCTGCCTTGATCACTGTCCCCCTCGCTATTTGATTCATCAGACCTGTCCCTTTTATTGCCATCATCCTTTTTGCCCTTTCCCCCTTGGCCACCTCCCGAAGCCATCCCAAAACTATCCCCTCACGGGGAAGCCTTGATGGATTCAGTCCCACAGTTTCGTTTTGATACAGAATCCGTAGCAGTCCCAAACCTGTCTGATGCAATAAACAAAGCTCGCCAACAAGCCGCGCGCTGATTCAAACTCCCAGTCAAAGCCGTCTCTCCTCTTTGTGTTCTATGGATCTACCTCCCTGTTGGCATGTGGGCGTGGTGGCACTCCAGGGCAGGCTGTTCCAGGTGTGGATCGTTGGGCTAATCAGGGCAGGCTGTTTCCAGGTGTGGATCGTTGGGCTAATCAGGGCTCCCTATTTAAACCGGTGGACTCCAGTCATTCAGCGCCAGAGCGGTAACTACCCGAGACCAGGTAACTACCCGAGACCAGGATATTTTGTTTGTTGTTTTCTTCATGTCTCCAGTTGGAGTAAGTTCTAACTCTGCTCCTCTTTCCTTCCGTGCCAGTTGCCGCCGCTGTTCACCTTTCCTGCTCGCCTGCCTGCGGGTTTCCGGATATCCACTTCAGCCGTCCAGTGTCCTGCCTGCCTGCCTAAATAAACATGGTTCTAAACTGACTACCTGGTATCTGTTCTGCTTTTGGGTCCAACCTCGAGCTATCACAACATTTTTTTTCCTTTATAGATATCTTCATACTTTTTTACCAGATTAAAGCTGCAGTTGATAGTTTTAGCCGTTTTCAGCCGTTGGGATCCCAACGGCTGTTTTCCCAACGCTCTACCTGCTGTAGCTCCTCCCTCTGAACGACAGCAACGCGCGTTCATGTGAATTCAGTTACATTGACAGGAGACAAACACCATGTCCGATTCCGAGGTGATTAAACATTAGTAATGATAACTACATACGTACATATTGAGCATACATTTTAATCACAGACATACCATGTATGTTAGCTTAAAATAATTTTAAGTGTGCTGGTAGGCCTAACAAAAGTAGCTGTAACTGCCAGGCAAGATAGCAAACTAATTGTAACAGAGCGGAGAGTGTGTGTGTATGCTCCTGCTCTGACCGCAGCTGGGAGGGGCTGCTCGGGCAGTGTTGCCAACTTAGCGATTGTGTCGCTATATTTAGCTACTTTTCAGCCCCCCGGCTTTTTTTTCAAAACAGCGACAAGCGACACATCTAGCTTTTTTTCTGGTGTAATTGGTGACTTTTTCGCCGACGCAAATATCACTTGTAACGCTTCTCAACGAGCAGCGGGAGCCTCCCGGCCCGTCCCCCGTCACAGAGCACTGACAGACGGCCCGTTCCTCGCGCAGCAGCTGCGGTCAGAGCAGGAGAGCACCTCTCAGCTCGGGGCTGCTGCACGAGGAGCGGGCTGCGTGTCAGTGCCCCCGCTGCTCGTTGAGAAGAGATGATACTTGCTTTGGCGAAAAAAGTCACCAATAACACCAGAAAAAAAAGCTAGATTTGTCGCTTGTCGCTGTTTTGAAAAAAAAGTCGCGAGGTCGCGGTCGGAGAGGTCTTGATGTGATAGGGCAAGAAGACATGGCCGGTGTACTTTTTTTCAAGCTCTCTCCGTCTCGCTTTCAGCAGTTAACTTTTCAATATTCGTCTTTCCTCGTTTTTTTGCTGTCTTAGCGGTGTTAGTTGTTAGTATCCTGGGAATGGTAAATTGAGGGTTCGTTTGTGAAGACATTGCTACTCGCTGTCCGCCGTATAGTAGCCTTGTACCAAACAGTAGGCTAGTGTCAGACTGCTAGGGTCGTGAACGCTAACGCAACTGACGCATCAACGTCGTTGCCAAGGTCCCACAGCCAATAAGAACGGAGAATCTGACCTCGCTCTGATTGGTCAAAATTAACATGAGCGGTGGCAATTTTGGGGGGCAGCACACAGAGGCAGGGGGGAGCAAAGTGATAAAAAAATATTTTCAGACCACTTCACCTACATATAGCTGAATGGCTATTATGACAGTTTTGCCAAATATTACAGTAAAAAAACTCTCAACTGCAGCTTTAAGATAAATACTTTTTGTATTACACTTTGTCTAAAAAAAATAATAAAATATGCAAATGAGGCAATATCTCATTCAATATGCGTAGCCTACATATAAACCCTAGAGGTCCTGGATACGATTTGTATGCACTTCATTTAGCAAAGATTATCTCAACTGTTATAGACTAATATGACCGCAGTGAACAACGTGGGTGTCTGACAAGATCTTTGTTCAATTTAGGCTGATAAGCTTTGATAGCAAATAAAATCCTTTGCCAACTGTGTAATTTTTGCAACAGATGCCTATTAATCTTTTGTGCCTGGCAGTTTGAGTGTGTGTGGAGAAAGAGAATGGGTGAGTGAAGGAGATGAAAGGCCAGAGATGAGCACAGTGACTGGCCTGCAGATCTCTGCTCCTTCTGATGGGTGTCTTGGCCTCTCGTGAAAATGAGCTCACATCTCATCAGCTGTCCATGACACCAAAGTCCAGGGGCCTCATTTATAAAGGCTGCTCTACATAGAAACCGTTGGTATTTATTAAAAAGATTCTCTGCGTAAAAGTGTGCGTATTCCCTTGCCAACTTTTGACCATTCGTTGAGCTCCCGCAAGGTTTTCCCGACTCAGGGAATGAGCGACACTCTATGGCAACACCACGAAATAAAGCTCAGTCATCAGGAAAACACACATATTACTGTGAAATGCTTGGCACCCAATATATTTAATCAATTATATGTATAAGCATACCTATAGTTGCGAATATAGGCTACTGTAGTCTATGGCATGCAGTTTGATGTAGGTTGAATTACTTATTAAGTTGGTTATATATAGTAGCTGGGTGGAGAGCTAGTCTCTTCACTCAGAAAACCACTGTTACAATGTAACCTACAGCTATCTGTCTGATGCAGAGGGATGTAGCTGAAATCAGAAGACAACCGTAAAAAGGACAAAATCAAAAGGGTTGAAAACTCTCAATAATGACATTGTTATCTGCAACGTGGGCCTAGTTTAGAGCCTTCATGAAGACTGTTATGATTTGTTTTATTATTGCAGTATAATCTTCAGCACAATCTTTTGAATCATTCATCTTAGTTGTGCTTTCTGTATTCTATTGTCTCTCTTCTCCAGTCATCCCTTATCCTCATGACAATAATTTTTCATTAACCCTATCAGCAGATCATATTGATTTTCTTGCCAGTGTTATTATAATTAAAACACTTTTGTGAGGAGACTAAGTCAATGTCAGTGTCTTGTTCAGTGTGAAAGGATGTTGTGTGCTTCCCCTCCCATACACCTCATACATATTCCGAAAATACCAGAGTTTGTTTACCAAGAGAAAAGGCAAGGGTTTGAAAATGACTGCGTCATTGCACTGCCCTGCTGATGAAGTGAGCAGATTGGAAATAGGAAGGTTAATGAGATTGACAAAGTGTCCGTCGAGCGGTTTGAACTCAGATTAAATTGACACACTCTGATTAAAATTAATTGACCTGTGAAATGAGTTTGTCCCTAAACAGTTAAAGCCACTACGAGTAACATGGCATGTTGCCGTCCCCTTTGGACAAAAGCGGTAGTATTTTTACGACGCCCGCTGTCGCAAAGCTGTTTTCTAGCTTGTGCCAGGCGCGCGAGTGTGAACTGAGAAGGGAGCAATATAGTGCATGTCCGTGTGTTGAAAGTGTGAGGACTCTTTTCGGCTCCGTGAGAGTGGTTTTGACACTGCATCAACTAATGCCAGTCACTGCCACACACACCTGATTGCAATGAGTTGATGCAGCAGTGTCACCTAACTACTCTCTCTCACGGAGCTGAAAGATTACGTGTCCGACTCCTCACAGAAAGCGAATGAACGAGAGACGGCAGTTAGTATGGATCACGATGAGGTAATGTGTTTATGTTGTTGACTATTTCAGATAATGGTTATCTGATGATGGTGAAGCAAAGCAAACTTTGTGTTAGTACCAACCGCTCATTCATTTAGGAGTAAACACTGCAGTCTAGTTTCGCTCTCGTGAAATTGTATACACGTTGCTTGGCAACGCCCTGGTCCCGCCCGTAGCCTATATCACTCTCCCTTTTAGCTTTTCTTCATTGCATTTTTTCATTGATGGTTCAGCCCCATTGTCAGTCATTATGACGACAAATAACTGTCTCAAACAAAGCTCCCGCTCCCCTTCCCTCACCTGGAGGGATAGGCTTCTCAATTCACGTTGCTGCGCCACACTGAAATCTGCAACCAATACGGATATGTGACCATAGAGCCTGCACGAGCTTACCGAAAATCGGACTGGGTGTGCGACCAGACCAAAAGCAGTAATAAAAACTATTTAAAAACGTCTTTCTTTGCACTGATGGTCTCGTTTGTTGTTAAAGGTAATTTATGATTATCAGAGGAAACATGAGGCTGTTTAAAAGATATTTAAATGTTACTCGTAGCCGCTTTAAGGATTGATGGATCCGCGGAAGGGTCGAGAGTAGAAGACAATCGTGGATATAAGGTAAATTAACTTAGTTTGGATGGAAGTGAAGGAGCAATATATTAGAGACAGCTCATACCCCTAAATAATGATTATTAGGAGAGTACTCTGGCACATATTGCTCTGCACCATGTACCATCATCATTATTTTCATTTGACTTTATCTCTGATAAAGGCTTTTTCTAAAAATTACTTTTATCTTAAACCTCAACCTGCTCTAAATCATGTTTTTAAATAAATTAGGGTTTGTGTTTTACTGGTTTCTGTGTTTGGACGGAGAGCAGAGTGACAGCAAGCGCAAAGATGCCATGGAATTAGAGGCTTTATTGGAAGAGGTAAACACATGCATTATTGAGCTACAGCAAATTAATATATTTTTTTCTTTTTAGTGATGTGGTACATGACTAAACAGTGAGAGACATGACAAACACACTATTGGGTGGGGGACAAAACTACATGAACACATTTGGGACTAAACAAGCTAGCATAGACGAGACAAAAAAATGTAAAAATTAAAAATTTGTATATTACTCATATATAATCAAGAAATAGAATAAATACATAAATAAACACAAGTGTGTTTTGCAGGAGGTGTTGCATTAAGCTGTCATATGTCACAAGGTCCCGGTCCACACATAACCCGTCCACAGTGAAGATACATCCATCTTGTCCAGAGTGTCCTCATCATGCAAAGAATATTTTGTTTCGGAGTCTATATAATATATTAGTTTAACCTTTTAAGTTGAATTACTGAAATACATCAACTTTTTCCTGATATTCTAATTTATTGAGCAGCCCCTGTACTTCCTCTAGAATAAGAAATCACAATTTTAATTGCAAACACAATAGAAAAACTAGAGTCTAGGAAAAAGCTCCACAAAACAAAAACAGTAGCCAATACATATAATAATCATAATTGACCTCCGAAAGAACAGCTGACCATTAATAAATAACTTAATAAACAATTAATCCTCATCCATGGTTCACAAAATTGCTTACCTACAACTGATACTTCATTATATAACTATTTGGCTGGTATAGCATTTTGAGGTGTTATTCCTATGTGATGGCAAAACTGCCTCTTGTGAATATAGTAAAAGCCCCATGATTTCAACCGTGAAGTAAAACCCATTTTCACATCCCCATTGGCCCCAAATAATTGACTGCAGCTCATAGACTAGAGTGCGGGGCTTATTCACTTTTAATTCAAGCTGATGGAGACTCTAATTGAACAACCATTTAGACAGCAATGAAAACGCTATTTCAATATGAACTCATCAGAACCAGAGTTGAGTATGTATTTTATAAAGGGAAAACAGTTGGTTCTACTGTTGATGAAATGTTTATCAAAAAGACCTTAGCTGCTTTATAACAGTATTTACTCTATGACTTAAGAAGATGCTACAAACCTTGCTGGGTGCAGGGATGTAAAACTCAATGCGCCACACAATTGGTCACCATGCCTCAACAACATAACAAGGAAACTGATGGTAGTAGCGACAATCCAATGAGTGGATATCAGGGCTGCCAAGTTTCACCAAAAGTTTGGAGTGAGATTTTTTGGCCGAGGGACCCAAAACCGTGTCCTCTTTCCCACCCAATCATTTTTGCAAGTGTCCTGCAAGTTCACATATTGTTCATAATAAATCAGAAATAAAAGACAATTGGAAAATGTGATAAAACATAAAAAATCTTATTAAAATAAACAAATTCATGAATTGCAAAGTCGTAGGACAGGTTTTAATTAAACATTGGGTGTGGACATATTGTAAGTGGGGGTCTGGGGTTCCCCCCCAGAAAATTTTGAGCATTAAACACTTAATTTCCTGCATTCTGGTGAATTTTTATGAAGCAATGTGTGCCTTTTCTGTATTCATTTTTATGTAAAGTAAAAGAGAACATTCACGGTTTCGCTGACACAAATTTAATTGAATAGCCTACAATGCATGTGTAGTGCTTTCAAATATCTCCTGTAGCCTATTGTTAAAACATTTGGTTAAACTGTAATAAAGGTAATTATTCTATATGTATTCAACATTGTATGGGTTATCCAATTTCAATTCACCATTATTATATTAAATCTATGACACTTGATGTCTTCTCAGAACATATTTTTCCCACGGTAACCTCTAAGCTTAGTTACTCAATACATTCATTCAATTAATGTTGACAACATTTTAGAACAAAAATGTGTTGGTGTGTCAACCAGCCCAATAACATAATGCAAAACAAGCTTGAATATATCAAGTGAAGTGACTGATTTGAATTAAGGTGTTCTTACCTCTTTGTTCATTTAATACCGGCGTCCTTGTTGTCATTAATTTTCCATATAATTTGAACAAAGGGCGGGACTGGGAGGCGGCGGTCTTTTATTAGTTTTGTAGTGTAACGCAGGGGGGCGTGGCCGTGGTGGTTTGCCAAGTGGCTGCTGCGGCGAGAGGCACCTATTTGCAGACCCATGGGGAAAGTGGAGCTCCACCGGAAGCAGGAAATTCCTTCTTTTTGTTTTACTGCCGGCGTTCACCTAGCGGTGAATAATAACAAGACACAGTTTCCACCGGTTATGGTGTTAGTAGACAGTAAAATAAGTCCGTTTGTTAAGGGTCCCAACGGCCAGGACGGTGGTAAAAAGTAGATGTTGAGGTAGAAGATGAATGAAGCAACGAAGCTTTGTGTACATCTTCCGAAATCCACCATTTCGGAAGATGTACACCATTTAATGTGCCACCACATTAAAATAAACAGCTCATTTTAAAAGTGGGGTGAAAGACAGACACATAAGGTGACAGTTTCCATTCTAGATCCTGATTGATTTACCAGATCCCTTGTCCTCTATTGATCACAGTTTTAATTATTATATAATTTCTATATTCATAAGCTATTGAACGATCGATGCTCGTCTGTGACACCTAACGATCGCGTGCAGCCGCAGAATTACATTTCAACCATGCATAGCCTAAATAGCCTATGTTCAGTGGCACAGACGTTAAAAAAAACTCCTGTTAATAAATAAACAAATAATGAGATACATACAATACAATAGGTTTATAAATCTGAATGTAGAGCATGTTCACGATGTGTAAGGTGGCCGCATATGAACGGCACGAGGACTGAGAAATACGCTACTGATCAGATAAATGATCGGTCAAACGTAAAATCATCAGGAAATGATAAAAACATCCCGATGGAGATTTCTATGGAGTGATTTTGCTTTAAACTGTACAGGGTCGCGTTGCGGCAGTGACTCTTTCTTCAGTCGGAGCTGCAGCGTAAAGTGAAAACAAACTCAGAGTAGGTTACAATTCTGACCAATGAAATGAGTTCGGGGCGTGGCTTCCGGTGGAGCTCCTTTTCTCCATGGGTCTGCAAATAGGTACTCTTGGCTGCGGCTACGGGCTGCACACGGCCATGGAAATTGTCCATGCCATGGACCTATAAAGAAACCGTGCGTGCAGAAAGCATGGCAGAAAGAGGATGTCACGGAACTCAGTCCGTTTAGCTTTTCAAAATAAGACTTTCAAAGTAAAAGTACCAAAAAATATATATATATTACGGGGATTCATTTCTCTGCGTGAGAAATTGGAGGTGTGGCGTGTGAGCGTGTGAACTGGTTGATATGCGTGTGTCTCACGGCCAAAGCGTGAGACTTGGCCGCTCTGGTGGATATCATAGCCGCAAGACCATGACCGGAGTGTTGTGGATGGATTTTATAACAGATAATGTTCTGCTTGGAAATACTTTACTGAGTGTTTCCTCGAAGCCTTTACTGCTTGACTAAATTTAGAGTCAGACAGGTTAATGGCCTACGGCAGGGATTGTGTTTAAAATAATCCCTTACGAGCCCCAGGTTTAATTTTGATTTATTTGTTCTAGTCAACATAGTCCACTTTGGTATCTTGGTATATATTTTTTCCATCCCAAATGGATTGGATTGAAAGATTATCAACATTGAACTACAGGGGCAAAATGTACCCACACATCCAGTATACAAAATATGCATCAAAAGAATGTGGAAAGACGCAGAAAACCTAGAAACGTCATGCTTCTTATGATTTTTTTTAGGAGCTTTAATCTTATTATTAAATCAAATACAATCATTGGCAACTCAGGGGGTGGGGAACAAGCCAAACACAACATTGACATATTATCACCAAAATGTTATGGCAGGCAAATGATGGCAAATATGTTAACAGCAAATGTGCTGACACAGAGCAACATTAGTATTCATTAAGTATTCCTCCGTGTATCTCACTTTTGTTATGAGACAGAGAGAGAGAGAGAGAGACAAACGGTAGGCTATACAGCTGTCTATAAACAGGCATAAAAGTGTCATATAAGTATGCGATTAATTTAGATTAATTAATCTCAGAGCCAGTAATTATTAGATTAAATGTTTTAATCGCTTGACAGCCCTAATTAAGAGTCATAGTTCAGGCCACCTGGTGAATGTACCTCTGACATTCAGTCTTTTTCCCCCCGAACAACTCCTATAGCTAAATGCTGGCTCTTTGGCAGCTAAATGCTCCATCAAGTGCACCAGCATGTAGCTAAGACCCCGTTTCCACCTGGCTTTAACATGTGGTTTTTGTGATCCGATCACATGAATACAGCTCTAACTACAGGTGAGAACACTCTCAAGACGCATTGAGATCGGATCACAAAAACCACATTCGGAGGTGGTTTACGTCGCTTGTGTCCGATGTGTTCGCATTCATTTGGTAGTGGAAA
This sequence comes from Hyperoplus immaculatus, assembly GCA_949357725.1. NCBI lineage: Eukaryota > Metazoa > Chordata > Actinopteri > Uranoscopiformes > Ammodytidae > Hyperoplus > Hyperoplus immaculatus. Next base: position 2,358,909 of record OX442360.1, read on the forward strand.
CAAGAATGTGGTTTGTGTCCACATTAGGGACCTCCTACTCAACTGCTGCCCCCTGCCTGGGCGGAAATACGTTGAAAATGCATCGCTGGCGTTCATCCAGCTTTTATAGAAGCCTCATGAACGAGTTGCAAATGACAAGCTTACTCCTCTGTTTTCATTTCACTGCGTAAATCTGAAAACACGGAAATCGCTGCTATTGACTGGAGAGCTGCAAGGCAACGACTTCCTGTTCTTATCTGCTTAAGAATAAAAGTCAACTCTCGTTTGGGTAGTAACAGGCTTTTAATGTGAAGGCGCACAGGAAATATTCTGTTCGCATACAGTATCTTAACTTCATACAGAAAGCCGCCCGTGTAGCCTACTGGTGGTGGTGACAAGAGTGTAGCAGACGTTAGAAAAGCCGCCCGGCAAACACACATCTTTCACCAGCCAAAGAGGCGTAATAACTTACTCGCCTAAGAGTTTTTACTTTTATATACCATCTATGATATTTCCCGCATTTTGGCAAGGAGGCGCGAAGCAGTGTTGTGCATCGCGCCTCCTTGTCTAAATGAGACGGTAGCATATCTCGTCAACCTAGACTGGTAATTATCTTCGCATGTAATGCATTTTAATAGCAAATGCGATTAAAACTGTGGCACTGTACAGCCCTGTATGTTTACTTGTTTGAACCCCACCGGTTAAAACCCGCAATGCAAACGGAAATGATGAACGTGTTGATTTAAATACAGCGCGGGTAAATGGAATCCGATCACAAGTAGACAGAGAAGTCTCATTTGAAAATACAAGTGGGAACACACGGACTGAGAGCTGTCCACTTGTAACCAGATTCAAAAAGTCAGATGTTAATGCCAGGTGGAAACAGGGTTCAGTTATATTATATATGCCACATTTGAGAAAATTAAATTGCTGTTTTGTTTTTATGTAAGATTCAATGCACAAAGGAGAGTGCAGGTTATGCTATGATTGACTGACAATAAAATAATTGAAAGAGAGAAAGTGTTTTTTCCTTTGTTTTTCTGTTACTTTTTTGTGAGATGGCTATTCACTAGTCAAAGCTAGGTAGGTAAAACTGAATAAAATCATCTTTGAATGTAGTCATGTAAATAACCAAGGAAAACAACAATGTTTAATTTCTGTTCATCAAATAAAACCTTAATATGTTAACCATTTGGGCTCTATTAGACCTTATTAGGGCATTTTTTAAGTTGAAATATTTTTTTCTTAGGTCCTAAAGAGATGAGTGATGACAAATATTTTTGGTAACTTATTATCCACTCTTGCCTGTTTAAGGGTTAAGATGATAGAGGAACCTTTTTTAATTTATTTTTAATAAGTGAAGTTGGGATATTATGTAACATTTTAATAATATAATGTGACAATCTCTTTGGAAAGACGAAATCTCTTTTGGACAGATTTGGAAAGAGGGCAAAGATGGGAAGACATGCAGAGAACTGACCTGGGTCCGCTGCGAGACCTGGGCCTCTAGGGGGACGCTAACCACTGTGCCACGAGCTTCTCCCTTCCTAATCCTTTTTGACGTGTATTTAATATAAAACCGTACAATCCCATCATAGGTATTTGTTTAAACTAGTGCTGTCAGGTGATTTATCGCATTAATGTCATAGTTAACTCGCGTTATCTATTCTAAATGTCCCTTGATGTCTTTTTGTCCCATTATTTTTTCACATTTTATTACTCTTATCCCATATCCCATTCCAATTCAGTGCAAATAGCCCACAATGTAAATCTTGCTTCGGCGAAAAAGTCACTAATTGCACCAGAAAAAAAAGCTAAATTTGTCGCTTGTCGCTGTTTTGAAAAAAAAAGTCGCCAGGGGGGCTGAAAAGTCGCTAAATATAGCGACAAAATCGCTAAATTGGCAACACTGGCGCAGCAAGGCTGGTAAGTGCTAGGTTCCGGTTTCTGCTTCAAAATAAAAGTCAAAATTGACTTGACGTTTTGCCAGTTGAATTATTTTTATATGAAGTCACGCTGTAGGAAATGTTCGGTTTGAATCAACAGTAACTTAAAGAGATCCTATTATACTACTTTTCTGGTAATAATTTTTTGTTAAAAACTGCTATGGAGTAACCTGACACGAATCACATCACAAAAAACTATGTAGATTTTCGGGACACTCTTCCTCTTACCCTAGCGCAGTGCTTCTCAAATGGTGGGGCGCGCCCCCCTGGGGGGGCGCTGTGAGTTGGCGCGGGCTGCCTTGATTTCCAACTGACCAAAATAAATATATATATTTTTTTTTAAGTGCTAGCAAGAGTGATGTGTTCTTGTGTATGGTCATGACCGCGATTTGCAGTAAATAAATGTCCATATGTGTCTCCAAGTGTCTCTATTTAAAAAGAAATCAAGCAAGTAGACTAATAATAACATTAATGAATTATTGGTTATCGCATCACAGAAGGCCTATTGGCCTATAATAATAATAAAAAAACACCACCTTAACTATGTTTACAGTTTAAAAATGTTTTGAATGAAATGCAAACCTCAGTGAATCATTTGCTCTTGTTTCTCTCTCCTGAGATTCACACACACTGAGTAGTCTTGTTTAAATGTTACACATTGAGCTAATAAACTGAACTTTGATTTTTTTTTGCTGCAGAAGTTATCTCAGCTAATTTTTGTAATCTAATTTGATAATACGGTGATAGTATGCAGAATGCTCGTGCCAGAAACTCATACAGTGGTTTTGTACAGATAAATAAATAAATAATAACAGGTTCTCAATAGTATTTCAATTTAGGGGGGGCGGCGGGGGGCGCTAAAAAAATTCTGTCTCCTAGGGGGGGCATGACAGAAAATAATTGAGAACCACTGCCCTAGCGAGCACAGCAGTCTCTTCCTACACACTGCTTTGAGCTTCTCCGCCCCTCCCCCCCTGCTGCAAACCCCACTCCGTTGTGATTGGTTATTCCTTCCAGCAGCGGGAAATTTTCAGGAAGGTGCCCAGAGGAAAGGCAGATTCAAAATAAGATCTCTTCTTTGTCCAGCGTTTTTCTCCTAGACATACTTCAGCTCAATTAAAGATCAAAAGGAGATTTTGGCTATTTTCTCATACTTCTTAAATGTATCTCCTGAGAAATAACCCACTCCTTGTCTCAGCCTGAGCCTAACCTAAGTTCTTAAAAATATATTTTTTCTCTCACACTGGACTGATCTTTACTTCTAAAAATACGTCTGAAATAAACATCTCTTGAGATAACTGTGAGATCCTACAAAACACTTGATTATAAATAAGCATGCATTATAACTGGAATTTGTCTCAAAATCTAGTCTCCACTAAATTTTTTTTTCTGTTCTCAGAGTTGTCTCACTTTCACCAAAAAGAGTCCAAACAAGATCTTCAGATACACTTGATTTTCTCATTTATTAACAACTAACATTTTCTAATAAACAAACATTTGATTTCAAGTTCCAGATTAAAACAAATGTTGTCAATAGTTTGTCACATAACCATTCCATTAATTCAGGTTCATATCTGTGTCCATTTAGGCATTTGCAGGTAAATTGCCATATGAGGAGGAAACCCCCGATAAGAAGTGTTGTGTGTGTGTGTGTGTGTGACTGTGTGCGTGCGTGCATGCGTTTTCGTGTGGAAAGATTATTTGTCAAGGAAAGAAGAAACTTGTCTTGGTTGTATTGTTATAAGTGATCTAAATGGAGCTTTTTGTAAAGCACTTGATTGAAGGACAGCCTGCCTAATATGTTTTTATAAACATTAGACATTTGGTGGTTGGTCCAGGTTTGATATGGATGGTGCATCTGGTGAGCTGTTGATGTGAATCTAGCGACCAACAGCACTAAGGTTTCTGTCACTGCTTTGATTATGCCTCGATCATTTCGTCTGAGCAGCAGAGTTCGGTTCGGCACGGTTCCGCAGGGTCACTCTACTATATTTGGTATGTTTCCACTACCGACAGTAGGAAGGGTTAATAGGCAGGGTTTATGCTGGACGGTGAAAGCCACGGTCAGAATGGGGATATGGGTTAGAGACATTCACGGCGCGGGCCATCATTGTGGCAGTGGGACACAGTGTAGCCCACTGATTTATCCAATTATTATTAGAACTTCACAAATAAAAATGCTTTTTTTTTTTTCAGGCTACATTTTTTGTTTGTCTTGTTTCCCATTTTTTTGTGTAAAGGGAGACATGATAATAAAAATAACAATAAGAGGCAATCAATTCATATTTTACAGGCTTAGCTACATTTTAAATAAAATTGTCAGTTTACCGATGTGTTTAAATTAAAAAAAGTATTAAAACATGAAATCATATGCTACTTGTTTTTAATGTTTTGATTTCTAAACATATAGATTGAATGGAAGATATAGGCTACAGTATTCTCCCTGTCCCGGTCTTGCCAGTTTTTTTTTAGGCCTATAGGCTACCATGCAAGGCTCTCCAGCATTTTTCCCGGACTGATCACCTGTTTTTCGACCCTTGTTTGTCCCTGACCTGTCTTCAATTTGTGACAATTAAGTCATTACCCGGTCCTGGAAATGGAGGTAAGTCCCCCCTCATATCAAATAGTGTGAATGTGTGGTAAAGCCTATTTAATAAAACAGATAGGCTATAGGCTAAATGAAAGAGTAAACACACATTCTGGTTGGTATTGTCTTTGGATTGAACTTTTGGTCACTATTTTTTTTTTTAATAATTCAGAGACTTTATTTTGAAAAAAAACAGGTTAATTTGACTTTGACTGTGACTTTTATTCTGAAGTGATGACGTAAAGTAGTAACGAGGGTTAACGGTTGAGCAGACATTTTGAAAGTGGAGACCCGACCGGACCCGACACAAGTGATAAGGAGAAAAACACGGACATAAAAAAATAATTTATTTCTCAAGTCGTCACACATTTGGTGAGTCTGCAATGCTCTTGCATTTTATAAGAAACTATTCCGGACATAATTTGAATGTATCATTAGGGTGTAGTAGTGTGCGAGACAGGACACGTGAGAGCGGGAGAAAAGCTAAAATTAGCTAGTTAGCTTACTTCAATATGCAAACAAACTTAATAAAAACGTAATACGACATGCCTTTCACAAATACACATTACTTTCTTTAAAGCCACGACTCTTGTCTGTCTATACGAGCTGTTTTGGTGAAAAAGTATTGAGTAATTTTCAATATCGAGACAAAACTCTTAACTAATGTATGCTGAATGCTAGGCTAATGTTAGCCTTCTGCTGTAGGCTAACCATAGGCTAACCCTCACGGACGGGAAAAAACACCTCAATATTGAAAATTACTCAATAATTTTTCACAAAAACAGCTCGTATAGACAGACAAGAGTCGTGGCTTTAAAGAAAGTAAAGTTTTTTTGTTAAATGGATGTTCGATTACGTTTTATTTAAGTTTGTTTGCAGAAGACAGGTCTCCTTCAATACAAAGTGAATGGAACGGTTTTCAACGGTTTCCCCCACGATGAGTCCGACCCGGTCCGACCGGACAAAAACACCTCAATATTGAAAACTACTCAATTATTTTTCACAAAAACAGCTCATATAGACAAACAAGAGTCGTGGCTTTCAAGAAAGTAACGTTTTTTTCTTAAATGGATGTTTGATTAAATTTTTATTAAGTTTGTTTGCAGAAGACAGGTCTCCTTCAATACAAAGTGGATGGAGCGCTGTTCAATGTTTTCCCCCACGATGGGCGTGGCCTATTTCATGCACTGTCTCTATGGTGTGGAGGCACTTCTTTGCAGCTGTTTACCTGACGTTATTTCATTACAGAAAACACCGCCGAGGAACCTGCCTCTGTATTTTATTGGAATAATCAGTATTTACATATAGAATGGGAAAAAACATGGTTATTACCCAGGAAATTTTTTGTCTCAAATAAGGTGCGAGAGGTGTCTTTGAAACTATTGCACAGATGTTACCCTGTTAATTCTGTTATTGTAAGATATATGTTAGATGTTGATCCTCTCTGCTCATTTTGTCACGTCACAGATGAAACAACACAACATCTTTTTTGGGAATGTTCCTTTAGTCAAACTCTGTGGCATGAAATTAACCTCTTTTTGAACAGAAAGTTAGATATACGACTCAAACTCAAAATTGATTTTATTTTATTTTGTATTTTTGAAAATATATTTTCTGTTAAAAAATTGTTTGTTATTAATCTTATGTTATTATTAGCTAAATTCTATATACACACCACCAAATTTGGAAATCAGAAACCTAGTTTTATTGTCTTCATTACTTACTTTAATGCCTACCTGGACACGCTTAAGTAGGGTGATATCAGGTAAAATGGGCCACTTTTTGGTAAATCGTTTGGGACAATAATACAACAACATATATGCCTTTTCCATGTGTTTTTATGATTACTTATGACTGTTTTTTATATTTTTGTGTTGAAATTATGTAATTTAATATAATTATTTCAGCCCTACAGTTCTTAAAACATCAGCTGTGCCAACTTTTTTTGCACGAGCAGTTTCAGGTAAAATGGGCCAGCTGTTCAGGTTAAATGGGCCAGTGAAACTGCAAAGGGAAATAGTAATTTATCATCAATTTTAATTTTTAATTTCCACTGATGCGTCTTTGCAGTGTGGATCGCGGAACACCCCATGCTCTTGATAAGAGGTGCACACTCACTTTCTTCACTCCCTCCATGTATTCATCTAAGGCCTCCTTCATCCTCTCCTCTTTCCACAGATTGTAATTGTTTGGCCTTCCTTTCCCTCCCTGTTTTATCTTTGTATCCTTTCCTCTCTGGACCTTGCTCCTCCTCTCTTTTCTCTCTTTCTGTCTCCTCTCATTTCCTCTGCATTCCTTTCTCCTCACCTGTTCTCTCACTTCCTGTCTCCTCTCTCATCCTTCCTCCTCCTCTCACTTACTCTCTCTTTCCTTCTCCCTCTCTCCTCTCCTCTCGCTTCCTTCTCGTTTGCCATACTCGCTGTAAATAAAATATCTACTACCATTATTACTGTTGTGGGGGTCATGGTGTGATACAAACACACACCCACACACACACCCTCACACACTCAAACACATGTGTATGTGTGTTTGCGAGTGACACAGATGATGGCCCATTTTAGCTGAAACCTTGTTGCCCATTTTACCTCAGTGGGTTAAGGTAAATTGGGCCACCAAGAAAAACATCACTTTTTCAAAAAATATGTTCATATACCAAACTAACAACATTATTTATGATTGATGCCATCAAGACAGATATTATGCATAGTTTTTTTATGTGCATGTTTTTTTTTTTTATAGATTTATCATCCTTATAATAGTTTAGTTAGATTTGGTATGCCAGGCTACTTACCATGCAGCTTTCTGGTGCAGTCTTGTTTACCATAGCAACCATTAAGCAATCAAATACCCTGTTACTTGTCAAGCACAGTTATGACAACAGTTTGAAATCCTTTGCAGTCATTGGCTCTAAATCCCAGAGGGGCTGGGACCCCCAAACCTTAAATGGCCCATTTTACCTGATGGCCCATTTTACCTGATATCACCCTATTGCAACAACTGCAAAGCTGTGAAAACCAAAGCTATTTGTAATGAGTTTAATCTGTAATGCACTATGTTTTGATGTTTGCCTCGGGCGCTCTTGTGATTGAACAGATCGTTTGTTTTTGTAAATAAAATTTCTAATAAAAAAAAAAAAAAAAAAAAAGGAGACGTTCTCATGGACCTATAAAGAGGACGTTCTGCTGTGTTGAGGTATGTTGTGCTTTTTGTAACTAGCAAACTAGCTTGCTTATTTTGTTAGCTAATAGGCATTCACTCTGAATGTTACTTTTCAGCAGCATAGCAGTCAGATTTTAAGAGAATGACAGAGACAGTGAATTAAACTTTAAATATGTGTTTCCTTACATAATTTCTGATCTACAAGATGGTCAATTAAAGTCGCGGATACAGATTTCTAAAAACGTTTTTTTAGTGCATTCAAAGTGAACAATGTGTATGTACTGGTATAACTACAGATGTGTGGTAGCAACCAGTTAATGATCAGGGCTAGCATGACTAGCAGCAGAACTAACGTAAGAATCCTCTTCACTACATTATGTTGGGTGCATATAAAAAAGTGGATATTTTCGCAGTTTTTTTTGACTGTTGGGACTTTGCTCCGTTTATAATTTACTTGCCATTTGGACTTTGTGTGGCAGTGGCAAGTTATTGTGTTTGTCTGCAAACAACGCAGTAGAAAGAGAAACGTGCACAGAAAATATATATATAATAATTATGTTAGGGTTTGGCGCTATTTAGAATAAAATTAAAAACAACTTGAAATTCAGGGGGGACACACACTAGTATTAATGTGTTATTTCTCATCATGACACTTAATTTGGGTAGGAAAAGCAAATCTTTCATGTTAAACCTTTTCTTTCCCATGAGAACTGAAATGTCAGGAATGATAAAGTCTTGTATTAGTGTAAGGGGTACTAATACAGAGATACACAACACAAATTACAGAATATTCACATCATAGGATACATTTATTCCCATCAAGAAATACTTACACTGTCTAATGAACATATTTATATAAATTTAAATTGCCTTTGTCTATTCTGCATGAGGTACACCATGAAAAAGGGCAGAGAAGAAAATCCCCTCGAAGAGCAAGGACCTACCAAAACTGCCTGCGTGCACCAGTCCCTAGGATGAAAGAATTGGAAGAAGAGCCTCAAATTGACACGGGGTAGGTCACGAATGTTTGTTTCTCAATATGTTGTGAATGGTTTACTGTAACATATTTTATTACACTGTTGTGTTACTCAAACTACTGTCTTCATATTTACTTTTTGTTTAGTTACCATAAAATTAAATTCTGCCAGAAATTAATCCATAAATCAGGATTTTTATAGTGTACCTTTCATATGCTCGTCTGTTTTGGACTGAATTATAAAAAGAATATCGGTAAATATACCATATAGCGGCACATCGCCATTAGGGGTGTGAACGTGTACAAAAATGTCTAACCGTGTACACAACGGATTTTTTTTCGTGTACACGGTTAACCGTGACGTCATTGTCCTTGTGCGCGCCGTCTTGTAGGCGCGCGTGTTCGTTCACCTGTAAACACACAGTTTACATGAACCACGCTCGTGTTTATATAGGCTACTATCTATGGTTTACACACCTCTTTTAATAGGTCCATGGCGCACACACACACATAGCCTACACACACACTCACATGTTCGCCTGTCATGTGTTTGCCGTAATTATCGCCTTTCATTAATTTCCTGATTTAATATAGCCTATCGCACATTTCTACATGTCCACGTTTATGCAGGTTTAACAGGTGTTTTAAAGTTCGGGCTACTTACGCGCATAGTTCACGTCAACCGGGTAACTTTAATCTTTAGGTTATCTTTCATCACTCTTCCGTGAGTCGAGCCCCAGCACGGCGACTCCCCGTGTGTGTGCGCGCGCCAATACACACACTCACTCACACACACTCGCCGAGGGACAGACAGATTTGGCAGACTAGTTTTTGTCATCCCCAATTAGTTTATTAGTGATGTAAATGTCATGGTCCGTCTTGTCCTGTCTTGGTTTTTGTGGTTTCCTGTTTTATTTTGGTATCTCTGTCTTGTTTCCTCCCCATGTCCTGTCTAGCTTCCCTCTTGTTGATTGCTGTTCCCTTCCCTGATGTGTTTCACCTGTGTCTCGTTATGTCTTGTATATATACTCCTTGTGTTCCTTTGTTCCTTGTCTGTGCATTATGGTTTGTCCTGTCGTTGTTGGTGAGTCTCGTCCTGTGTTTCTTGTGTACTGCGCTCTCTGTGTTATTTTTGCCTTTTGGCCTTTTTGCCTTGGGAGTTTCTTTGTATTTTTTGAGCCTTAATAAACTACCCTTCACATTTTACGTTCTGCATTTGGGTCCTGCTTGCCTGCCTGTCTGCCTCACCATAACAGAATGCACAGACCAGAAAGGGACCCAGCAGACGCTCTTTTTTGCCATGAGCTGGAGGACATGCTATCTTTTATTATCAGTGCCATGGACGGCTGGGGGAACATTCCCAGTAGGAAGGAGCAGGGGTATGTGTTGGGGCGTACTTACAAGGCTGTCGCTGCTAAGCCCGAGTTGGAGGGCGCCTTACCCGAGTGGGCAGTCGAGCTTCTCAACCCCACAGTTTTTTGGCCTGAGAGCTACATGCCACTGCCACCGGACTTTTGCAACCGTCCTAAGCCTCCACGCTCCAGCCTCCAGCCACTGCCTCCGGTTTCCTGCTCCCAGCCTCAGCCCCCGGTCTCCAGCTTCAAGCCTCAGCCCCCGAGTCCCAGCTACCAGCCGTCTCCGGCCTTAAGGACTATCAGAGTGGGGGTGGTGAGTTTGGATTGCCATCCATTCTGCGGATGCTCTCCAGCTCCCGAGTTGGCCCCGGCCTCCAGCAGCAAACTCCAGTCCCCGGCCTCCAGCAGCAAGCCCAAGGCCCTGGTCTCCAGCAGCAAGCCCAAGGCCCCGGTCTCCAGCAGCAAGCCCCAGGCCCCGGTCTCCAGCAGCAAGCCCCAGGCCCCGGTCTCCAGTAACGAGCCCCAGGCCCTGGCTTCCAGTAACAAGCCCCAGGCCCCGGTCTCCAGTAACAAGCCCCAGGCCCTGGCTTCCAGTAACAAGGCCCAGGCTCTGGCTTCCAGTAACAAGCTTCAGGCCCCGGGTCCCTGCAACCAGTCTGCTAGCTACCAACCCCAGCAGGCTAACTACCAGCCCCAGCATGCTAGCAGTCAGGCCTGCTTTCTTCGCCTTCCAGAGGGGGACCGGCCGCTTCGCCTTCCTGAGGGGGATCGCCCTCCGCTCCTGCCCGAGGGGGACCGCCCTTCAGGCCTGCCAGGGGATGCCTGTTTTCTTCGCCTTCCTGAGGGGGACCGGCCGCTTCGCCTTCCTGAAGGGGACCGCCCTCTGTTCCTGTCCGAGGGGCCTCCTCCTCCGTTCCTGCTTGAGGGGCCCAGCTCCCAGTTGCCTCCCGAGGGGCCCAGTCCCCAGTTGCCTCCCGAGGAGCCCAGTCCCCAGTTGCCTCCCGAGGGGCCCAGCCCCGTGTTGCCTCCCGAGGGGCCCAGCCCCGTGTTGCCTCCCGAGTGGCCCAGCCCCCTATCCCTGCCTGAGGGGTCCAGCCCCCTATCCCTGCCTGAGGGGTCCTGCCCCCTATCCCTGCCTGAGGGTTCCTGCCCCCTATCCCTGCCTGAGGGGTCCTGCCCCCTATTCCTGCTCGAGGGGGACCGCCCTTCGCCTCGCCGGCCTCCAGAAGGGGGATGTCGCCCTCGCCGCCGGCCTCCAGAAGGGGGATGTCGCCCTCGCCGCCGGCCTCCAGAAGGGGGATGTCGCCCTCGCCGCCGGCCTCCAGAAGGGGGGGTGTCGCCTTCGCCGCCGGCCTCCAGAAGGGGGGTGTCGCCTTCGCCGCCGGCCTCCAGAAGGGGGGTGTCGCCTTCGCCGCCGGCCTCCAGAAGGGGGATGTCGCCCTCGCCGCCGGCCTCCAGAAGGGGGGGGTGTCGCCTTCGCCGCCGGCCTCCAGAAGGGGGATGTCGACCACGCCGCCGGCCTCCAGAAGGGGGATGTCGACCTCGCCGCCGGCCTCCAGAAGGGGGATGTCGCCCTCACCGCCGGTCTCCAGAAGGGTTCCCTCGCCTTCATCTTCGTCGCCACCGGCCTCCTGAGTGGTTCCGCCCTTGCTGTCCTCCAGAAGGGGTTCCTCGTCTTCGTCGCTGCAGGCCTCCAGAGGGACTGAGCCCTCACCGTCCAGGCCGTCCGCCTGAAGCTCCCTGCCGTGTCCCTGCTTACCCCCCAGGCCGGCCGCCTGACGCTCCCTGTCGTGTCCCTGCTTTCCCCCCAGGTCGGCCGCCGGAAATCCCTCCAATCTGCCCCACTCCAGTTCCCTGACCAGCCGGTCACCCCCGTGCTCTGCCCCAGGCCATGTTTTTTTTTTTTGTTTCCCTCCTCCTGGCTCCCCTCCACCCACCCTGGTTGGGTTTGACTTTTTTTTTCTTCCAGTGTGGTCGCCTGGAAGTCGACCTTTTAGGGGGGGGGGGGGGTACTGTCATGGTCCCAATTAGTTTATTAGTGATGAAAATGTCATGGTCCGTCTTGTCCTGTCTTGGTTTTTGTGGTTTCCTGTTTTATTTTGGTATCTCTGTCTTGTTTCCTCCCCATGTCCTGTCTAGCTTCCCTCTTGTTGATTGCTGTTCCCTTCCCTGATGTGTTTCACCTGTGTCTCGTTATGTCTTGTGTATATATATACTCCTTGTGTTCCTTGTCTGTGCATTATGGTTTGTCCTGTCGTTGTTGGTGAGTCTCGTCCTGTGTTTCTTGTGTACTGCGCTCTCTGTTATTTTTGCCTTTTCGCCTTTTGGCCTTTTTGCCTTGGGAGTTTCTTTGTATTTTTTGAGCCTTAATAAACTACCCTTCACATTTTACGTTCTGCATTTGGGTCCTGCTTGCCTGCCTGTCTGCCTCACCATAACAGTAAAATCAAATTGTGTCTCCAGAACATAATTGAAAACTTTGAAAAAAAGAAAATTTTAAATTCGAAGATTTTTCGTTTATTGATTTTTCCTAAACGGTTATGATTTACTAAACAGTTACACGTGCACAACCCTAATCGCCATAGAGGTGATATGGTGAAAAGCCTGTACCCTTGTAATGCATAAAAAGAACAGCAAACATTGTTTTACTTTTTCGTCTATCTCAGAAGTAGTTGTCCCAGTAAAACACAGGGATATCTGTAGAATTAAATCTGTCATTGAGTCGAGCAGGAAAGGATTTACAGCCCTGAATATAGCATAACTGATGTGGTAAACTATAGCCTGTGTACTATGTTCTCAGGAGCAACAATGCACTCCACTGTTAGGCCTATTTGTAAGAAGTCAAACATGTATCTTGATATGGCATACTGTATAACTGTCGGTGTGTGCATTTCAGTAATGGATGGAAAATGATGTGCACATCTCTATATGTTAGTCTTTTTCATTAACATTTGCTGTTCACTTGGTCCTGTTTTCCCATTACTTAATCTTTTTTCGTTTTATTTCTTTCATTCGCAGCTTACGTGATGCGTTTCTCCTCGGTTGATAGTTGGAAACCAGTGGAGTTACTGATATTGCTGATACTCATCGGACATCGAACTGAAGCCAAAGATGATCCAAATTTGTGAAAGTTGCCATGTGTTTTTAGGACACCAGCGCCTGCTGCTTGTGTCGGCAGCATTTGTTGTACATTTATTTTTGAGCTCCAGGGAAATCTGACCTGTAAATAAGCATCAATGGGATAGCTCAGTGATTTTGGACATAGCCTCATTTCCAAGTAAGCCAGTGTGGTGTTTTCAACCAATTTCATTCAGTCCTTCTAGTTGCAGAGTTCACTGTTGCTAGGTTAGCGCAAGTCAACAGTTGTGTCTAGCCTGCAGAAAAAGTCTTACCCACTCAGAGGCAAATAAATTGTAACGCTAGACTATTGATGTAAATGTCTGTTCTGATAGAATAATGTTAGAAATTAAACCAACCTTGCATGGCATTGCATTTTTAAGGACTTGCTGTCTCAGCAGCAGCGGTATATGTCCTATGTCCTGGTAGTAGGCTGTGGCGGACCGATATTACCCAGGGTAATTGATTTGCCTCGGGTGTACAGTGACGGTAAGACTGTTTTTATTAGCAGGCTAGCAACAACTGTTGACTTGCGCTAGACTAGCACCAGCGAACCTTGCAACTAGAAGGACTGAATGAAATTTGTTAAAAAGAAATGTTAAAAAGAAAATGTCTCCAATGATAAATAAAACATTTGGAAATGAAGCCCTATGTCCAAAATTCCAAACTACCCCTTTGAGTGCAAGTTCAGTGCAGCATACTACTGGCTGCACCAAGGTAGAATTTCGCAACAAGCATGTCTCCGTGAAACTCTATCCTTTTTTATAATAACCATATAAAAATAGCGTTATGCACACTGATGGTCTCCTTTGCTGTTAATTCTCATTTATAATCATCAGAAAAGATTTGACTGTTTTTATAGAAATGTAAAAGTTAATTGTGGCAGATCCAAAGGGCTTTTTGTTTTCTCGATTATTACAGTCTTGCACAATGGTTTCAATACAGAAGAAAATGTTTCAATATTGCAATAAATGGCTTCCAAGGGTTAAAAAGCTTTTTGCATTTATGTATTTATTTTTGCTCTTTTAAATTTGAACTGACGTCTTGATTAAGCGTTTATTAGACAATATTTAATTTTAACAGGTCCAATTCCTCCAAAGAAGATGATTTCTGAGACAACGAAAAGACTATTTTGAGCAGCAGAATTCATCCAGGCACTGTCCTATGTGTTTCTTAAATGACTTCCCCCACACCATTTATCAGACATATATAAGACATTCAGTATGCCAAAGTGAGACAATATTGAGATCTGAATTAAGCAAGCCCCTTTCTCTTATTTGCTTCTAAGGGTCTTAGGGAGAACATTTTAAGACATTCTTTATACCAAAGTGAGACAATATTGAGATCTGAATTAAGCAAGCCCCTTTCTCTTATTTGTCTATTAATTGCTCCTAAGGGTCTTAGGGAGAAAACTCTAAGAACTGAATGAGCGTGGCAAAAGATCTCCACCTTTTCTTGTGTTTCTCAACTAGACAGGTTAAGTTCTTAGACTGATATATTAATTTGCTCCTCTTTTCTCCTAGTGGGGTTTTAGGAGAAATGGTTAAGAATACAGTAAGCTCCAAATAAGAAGATGACTTATTTCTGATAAGACAAAGAAAACACTATTGTGAGAAGCAGATTTTTCCTCTGGGTGGGGGCAATGCAGCTGGAGCTTGCCTGAGCAGCATTACCATACATGGAAACATGACACGAGCGTGACAGAAACTACCCGGAAATTTGAACAAGTTCGGCTGGACCGGCTGCCATAGTTTTTAGTGCTCTGCACAGCCACCCCAGACGGTCAGCAGGGAATACGTCGAAATACATGTACGTAATTATTTGATACTCTAGTATGGTTAAACATGACTATAAATCATTATAAGAATGTTTATAGGTCATAAAAGTCAAATAGTATCATAGGTCCTCTTTAACTTAGAGCTACATGTATAGTTTGTGGTGGTGTAGTGTTTCTAACATTACTAGTTGTTGGAAGCCGTTAATAACGCATTAAACTGACAGCACTAGTTTAAACTGATAAAATGTATTGTTTTTGTAAATATACGCAATTTATTTATTTTTTAACATATTTTTTGTCATTTTTCATGCTTTATTGACAGTGTGATGAGACAGAGGTGAAATGGGGCAGAGAGGGGAGTGACAAGCAGAGAATGACCCGGGTGGGAATCGAAACCGGGTCTGCTGCTGGGCCCGGCCCGGGGGGGGGGGGGGGGCGCCCTACCTACTGAGCTAAGGGCGCCCCCAATATACACACATTTTAAATGTTGTGTCTGCAAAACGTTTCAAAAAAGTTGGGACGGGCATGTTTACCGCTGTGTTACATCACCCTTTCTTTTAACAACACTGAGTAAGCGTTTGGGAACTGAGGACATTAATTGTTGACATTTGAAAGACATTTTTTACCATTCTTGCTTGAAATACAACTTTAGAAGCTCAACATTCCGGGGTCTCCATTGTGATATTTTTTTCTTCATTATTTATTTATTTATTTATTTATTTATTTATTTATTATTCTTTCGGACAATTCCACACAATACACAATTTTCTCTTGCAAATATTCATACATCATACTTTGTGTTGTCCGAAGGGAGACGGAAGAAGCCAAAGGCTTATCAGGTCCCGCCCCCATAAATCAGTTATCAGTTTGCCTACTGTTAGAAAAGGAGCACGGACGACGCCATCACCACAGTACTACCCCCTGAGTAACACCTATGTAAGGCTACTGCTCATTGATTTCAGCTCGGCATTCAACACAATCATCCCCTCCAAACTAATCAATAAGCTCAGTGACCTTGGCAACGAATCCCACCTACGCAATTTGATACTGGACCTTCTGAACAACAGACATATACTGTATATATATAAAACTGATGTTTGCTCTCTGGTTAGACCCACCTAAAAAAATGTGCACTGTTACTTGTTATTGTGTAATGACAATAAAGTTAATCTAATCTAACAAAGTGAATCGGGAACACTTTATAATAATGTTCATCTATAAGTGATTCATAAGTAATATATAAGTCATTAGATAATGATGAACAGGCAGACATACATTATAATGCCAACTCAAGAAAACAAACAATAATTGGGTCTTTAATCCCATTTGTATGTTTTGGGAAGAAAAAAATCCAATATGGCTAATGAGAATATGGATCAGTAAGCAGGAAAGAAATAGCATGATTTGAAAAGATTCGACCAATAAATTTCAACTATACATTTTTAGTTGAGGTCCCCCCTACTACACATTTGTTCCTGATAATGGTTTACACTTTAGCCCTTTCACGCATAGTGGTCACTACAGTGGACAGCTATTCAAATGCTGTTTTCTTGAATATGCATGGGTGTAGATCGCCTAGTTGCATATCAGCCACTACAGTGGACTCTTGTGTGTCATCCAATGCATTGCCAACCAGTGGCCAACCATTGTAAGAGCAGCCACAATTAGTCAAAACCAAGATGGCCGACAGGGAGCAGAAAAGTTAAGTAGCTCAGGAATATCCTGTAAATACTTCTAAAATAGGAGAGCCTGGCAGGTAAAAAAAAATATGGCAACAGCAAGTAACATCTTAGGAGTCATATTGTTGTTAAAATTTCCAATTATTGATTTTACATTGGGAGGAAATTATGTTTAATCACCTGTCCACTAAATTGGACATCATGCATCACCGACTTCAATAAATACTATGACTGCAGATGTGTTGTGCTTGAAAAAGCTTACTTTGCTGTAACTTTTTGGTTTTAAATCAATTGATTTATGTTACTAGAATGCAACTTGAAGTATTTGAAGTAACTAAACGTTAGGCTCTAAGAAGTTACTGTTGCCAGGTACCGGTAGATTCATAGACTACAATATGCAGTGAAGTCGGAAATTTCCGAGTTCCCTGTCCAACTGGAACGCACCGTCAAAAGCCGGCTCATGACACACGTGACGACCAAACGTGATGCGATTGGTTGGCTAATCCAGAGTGGCACTGGGCAGATCCAATAGTTTTAAACTTCGACAGACACCCGCCTTCAAGTGAGTGAACGTTTGCCAATTACAGCACTTCCAGACCTTCTGTACAAATGAAATGAAGTACGATGGTCTGGTTGGACCAGGCTATGAATCTGGTGCACTTTGAGAGGAAAATTAAGAGGCTAAATATGAGGATTTTTGTGTGAACAAATAATTTGGAGACACTGGGTCGGATGAATTAGAAGCTATTGAAGAAAGACACATGAATTTTCCATAAAAATATTAATTTAAAATAAAATATTGTGCAGGGTCCTCTGGGTTGGCAGATGATCTAATTCAATTATTAGGCTATTAACTATCTAGACCAAAACATTGTATTCCTTGTATGATAACTTAGATTTGCTTAATATGATGTTAATATAATAAAACACAAACTTTTTTCACATATTCATCCGCGCCCCCCCCCCCCCCCCCCCTTGCTCCAAAACCTGTATGTACTTTTCAGCATTGATGGTGCCATCATAGATGTGTTATCCATGCCATGGGCACTAACCCACCCCCATACCATCACAAACGCTCGCTTTTCAACTTTGTATTGGTAACAATCTGGACGGTCCTTTTCCTCTGGAGCCCAGAGGACACATCATCCATGATTTACAAAAACTATTTAAAATGTAGACTCGTCAGACCACAGCACACTGTTCCACTTTGCGACAATCCATCTCAGATGAGCCCAGGCCCAGAGAAGTCTGCAGCATGTGTGGATGTTGTTGATATATGGCTTTCACTTTGCATGGAGACTAATCTTGCATGGGTGTAGGGACAAACTGCTAATACTGGCAATGGTTTTCTGTGTCACAAGGCCCATGTAGTGATATCCTTTATAAAAGCATGTCATTTTTTTAATGCAGTGCCACCTGGTCATTTGCATTACATCTTAATTTTGGACCTTGCCGCTTATGTGCAGAGATTTCTCCAGATACTCTAAATATGTATGGACTGTGTAACTGCCGCATATTGGCAGTTTGTTTTAATTAGTAGAACTCCGATTTTTTGTTCCTACCTGTTACAATGTTATTGGGGCGGAACTAATTGCTGCTGGCATATGTTTCTGATACTGCACTTTAGGTGACGTACATTGCCAAACAACATGAAAGAAGCAGCACCCGTTTTTATAAGCTACAAGTTAAAATAAAGCTAAAAGCACAAGGAAGAAGAAAAAACCTTAAAGAGGACCTATGATGCTTTTTGACTTTTATGACCTATAAACGTTGTTATGATGATTCATAGTCATGCTTAACCATACTAAATTATCAAATAATGACTTACATGCATTTCGACATATTCCCTGCTGACCGTCTGGGGTGTCTGTGCAGAGCACTAAACACTATTCTAGCCAGTCGAGAAGTCACGTGTTCAAAGCGGTCTACCCTTTCATAATTTGTGACGTCGCATAAAACTTTGTGACGTCTCCACGCGGATGTTTCCATGTATGGTAATGCTGTCACTTCCCTGTTCGCGTCTGCCTCGCGTCTGCCTCGCGCCCTTATAGGTCCATGCTCGCGCTTCCCGCCACTGAAAGTGTTCCGGAAGGAAGGTAACCAATCACAACGGAGTGGGGTTTGCAGGAGGGGGGGAGGGGAGCGGAGATGGCCGAAGCACAGGCGGAGGGAGCCGAAGCACACACACTCAAGTGTTGACAGGATGTGCTGGATCGCCAAAATAAGAGAAAGAGCTTCCCGAAAATCTACATAGTTTTTTGTGATGTGATTCGTGTCAGGTTGCTCTATAGCAGTGTAAAACAAGAAATTAAGACCAGAAAAGTAGCATAATAGGTCCTCTTTAAAAAGACAAGAAAGAAGACTCCCTCCCTAAGTAGTCTAGCAGTGGACGAGTTCTCACTGTAGCTCCCAAGTAGTATCACGCGAGGCAGAGGTCTTTGTTAAAAACAGGGTTGGTTCGACCTGAAATAAAACCCTGTTTTTAACAAAGACCTCTGTCTCGCAGTGAGAACTCGACAGCTCTGCATGAGTAGCCGAGGAAGACGCAACCAGACAGCAGCGGCCATCTCCGTGCCGCATGTGCATCTTCTACCACCGTCAACGCAGCAACGCAAGAAGAGCAAGCCCACCGGACGGTTAAGGTGCACTCAGCGTGAACTTTGCTGCAACTAGTGTGCACTCAAGTGCTTTGCACAAGAGACTGAAACTTTATTTTAAATTTCATACAACAAGTTGACTTAATTGATTATGATTGATTATAATTGCATTGTGTTGATATTGAGATTGTGTATATTGGTGGTTACACTGTAAAAATTCTGTTCAACCAATAACACTAAATTAAGAGACAACTGTATTACTGTGAATTTAAAGGTGTATTGCTGTTACTTAGCAAGTGGTTAAGGTGTCTGTAGCTTACCTTTGCAAGAGGCAATATATATTTGTGTTTATTTTCACTTTGAGTGATATAGGCACTCTTACCGATCCTGCAATTGAGAATTACAGCACTATCATACCATCCCGCCTCCCTCCAATGCCCCCACACCCTCATTCATTCCATGCTTGTATCACTGGTTTCACTTCAGAGTTGTCGGCCAGAATACCACTTATGGCCAAAGGCGTCAGACTATAGGCATGAGACTAGGAGAGGAGGAGTAGGGTTTTATCTGCTCTTTATTTTCCTTCTCTCACAGGCACAGTCGCATGTAGATCGCCGGAAAAGAACAAAGGTTTAAACTCCGCTCGTGAGGAGACGTTACAACAGCTGTTGCGACCCGCGAATCGCATGCAAACTATATTATAACAGCGATCGGGACTGCTTGTACATACTCACACACGGGTGATTCACATTTAAACTCAGATAAACACGTTTCCATGTGGAATGATCGCTTACTGCGGCAACGCTCACACATCTGACCGAGGGAGAAGAGAACGGAAACTAAACAGGCTCTCTGGCCGACTGACGTCACGGCCCTAACTGACTGCTATCCACACTGAACAAAACACATTTTAACACACTGTAAGAAATAACAACACTGTAACTTATGAACGTTGGGACCTTTTCTACAATGGTCGCTACTCGCTACTGTCTGCCGTGGAATCAAAACAAACCCTCTAGTTGAGAATGCGCAATACAGAAGCAGACCGCAAACAGACAGGTCTGTCGGCCAATCAAATCGTTCGGTCCGAACGAATTGATTGGTTGAATTTTATATATATTTCATAATATTATGAAATTAAAATCATTGTTTGTTTTTACTCCTGGTGGGTCTGTCTTATATTTTAGAGTGTAATTACCTTATTAATACCATTTTAACCTAATCCAAAAAAAGTGTAAAAATGCAACAAAGGTAAGAGTCGCTTTAAATACAGCTGTAAACAAATACCTCAAAAATATTGTAAGCTATCCTGAACCCAACTTTACTACTAAGCTAAAGATAATATTGGATTTAAACCAAACTAAAATAACCTACTAAAATGTCAGAGTTTGAGCTAGCCCCTGAGAGTGATGAAGAAGGTGTCAGTAATGATGACATGAAGCAGCACCGCACAGAAGCACAACCACAAACTACCGAAGGCACCAAAGCTGATAACCCCACTAGCTCACAAGAGCCACAAAGAGGCCAAAGAGTTCGTAAATTGACGGAAAAGGGCCAAGCACTGCACAATGAGCAAGTAAAAAAGGTTGCACATCGATTCAGCCTGAGCTACGAGAAGTGGAAGACTATCATTAAGGACGACAAAGGTACGTTGAGTGGTCAATGCTCAAACGACCTGCTGCATGAACACATCACTAAGGTCAGCAATGCTTCAAATAATCTAAATGATGTTTATGAAGAGTTAAGACACATCAACATTCCAGACCAAGACACACGTCGCAGAGTAGACACCTGTGAAGCAGTAACAAAGAAGATAATCGAAACCGCAAGAGGTTATCTAAGAACTGAAAAGGGTGAATGTCAAGTGGATGAAGAACAAGCTGGTAAAGAGGATCAGCCGCAGATAGAATAAGCATTAAATCTCACCGCAGCAAGTCCTCCAAGTTCTCTGCCCAAAGCTCTCAATGCAGCTCAAAAAACACGTCCAGATGTTCAAGTCAGTCTTCTTCACAGAGGCAATACGCTGCTGCTGAAGCTGCTGCCAATGAAGCCAAACTGCAAGTTCTGCTCAAAAAAGAACAACATATCGAAGAACTTGAAAAACTTGAAGCTGAAGAATCAGAGAGGAAGAAGGTTCTAGAGGCCAAGCGCAGGCAAATAGCGCGAATGGATACAATAATGAAGCTAAAGGCTGCCAAGGCACGACTGCAAGTAAATGATCAGAATGAAGGCTCAGATGAAGAAATCGACGCGCTGCTCCATCAACATGTCCCGTTGAAGGAGGAAAAGAAGGAGGTCAAACAGGAAATTAACCTGTCAAAGTCCCACCCTCAGCCACAAGCTATGCCACGTCTGAACCAAGAAGGTACCACAGCCGCCCTCATGAAAGTGTTTGCAGACTCCATCAGTGCGAGTCGTCTTCCTATACCTGAACCATCAACATTCAACGGCGATCCACTCAGATTCAACGATTGGAAGGTTTCATTTAAGACACTGATTGACCGGAAAACCATACCGGGTGATGAGAGGATATATTACCTGCGAAGGTATGTGGGTGGAGTTGCAAAAAGGGTCATAGAGAGTTACTTCATTCTAGGCACAGAGTCCGCCTATCATGCAACATGGACCATCTTAGAAGAGAGATATGGCAATCCATTCCTCATAGCCAAAGCCTTCAGAGACCAGCTTGACTCATGGCCCAAGATCAGCTCAAAAGATAGCTTTGAACTTCAAGAATTTGCTGACTTCCTCCGCAGCTGTGAGGCCGCCATGTCTCAGATTCAGAGTCTTGAGGTAGTTTAGTTTAGTTTAGTTTTATTTGTGCAAATAAACAAGATTAAAAAATGGCAAGAAGATGCGCATAGACATACATAAATGCACGGGTGGGACAAAAGAAACCCCGACGGGCTTATGAAGGATGTCCACCTGACATTAAAATACAATAAAGAAATGAAGTAAAATAAAAAAAAGAAAAGAAAAGACAAACAAAAATAAAATTAAAGAGATAAAACTATAAAGTCATGTTACAAAAATGAAAATACATCTAAATACATGTAAAAAAAAAAGCAATGTAAAGATGTAACTAACACGGAAAAAGACAATATAACATACATTCAGTTTAACACATTATCGTAAGCTTTTAAAATTAGGTACATTTTAAGATATTTTTTGAAAGTAACTAAAGATGAGTGTTTACGTAGAGTAACAGGAAAACTGTTCCAAATGACTGGACCTCTATCCCTAATTGAAAACTGTCCAAGATTTGTTCTGTAAAACTGACGGTGAAGGAGATCTACAGATCTGGTCTGATGACTATGGATCTGTGACCTGGTTATAAAAAAACTGTTGAAAGAAGAAGGAAGTAAATTATTGAGAAACTGGAAAGCAAAAGTGCCGATCTGAAGAGTATTCACATCATATACGCTTAACAACTTCAGACTTAGAAATAACGGAGCACTATGAGTGTCCCAACTGGAGTTGGTTACAGTTCTAACAAATTTTTTCTGTAACATAAAAATCGAATCTAGACTGGTTTTGTATGTGCTTGCCCATGCTATATTGCCATAGGATATAAAGGGATAAATAAGGCAGTAATATAAATCCATACACATTTTTCTTGACAGCACGGGTCTTACTCGTCGTATAACCCCAATGTTTCTCGCTAATTTATTGGACACCTGTGATATGTGTTTTTTCCAATTGAGCTTATTGTCAATAAAAACCCCTAAGAACTTAACATTGGAAACATTTACGAGTGCATTGTTCGCCATAAAAATTGGCTGGATATGATCAAATAGAATAATATTTTTAGGCTTAAATATCATATAAGCACACTTCTCTACATTAAGGGATAATTTGTTGAATTTGAACCAGTTATCCAACCGATCAAGTACGCTATTCATTCGATCGATCAACTTGTGTTCATCTTTATCGGTAATGAAAATATTTGTGTCATCGTCATACAAAATAAAAAGAGCTTCTTCAGATATTAAATGCAAATCATTTATGTAAATAAGGAATAAAAGAGGTCCAAGTATGGAACCTTGAGGAACTCCACACTGTAGATGACTGCAAGTCGAGTTAGCTCCATTCCATACTACATACTGTTTCCTGTTGTACAGATAACTTTTAAACCAATCAAGCTCAGTCCCGGATACCCCATGAGCCTGAAGCTTAGTTAATAATATATTCGGATCAACGGTATCAAAAGCCTTAGATAAATCAATGAACACTCCAATTGTGAGTTCCTTGTTGTCTAAAGCTGTAGATATTCTGTTAACTAATTGGACCAGGGCCATAGAGGTAGGATGTTTTGCACGGAAACCAAACTGATAATCATACAATAAGTTATTGTCTTTAAGATGTGTAATTAATCTATTATATACAACTTTTTCGAGAATTTTGGCGAAGCAAGGTAATAAAGACATTGGTCTATAATTTGAAAATATTGATGGATCCCCATTTTTAAATATGGGAATAACCTTAGCCCATTTCAGTTGGTCTGGTACTACACCTGTTTGAAGAGAACAGTTAAAAACATGACAGTGGTTTTACAATGGTGGGGAGACACTGCTTCACTAATTTCATTTTGAGATCATCATAACCAGCACTTGTTGACTTTAGACTTGATACAATATCCCATATTTCTTTTTCATTCACAGGAGAAAAATGAAACATTGGTTGACTGGAAGGAGGTCCTGTACCGTGAGAATAAAGTGGTGTTAGAGGGATTTTTGCAGCCAAAGCGGGACCAATATTGACAAAATAATAATTGAATTCTTCAGCAATTTCAATGGGATCCTCAATACTAGAATCGTTATTATAAGATATGCTCTGAGAATTAATTTTTGATGAGGGTTTGTTGATAACTTCATTAATGATGGCCCATGTCTTTTTCATATCATTTTTAAATGTATTCAATTTCTGTTGGTAATGATTTCTCTTTGATTTTCTCAACATATGGTTGAGTTTGTTTCTGTACTTTGAATACATATTAAAGTTCAGGGGAGAGGGATTTGTCAGATAGTCTTTGTATAGTTTGTGTTTTTTTGATATGCTTTTTTTTTTAGCTCTTTGGTCAGCCAAGATTTGTGAGTTTTGGGTTTGATGGATTGTTTTTCCAGTGGAAAGGATTCATTGAAAATGCCAAAGAATTCATCAATAAAACTAGAGTATGCTTTGATCAAATCATAAGTTGATAAAGTTGAATTCCATTGATTACTAGATAAATTATTTTCAAATTTCTTCACATTAGACTTCCTGAAGTTCCTTAACAACACTTTGGTAATATCTTGACTTATTTAATTGGAGTGATAAACTGTAAAAATAGGAAGATGGTCTGATATGTCAGTATATAATATACCAGATAATCCGTTTTTATTTGTATGATTGGTAATGATGTTGTCAATTATAGATTTACTTAATGAAGTTATTCTAGTGGCTTGTGATATAAGGGGAAAGAAAGCATTAGTAAATAATGTATTCAAAAATGTTTCTGAATTGGCGTGAAGTAAGTTTATGTTAAAATCCCCTAGTATGAAACACGGCTTCTTTTCTTTCTCAATGGAATTCAAAAGCTTGTCCAGATTATCAACAAAGGAGTTAACATTTCCATTTGGTGGTCTGTAAACACAGCCAATAACAGTACGACCAGAAAAGCATGGTGCATTCACTACCTCTATAAAGATTGATTCAACATGAGAATTTGTGTTAGCAATATCAATTGATAGATCTTCTCGCAGGATGTATTTGATAGAATTTTTCACATAGAGCGATACACTGCCCCCTGGTCTATCTTTTCTATGGTGATAGAGATGATCATAGCCGTTTATGGAATAAAAAGACACTTTAGAATCATTTAACCAAGTTTCAATAAAACCCATTATCGATAAATGAAGAGGTAATAATGTAAGATAGTCAGTTAGAGACTCAAAGTGCTTTGGTAAACTTCTTACATTCAAATGAAATAGTGTGAAGGAATTGAAGTCTTTTATATTTTTTTCTACACAGACTGATTTTAAAGAGTCTTCAGTAAAATAATTACATGAGTTTAATTTGTTCTCAGAGTCAATGTTGTCACTATCAGGGTCAGCATGTAAGAAGGGAGAAATATCTAGGTTGTTGGTCACCATAATAAGAGAATCACTGTTAAAAAAATAACTTTGGAAGGAATTGACAACATTTTAAGTTGGGCCAGGTGTTATGACTCGAGGTGGGTGAACAATCAACTGGTCGTAGCGCAGATAGGCCACCATTCCCCTGTCTCGTGCTTCTTTGAGCTGTGGCCACAGTTCGGAGCGTTTCTGTCGCACACGTTCAGTGAAGTCCTCGTTGACATAGATTTTAGATCCTTTGAGCTTACTTCCTCTTCTCAGGATTTCTTCCTTATCTTTGAATCTCAAAAGTTTCATAAAAATTGTTCTAGGCCTGTTGGACTCCTCATTATATTTTCCATTGCGCCGTGCACATTCAATCTCAATTAGTTTAGGGTCAAGGTCGAGCTTCTCAGCCAGCAGTTGTTTTGCTTTAGCTTCCGTGGCTTGCCATGTCTCATTCCTCTCCTCGGGTACTCCATCAATGAGGATGTTGTTTCTCAGTGATTGACTCTCCAGATATTCAGACTTATTAGTGATTTTGTCCATATAGGGTTGTACCAGAAGACACTGGTTCGATAGTTTGACAAGGGCAGCAGAGTTATCAGACAGCTTTTTGTGGAAATCATCCATGCCCTTTTGGGAGTATTGCAAACTGTTTTTGATATCCTGTACATCTTTTAAAATGTTGTCAACCCTTAGGGTGATGGCATCGACAAACATTTTGACAAAATATTTGAAGTTTATTTCTTGTTGATTCATCAGATCTTTAAAAAAAGTTTGTTGTTGCTCAAGCAGCTCATGCACAGTGGTTAATGTAAGAGATTCGTCATCTTGTTGGGCTTTTTTTGGGCCCATGTTGATTGATGTGGATTGATTTTACAGCAACAGTAATTAAATAAGCTTTGTACCTGCAGTGCTTGAGTAGGATGCTGAGATCAGGTGGGTTGGTAAAAAGTTGAAAGTGGTTTGGGAGCCAACAGCTGATGTAAGCTGGAGCCTGGGCCTGATGGTAGCTAGCTGCTGCTGTGGTGGTGGTAGCTAGCTTCTGCTGTAGTGGCAGCTGGAGCCTGGGCCTGATGGTGGCTAGCTGCTGCTGTGGTGGTAGCTAGGTTCTGCTGTGGTGGCAGCTAGCTGCTGCTGCTGTGGTGGTAGCTAGCTTCTGCTGTGGTGGTAGCTGGAGCCTGGGCCTGATGGTGGCTAGCTGCTGCTGTGGTGGTGGTAGCTAGCTTCTGCTGTAGTGGCAGCTGGAGCCTGGGCCTGATGGTAGCTAGCTGCTGCTGTGGTGGTAGCTAGCTTCTGCTGTGGTGGCAGCTAGCTGCTGCTGTGGTGGTAGCTAGCTTCTGCTGTGGTGGAAGCTAGCTTCTGCTGTGGTGGTAGCTAGAGCCTGGGCCTAGTGGTAGCTGGCTTAAGCTGGAGCCAGAGCCTGATGGTAGCTAGCTGCTGCTGGGCCTGGTGGTAACTGGTCACTGCTGTAGCCTGGGCCTGGTAGAAGCCGGCGGCTAGCAGCCAGCAGGCAAACCAGCAAGGCTGATTGAGGGTAGTGAGAAACTTAATCCACCAAAAATCAAAAAATGAGAGAACCATCCAAGATCTTTGAGTAGATAGAATTTAAGTCCAAGTTATTCAAAAGTAGATGTAATCAAAATTAATTCATGACAAATAGCTGCAAAACTTTTAGCCTCAGAGGAGAGAGACAGCTGAAGTGGCAGTCATTGAGGTACTCAATGACTGCAACGAGAATCAGAAGATGCTTGCTAAACTTCCAGACTGGCTGACCTCAAGATGGAATAGGAAAGTCATGGAAGAGGAAGAACAAAGTCGGAGGTTCCCAAGCTTCAGCCAATTCGTCAAGTACATCACACGTGAAGCAAAAATCGCATGCAACCCGATATCATCCCTCCACGCTCTAAAACCAAGTGAAAATGAGAAGAGCAAGGCTCCAAGGAACAGAAGTCCTAACGCAACGGTATCTGCAACAAACTCGGATGAAACAGTCACAAGCTGTGTGTTCTGTGAGAAAGCAGGTCATAGTCTTCACAAATGTTATAAATTCATGGATGAAACCGTCTCTGACCGAGTCAAGTTTGTGCAAGAAAAGAGGGTGTGCTATGGCTGTCTGAAGTCTGGCCACCGCTCAAAGGACTGCGAAAACAGAATGACCTGCAAAACCTGTAAGAAAAAACACCCAACTTGCCTTCACAATAATCGCATCCAGGAAGGAAGGATGTTAACAAGGCCTGATGGAGTAAGAGACTGTGACAAGTCAAGGGAACACAATACTGAACACTCTCAAGATATGGCAACAAGACCCTCACATGAGGCAACATCCAACAGAGTTATCCAGTATGTCAAAGACACTCATACGTCCACCATCATCCCAGTGTGGGTGTCCGCCACAAGTGAGCCTCGTCGTGAAGTTCTTGTGTATGCACTTCTAGATACACAGAGTGACACAACCTTTCTCCTGGAAGACACGGCAAAGGCTCTAGGTACGAAGAGCGAACCAGTTCAGCTAAAGCTCTCAACAATGGCTTCAAGAAACACTGTTGTGTCCTGTAGGAAACTGACTGGTCTGCAAGTAAGAGGAATGTATTCAGACAAGATAATCCCCCTGCCAGTGGTAAATGGTCTTGTATAGCGCTATATCTCCGTTTATCACAGACTCAAATCGCTTTACATTGTTTTTTGTACACATTCACCCAGTCACACACACATTCATACACCGATAGCAGCAGCTACTACGCAGGGTAGGCTTAGCACTAGGGTGCTAAGCTAACTAAGCTAACCTATACAAGAGAATTCATACCTGCAAACAGAGATCATATTCCCTCACCAGACGGCAAATGCATGGCCACATCTCGAACACATTGCAGATAAGATAGCTCAGCACCAAAGCTGCGATGTAGGCTTGCTAATTGGCTACAACTGTCCTCAAGCACTCGTCCCAAGACAAGTGGTTTCTGGTGAAGAAAATCAGCCCTTTGCACTGAAAACGGACTTGGGCTGGAGTGTTGTTGGCTACGGCAATTTATGTCTCGATTATGGAGATGGAATTGGACTGCGTCACCAGGTCATCGTGAAGCAAGTGCTACCAGGTAATCCACCCTTATCAAATCTCTCAAGCGAAGTGCACTACGTCTGTAGAACACAGATCCAGGAAGTTGTCTCGCCTGTAGCTGTCATCAAGGTGCTGGAATCTGACTTTGTGGAAAGAGCTTCAGAGGACAGCAACATATCTCAAGAAGACCTCAGATTCCTGTCAAGGATGGAAAACGGCATCAGGCTCAAGGAGGATGGTCATTATGAAATGCCACTGCCATTCAAGAAAGACCGACCCAGCTTACCAGATAACAAGATATGTGCTATCCACCGTCTCAGATGCTTAAAAAGGAAGCTGAAGAGAAGCGAGCAGTACTACCAAGACTAAAAGACCTTCATGGACGAGACCATAACCCGTGGAGATGCAGAAAAGGTCCCACAAGAAGCTATCGACAAAGCCCCAGCATGGTACATTCCCCACCACGGGGTGTATCATCCGCAAAAGCCTGAGAAAATTTGTGTCGTCTTTGACTGCTCCGCAAGATTTAAAGAGACATGCCTGAATGATCATCTTTTGACAGGCCCAGAGTTGACAAACACCTTAATCGGAGTCCTCTGTCGGTTTCGTCAAGGTCCTGTGGCAATCATGTGCGATATTAAGCGCATGTTCCACCAGTTCCATGTGAAGGCAAAAGATCAAGATTACCTACGTTTCCTATGGTGGGAAAATGGAAATCTCGAAACGGAACCCTCCATCTACCGGATGAAAGTCCACTTGTTTGGTGCAGCTTCCTCACCTGGCTGCGCCAACTTTGCACTCAAACTCCTCGCCACTGGAGGACGTAGATGCTTCAGTGAAGACACCATCCACTTCATCCAGAGGAATTTCTATGTTGATGATGGGTTGACAAGCGTAACATCTGAAAGGCAAGCGATCCAACTAGTGAAAGAGGCAAGAGAACTATGTAGCACAGGCAAACTCCGGCTGCATAAGTTCATCTCTACCAGCAAGGAAGTCCTAGCCACAATCCCTAAAGAGGAATGTGCTAAAGTTGCCAAGGACTTGGACATGGCACTTGGAGAGCAACACATGGATAGAGCACTCGGTGTTCAGTGGTGCGTGTCTTCTGACCAGTTCCAGTTCAGGGTGCTTGTCAAAGAAAATCCATTTACCCGAAGAGGAGTCTTGTCCACGGTTGCCTCAGTATATGACCCGCTTGGGTTTGTGGCACCCTTCATCCTGGTGGGAAAGCAGACACTGCAGCAGATGTGTCGTGACAAGCTCAGTTGGGATGACCCCTTGCCTGATGACCTTCGACCCTTGTGGGAATATTGGCTCAAAGACCTGAAAAACCTGGCTGGTGTGAAGATCCAGAGATGCTACGCTCCACCAAGCTTCAACGTCCAGCACTATGAGCTCCACCATTTTTCCGACGCCAGTGTGTCAGGCTACGGAGAGTGCTCATACCTTTGACCGGTCAGTACATCAGGTGAAGTCCACTGTACCCTAGTCATGGGAAAGTCAAGAGTCATCCCTTCTAAGGTCACGACCATACCAAGACTAGAGCTGTCAGCAGCCGTGGTAGCTGTCCGCACCAGTGACCTGCTCAAGAAGGAGCTTGAAGTAGAATGCCTACAAGAAGCATTTTGGACTGATTCAATGGTTGTACTTGGATACATCAGTAATGAAGCCAGAAGATTTCATGTGTTCGTAGCAAACCGCATAGAACGCATCAAGCAAAGCACAGAGTCAGCGCAGTGGAGGTATGTGTCTACCGAGGAGAACACAGCCGATCACGCCTCAAGAGGACTCACGGCAGATCAGCTTATAGCCTCTAACTGGTTCACAGGCCCAGACTTTCTGTGGCTGAAAGAGCTACCAAGTGGAGATGTAAAGGTGGGAAATATCTCAATTAGTGACCCAGAGCTCAAGAAGGCCCTGGTTCATGATACTCAGACAAAAGAGGTGAGGTCACTTTTAGATCGCCTACACAAGTTCTCCGACTGGTTAACAGTGGTGAAAGCTATTGCCAGGCTCAAGCGCCGTGCAAAGGAAGTCAAGGGTCTCAAGCCGAAGTCCTGTGAAGCAAGCAGTCTAGAGGAAAGGAGAGAAGCAGAGGTGACCATAATCAAGATGGTTCAACATGCAACCCTATCTCAAGAATTCCAGTGCCTCCAGCAACACGAGGAGATAGGTCTCAAATCCAAGTTGTGCAAGCTAAGTCCATTCCTGGATGACAAAGGGATCATCAGAGTGGGAGGCCGTCTAACTCATGCTGCCCTGCATCCACATGTGAAGCATCCAGCAGTTCTTCCAAAGGACAGTCATGTGTCAGCATTGTTGGTCAAACACTATCACGAGAGAGTGTACCATCAGGGCCGAGGAATGACTATGAACGAGCTCCGCTCAAATGGCATATGGATCCTTGGATGCAGCAAGGCAGTGTCATCCCATATTTACAAGTGCACTAAGTGCAGGAAGTTCAGACGAGGCACCGAACAACAAAAAATGGCAGACCTCCCGGCAGGGGCGGATCCACCGGGGTGGCAACTGCCACCCTAAAAAAAGCCTTGCCACCCCAGCTGCCACCCCAGTTGGCAGCGCCCAATTAAACATTTATTTCTGGCTGTTAAGAGAGATTTACGAGCGCAAGTTTCAAATGTCCGACTGCAAGTGAATGCAGCCAGGTAATATTGCCCAAACTCGATCCCCCCCGACCCACTCCCGAGACTCCTAACCGCTCCCAACGGCACTGATTTTGAATACAAGGAAGGCGCTCGAGAGACGGATCCAAACCTCTAGACTAACGAAGCAAGCAGCACAGGAGAGACTACACTCTCCAGGTATTACTGATCAACTGTCTATCTATGAAGAAATGACAATAATGAGAAAAGAGCAGGGCTAATGTAGTGGTAGTTTTCCTATAAAGTTATTATGCTGCTGTGTTGTGACAATGCCTAGCCCTAGAGGTTAATAATAACGTTAGGAACTCGTGAATGCTTCGGAAAAACTTCAATAACGTTCACATGAGCGACGATTGTGCACGACTGTAGGCTACTGATCCAAATTCCAACTCATTACTTGTGTTACAGTTTAGTACAATATTTATTCATTTATATTTGGTTGCTCCACCTTAAGTCAGCCCAGGCAGGACAGGATAGTTAAGTTTCGTTTTTCATCTCCGTGTTGGACAGTTGTTCGCTCAGCTGAAGGGCTCGAGCCTCACGGAGCAGACAGCGGGAGTCAGTCTAAAGTCAACGAGGATCACTCTCAAATCAAAAAGCTAAATTATAAAATAAAGCAATCTCTTCCTCCCTTTGTCCACTGCACACTTAGTCACTAGAAGCTTAAAGGAAGTACATGAGGATTAAAACCTCATTTTGCACTTTGTTATTTTTGAATATTTGAAGATTGCAGGCAAGTAAAATACCACCAGCCACTACATTCTCAATGATAGACGTGAATAATCACTTATTGTTTTACTATCTAAACCAATTTTTTTTAACAATAGAGGAGAATCAATATTTGAAAGCAATACAGAATGCATGATATTACTGCATTTTATTTTATTCTATTTTTGTCACTGGGAACCTAAATGTTGTCAATTACTTTACATAAACTTGATGCAAACAAATTCACCAGAATGCAGGAAATGAAGTGATGAATGCTCAAAAATTTCTGGGGGGACACCCCCAGACCCCCCATTTAAAAAGTATCCTAAACCAAGGTTTAATCATAACCTACACCCTTGAAATTCATCAATTATTTTGTTTAATTGTATCTATAGGCTTTTGTATAAGGATACTTCCTAATTTTTATCACACTATTTTAAATTAAAGTCTTAGGTCGTGCTTATCAATTGCTCATAATAACCAGTAGGCCTATTTCTGTGTTGGACATTACTGAACCTCTTCCCATTTACAGTGTGTTTAACAGGTCACTGTTTGTGACCAAACATAGGAACATGCCACACAATATTTATATGAATGATTTTATCTGTATTGTATGTAAATTACTAGAGTATTTGAATAACTTGATATTTAAACTCAAGTTAGACTGATGATTGAGATCTGATGAGAGTATCTCATATTAACACAGACAAATACCAAAGACTCACTGTTAACTAATTACTTATTGCAGCCCTATTTGCATAGATTTTGAGCCCCATGCTGGTGTATTAGTGCAGGTGTTTGTTGTGAGGCAGGTAATGCAGTAATTATTCAGTAATAATAATCTTTTTTTTTTTTTTTAAGATATTTTTTGGGCATTTTTATGCTTTATTGATAGTGCAGAGAGACAGAGGTGAAATGGGGCAGAGAGGGGAGTGACATGCAGAGAACGACCGCGGGTGGGAATCGAACCCGGGTCTGCTGCTGGGCCCAGCCCAGGGGGGGACGCCTTACCAACTGAGCTAAAGGCGCCCCCAGTAATAATAATCTTTAACATTTTGTCTGACACCTTTTATGTTTAAATGTAAGGCTTCACTCGTGCTACAATACATTAAGTATTATGTTATTTAGTCAACATATCTGAATGTGGGGGCTTTCCCAAGTAAATATTTATTTATATGGCTTTAATTACATCGGCATACTGTATACATCCGCCACAGGTTGCCACCCCTTAAAATCTCCTGCCACCCTCTTGCCACCCCATGAACGTTTTTCTAGATCCGCCCCTGCCTCCCGGAAGATAGGATGGACACTACTCCTCCGTTCACTTACTGCGGGATGGACTGCTTTGGGACATTCCACATCAAAGAAGGAAGGAAAGAGCTAAAGCGTTACGGGCTATTACTTACCTGCATGTGTTCCAGAGCAGTACACATAGAGATGCTAGATAGCATGACCACAGATGCCTTCATTAACGCTTTGCGCTCCTTCATCGCTATTCGTGGAATGGTACGGCAAATAAAATGTGATAGAGGGACAAACTTTGTTGGTGCAAGGCGTGAGTTTGATGAAGCATTGAAAGAGATGGATCAAGAGGAGCTCAAGGAGCTGGGATGCGAGTTCATCATGAACACCCCAGCTTCAAGTCACATGGGTGGTGTCTGGGAAAGACAAATCCGCACCATCAGGAGTGTTTTGACGTCTATTCAAGAACAGTCAGCAAAACAACTTGACTTGACGTTCCTCTCTACGAACATTCTTATATGAAGTCATGGCGATCGTGAACAGCCGACCTCTAACTACTGATAACCTGAATGATTCATCTAGTCCAGAGCCCTTGACACCGAACCACATACTGACCATGAAGTCTACGATCATATCCCCTCCTCCTGGAAAGTTCGTCAAGGAAGATCTTTACATCCGCAAGAGATGGTGTCGGGTTCAACTCCTAGCCAACAACTTCTGGTCACGATGGAAGAAGGAGTACCTCTTAAATCTCCAGCACCGACAGAAGTGGGTCAAAGACCGCAGAAATGCCAAGGTTGATGACATTGTTCTGCTAAAGGATGAGCTGACACCGAGAAACCAGTGGAAGTTAGCTAAGATCATCGAAGTTTATCCTGGGAAGGATGAGAGAGTAAGGAAGCTCAAGCTGTTCATTGGTGACTCAACTCTGGATGGAATGGGAAGGCGCACCTCCAAGCCGGTTCACCTCGAAAGACCCATTCATAAGACAGTCACACTGTTGGAAGCAGACTGAAGACCTCAGGGTGCTAAGATCACTCTGTTCATTAGTTACCTAAAATTAGATAGCACTTTATTTGATGTTTTATGTGAAGTATATGTCCTTAAGACGTTTAAGTAATCACAGGTGATTGGTGGGAGTGTAACTGCCGCACATTGGCAGTTTGTTTTAATTAGTAAAACTCCGATTTTTTGTTCCTACCTGTTACAATGTTATTGGGGCGGAACTAATTGCCGCTGGCATATGTTTCCGATACTGCACTTTAGGTGACGTAGATTGCCAAACAACATGAAAGAAGCAGCGCCCGTTTTTATAAGCTACAAGTTAAAATAAAGCTAAAAGCACAAGGAAGAAGAAAAAACCTTAAAAAGACAAGAAAGAAGACTCCCTCCCTAAGTAGTCTAGCAGTGGACGAGTTCTCACTGTAGCTCCCAAGTAGTATCACGCGAGGCAGAGGTCTTTGTTAAAAACAGGGTTGGTTCGACCTGAAATAAAACCCTGTTTTTAACAAAGACCTCTGCCTCGCGTGATACTACTTGGGAGCTACAGACTGTAGATGGTGAAATCCTTAAATTCTTTGCAGGAATGTTGTTTTTTGGACTGTTTTAACGAAATGACTGCGGTTCTCACCCTATCTCTGCAGTACTTCGCCAAGTGGTGAGCCTCACCCCATTATTGCTTGTGAAGGTTGAACCTTTATGGCGTGCCCCTTTAAATCCATTCATGATAATATCACCTGTTACCAGTTAACATGTTAATGTGAGTAATGTTCCAAACAGGTATTTATTTTAACATTCTACAGCTTTCCCCATCTTTTAATGCCCCTGTCCCAACGTTTTTGAAATGTGCTGCTAGCATCAAATTCAGAATAAGCATATATCTACAAAAAACAATCAAATAGATAGGGTAAACATAAAATATATTGGCTTTGTTTTGTTTTGAACTTGATTTTATGTAAAAAAAAAAAAAAAAAAAAGATCAACAAATGATCACACTCTGTTTTATATATGTTTTACATAACGTCCAAACTTTGTCCTAATTTGGGGTTGTATTATTCATGTTTGTTTCACACAAAAATGATCGAATATGGAATAAAAACAAACAGGGATTTTATATTTAGGCCATACAGCCCTGCCCTAAATTCCATCTCGCCCCCTCCTCTCTTTCACCTATCCTGCGTCTCTCACTCTGTCTCTATATCTCCCTCTTCATCTTACTTCCCCCTTTCCTTCCAGCTCTACTCAGCCTACCCCCTTCATTACTCTTCCTTCCCACCTCTCTCTGCTCTGCTTCTCCATTCCCCTTCCCTCACTAGCTGGGCTTCTCCCTGGTCTCTCCCGGGCCTGATTGTGTGTTGCGGTGCGGCAGATGGACGGTGGGTGAGGGATTGCCCCTGCCAGCCTTTGACATTGGGCCCCATTGAGGCCAGGGGAAATGATCAACGTTAAATCTAATTTTAAACACTGCCATTTAACTCTGGCAGACAGACGGAGAGTGGAGGCCAGCATCTGGCAACACAGCTGGGGCAACCTGACAAGACCTATGGTTCAAGTCTGTGCAGGTGTGTTTGTGATCATGGGTGCGTTTGTGTGTTGCCATCTTACTTGAAACAACTTACTTGGAGACCTTTGTCCTGTGCTGGAAGGGGAATGGATTGCACTACTTTGTAGACAGAGTTGAGGATATCAAGGTGCCTAGTGGTAAATCCACCAGTATAACCCAATGGAACAGCAAAGGAAACAATAATTCCAGATGTATAACAAGAGAAAAGTTCAGTTGATGCAGCTCTTTTCCAAATACAATAAAGGCTAAAGATTATGTAAAGACACTTGAAAGGTCTTCATTGATGAGAAATGCTGTCTTGGAGGACACGTCTCTTTAACATTCTGTGGAAGTCTGGGATAGTGCCCAAGGAGTTACAGACCTGGTGGTTGCCCTGTTCAAAAAGGGGGACCAGAGAATGTGTGCCAATAACAGGGTCATCACACTTCTCAACCTCCCTGGCAAGGTCTACTCCAAGGTGCTGGAAGGGAAGGTCAGCCAATAATCGAACCTCAGATTGAAGAGGAACACCGCAGATTCTAT
The DNA here is from genome assembly GCA_949357725.1 of Hyperoplus immaculatus. Classification (NCBI taxonomy): domain Eukaryota; kingdom Metazoa; phylum Chordata; class Actinopteri; order Uranoscopiformes; family Ammodytidae; genus Hyperoplus; species Hyperoplus immaculatus. The sequence continues at coordinate 2,394,935 of OX442360.1, forward strand.
CCTGGCGGTGGAACAACTGACCAGCTTTTCACTCTTGCAAGGATACTACATGTTTTTTGGATCTGGAAAAGATGTTTTCCGGGAAATACTGTGGGAGATGCTGTGGGAGTATGGGGTGGGGGGGTGGCCCTTCTCAGGGCCACCCAATCTCTGTACTATCAAAGCGAGACCTGTGTTCGGGTTCCAGACAGTAGGTCCGACTCGTTTCCTGTGGGGGTTAGCCTCAACCAAGAGCTGCGCTTTATCACCAATCCTTCTTGTGATATTCATGGACAGGATATCGAGGCGTAGTTGTGGTGGGGAGGCAGGGGCGTAGCACCAAATTCCGGGCCCATATACAAGAAGTCCTGATGGGCCCCCTGAGAGGCAGTCTTACAATACAAATGTGTAAAAGCTATGTTTGTCTAGAGTCCAAAACATAAGAGTGACTGTTCCCTCTCTGAGCCAGACAACACCACAATAATTCTATTGAAGAATGACCAAATCGTTACTTGTACATAAACACAACCCCTCGTCTAATGACTTTTTATAACCATACACACATACAGTGTTTCTCACAGGAATTTGGGAGACTGTGGTGAGGTCGCTCGTATGAAAATGTTGAACCTTTTAAAGTAAAATTCATCAATCTGGTGCACTTTGAGAAGAAAACTAAGGCTAAATCAACTGTGTGAGCTATTTAGTACTATTTTCTGGAATAATTTGGAGAAACAGAATTACCAATAAACAGAAAGAAAACATGTACATGTATGTAAAAAAAATCCAGTCAGCTTCGGGAATTAAAAAAAATCCCTTATCCTGAAGCTCCTTCTCTCTTTGAAGTCTTAGTTTTTTTTTGAGTGGCTCGGTATGGGCCCCTGGTCTTCGTGGCCCCGAACAATGTTATTTAAAAATTAACAAAAATGTACTGGCCCCCCCAAGCCTGTCTAACTTATACCCCAGTCCATCGGCCTTGTGGGGACGGGTTGTAGTTTGGTGGGCTGAGGATCTCATCACTGCTTTTTGAAGATGATGATGTGGTCCTGATGACATCATCGGCCAGTGACCTTCAGCTCTCAATGGATCGGTTCGCAACCAACCCTGAGTTCCGAATCGCATACTCTTTCTTTTTTCTATTCTACATAATACATCCGACGATAAAAATTATCTAGTTAGGATGCATTAGGCATACTATTGGGACATACTTTTACTCTTTTATTTCATTGCGCCTTGATCTTGCCTCTTGCTTTTATATCCATCGCGTCCCCGTTTGTTTTCATATGGAGGCTTCGTCGATGTGACGTCACTTCACGTGCGCACCGGATTGTGGGTCAGAATCGCCCAAATAGGATGCAGTTTTCAAAACTAACAATCTTGGCCGGATGAAGTAGGACATCTGGATACTTCTAACCATCCTAAATCTGGCCACAAGAATCGGGACATCCTAAATCTTTTTTCTACATACTATATAGTATTCGATTCGGAACGCAGGGCAAGTGTGAAGCTGCTGGGATGATGATCAGCACCTAAATCTGAGGCCATGGTTCTCAGCAGGAAACCAATGGATTGCATACTCCATTTAGGGTATGAGTCCTTAACCCAGTGGTTCTCAATTATTTTCTGTCATGCCTCCCCTAGGGGACAGAAATGTTTTCGTGAAATGTTTTCCCCCCCAATTGAAATACTATTGAGAACCTGCTAATATTTATTTATCTGTACAAAACCACTGTATGAGTTTCTGGCACGAGCATTCTGCATACAATCACCTTATTATCAAATTAGATAACAAAAATGAGCTGAGATAACTTCTGCAGCAAAGAAAATCAAAGCTCAGTTTATTAGCTCAATTTGTAACATTTAAACAAGACTGCTCAGTCTGTGTGAATCTCAGGACAGAGAAACAAGAGCAAATGATTCACTGAGGTTTGCATTTCATTCAAAACATTTTTAAACTGTAAACATAGAAAAGGTTGTGTTTTTTTATTATTATAGGCCAATAGGCCTTCTGTGATGCGATAACCAATAATTCATTAATGTTATTATTAGTCTACTTGCTGGATTTCTTTTTAAATAGCCTACAGAGACACTTGGAGACACATGTGGACATTTATTTACTGCAAATCGCGGCCTTTCGCGCGGATATGACCATACACAAGCACACATCGCGCTTGCTAGCACTTAACATTTTTTTTCTTTTTTGGTCAGTTGGAAATCAAAGCAGCCCGCGCCCCCCCCCCCCCCCCCCCTGACAACTCACGGCGCCCCCCCAGGGGGGCGCGCCACACCATTTTAGGAGCACTGCCTTAACCCAAGTGAAGGAGATCAAGTACTTCTGGGACTTGCTCTCGAGCGAGCACTGACGTGACAAGAGCAGAGCGGAGCCCTCATTCTGACAGCTCAATATTCCGACATATTTCCCACTGAAAAGGTATTTGGTCATGTATTAGACGAAATACCTGGGTAGGAAACCTTGTGTTGGACACCTAAAATGCACGGGTACAGACACCTGCCGCATACAGTTCGTCCCCATGCATTATTAAAAAGTGTCTCAGTAGCCTCCCGCAGCAGTCAGAGCAGAGAGGAGACACACAACTCCGCGTTCAGGCTGCACAGCACATTAATCGCAAGTAGCATTTTGAGCTAAATCTGGCCACTTTCCAAATCCTCCGGGCGACTTTTTTTTTGTCAAAAGCGACTAGTGACAAATCTACAGACTTTAAATGGTGTTATTGTAAACTTCTGTGGTGTTTGGAGACTCTGACTTGAAAGCACGTATCACTCTACTGTGCTCAACGAGCAGCGTGTGCTGCCGTGAGCCCCTGCCCGTCCAAGAGCACTTACAGGCGGTTAGTCTCTCAGTAGCCTCCCGCAGCAGTCTCAGAACAGAGAGGAAATACACACTAGCCAACTCTGCGTCCAGACTGCAAATAAATTGCGCATGCGCATGGCCGCTGCTGTTCCCACCCTGTTTCTTCACTCACTCCCACAGCAAATAAATTGAACTGCATTTCACTCACATTGCTCCAGTCACTCCAGTTTCTTGCCAAGTTCGCTTGTGCCAGCTCTCGCTAGTCTTATCTGTTATCAATCTTGATATCGATTTATGCTGGGCTTACACTACACGACTTTTCACGCGATTTGACAGTCGCAGACAATCTTCCAATGTCGGACTGAAATCACAGAAGTCTTGCTGGAGTTGTGGCGCGTAGGGATGGGAATTGATAAGAATTTAGCGATTCCGATTCCGGTTCCGATTCTGCTTATCGATCCGATTCCTTATCGATTCTCTTATCGATTCTCATTGGGTGAGAGAATATGTACAAATTTGTTTGTTTGTATTAACTCTCTTTAATATCTGATCAGAAGTGTCTAGTGTATGCATTGAAAGATTATCAAGCTACTTTAGGATTAGGAAATTGTCAATTTTCACATTAACTGGTCCAGACAATTTTTTTTTTGGTTTTTAAGCCCAAATGCCCTTATGTGCCCTACAAACTAAAAACACATACTTAAAACAGTCAAGGAAGAGCTTGTGCCTTTTGGAATATTAACAGTGCTCATTGGCACTTAAAACAAAATTCAACTGACAGAAAAAACACAAATAAGTCTTTTGAAAAGATAATACCAACTCTTTTTATGCAGAACAATTATCATGTTTGCCCTCTCAGGAAGGATACGGGATCTTTAATGTATGGTAAGTGTTATTATATGATTGCGCCCTTACTCTGAAAGGCCAACGTGATGATGTCACTATGTTAACGCCTCAGGTCAAACTGTCACGACTGCACAGTAGACAGTCATATAGACTATTCAAGAAGAGAATAAATACGCCATAAAGGCTTTAAGAGAATGTATCACTTTGCTTATTCTTCACCACGCCAACGACAAGGAGTCACCGCTCCATCTCAGCTTTACAATGTACGCTGTTATGTTCACCGCGCTGTTTATTAGGCTAATATAATGTCCCTTCATCAGACACGTAGCGGATGGTTTTATACACATCGATCGCTCAAGTAATCCAAGGCAGAGCTTTTTGTATCGAGCAGAGAGCATTATTTTAAGTGTGTCTTACTGTCTTTATAAAGCGTATTGTTAAAGTTTCCTTACCACAGGACCGCCGAGTCCCGCTGTGTGTTGTTTTGCGTTCGTCCCCACTGCCGTGCTTCAAGGCAGCATTTAACAGCTGTTGAACGAGAGTAAACAGCGGGCCTTTGGAAGCGAATAAGAAATCCTTTTTTCCTGTTTGTATGCTGCTCTCGCCTTTTTATGTATCTCCCTCTTTCACTTGCCCACACCAAGGCTTACACACACATTAATTCATATAGCCTATATTGTATGTTCAAATCCAAGTGATGGGCAATTCTGGTGCCGAGTAAGGCAGCGGACGTTTAAACGTTCAACCGTCAGGATCGCAGTCTGCGCGCTTGCTTGTGCACGAGTCATTTGATGAAATGGAAACTTTACCGTATTGTTGCCTTTTCATGTGTAATACAACCACACTTTAGAGCGCTTCTGCCTCGACGTCATGTTTGCTGCGTTCTGAACCAAAACAAAGCAGCACGTGTCTGAAGTCATGAGGCATTTGCTACGAGCGGAACCGATAAGCGGCATCGTTAAGCAGGCATGTTAACGATTCCAAGGAATTGGTTGACTCGGAACCGGGTCTGAACAAGAACCGGTTCTCGATTCCCATCCCTAGTGGCGCGCGCACGTAATCTCAGTCGTTTGGTGTATGGTGGTCTTCCGACCCGATTTCAGCCAGTCTTCTTCCCGTCTTGACGTTCCAACATTATCAAACATGTTTGATATTATCGCTAGTCTTAGGGGGTTGGCTAAAGCGAAATGACGTAAACACTGTCACACTCTCGCATGCACCAAGCACGACACAGGAGGAGCGGCATTAGTCGCGACCTGTGTCCGCCTGGTGAGGCACTTATTTCGGATACTTTTTCATAGAAGCCTCGGTGGAGAACCAGGCTGACAGCCGCGCAACCTGAACACTACCGTCAAATACAGGGTTAGGAGTTAAAGTTATTGGGGGATGAGATCAGCAAATAAAGCTGGTCAAATAACTAAAGGATGTCCCCCGCTCGTAATATTGAATTAACTTGTTTTTAATTAAATAATCAGAATCGCGTTTGCGGAAATACTATTAATCTCAAAAGGAATCTAGTTGTAGTTTTGCAATATGAGACCCCTGTCTTTTCAAAATCTCACTCTGTGACTGAAAACTAATGACTAGTTGTCTTCAGGTGTGAGTTAATTGTCTTTAGATGTAAGAGGGTTTTAGTCTTCAGTCTTTTCAAAGTCTTTTAAAAGTCCTCTAGTGTAAGCCCAGCATTACTTGCCTACTTCAAAACCAAAACAGTCTTTTTAAAGACTATACTACCATAGCTACTAAATTTTAACTTCTAAATCAAATCAAAGCAAATCAGATTTATTCATACAGCCCAATATCACAAATAGCAATTTGCCTCAGTGGGTTTTCTAGGTACCCATAACTGTGTTGCAACACACACGTGATTAAGACACACACACACACACACACACACACCCATTCACTCACTGACTAACTACAATCATTAAGTCTAAAAATAAAATCTGCATTCCCTGCAAAATCGTTATTTTACTTGTATTAAACTTTAATTCAACGATTGATTAGCCTAGCCCCCAATACTAGTCTTTCAACATAGCCACACACACACACACATATTGTTACATCATAGCCTAAACTTTATTGAAAACACTAATCCACGTCCAAATTATTTCAAAAGATAAACCAAACAAAAATGGAGAAATGTCTAGTGAGGACCCTCAACTTGGTGACATAGCCTTGAAGATTCTCCTCCCTTTCGCGTCGACATATCTGTGTGAGGCAGGATTCTCAAAAATGACTGCACTCAAAACAAAATACCGCAATCGTGCACAAATGGAGGATGATTTGAGGCTATGTTTATCAAACATTGCGCCAAGAATTGAGGATCTTTGCAAGGCAAAGCAGGCTCAGATCTCACATTAAAATCGCCTACCTGCAAGCTTCTGTCCAAAATGCAGATGATTACTATTCCAGGGGTTGAAGTGGCTCCTCAGATAAATTAATAAATAAATAGTAGTGCTGTCAAACGATTAAATTATTTAATCGCGATTAATCACATAAATGTCATAGTTAAGTCGCAATTAATCACACATTTGTATCTATTCTAAATGTTTCTATTTAGGCTACTATTTTCTTCTCTTCTAAGGAGATTAAAAAAAAACATTTCCTCAGTGTCTCATGGATACAATCTCATAATTAGCTTTTAAAGTGCACCAGAATGATGCATTTAACGTTAAAATATAAGAAATTTCCGGACCCCAACCCTAAACCCAATGTTCAACTCAAAGGTGCGCCACTGGCCTAGCCCTTGTGATAATAACAATAATAGATTATCTATCTATCTATCTATCTGTGTAGGGTGGTGTGTGTGTGTGTGTGTGTGGGGGGTGTTGTCAGGGGCGGTGGGGGGGCCCAACTGCAATGACCCAGCTTTGGGGGGGGGCCCAGCTTGCAGAAGGTTGAGAACCCCTTCTTTAGTGGATCTGTCCCTAAGAGTATAAATGTTACACACTATGGTTACAATTTTCCACCAATACTGGACTTTCATGCATTCAAACCTTGAGGACTAGCACTCACCATTACATTGGACCATGTAATCGTTCCATTCAGAAAGTACATTTAACCTTAAAGGCCTACTTCACCGGTTGGACTATGAAGGTGTACTGAACTCAGAGATCCTATGAAGTATAAATGTGCAAAACAAATTGAAATCGGATCATCCTAGCCTGAGAAAAGGCAGAAAGAGTATTTTATGGTCTCACTGTCTAACCCTACATTTCTCTTTCTGTGACATCACAGAAAGAGAAATGGTGAAGTAGGCCTTTAAGCAAAGAAGTCGGAGCAACAAGCATTTCCTTCATCAACAGTGACGTGGGATCCGTTGTGTGTTGTGGGCTTCTCCTTTAGGTTTTGTTATTCAGGCCTGATGATGATTTATGGCTGGCTGGGCCAGCTGATTAAATCACTGAACAGGGCCCGGTTTCCGATAACGTCCTCTCTTAGCGCGCTACGAAGACTCCTACGTTATGACTTATCAACGTTGTTTACCTCTGTAGTTGTGGTTCCCGAACGGTGTCTTAGGAGAAACACTCCTTACGTCGTTCGTACACTGCTGAAATCGGTTGCTCAGAGTTTGATTATCCATTTCCTGCTCATTTCATGCGCAGCTGCATCTGTATGCTGTCTAATCAAATCTACCCGTGCATTTCTAGTGTAATATAAAGTCATAAATTTGTTTGTTGAATCATCATCTGTTGTTTTATAATCTAAGTATCTTTAAGAACACTAATCATGTTACTTGGTGGGTCAGTAATGAAACTGAAAGTAGTTATAATATCGCCAATAGCCTATATCATTAAAAACAGACGGCCCAAACAGCGTCCAAATGAGCTAACATTTTAAATACAATAAACAGTAACATGGCACACTTATTTTAAGGTAAGCTTTAATTGATTATTCATAAATGTTTTCGCACGTTTACATGTTTTGAGGCGGAGGATCCGACGCACTCTGCCCGGCTCAAGCTGGCAGCTGAACCTGTGTGGAACACAGTGCGGAGGTTCTAGTGTTAACTAGGGGTGTAAATCGCTGCTTTCATCACGATACGATATTACATTGATTCATTAGACAACGATATGATATTTGCCGATATCTAAAATCTGCTGCGATACGATTTCGATTCGATTCAGGGGCCTGCGATAAATATGAGATGATATTATATGCCCATTTAACACAAGATGGCCTATCTCGTTATCTAAAAATACATGTTGATAATATAATAGCCTTCTTAATAATAATTTGCATAATTTATCAATTTTTATGCATTCTGAACACTAAAGATCCTGAAATTAACAGGATAAACAACAAACTTAAGCTGCTACCTCAACCATTTCCCTCTTTTTGATGACATTTTATTTAATGTCAAGGGGACTTCCTTATAAAATACAGCTAAAAAAAATATTAGCTTGAATTATTTGATTGAAAGATTAATATCTTTCAATCTCTTACCATTCATATCTTAAGGTGTAGCGGCAGTAAACAATGCTTGGAGTGACATTTGAGTAGTTTTGGACCGTGTGGGGTTTCAGGGTAGCCTGGAAATCCAGACCCAGATATCTTGAACGATAGAGGGTCTGGCCATGATTAATAGTAATTTCCAACTCAAGGGGCGGCTCCTACTCGTGCATTTCAAATGCCACTGCACGCAGTTGGATAGCACTACAACCAATCAGAGCGATGCACAAGGCGACGTAAGCCCCTTTCGTTTAGCGAACAGCTGTTAAACTGTTAAATTAAACGTTTGACCGTTTGTCGGTCGGCAAAATAGAACATTCCACTTACTTGCTAATGAAAGATTTGAGTGCCGTCTTCCAAATCGTTAAGGGTCGAGGCCAAAGCAGTCTCAAACTCACACAACATATCCGCAGCCATCTTTGATGTTTACTATCACGGCTTCGACGTCGCATGCACGTCACTGTCGTCACCCGGTTACGTCCGCCCCAGAGTACCATATAAAGGGCTCTGGCGCGCCCATATTAGATAGAACCAATTGAAACCACCCGCCAGATCTCTGGCTTTCTTGATAAAGCTTCAACGTAGCGTGTCCAGACCAACACGCGCAGCAAATTTAATTTGCCAGCGCCTAGTGGCAGGTCTGGGAATGCCAGGCTAGTTTCAGGGCACAGAATTGACTGAATTGGTGGATTCCTCGCTAGCTTAGCTCTTTAACCTAATGGAGCTATCCACTTTAGCTGAGGCTGCGGTAGCTCGTAAATTCACCCCGCGGGTGACCGCCCCGGGGAGCGCAGGAGCTTCTCACCGCTGAGAGAGCAGCCGAGCCGCGCATTATTGGAACTTTACACTGCCAGCCTGGCAGCGCTGTGCTGGAGAGCCTGCGGGGATAACAGCCCAAATGCCCCGCTAGCTCGGCTGCTCACCCCCGCGAGCCTGTCGAGCGCTGCCCGGGTAACGTCGGTTCAACTGCTCTGTCAGCGGGCATATATGATCCTCTCCCCATGGTGCAAACACCGACAGGTCTGTTACCGATGGATTTTAGTGTCCGAAATGAACTTTGATAATCATACACAAGTGAGAAAAGCCTGGTGCGGTCGGGCGGAAATAGTGTCACAAACACCCGAGCAAGGACATTGTCAAAATAAAAGCCTATACTACATCGATTTGCATCGATGTTTGGACGTTGCATCGATGCAGTTGGATCGTTCGCAAATCAATCAATGGATCGATCTACATCGATGGATCGTTACACCCCTAGTGTTAACCATGTCGAACATACTACCATAGCCTATACTGATTTTAAAAAAGATATAGGAAATATAGAAACAGCGGAGGAGATTAAGATTAAGATTGTTTCCAGCAATTATTTTCTTCATGAATGACTTGTGGCAGTTCCATGTGTCAGTTTTACGCATGGTGCTTTACGGAAGGAAATGTCACAGGGACACAGCGATGACTGTATTTAATAACAGACTGATAAAAACGATCCGACTGTAGGCTACAGTGTATCACGTATAAAGTATTTTCATATTGACTGACATCGCATCCATGCAGTTAATGCTGATTGTCAAGTCAGTTAGATGACTAAAAAGTACTTATTCATATAGTTTGAACACTTTGTGAATCAGAGTGAATGGTATTCTGCTAAAATATCTAATAGTCTACTTTAAATATACACTATATACAGTTGGATCATTTTGAACAGTTTGTTATTAAACAGGCGAAATGTTAAGTAGGAACTTTAAGTAGGGGCTACGAATTACGTAGCGTTAAGAAGGCTCTAAGAAGGCTTAGGGAAACCGGACCCAGAACATTACCGCGGCCATCACCACTCCACAGCCGACGTATGAACTACCTTACTGTCTCTCACAATCACTTTCACCGTTTTCTACATGCACAGAGGCTCCTGCGGGGGTACGATACAGCCCCAATCAATCGAAATTGGTCTCTGAGTTTTGTTTGCTGTTTGCACAGCTCAACAAAATAAAGCAGTGACTTGTGAGGGCTTTGTAATGGGGTTTACATACAATTCAAAATCTTACAAAGTATATTGGTCTAATTCCTAGTCAAAATATCTCATGAAACTTACTATAAGACACAATCAACTTATAAACAACATTTCAGTGAGATATAGGGACTTGTAAATTCAGTACGCTTGAATTGAACATGAGGATTACAAGGCTGGCTTACTATGAATCTCTTCCTATTGCTAGTAATGCTCAATATGAGTTTGTCTAGCTAACTTTAACATATCTCATCTTAAAATGCCTAAATAATCTAAATAATTAACTAAATAATCGTATTTTAAATTGGTGATTATCTTTAATCCAGAACAGTGCCAATAATGCATTACTTGAAATAGGTTAAATTACACTTGTAATGAAGTGATTAACATGGACAACTCGATAGAGGAATACTGCTTTTGAGCATAAATACAGTTACACTTACTAACACTAGTAAAATATAGCTCAAAATTAGTTTTAACAGCTAATTTCAAGATCTCTTCTATCTTGGAAGGCTTAAAAATATTGCACCTTATTTTGAAGAAATCTTACCAAATCAAAGTGATGTACTTGTTCAACTGGCAGAATTATTTGTACGTATTACAAGAGAAATACACCTTGTATTGCTTGTTTCTTTGCTTATGTTTGAAGAGGCATTTTCCCAGAGTGGGCATCTGTATTAGTCTGACATGCAGAGCTGGTGTCAAAATATCCATTTAGGTTTCATCTCCAAGGATGCAATACTACTGACATGTGTTTAGTGTAATTCTCTCCATTGGAATGTGTAAGTGCTTTGTTCTATGTGCAGCCGTCTATGGGGTTGATCTACTAAGATACGAAATAAAGACTGAAAAACTGCATGAGCATTCTAAAAATTGCACTTTTGGTTTGTGGGCGTTCTGTGTGGTCAACTGAGATTAAATGCGCAAATGACCACGGGTGCAAACATGTTAGAGGAAGCAGATCTAAATGAGGGTTTTTGTATTTTATTGGTTTCCGTGTTTGGACGGAGAGCAAGCGCAAAGAGCAATTTAATGCCATGGAATTATAGGTGTTTTTCGAAAACACGCACTGTTGAACTACAGCCAATTAATGTTAATATTACTCAATGAAACTTGATAGAGAGTATCTGTGAGAAAGTAAATGCTGTGGGTAAAACTATTTCAAAACAAGGACTGATGAAATTAAGAGAATTTTAATTTTCGCGCGCACGCTAAACCTCTAGTTCAGGGGTGTCAAACTCATTTTGGTTGGAGGGCCACATACAGCCTCTCTGATCTCAAGTGGGCCGGACCAGTAAAATAATGGCAAAATAGCTAACTTTGATTTGTTCAGTAATATGCTTTAACACTCAGCCTACATTTGTAACCTACATTATCAGGGATCACAAGGGATCTCTGTACCCCCCAGGAAATGTCTTAGTAAAGGTTGCTGCTGGCCATGGGAATAGGAAGTGCGGCGCAGCAAAAATGTTGGGGGTATTTTGCTCAAAGATGCCAATGTGCACTAATGAAATAAACAACTGTTTATTTGAATACACAAATACAACAGACACTGACCTTACAGTTGTCCAATTTTGTTTACTATATGTACAGGTACACATTTTGTGCAAACATGCAGACTGTACAAAATACAATTAACCCTCTGAGCCCTGAGGCCATTTTCTCGTTTTTACATACTTTTATAAATTACCATTTTAGAGGGCAAGTAGATAACATAATACCCAGGTGATTCATATCAAAATGTTCAGAACACTCTCAGCTCTCAGTAAGGAAGGTTCAATTTTGCCCTAGTCCAATGTAAAAAAAAAATATTTTGACATAAATGTTGAAATTTGAAGTCCGATTTTTGAAAAATGTCGAAATTTGTGTGAAATAATACCTTTATTCATCTGATTGAGTTATTTTGGCTCTTGAAATTGCTTCTCCAGAACATTAGCTTCTAAAATGTACTGGAATTTTTCCATAAAAAGGTTGGGAAGAGCAAAAAACATGACTAAAATGATCTTTTTGTCCAAACGTTTTTTGGGTTTTGATCTAAGGGCATTTTCTCGATTTTACATGCTTTTATAAATTACCATTTTAGAGGGCAAGTAGATAACATAATACCCAGGTGATTCATATCAAAATGTTCAGAACACTCTCAGCTCTCAGAGAGGAAGGTTCAATTTTGCCCTAGTCCAATGTAAAAAAAAAATATTTTGACATAAATGTTGAAATTTGAAGTCCGATTTTTGAAAAATTTCGAAATTTGTGTGAAATAATACCTTTATTCATCTGATTGAATTATTTTGGCTCTTGAAATTGCTTCTCCAAAACATTAGCTTCTAAAATGTACTAGAATTTTTCCATAAAAAGGTTGGGAAGAGCAAAAAACATGACTAAAATGATCTTTTTGTCCAAACGTTTTTTGGGTTGAGATCTAAGGGCATTTTCTCGATTTTACATGCTTTTATAAATTACCATTTTAGAGGGCAAGTAGATAACATAATACCCAGGTGATTCATATCAAAATGTTCAGAACACTGCCAGCTCTATATTAGGGAGTTTCAATTTTGTCCTAGACCAATGTGAAAAAAAATATTTTGACACAAATGCTGCAATTTGAAGTAAGATTATTGAAAAATTTGGAAACTTATGTGTAATAATACCTTTATTCCCCAGGACAAATTGTTTTGGCTCTTGAAATTGCCTCTCCAAAACATTAGCTTCTAAAATACACTGGAATTTTTCCAAAAACAGGTTGAGAAGTACAAAAAACATGACAAAAATGATTTTTTTGTCCCAACGTTTTATGGGGTTAGGTTTAAGGGCATTTTCTCGATTTACATGCTTTTATAAATTACCATTTTAGAGGGCAAGTAGATAACACAATACCCAGGTGATTCATATCAAAATGTTAAGAACACTCTCAGCTCTCAGTAAGGAAGGTTCAATATTGCCCTAGACCAATGTAAAAAAAATATATATTTTGCCAAATGCTGAAATTTGAAGTCCGATTTTTATAATAGATGTCACTTACAAAAAAATCATGAAGAAATACAATATTTGACTAATGTTAACATGCTAATACTAAAATAAAATATGAATAGTGTGGATGCAGGAGGACTTCAGATGCTGCCAGAGGAAGGACCTGATCCACACCGTCTTGTCTCCACCAGGGAAAACTGGAAGAGAACAGACAGACAACAAATGAGCCAAGACAAGTGAACAGGCATGAAAACAAAAAGAGTACTATCCTGCTGAGCGAAAGCATTATCCCCATTTACAAAGCATTAGCTTCTATAATGCACTGTCATTTTCCAAAAAAAAGTTGGGAAGTGCAAAAAAACATGACTAAAATCAAATTTGCCAAAATACAAATAGTCTCTTACTCTACTTTGACCACATATGAGGAATTAAGCAAAATGAGACTGAATAATGACTTGATACCACATATAAAAAGGTCCATGGGATGTGTAATGAAAGGGACGCATCACAATCCGTGTAAATGTGATACCCTGTCCCTAGGTATGGCTGCACAAGTGACATTACAGCATCGTAAGAGAGGCCATGTCCGGAGGGGATGTCACTTTTCCCTGTGTAAATGTTAAAATCTATGGTGTAGCCATTGCTTGAGTCCGCCAAAACGAACAATTTGAAAACCCACTTAGTAGGTTTGGCCTTCATGTATTGAGTCATTCCGGTTTTAACCTTTGAGGCAACCATCCTTTCATCCACAGCCAGGTTTTAGTGTGGATGAAAATAGGTCTTTGCTGCGGTTTTGATCGAATTGAGGAGAGGTTTGACCCTGAAGAGTTTGTCGAATTGTGGCGTTCCCTTCTTCCTATCATTGTTTACATCTTTATCTGGATCACTTATGTGTAAGTTCCAGGAGATGACACCAAATCTGTCCCTACTCATGACTGTTGCCGCAAATGGACAGGTTAAACTGTGGTTCTGCCTCCAGTAATCAGCAATGTGGTGTAGTCTAAGCAGGGCCATGTAAAAGAGGAGTCCAATGTACTTGTAAAACTTCTCAACTGTCAAATCAGTCCATTTAAACTTTTTACCCATGGCAATTTTTTTGGCAGCCTGTTTGTTTATGTTGCTACAGAGTGTGTGTACAGTGTGTGCAGTGAAACACAATTTGAAGAGCTCAATTGGTGTGTAGAAGTGTGTGCCTAGCTGTGGGCCAGGGGTGTGTGCAGGTTGAAACCTGGAGACAGGAGGAGCGGTGTCCTGGTCTTCCTCAGTCTTTCAAGCCCGCTGCTGCGTAGGGGGTGCTGGTGGAGTTGGGACACGGGACCTCTTGCGGGTGGTTCTCCTCTTCTGCTGGACCTGGTGCTGCCACAGATTCACAGAAATCAGTCTCATTATCTCATAACAAAAATATTCAAACTTCACAACTTGTATTTGCAAACAACAGTGTAATAAAAGTCGATGCAAAAACATTTCCATTCTCTACTATTTGTAAATTGTAAAGGTAAATACTTTTACACAGAATACACACCTATTACTATTATTTTCAAACAAAAGTAGTGCTATCAATAGAGAAATCAGTCCCTGTAATGTCAAGAATGCAAAATTCAAGCTATCTTACATTTACACACAGAGCTTCATTTGCAATTTCTAAAATAAATTATTATACCCGTTTATAAACAGCTGTATAGCCTACTACAATATGTTTGTTTCTCTCTCTCTCATAACTTCTGTCTCCTCCCCTCAGCCAGACTAAATGACGACTTTCCATCTCCCACAACAGACAGCGCTGCAATTGCCTATGCTGGTTCATTCACCATTTTCGTACTCATATGCAAACATATTGACACACACCCACCCACCCACCCACCCACACACACACACACACACACACACACACACACACACACACACACACACACACACACGGGTGTCCATTTATGCGAGACAGCTAGCAAACAAAATTGAGACACACGGGGAAAATTGTACTGTTTTGAACCTAGCCTACATTGTTGCACCCACTAAATCAATAATGCACAGACACTGCGGAGAATTAAGTAAAACCTACCTTTTGAAAACTATTACTTGTTTTCAAACAACAGAAGGCTGGCGACAAGAGTATACAGCTCTGTCACGTCAGTTCCAAAAAAAAAAATCGGTCATGTCACGGACGCAACATTCAAGCTAGTTTACATGTTCACACTTAGCTTCCATTACAAAAACAGACGTTTTGTCAAATAAATGCTCTTACCCGTCTTCAAATGGATCCATGTCATCTTCATATTCCTCTTCGTCAAAGCCCTCAATGTCGGAATTGGCGTCTTCCTCATCACTGCTCCTCTGAATCTCGTCGCGGGCCTCAGCTGTCGAACATCCGCGCCGTGGTGAAGTCGAAATAGGAGCATGAATAGGAGTCCTTTGTTCAGTGATTGTAAACATGTTTGACAAGTAATGGGGAGGTCCTTAGTGATTACACCAAGTTGATTGGATGGTTTTTCACAAAATATGACAGCAAGCAGCTCTACCAATCACGCAAGGGAAAGGGCCGATGACGTTTTCGCAAAATGTTGATTGACAAGCGGCTCAGCCAGTAGCGCAACGGAAAGGATTGATACATTTTCGCGCCTCTCAGCAACATATCTCTGCCTGTGAGTCACGTATACTATCGTGAGAATATGTCCCTGAAAGGGGAGAATCCCAGCTTTCCGGAGATATGTAAACCACATTGCTGCGATTTAATAATGTTAAATAATGTATTAAAACATAACGAAATCACCGATAGAACGCAGTACTGCGGGCTCCGGGTTCAGAGGGTTAAATAAAAGTGCAACTTCTACTGTTTTGATTTATTTTTAAATACAGAGGTTATAGGTTGTTTTGGAATTTGTTTTTCCCAATTTAAAACATAAAAATAAAGCAGCATTGAAAATTAGGAAATAAATCTTGTAGGCCTACACTAGCATGCTCCTGCTCGTTTTGCGCACACAGAGCCGCAGACACACCGCGCTTGCTAGTACATTAATTGTTCAGCACTAAAAATAAAAATAGTTTTATTTTTATTAAAAAGTAATAAAATAAAATGTACTAAAAATAAAAATGTTTTTTTTTTTTTTGGTTTTTACTTTGCCATAAAGCACTGGAGGAAACATTAATAGCGGTGAAGCAGGATTGCCATTTACCATTTCCCACGTTGCTAAAATGTGCTTTTTTTATTTAGGCTGCCCCCTAGCGGCAGGAGTGAGCATTTTGGTTATTTCTTTAAAAATTCATAACTCCTCACAGGAATGGGCTTTTTTTTTGACATACTCAGAAATTTATGCTCTACAGGCCGTATGTTTGACACCCCTAATCTAGTTGGTGGAAAGCTTAATTCATAGCCCACATAGGAGTGGGTAAGGAATTATGATGTTTTTTGGCACGTGATGTTTCAGTGTCATCATTACCTGTGGTCTGCACTTTAGGTGGAAGAGGGCAAGTTTGGTGGATTAGTAGGGTCAATGAGGGAGTTATGAAAGATATTTAGAGCTGCAAGAATATGTTTTGTTTTATGTACTAATAAAACAGATGTAAACAGCAATGTTGTCCATCAGTCCATCTTGGTTGTCTCCCACAAACACTCTCCCACTTGTTGCTGGTTTGCCTCTGCTCCCTGGAGTTTCTATCTCTGTCTCTCTCTCTCTCACACTAAGCACCAAAATACAACCTAGGCCTACATATTACCTTCACAATGCATATTGGAGAAAAATTACAACGCTTCACTTCATTTTGACACGGTGTTGCAGCACCATGGACAGAGAGCAGAGGGCTAATTGTCAACATGGGCACACAGACACACACACACACACACAATAGGCTATGTAGATGGTATAAGGTATTTTTAGTTTGACTAAATCAATACCAGCGAAATTATTTAGGCTAAAAGCACACTATAAACACAGTTAACAACACATATGCTATTAGTCCCACACACAGCTACTTATAATAATTAATTTGCCTCACGGTGGACCGATGGAGCTCAAACTTTTTTTAATTAATTATAGCTGTCTCCGGACAAATGTGCAACATCACAACTCTATTCCTGAGATCCTCTGAGATGTTCTTCCCTCAAGGCATGTCTGGCCTGTATGGGTTCACTTGGGTGAGCCTAAACCAGTGGTTCTCAAAGTGTGGGGCGCGCCCCACCGGTGCAATAGAGACATGACAGGTGGGGCGCAACGAACGGGAGGAATATGTGTCCACATCCGTGGCGCATATTTTTTAGAAATATTTTAATATGTTTTTTTTACCGTTTTCCAGCGTGAGTTGGAGGAGTGGAGGAGAGCCCCCGCTATTCCCCTTCTTCAATTAACACATAAAAACCATAATAACGTGGATAGAACAGAAGCCGAAATCATCGGCTCAGCTCGCGGGCAATACACAATCACCAATAAAAAGCGTGGCGCCAGATGCGCAATGGACACACTGGGAAGTGCCGCTAGCGTCAAGGCAGCTCATCCCCGAACTAAACAAAGTTTTGACAGAGGTTGTAAGTGTGCTCAATTTCATCAACCCGACCAATGAAAGCGCGATTGTTCTCCGCACTTTGTGAGGAGATAGGAGCTGATCACAGACACACACACACACACACACACCACTGATCATTAGGGATGGGAATCGAGACCCGGTTCCTCTTCAGAACCGGTGCCGAGTCAACCAATTCCCTGGAATCGTTAACATGCCTCTTAACGATTCCGCTTATCGGTTCCGCTCATTGCAAATGCGTCATGATTTGACACTCACGCGGCGTTGTTTTGGTTCAGAATGCAGCAAACATGGCATTGAGACATAATCTCTCTAAATGTTGGTTGTTTTTTTCACTTGAAAAGACGACAATAAGGCCACTTGCAACAGTTGTAAAGTTTCTATTTCGTCAAATGACACGGGCACAAGCACGAGCGCAAGCGAGCAGACGGCGATCGTGACAGTTAAATGTTTAAATGTCCGCTGCCTGTCTAGTCGACACCAGAATTGCCCATTGGACTTGTACATACAATGTGTGAGAATTAACGTGTGTGTAGGATATGTGTGGGCTAATAAAAGAGGGAGAGAGATAAAAAGGTGAGAGCAGCATAAATAAAAGCAAAAAGGTTTTCTTGACCGCTGCCTTAAGCCCTGCAGTGTTTACTCACGTTCGTCAGCTGGTTTGTTTCTTTTTCCTTCCGTCAACAGTTCTGCTGCCTTTACGCACGGCGGGTCGAGACGAACCCAAAACAACATACAGCGGAACTTGGCGGTGATAAGGAAACAAAAGTCTACACTTAAGTTTAACAATAAACTTCATAAAGACACACTTTAAATAACGATCTCTGCCCATACAAAAAGCTCTGCCTTGGATAACTTGATGGAGCGATCGATGTGCAAAAACCACCCGGCACATGTGTCTGATGACGGGCCGTTATATTAATAATAAACAGCGGGCGGGCTTATAAAAAAGGAAGAGAGATAAAAAGGCGAGAGCCTTTTTCTTTTTCCTCCCGTCAGCTGTTCTAATGCACCCTTTACGCACGGTGGTTGAGACGAATCCTACACTAAAGTTAAACATGAAAATTTGTAACTACACACTTAAAATAACGATCTCTGCCCATACAAAAAAAAAGAAGACTTGGATTACTTGAGGAGCGACTGATGTGCAAATGTGTCTGATGAAGGGCCGTTATATTAATAATAAACCGCCGCTTCACATTAGAACAGCATGTACATTAAACATCTCGTATCCTTCCTGAGAGGGCATACATGATATTTTTTCTGCAAACAAATGGTTAATTTGCCAAAGTTGATAGTTGGTCTTGTCTTTACAGAAGACTTCTTTGTATTTTTTACGTCAGTTGAATTTTGTTTCAAGTTGAATGCAAATGAGCACAGTTAATATTCCAAAAGGCACAAGCTCTTCCTTAACTGTTTTCAGTCTGTGTTTTTAGTTTTTAGGGAACATAATGGCATTTGGGCTTAAAAAGGCAAACCTTTTTTGTCAAATTAATGCATGAGAGTGAAGGGCCAAGCACGTTAAGTTTAAAGACACTGCTACTGTGTTTGCACTTTGGAGGAATGCATTTATTTTCATGGGGGGAAAAGGGTTTTTTTTTATAAAAATTTTTAAACCATAATTTTTATTATTTTGAAAACAGCTACTAGCCTACAAGCTTTATTTTATATATTTTCAATGATTCTTAATGTGTACATGTTTTAAACTGAGATATATGGGTTTCAAAACCTGTAAAGTAACGTTTAAAGTAACTTGTAATCTAACTTAGTTACTTTTAACATCAAGTAATCAGTAAAGTTACTATTTTAAGGAGTAACGAGTAATCAGTAATCGGATTACTTTTTCAAAGTAACTGGCTATAAAAGGTCATCATGATGTGTTCAAATGTAACACAAAAAAATTGTTTTAGTTTTCCGTGAGAAACTTGAATAATATGGTTTTGGTGAAAAACTTGTTTTCCCAGCAATATAAAATAGATAGTAAATATGGATTTATGACCTGTTTAACATCTATCTTGAGCTCTGATCATATTATAGGCAATTAAAGCAAAAATACCAGTTCTCTTTCAACAAAATAATCGATAGTGGTATCAATAAGGACTCAAATTGTTCAAGAGACTCGATAATGGTATCGATATATTATATCCTTCTTAATAAACTGGAGAATTATGGCATTCGAGGTTTGGCACATGACTGGGTCAGAAGTTATTTACATGACAGGAAACAATTTGTGAAATTAGGGGAGTTCACATCGACATGCTTAGATATTGTTTGTGGGGTCCCTCAGGGGTCAATCTTGGGGCCGAAATTATTCCTGCTTTATATAAATGACATATGTAAAGTGTCAAAAGTCTTAAGGTTAATTTTATTTGCTGACGACACAAACATCTTCTATTCGGGGAAAGATCTGAATAATATGGTTGAGATCGTAAACATTGAATTGACTAAGTTACATGAGTGGTTAAACCGAAATAAGTTATCACTAAATTTAGAAAAAACTAAATTCATGATGTTTGGCAGCAGGCCCGGTTCTAGAAAGTCAGACTTGGGTGGGCCTGTAGAAATTTTAGGTGGGCACACTTTTCAGGGAGAACGAAGATGCGAGCGCGCGCAAGGCGCGCAGAGCGCGCGAGCCGAAATTTTTTGCCCTTGTAAGATCTCTGCGTCTGCTTTTTGGCACATTTACTGTGAATTGTGTAGAACACAATATGCAAATAAATGTTGAGTGTTGCTATGTGGGAGATTTGATTCTTGCACGTTTTTTTCCCAAAATGTTTATGAATAACATATAATATACATTATATACAACATAATGTATCTATTTTTCTTAATCGCAGTATTAACTGTAGGCAGCCTGAGCTGATTGAAGAGAAAGCTTTGGGACTGGGCAACCTGGATGGTGGTAGTCCAGAGCTATATACTATACACACTACTTTCTACTATTGCCTCTGATGTCCAGCTGGGTGAAAATAGTAGCCAGCCGAGGCCACGACCCTGCTAGGGGGGTCCGGGGGTATGCCCCCCCGGGAGATTTTTTTTACCTTTTTAAAGTGAAATGCATGAATCTGGTGCCCTTTGAGAGGAAGATTAAGAGGCTAAATCTGAGGAATTTTGTGTGAACAAATAATTTGGAGACACTGGGTCGGATGAATTAGAAGCTATTGAAGAAAGACACATGGATTTTCCATAGAAATATACATTTGAAATAAAACATTATGCAGGGTCCTCTGTGATGGGCTTGGTGCTCTTTTTCTTTTACGGGACATATTTTTCTGTAATATAATGAATTAATTTAAATGCAGTGAGAGGAACGAAGCAGAATAACTCTGTTGTCCAGTTATCTTTTTTCCACAGACGAGGCTGAAATAGGCTATAGACTACAGTATACACAGTGCTTGGGCAACTGAGGGCAGTCCCATTTTCAAATATTTTTAAATAAACTCAATACACACTGTGCATGCCATGGACTTGAACGTGATGTGATCAGTTAACCTCAGATTACCTCCCAGATGAACTGATTCAATTATTAAGCTATTAACTATCTACCAAAACATTGTATTCCTTTTATTGTATGATAATTTACATTTACATAATATGATGTTGATATCAAACACACAAACTAAAAAAAAAAAAAAATAAATAAAAAAATTGGGGGGGCCCCCTGGCAGTCGGGACCCTAAACAACCGCTCATTCCGCTTATGCCTCGGGCTGGCTCTGCTGACCAGTGACCACTATAAGCGGGTGGGTAACTTGGAGGCAGGCTGTCCTGCCCACCCAATAATACAATTAGAAGCAATGCATGGTAATGGTGTATTCTTTAGTATTAATTAATTGTCTGAATTTTATTTGACATTTTCTTGGACAGCGAATGAACAGGTCCGTCCGATAGTGGATCTGGAATTCCACCTAAAAAAAAATATATATATATATTTTTTTTTTGGTTGGGTGGGCACAGCCCACATTTGGGTGGGCACGGCCCACCCTGGCCCCTGGCTACCGCCGGCCCTGTTTGGCAGGAGAGCATCAGATGTCGCTGTAAAAATCAAGGTAAATGGGATTGAAATTCAAAGGGTCAAGCAACACAAAGTCCTAGGGGTAATAATTGACGATAAATTAAGCTGGAAACCACAAGTTAGCCATCTCAGGGGCAAAATAGCCAGGAGTATTTCTATACTTTGGAAAGCACAACATTGTTTCAATCAAAAGGCCTTACTTGTATTATACTGGAGTTTAGTTTCCCCACATCTGCATTACTGTGCTGAAATGTGGGGAAACACTTACAAAGGTACATTGCACCCGTTGGAGATTCTTCAAAAGAAAGCAATATGAATTATTTACCAAGCCAATTACAGGGCACACACTAATAACTTTTTTATTGAAGGTAGAATTCTCAAATTACGTGATGTGGTAAATTACCACACAGTACACATTATTTACAAGGCTTCAAAAAAAAGCCTTCCTAACAGTTTACAAGTAATGTTTGAAGACAGAGAAGTTTTGCATGATTTAAGAAGAAAAGATAAATTCACTGAGAAAAATATACGGACCACACTTAAATCCTTTTCGATTTCTGTAAAGGGTATTAAGCTGTGGAATGGACTTGATGGAGTTGTCACAGGGAGTTGCATTTTGCGCAATTTCAAAGCAAATTATGTTTCAAAAATTATTGAAAATTACAGACTAATAACCTGAGCACAATGTCAATGTCACTTACATATCAATATTGTAAAGAATAATACAGGCCAGCAGTCAGACTTGTTTTTGAATACTTTTGCAGAAGTGTTTTGACTACCAGTTAAGAAATGGAACAGGCCAAATACAAGGCCACTTCACACTTTATACACTTGGCATTGTCACAGAAAAACTGAACTGTGCTGAACTGATCTTAAAAGCTGAAGCAATTACATTAAAATTGACTGTGTATTGGACTGCAGATTCTTAAAAAAAAAAAAAAAAAAAAAATGTATGGGTATATGTATATGTATATATATATATATAGCTATATATATAAAAAAAATGTGTTTTTTGTTTTATTTTTATTTTCTGTAACAGTAACTGTGTATCTGAATCCGAATTTGATGAAAATGGGGGCGGGACCTGATAAGCCTTTGGCTTCTTCCGTCTCCCTTCGGACAACACAAAGTATGATGTATGAATATTTGCAAGAGAAAGTTGTGTATTGTGTGGAATTGTCCGAAAGAATAATAAATAAATAAATAAATAAATAAATAAATAAATAAATAAATAAATAAATAAATAAATAAAGATATAAAAAAAGTAGCGATCTCCATCCCTACTTGAGATGCAGTATTGAGCCTTCAGCCCTATTTTGAAAATATGTGCAGTGCAAAACAGGCTCATTGCAGACACCAATGCAGGCCTAAGGCTCACATACTGAATTTTGTTTTTGACAATTTTTTGGGCTCAGATTGTAATGACACAAATGCTCATATTTTCGCTATTTTTGAATTGTATTCCTTGATTTTATTTCAATACATTTTACACTTTTAAGCCTGACCTATTTAGTTACTATTTTGTTGACGCAATCGGGGAACGGTGGGGCTCGAAAATATCCCCATCTCCAAAGTGGGGAATTACAAAAAAAGTTTGAGAACCACTGGCCTAAACTGACCTGGTTTTATCTAGTGCCGCCCGATTTCTTCCCTAAAGATCTCACTTTACATTGGTCCATTTCATCAATCAATTTGGCCGACCTGATTGTGTTTACCTGCTCAATTTAAGCAATGCAGCTCAGGGTTCACAAGCTTTTGCACATACAGTACAAAGTTGGCTAATCATTTGTTTTATTTGTTTTAACAATCGATTTCCGGAAAATGAAAATGTTGAATTGACAAACACACACCTATTATTTGATATAAAAATTGCAGGTATTGATAAAAAATAATTAATAATGGTTAAACTAAATAAAATTCCAAAATGCTCAAGGGGTTCACATACTTTCAAGCAGCACTGTATATATATATTTCCCCTCTCAAAAAATGGCAATTTTTTGTTTATCTCTAAGTTCCCATCTCCATTATTTATTTGTTTATATATATTTTTGTTAACGATTGGCTCATTTTACACACATTTTCCAGACTTTTTATAGTCCACCCATGATACCTTGTTTTTGTTTTAGGAGATATTGTATAGGAAAAAGAAAAGAAAAAGAAAAGTACCTGAATTTGGTACAATACATGTATTGATGTACTTTAATATATTTCGATGAGAAGTATTTTTTATTGGGTATTTTATATCGAGTGAAAAACACTCAGCGTTAGTGTTGGTGTGACTATTTTTGCCGATAGTGTTCTAGGGTTTAAAAGGGGAGCATTAGAAGCAATATAATGATATAGATAGACGGACGGATGGACAGAGTTGTGTGTCATTTTGTTATATAACATAGATAGATAGATAGATAGATAGATAGATAGATAGATAGATAGATAGATAGATCACATTCAAACACTCTAGACCCAATCAAGACGAAACACCAATTACGTTCCAACCTTGCAAAGTTTTGGAACCAAACAGAGCAAATTCATCAAACACAAGTTTAGAATGTTATTGCTGCTGAACTTGTGTAATTTATCACATTTAGGGAAGCTGTTACAGGTTAAATGGATTGCCAGTAATTGTGGCTGGCCCACCTCTAAGCAGAACCGACTAAACCAGCTCATCGAGGACAGACTTGTGAAATGGAGGGTAGCGACCTCTTTAGCGCAGGGCAGAGAATTATAGGTGGCAATCTCACCTCCTAACTCACTTGTCTTTTCTGAACACTGTTTTTCTTTATTTTCTGGCTCCCTGCCTTAATGCCTCGCAGCTCTCTGCCATGCATGTAAAAAAGATGTATTGTTATCAAGTAGTTTGTTTTAGAAAATACTTGACAATGTCATTAAATGCAGAAGTAATAGTAACTTTAGAACCACCACAATAAGAGCACCTCATAATGCTGCAGCATATTTACTTAATTCCCTCTTCATGCTGTTATGGTTGTATTTATTTATTTATATATATATAAATCAGAGGAAGTAACTTTACAACTAATTTCACTGCAATGAGTAATTGAGAACATTCTTAATTTGACTTTGTTTTACTGGTATTTGTTTCACATTTCTAAGTGGCGTTCTGTGAGTTTTGAATGGCAGTAAAGTGAATTGAGCCATAACTCTGCAGTCAGTCATTTCTCTGTGCGCCCATACATACTCAGAATGTTTGCATATATATTTTTTTTTTCTAAAGATTATTTTTTGGCATTTTCAAGCTTTATTGGAAAGTACAGAGTTGAAATGGGGAGACAGAGAGAGAGGGGGGATGACCTGCAGTAAAAGTCCACGAGCCGGATTTTAACCCGCGACCCCTGCAATGAAGGCTGGAGCCAATATGGTACGCGCTCTATCCACTACACCACCGGAGCGCCCCACGTTTGCATAATTTTGAGGAAAATAAGCAATCCAAAGCACGTTGATCTCTTCAAACAACATGCCCTCACACAGGAAACTGCCATGCTGTATTTGCCATGAAGAAGACCTGTTATCAGGAATGTCTGGGTAACTGGGTTCCTATATTTCATCCTCAGCTCTGATATGAGACAGCGGTAGTAGGGCAGTAAAAAGAGTATAGGCATGTAAACAGTGTGGGATAATTGGAGCCTTCAATGTTGAATAAACCGTCAGATGAGAAACCAGTATTTGTTTCCCAATGTCATTTTGTTTCAACAGTGACAATGTTTGTCCCCTAACCTCCATAAAGAGAGTGGGCAAACACACACCAGTCCTGTGTGAGGTGTTGGTACTGGAAGCAAGATCCAAACTTAGAAGAAGTACCACACACTCAGTGAATATCCATAATTTTTTTATTATGTACGGAGCTTTAATGTGCAGTGTGCAGTAGTAATCTTTGTCCCTACATGAGTATTACTGTAACCCATTCTTTTGTTGCTTGTTGGAGGATGATGCTTCTCATCTGCCTTTGCTGTACTGTATTCTGTGCTAACTATCAAATGTTATGTAACAACCTTATATTTATTTTCTGAACAGCAGTTTCAAATATTTCAACTTTGTGTCTGAGAAATCGTGTTTGATCCATCGTTTGACACAGTGGAAAGCTCTAAACACTGCAAGTACCATGGGTGCGAATGCTGTGAATACGTAGGCCAATCAGAAGCCCATAAGAGAAGCGTAAAAGATTTAAAATGCTGTGACGTTGCAGTTTTTAACTAAATGTAGTAGCCGGCACAGCCCACCTAACTACTTCCGTTCAATTTTCATTTCCCTTTAGTAGTCAGTCTGGGTATATTCGCGGGTTCTCCTCAGCCAGATTTCTGCCTGTCCAATCAGCGAACAGAGGGAGTGGCTGAGATGAGAACAATGACGTTGAGGTTGTGCGCCAGTTTCAGTTGTAGTCAGAAGCCGGCGCATGACAAACCAAACGTGATGCGATTGGTTGGCAGATCCAGAGTGGCACTGGGCAGATCCAATAGTTTTAAACTTCAACAGACACCCGCCTCCAAATGAGTTTACGTTTGTCAATTGAGCGATTCCAGACCTTCTGTACAAATGAAATGAAGTACGATGGTCTGGTAGGACCAGGCTATACATGTAGTGCAATGGTGCTGAATTCTATCAAATCTGACCCAGAAAATGAAAAAGATCTGTGATTCGATTTTTTCTTGCAGGGAATGCCGGTTGGAAGTTGTATTAAAGTACTACAGATTTTTATTATGCAGAGGATAATTTGGACATAACCTCAGAATTTTCTATGGCCCTGATCACTTGCACTGTTAAAATAACTAGATGTTGCTGTGAATGACAAAGGAATCGACAGGGAGTGTTATGTTGTTCAGTCTGATTGAAGGATCTCTGGAAAGTCCGTTCACACACACACACATACACACCACCCCCAATACCCCACCAGGTCATTTCATGCTAGGAGTCCACAATGATCTCTCAGAGCCAACTGATTTTTAAGCAAGATAAATGAGCTTGTGTCTTATCTGACAAACAGATGTCCCTCAGAGAACTACGGGTAATTACACTCGGCCCACAACTCCCATCATTCCTTTCGCTCCCTGTTTTTGTGTGAAAAAAATATCTGAGGGAGAGAAAACTCCTCTGTTATGACAAATAAATCAATTCAAATAATTACCGTGGTAAGAATTGATGGCATTAAAGCGAAAATAATTCAA
Organism: Hyperoplus immaculatus; assembly: GCA_949357725.1. Lineage (NCBI taxonomy): Eukaryota > Metazoa > Chordata > Actinopteri > Uranoscopiformes > Ammodytidae > Hyperoplus > Hyperoplus immaculatus. The sequence goes on from OX442360.1 coordinate 2,421,699, forward strand.
TCTTCTCTTTTCTTAGCTTTTTAAGCAATGTAGTCTCAGATGAACAGCTGATACATTTAGAGTCAAAAGGAGGGAAGCTTTGAGAAATGGCACGTTATGTTACAGTTTAACCAAATTCTTACACACTAAAGCATCACAACCTCCAACTTGTGTAACCATGCCCTAAACAAAAGCACCAACCCTACAAACACAATATGTGCGTTGCACTGTGTTTGAAATACTGCAACACACTTCTTGCAAAACACTTCACTGTTTTCTTTTTACATAAGACACATTATTCAAAAAGGAAATCTCCTGCAATCATTGGGAAAACACATCTATTTAAAATACAAAACACAACTAAAATTGGAAAAACACACAGGCTCACACATATGAAAAATAAAACTAATTGAATACCAATCAGTCTGAGCCTTAGCACTACAAATTGACCTCAGGTGAGCTCAGCTCCTTTGTGAGGCAACAAAGAGCTGGGGGAAGAGGATGAGAGAAAGAGAGAGAGAGAGAGAGAGAGAGAGAGAGAGAGAGAGCAGGAGGATGAGGACAGATAAGGCAACAGAGGGAGACACATACATTGCCCTGCCTTACCACTTGAACCTTTCCACATTTTGTCACGTAACAACCACACACGTACATTTATTTAATTGTGATTTCATGTGATAGACCAACACAAAGTGGTGCATAATTGTAAAGTGACAGGCAACTATCAAGAATTTTTTGGCTAAAATGGCGCCCGTGATGGCAAGCCGTCCGCCTCGCTCCTTCGCTGCTACGTTTGTTTTCCTGCTCCTATTGCTTTTTGCTTTTGGATATGTTTCCGCTCTGCTGGCATATGATCGCCAAACCCTCCTCGACATCAGGGCTTGGTCTGAGTCCCTGTTGCCATCTGATCGCCCACTTTTCGATCAGCAAACACCGGTGCTGGCGGACATTCCCCATCACCTGCGCCGACTGCCTACTGTCTCTCCCCGGAGGGATCGTGACCAAAAGTCCCGCTCCAACGGACCCTGCGGCTCCGAACACCGATGCCGGCTATCATGCCCTCACCCCCAGAGAAAGCGCTCTAGAAGACGTGGGAAACGCGCCGGTGTGATTGCCCGTCTCAAAGCTCACCTGAGAGTATTTTCCTCAGCTGAGTTGCGCCTAGGATCTTCTCCCTCTGCCCGGCTCGTATGCAGCCGATGGATCCGCCCTGTCTTCCCGGAGCCAGCACCGCTGATTACTCCGGTTAACGGACCCGCTACCTTGGCACAGCTTAAAGCTGGAAGCTCACGGAGAAAGTTTATTTACATCAAGCCTCCCGACACCGGCTCCATCTCATCCACCTGGCTTGCCGCTCTTCCTGTCGTATCGCGGACACGTCATCAGAGTGCCGCCACCGCGGTAAGGAATATCGCCGGGAACATCGCGAGACTGTGCCATGCTGTGTGTGATGGAAGGAGAGGTGTTGATCCTACCCTGCTCTGTCCCATCCAGAGGTCTACTGATCAATCACACATTAAAACTGAACTCTTTAATGCACAGTCCCTGTCAAATAAATCAAGCCTGGTTCATGATCACATTCTTGATAAAGATATTGACCTGATGTGCCTCACTGAGACCTGGCACAAACCTGAGGTTTTCTCATCATTAAATGAAGCCTGCCCCCCCGGATACAGTTACCTGCAGAGGGCTCGCTGCACTGGCCGAGGTGGTGGCCTGGCGGTAATTTACCGCGACACTCTCAAGCTGTCTCCTCTGTGTCTTCCTGATGTGTCCTCTTTTGAATATCTGGCCTTCAAATCAAAAACCCCTTCCAATATCAATGCTGTACTGATCTACCGGCCGCCCAAACCACACCCATCCTTCATCACAGAGATTCACGACCTTCTCACCTCGCTCTGCTCTCTATCCTCCAATAACATCATACTTGGTGATATGAACATTCACATTGATAATCCCTCCTCCCCCCTGGCAGCTGATTTCCTTCATGTACTGGACTGTCTCAACCTCACACAGCATGTTGATGCACCTACACACACCAGGGGGCGCACTTTAGACCTGGTCATCTCGGACTCTCCCTCCATCAAAAATCTGTCAGTATATGACCTGGGCGTTTCTGATCACAGCATCATTTCTGTAGTGAATATGTACATGGGTTCATTCATTCATTAAGACTTTGTTTCTGACTCTACAGCAAAATGTTTGTGTCACAACCCCCCAACATTCCTCTGGTTGAAGCCAAGGCTTTTATCTGTGTTTACACACCTTTTAGTTGCTCTGTCCTGACCCAAGACAGGATGTCCCACATGACTCCTGTCTCTTCTGCCATTGGTCAGAAGTCTTTTGCTGTTTTTGATAACAGCGAGTGAGCTAAACAGCTCAGTCTCTTTGTCTCTGCATCTCCGAGAGGAGTGGTAAGACCAGCTCTCCTCTTCAACCACCATCAGAGGTGGTGGAACGCTCACGCTTGGCCTACCAAAAAGGAGGCTAGCACGCTCTCTCCTGCCCCAACTTCCATACTGGAATGGGGACTCTCCGACTCCTGGACCCGGGAAAGGCCCGATGTTCTCTGCTCTCCCTGATCCAGGCTCTACAACACGGTCTGTCCAAACAGCCGTGAAGCCCCTCTCAACCAAAGAGGAACAAGGAACCACCCTGTTGCTCCCAGCAACTAAAGAGGTACCAGAAGAACCAGGAGAACCAGGGAACGAACCAAGCTCCCACAAAGGCCAGACCCTTTAAGAAGAAGAACTACCAGAGACAACAATGCCAGTTAGCCCGCCGCTACTGAAGAACCAAAGGACCAGTTCATCCGAACTGAATCAAGACCGACCCGCGAAGCAAAACCCCTGTTCCATGCCAAAGGATCCAGAACCTCTCACACTGCAACAAACGCTGTGTATCATCATCTGGTATCGTATGAGCTACTGGGCAGTTAGCTTAGCTTGACAGGAACACATGGCTTAAAAGACTGTTAACTTGGAAATGTATATTTACTGATTTTGAACTGTTCATTGTCGTTTTGTAATTGGGTTCACATACTTTGAGATCTTAACCTTAGGGGAACACACAGGCTAACCAAGCCTCAAGCTTTTCCCCCCACAAAAAAAGGTTTTTCACACCTCCACACTCACTCACACACACACTCAATTTGCATCCACAGACCTCCACCCCCACACTCACACTCACACACACACACACACACACACACACACACACACACACTGTGTGCTTTAGTTTAGTGGTTTTTAAATGTGTTGGATTTTCTTTACTTTGTGTTAATAAATTATATGCATTTTCTTTTGTAACTAGACGTTTCTGTCATTCATTTGTGTGAATATTATTGGGAAGTCCGCAACCAACAAGTACAAGGATTCTGTAGCCTTCAGTGTTAAGATCATATTACCAAATTTATAATAGTAATTATTTGATTACATTATTTTATGGAAATGATCATTGAGACTAGGATTTATTAATATTGATTTATTTAACTGAACATTAAACTAATCAACATTTGAGAATAAGTCATTGATTAAACGAGACAATTTTATTATTTTTCCATTCTTGAATGAATGGTGGTGCCCCTTTTGAACTTTAATAAACTATTAAAGTATTATTAATCATCAGATTAATTTCTAATAGCAGAATTAATCTGAACCACCTGTACCCGCTACATTTCCATGGACATTTCCTGCCCATACCACCCCCCCCCCCCCCAGCCTAAACGCGATATTCATTTTCGCGACATAAAAAACATCAACCCTGCCATCTTGCACTCTGACCTCCAACTGCTGGCCTCAGTCAACCTTCCATCAGTTAACAAATTGGTCGAACACTACAACCATTCTCTTCAATGCCTCCTGGACATACATGCCCCTCTCAAAACAAGAACTGTGTCTTTCTCCTGCTCTGCCCCCTGGTTCACGAAAGAACTGCGCAAGATGAAGGCTGCTGGCCGTGCCATTGAGAGGCGTGTTAAATCATCTGGCCTGGTCGTACACAAGCTGGCCTACAAAAATCACCAGAAGGCCTATGCAGCAGCCCTTAAAGAAGCCCGGTCCATCTATTACTCCAACATCATCAATAACAGTATGGGAAATTCAAAACAGCTTTTTTCCACCATAAACTATCTCCTTAACCCCAAAAACCAAACCCATACAGAACCCACAGCAGAACACTGCAACAGGTTTCTTGTATTTTTCAAAGACAAGATCAATTCCATCCGGTCCCAGTTCTCAGGCTCCCCAGCTCCATTTCTGCCATCTGCCTGCCCTCAACCAGCACCTCTCAGCACCTCTGCTACAGTCACACAGACCGAAGTTGAGGGTTTCATCAAAAAAATGAAGCCTTCCACCTCCCTCCTGGACCCCATCCCTACAACACTCATCAAATCAAATCTGTCTGTCATAAGCCCTCTTATCACACAAATAATAAACCACTCGCTAAACTCCGGCCATATCCCGCCCTCACTTAAAACTGCCATTATCAAGCCTCTCCTGAAGAAACCCAACCTCGACTCAGATTGTCTCTCAAACTACCGGCCAATTTCCCATCTTCCATTCCTGTCCAAAGTGCTTGAAAAAGCTGTTGCTGTACAGCTACAGGAACATCTACAACGTTTTTTTTTTTTTTCTCTCTCTTAGTCTTTTGTTTATTTTGTTTCTGGTTTCTGTAGCACTTTGAGATTACTTTATGTAAAGTGCTTTACAAATAAAATGTATTATTATTATTAAGTGGAATAAAAATTAAACATGGTTTTAATTTTTTTTTATAAATAAAAAACTGAAAAGTGTGGCGTGCAAAAGTATTCAGCCCCCCCTTGCCAAAAGCCATGTTGAGGACACAGCATAGTCAGATAAGACCGAACTTGGAAGTTTTTGGCCTAAATGCAAAAAGAAAACCAACACTTAACATCAACCTGAACGCACAATCCCCATCGTTAAACATGGTGTTTCATGCTGTGGGGGTCCTTTTCTTCAGCAGGGACAGGGAAGCTGGTCAGAGTTGATGGGAAGATAGATAGAGTCAAATACAGGGCATAAAAACCTGTTAGAGTCCGCAAAAGACTTGAGACTGGGGCGGAGGTTCACCTTCAAGGAGGACAACTACCCTAAACATACAGCCAGATTTACTATGGAATGGTTTAAATCAAAGGCATGTCATGTTTTAGAATGGCCCAGTCAAAGTCCAGACCTAAATCCAATTGAGAATCTCTGGAAAGACTTGGAAATTGCTGTTCACAGACTCTCCATCCAGTCTGGCGCTGCATCTGAAGCCTGAGCTATTTTGCAAAGAAGATTGGGCTAAAATGTGCAAAGCTGGTAGACATACCCAAATAGACTCGGAGCTGTAATCGCAGTGATAGGTGGTTCTAAAACGTATTGACTAAGGGGGGCTGAATACTTTTGCATGCCACACTTTTCAGTTTTTTATTGATAAAATAAATTGAAAACCATGTATAATTTTCATTCCACTTCACAATTATGCACCACTTTGTGTTGGTTTACCACATACAATCCCATTAAAATACATTAACGTGTGTGGTTGTAACTTGACAAAATGTGGAAAAGTTCAAGGGGTATAAATACATTTGCAAGCCACTGTATGTATAAGTCATGTATTCTAAAGCGTTTCTGCAATTGTGCTTAAATAAATCAATAAAAAAATAGGTAAAGCATGCACAATTATTATATTTTAGGCTTCACATACACTATATCCTAAAAATGACCCTCCGGTTTAAAAGAATGAGCTAGATATGCTTTCAAATAGATGGTCCTCTCTAAATCACACTTGTAAAGAGACAAGGCTTGGCCTTTAGTGGACCCAATATAGTTTGATTTAAGTGCCGGTGGTTTTAAACGGGGTGCACAATATTCCCTCTGATGTGAATTGAAAAGCACTGGAGGAGAAAATCATTTCATTGCTCCATCTGTGACGGTGTCAGTAGAGGGAGCAATAATTGACTAAACGTGTGTGTGTGTGTCAGACAGTCATTTCAGTGGATCCACAGAGGATAAATGATTACCTCTGTTAAGATGGAGCTTTGAGCTAAAGAGACTGCTTGATGCTGTGATATTGAAGGCCCGGTGTTACCAGAGTGCATCACCCACAAAGCCTGCATTCATATGGACCTGCTAGCTACACTGCTTCATATTTACTCCACGCACAATTCCAGTGGTTCAAAATCTTCACATTTGTCTCCATTTGCATTGCCCATGTCAACTCTGGGGGCCTCTACGGATTCTGTTTTTGCACCGAAAATTTCCTTTCCTAAAGAGATGACCCGGAAGTACTTGGAGGAAAGGTAGTTTGAATTCTAAAAATGCTTAGTAAAGGTGCCTCGATGTATCCTTTAACCCTCCTTTAGCATAGGTTACTCTTGACCAACCTTTACGAAAGGGAAGTAGATAGTTGTATCCCATAATCCTTCACGGAGGCAATATCTAAAGCAACAGGCCAACGACTTATTTTTCTTCTTCTTTCGTGTAACATCATCAGAGGTCCAACTCAGATTCAGATTCAGTTGTTATTGTCATTGTGCAAACAGTACAACGAAATTAGGGTGGTGCTCACCACCCACAGTGCAAATTAGCATACATGCATACACAGACAACAATAGGCAACCATAATTGGTAACACTTTATAATAACTATCCGTTGTAACTTGTTAATAGATCATTAGTAAACTCTTAATTAATGATTATTAATGATTTGTTAAGTGTTTGTTAGCAGTTTGTTAAGGATTTATAACAATGGTAGATAGTTAATAGTTTAATAATTTAATCAGTTCATCTGGGAGGTAATCCGAGATACCGACGAGGCTGAAATAGGCTATAGACTATACACAGTGCATGGGCAACTGAGGGCAGCCCCATTTTCAAATATTTTTAAATAAACTCAATACACACTGTGCATGCCATGGACTTGAACGTGACGTGATCAGTTAATCTCGGATTACCTCCCAGATAAACTGATTCAATTATTAAGCTATTAACTATCTACCATTGTTATAAATCCTTAACAAACTCCTAACAAACACTTAACAAATCATTAATAATCATTAATTAAGAGTTTACTAATGATCTATTAACGAGTTACAACGGATAGTTATTATAAAGTGTTACCCAATAATTTAATAACTATGCTAAATAAAAATCTGAATGTCTGTTTAAGAAAAAATTATTAAAAATAGAGGATTTCTTATGTCCAGTAGGGGACGGGGGAAGGGAGGGGGACGGGGGGGCAAGGGGGGGAGGGAGGGGGACGGGGGGCGAAGGGGGTTCAGGCATTTAATAGGCGAATTGATGCCTCTCCTTAGGTCTGCTCGTGCCATGCTGTACTGGTCCTGGTCACCAGCCTTGAAGGCGGAGTCGCGTACTTTCAGCAGTGACCTCACCTCAGCTGTCATCCATGGTTTCCTATTGTTGAAAACTCTGATCTGTTTGTTCACTGTGACATTGTCTGTGCAGGTCTTGATGTAAAACAAAACAGTCTCAGTGAGCTCATTTAGCTCCAGGTGATCAAAAACAGCCCATTCGGTGTGGTCAAAACAGTCCTGTAGCTGGTTGAGTGCTCCCTCAGGCCAGATTTTTACAGTTCTTGTGGCTGGTTTCAGTGACTTGTAGCCATGCCCCACGTCAAAGAGGCTGGCTTCCGAGGGTGGTCTATACAGGGGGCAGGTGGTCATGATATGCTCGACTGTTTGTTCGGGGGCACCACACACGCATGCAGCGCTGTCTGCCAGGCCCCACTTCTTCATTGAAGCTTTGAACCGACCGACCCCGGTTCGTAAGCGGTTCAGCAGAGTCCATTGCTGGCGTGGGAGATTGTCTCTTGTGGCGCCATCTCCTGGATCCGGGATGTAGTGGTGGATATGGGTTGGCCCAGCCCTCTCCCACTCCTGCTTCCAAGCTGTCGCCAGCCATCCATCTTTGGACAGGTCCTCAGTGGTGGAACGGAGCATCTCTTGTGCCGCCTTGTTGTAGGGGTGGCGGGATTTGAGTCTGTTCAGAGGAGCTGCTGTCTTTGTGGGGTTATGGAGGATGTGCCAATCATGCTTCTGTGCTTTCCTTGCCAGGGCAAGAGTGGCAGCCTCTCGTCGTAGGCCAGCCGGTGGAATTCCTGCAAGGACTGGCAGCAGGACGACAGGGGTAGGCTTCAGGCACCCAGTGATGATCCGGAGGGCGTTGTTGATAGCCACACCCACCTTTTTTGCGTGTGGACTTCTGCTCCAGACGGGGGCACAGTACTCTGCTGCTGAGAAGACTAGGGCTTGGGTTGATACCCGTAGTGTCTTAGCAGTGGCTCCCCAGTTTGTGCCAGCAAGGCAACGGATCAGCGCAACCCTTGATGTTGTCTTTGCCCGGACATCTTCGAGGTATTGTTTGAAGGACAGTGTCCGATCCAGACGCACACCAAGGTATTTAGGGGCTTGCTGGGACTCCAGACGCTTGTGGTCAGCGTATACCTCCAGTTCCCTCTTGGCGTCTCTGTTGCAGAGATGGTATGCTGCTGTAACGGTCTTGCCATTGCTGAGCTGTAGGCCCCACTTTCGTAGGTAGGCTACTAGGACGTCCATGTCTTGGTTGAGACCATCTTCCAGTGCCTTCCATGTGGGTCTTCTCAGCATGATGGCAAGATCGTCCGCGTAGCCGTACTTTCTGGATGCTGTGTCTGGTAGATCGTAGATGTAAATATTAAACAGCATCAGAGAAAGGACCGACCCCTGTGGGACACTGTTCCTAAGTCTTCTTAGCCTGCTGCGCTGGCCATCCCTGGTCTGTAGGACAAAACTGCGGTTAGACAGCGTCTCCATAATGAACTTTACCAAATGTTGATCAGGTATTGTCCTTAGCAGCTTAAGGTGGAGTCTGCGGTGCCAGATAGTATCGTACGCGGCGGTCAAGTCCAGGTACACTTGCCCAGCTTTCTCAATCTCCTGGAAGCTGTCCTCGATGTCTTGAGACAGTAGTGTAACTTGGTCCACTGTGGACCTACCGCGACAAAAACCGGCCTGTTCCTGTTGAAGCTGTGGGTCAATCACTGGCTCAATGCGGCAGTGGATCATTCTTTCCAAGATCTTAAATGGAACACAGAGCAGCGAAATGGGTCGGTATGCCTTGGGGTCTTCGGTGGGTTTGTTTGGCTTCGGCAGGGCGATTACAGAAGCATGGCGCCAGGTCTTGGGAAACTTGCACCTCTGGTAGCAGGATGAGAAGAATGCGCAGAGCCAGCTAGATGTTGTTCTGCGCTGGTGCATAACAAACTCTGGGTGGATGTTGTCACGGCCTGGAGCTTTGCCCGGCTTGAGCTTGCTCATGGCCTCCCTGAGTTCGTCTGCTGTGAAATCTCCTGAGAGGTTGGAATCTGCACTAGCCGCCATGGAGAGGGAAGTCACCTCCTGCGTTATCAGACGGGCAACATCTTTGTCTGCGTCTGGGAAGCTACCGTTCTTCAGGAGCTCGGACACAATGGCATCTGCTGTGACTGGGCAGCTGTTAGCTGGTTGATGGTTTGCCACGCCTTGCGACTAGAGTGGGTAAAGTCAATTGACTCAACAACTTCAGTCCATCTGTCTCTACGCGTGGAGTCCAGTTTCTGGAGCAGTGCCGCTGCAGTCGCATCCACATCTTCCCTGGAGCTAGCCCTCTGGTGGGCGCTCAGGAGACGGCTGCACTCCTCGTCCCAGCCATCCTTCTTTCCGTCTCCTGAGCAAATGCCACCCAGTTGGCCTTTCGAAAGTTCCATCTTTTGACAGGTTTCCCTGGTACCGGTTGCACCAGTGATGGGACTTTAATGATGGACGGTCAGTGGTGTGAGCGGGGAAACCTGTCTGGGACGCGTCTTTCCGGTTTCGGGCCATTGCTCCGGCACACAGCGAAGGCCAGGTCCGGGTTGGTAGAGGTATGGTAGCGTGCAGAGAAGAAGCTTGGCGGCTCCTTGGGGTTGTACAGTAGCAGGGCATCTGTGTTGGAGGCCCATTCGCTCAGCGCCACTCCGTTCGGTGTTGTGTAATTGTAACCCCAATCTATGATTGACGTTTACCGACTATGTGAATAAGAATGAGCGAGGAGAAGAGAAGAGAGGAAGATTTAACTCAACTAAAACAAGAAACACAAGGGTGATTAATTTCTGGAATGAATGCATTAATTTTTTTAAAGGAATACTTCCCCCATTTGGAACCTGCATTCTATCATTATAAAATGGCTATAATAATATAAGGAAAGAGGTTTGTCTTGACTCACTCTTCACTTGGCCCAGCTGTCCTGATAATCCACACCCCACATTTTACATAGCGTCATGGGCAATGACGCGTTTCGCGTAATATTATATACCCTGCATAATATTTAATTTCAAATGTATATTTCTATGGAAAATCCATGTGTCTTTCTTCAATAGCTTCTAATTCATCCGACCCAGTGTCTCCAAATTATTTGTTCACACAAAATTCCTCAGATTTAGCCTCTTAATCTTCCTCTCAAAGTGCACCAGATTCATGCATTACACTTTAAAAAGGTAAAAAAAAATCTCCCAGGGGGGCATACCCCCGGACCCCTCTAGCAGGGTCTTGACCTCGGCTGGCTACTATTTTCACCCAGCTGGACATCAGAGGCAATAGTGGAAAGTAGTGTGTATAGTATATAGCTCTGGACTACCACCATCCAGGTTGCCCAGTCCCAAAGCTTTCTCTGCAATCAGCTCAGGCTGCCTACAGTTAATACTGCGATTAAGAAAAATATAATTTATATTATATGTTATTCATAAACATTTTGGAAAAAAACATGCAAGAATCAAATCTCCCACACAGCAACACTCAAAGTTTATTTGCATATTGTGTTCTACACAATTCACAGTAAATGTGCCAAAAAGCAGACGCAGAGATCTTACAAGGGCAAAAAATTTCGGCTCGCGCGCTCTACGCGCGCTCTACGCGCGCTCTACGCGCGCTCTACGCGCGCTCTACGCGCGCTCTACGCGCGCTCTACGCGCGCTCTACGCGCGCTCTACGCGCGCTCTACGCGCGCTCTACGCGCGCTCTACGCGCGCTCGCATCTTCGGCCTCCCTGAAAAATGTGTCCACAACACAGTAAGTTTTTATTTTTACTCATTCATCACCGCCACACATCTTGCGTTTGCATTTCTTTTTTCCCCCGGCGCTTGTGTTAGCAGATCAGAGCAGCTACACAGCGTTTTATTAAAGCGGCTACGAGTAACATTTAAATATCTTTTAAACAGCCTCATGTTTCCTCTGATAATCATAAATTACCTTTAACAGCAAACGAGACCATCAGTGCAAAGAAAGACGTTTTTAAATAGTTTTTATTACTGCATTTGGTCTGGTTGCACACACAGTCTGATTTTCGGTTCGCTCGTGCAGGCTCTATGGTCACATATCCGTATTGGTCGCAGAGTTCAGTGTGGCGCAGCAATGTGAATTGAGAAGCCTATCCCTCCAGGTGAGGGAAGGGGAGCGGGAGCCTTGTTTGAGACAGTTATTTGTCGTCATAATGACTGAACGGTGCTGAACCATCAAAGAAAAAATGCAATGAAGAAATGCTAAAAGGGAGAGTGATATAGGCTACGGGCGGGATCAGGGCGTTGCCAAGCAACGTGTATACAATTTCACAAGAGCGAAACTAGACTGCAGTGTTTACTCCTAAATGAATGAGCGGTTGGTACTAACACAAAGTTTGCTTTGCTTCACCATCATCAGATAACCATTATCTGAAATAGTCATTATTTACAACAACATAAACACATTACCTCATCGTGATCCATACTAACTGCTGTCTCTCGTTCATTCGCTTTCTGTGAGGAGTCGGACACGTAATCTTTCAGCTCCGTGAGAGAGAGAGAGTAGTTAGGTGACACTGCTGCATCAACTCATTGCAATCAGGTGTGTGTGGCAGTGACTGGCATTAGTTGATGCAGTGTCAAAACCACTCTCACGGAGCCGAAAAGAGTCCTCACACTTTCAACACACGGACATGCACTATATTGCTCCCTTCTCAGTTCACACTCGCGAGCCTGGCACGAGCTAGAAAACAGCTTTGCGACAGTGGGCGTCGTAAAAATACTACCGCTTTTGTCCAAAGGGGACGCCAACGTGCCATGTTACTCGTAGTGGCTTTAATGGGAATTATCATAGAAAAACTCATGTAGCCGATGACTTACTTTTGTTTGTCGCCAAGCCAGCCACCTCTTTACCGGAGGCACTTTCTGTGTTGGAGGTCTTTAGTCAGTTTTCTGGCTATAAACTTAACTTGAGCAAGAGCGAACTCTTTCCGATTAATAAAGAAGCTCTTCAACTTGATTATACAGCTCTCCCACTCAAAGTGGTGAAAGACCATCTGAGTTACCTTGGGGTATGTTTTACCAGAAATTTTAAAAACCTATTTAAATCGAACTTCCTCAAATTATTGGATCAGGCGAAGCAAATATTATCGAAGTGGTCTCCTCTGGCTTTCTCTCTCATAGGTAGAATAAATTCAATTAAAATGACATTACTCCCAAAGTTCCTATATCTAGTCCAATGTCTCCCCATCTTTCTCCCCAAATCCTTTTTTCAGGCCCTTGACTCTTTAATGATAAATTATATTGGAATATATATTGGAATGGTAAACACCCTCGGTTACGGAAAGCATTTCTTCAAACCAAAACAAACAGGCGGAATGGCCCTCCCTAATTTCCAATACTATTACTGGGCTGCTAATGTCCGTTCTTTAGTGTATTGGGTGCATTTTCACCTTGACGACTCAGCCCCAGTCTGGGTAACAATGGAGTCCAGCGGTGTTAGCCCATTGTCTCTATCTGCCCTTTTAAGCGCCGCACTTCCACTCTCTTCGAATCTGGACCCAATTTAGGAAGAATTTTGGAATGCAGAATTTTTCACTTTTCAGCCCAATTGCAGCTAATCATTTATTTATTCCCTCAACGGTGGATGGTGCATTCAAGATCTGGCATAAAAAAGGCTTAAAATGCATCGGTGATTTATTTATTAATGATCTATTTGCTAGTTTTTCTCAATTGACAAAACATTTTGGCATCGAAAAGACAAATTTTTTCCGATTTCTGCAAATCAGGCATTTTTTACGCAGAAGTTAATTCCCCAATCCCCTTATAAACCGCCAGCCAATCATGTCGATTTGTTTCTTTCTGTAAACCCCACATTAAAAGGCTCAATTTCTGTGTTTTTCAACCTTATTTCAAAGTTGCATAGCCCCTCTTTAGCAGCTATAAGAACCCTGTGGGAGCAGGACCTAGGCTCTGCCTTCACAGATCACATGTGGGATTCAGTCCTGGATCGGATACACTCTACCTCCATGTGCGCCCGACATGCTCTTGTGCAATTTAAAGTAGCACATCGTATCCACATATCTAAAACTAAATTAGCTCGTATGTTCCCCGATGTAGACCCGACCTGTGATAGCTGTAAGAGCGCACCGGCATCACTCTTTCACATGTGCTGGTTGTGTCCCACCTTGACTGAGTTCTGGACATCAGTTTTTCAAACAATTTCTGAAGTACTTCAGCATCAAATTGAGCCGAACCCTTTCACTGCAATTTTTGGCATTGCTCCAAATCCGGGCTTGCCTAAAGTGAAGCTGAAGGTACTGGCCTTTACTTCATTACTTGCTCGTAGGGTTATCTTACTCAAGTGGAAAGATCCTGCTCCTCCTTCCCACTCACATTGGATTAGAGACATTATGGCATGTATGAATTTAGAGAAAATACGTTACACTACCCAGGGATCCGAGAATAAATTTGACAGAATTTGGCGCCCCTTCCTAAATTATTTTAAAAAACCAACAATAACAATAGAAGAGTAGCTACCCCCTCCCCTCTTTTATTTGATTAAATTTTATTTCTTTATGTGTTTTTTTTGTTTGTTTTTTTTCATATTGATTGTTTGTTTTTGTTTCTTGTGGTGTGTGTTTCGTGTTGTTGGGTGTGAGGGTGGGATGCGGGTGGGGTATGTTCGGGAAAAAAACACTGACTGTGTGTGGGGGGAAAAAAACTGCAAGCTAGTCTAGATGCAGTGCACAGACGTATGAGGTGTGACCCGTGACGTAACCTTGCAGTTCTTTTTCGTGTAAGCTACTGCAGGCTAAAATTAGCTGGCCTTACTAATGTTTTGCTCAATGTTTTATAGACAATATCGCCGATTCATGCCATTTCCTGGCGTGAATCCTGCAAAGAGAGAGACCCAGGACCGTGGCTATCAAGAGACAAGAGCAGCTGTGACCAGAATGACCTGAGCCAACACACTACACATTTTATTTTGATAAATAGTTGTTCATAGTTTTGCGATTAAAACTTTGAATTCAAGTTGGTTGATGTGGTTTGTCTACTAACCAGAGTGCTGTTCAACTTGAGTACTATTAGAGAAAGACTCATTTCTACTGGGGTAAAAGGTTGAGGACAATCTTCAGATGCTGAGCTACTGTATTCAATAAATAAGCAAATGTGTCTGTTCACATTGACCATATTATTTGTGGATGGTCTCGTTTCAATCATGACAATCTAAGCTTTCTAACGGTGTATGGCATGACAATATTCACTCAAGGGTCGTTGAAATAATAAGTTGATTAATGTGTGTAGTGTAACACAGTCATGCAAACTCATGAGCCATGAAAAAGGTGAAAAGCCCGAAAACAAACAATGGTAGGGGGGTCTGGGGGCATCCTCCGGAAGAAAAAAATGCAACCTTTTAAAGTAAAATTCATCAATCTGGTGCACTTTGAGAAGAAAATTGCATGCAACCAGGCTCAGGGGGGCCCTAAGCCAGAAATACTGATATTAACTTTACATGTCGCATTGTCAAAGAGCTCAGTCACTCATGTCAATAACAGGGTCCAAAAAGGTATTGCCTAAAATAAGGAAATAAATCATCATGGGCCCCTCAACTAGTAGGTGAATAATATAAAAGCAAGTGCAAAACTAAAGCATTATTAGCTCTGTTTTAGGGGCTCCATGAGGGGCCTTGAAGGCCCCCTCACACCTACAGTAATAAGCTTTCTATGTGTAAATTATATACTGTTCATAAAAAGTAGCTATCCACCCTTTATCTGTTGAATAGGGATAGGGAGGAGTGGGGGAGGGGGAGGGGGGGCTTTAAGAGTCTGGGCCCATGGGCCCATTATCTCATAATTTGTATATGAACCAAATTGTTTCCACAATCTTTTTTTCTATTTTCGCCGGGAGCATGCACAAGCATTATTTATTAAAAAAAACAAATAATAATAATAAAAAAAAGTGGGGGGCCCCACACTGGGTCTTGAAACGGGCCCCGAGATCGTTGAGACCGCCCCTGCACGCTTGTCGTGCCGCCTGACAACGGAACGCTGCGCTTTCTCTCTGCCTGGCCCCGCTTGCCTCTCCATTGAGAATGCATTAGTTGGCGCAACAAACGCCTCGGCCCGTGTGAAATGGCCTTAACTACTGAACGAAGGAAATCAAATGAGGTTTTGGCATTTCCCCCCCAAAAAACGGGACAAATTGTGTCCCGGGAGAGATTTATTTTTGCTCCGCTCATGCTCCGCTCCACACACACACACAGCTGGCCATCAGACAATCCCCTCCCCCCCCCCCGTCCCCTCCAAAAAATATTTTCTCAATGGATCTCCACGAATCACATAAATGGCCAATTTTGTTTCCAAAACGGCGAATTTCGTCGAAAGGTGACGAGTTTGCATGCCTGGTAACCAAGGGCGTAGGAACCGGGGGGGACGTGTCCCCTCCAATATTGGAGACAGGCGCATTTGTCCCCCCCAAAAATGATTCCGCGAGGAGAAAAATATTTGATTTTGAAAATGCTTTTATTTTGAAAGTGCAACACAGCTTCTTGTCACCGGCCTCCTAAATGTGTTTGTTTTTCCCCGAACCGAGCCTTTAAGGTAGCGCGCAGGGTTGGGAGTTTGAGAGGCACCTATTTGGAGACGCATGGGGAAAGTGGAGTTCCACCGGAAGTGGATTTCATTGGTCAGAATTGTAACCTATTTGTTTTCTTCTTTTTGTTTTACTGCCGGAGTTCACCTAGTGGTGAATAATAATACACGGTTTCCACCGGTTATGATGCTAGTACACAGTAAAATACGTCAGTTTGTTAAGGGTCCCAAGTGGCCAGGACGGTGGTAAAAAGTACATGTTGAGGTAGAAGATGAATGAAGCAACGAAGCTTTGTGTACATCTTCTGAAATCCGTCTGTTTAATTCACAATCATCACGAGTAGGTCAATCACATACAAATATCAACTCTTATAAATGAAACACAAAAAGTGCCACCACATTAAAATAAATAACTCATTTTAAAAAGTGCAAACACATCAAAACACACAACTCATTTTAAAAAGTGCAAACACATCAAAACACACAACTCATTTTAAAAAGTGCAAACACATCAAAATACATTTTTTTATAAGAGTTTATATTTTTATGTGATGTGTGGGCATTTTTTGTGTCTTTCAGTGACCCCCACATTATTATTTAGTGTGTGTGTGTGTGTGTGTGTGTGTGTGTGTGTGTGTGTGTGTGTGTGTGTGTGTTGGAGAGGAAGGTGGGCCGTGAGCATGTGCCTTTTGGAGTCGTCCTCTAGCAGAGTCCAATGGCATCTGTAGACCAAACATGCAACATGTTATTGCGTCATCATGTTTAATATAGGCTACAAAGGTTTACCACTTGAAGAAATGATCCAGGTTGGATTCAGAATGACACAGTACCAAACTAAACATACTGCATGAGCAATAAAGATACATGATGTACCTAGCACTGACCACTTAGCTGCTTGAAAGCCTCCTTTTTCGTTTGGTCCTGAAGACAGGTGGTGTGTTGCCTCTGAGGGTTGCTTTTCCCTCCTCAGTAAAATGGGCAAACTTCCTCCCATACCTGCATTTAAAACACCAGAACATTACATTTATTACCAAGCCCTTCCCCAAATTCCTCTTGGTAATACATACATAAATACATACATATTATGTTTTTAGAACAGCAGCATACCCTTCCAGCTCAAGGTTTTCAACCAGGACAACACACCACCACCGTCTCAGCAAAGACATGTCATGCTAAAGTAAGATTGCAGTTACTCAAAATGCAATAATTTCCTTATAATATATTATTTGATTTTATATTCATTAAAAATGACATGAGTTAATACTTACGATGCTGAAGTCAAAAGTAGCCTCTGTGGCAAAATACCAGGCATACTGTAATAAGAGACACATGTAAGACATATAACATGAGAGCTTTCTCATTACAGAGAAAGTTGTCACACAATGAATGTGAAATGGTGATGCCAAAAGAAAGTTATATGACACTTCCTATGCACACTTGAATTTCAGTAACTTTTAATGTGCGAACTCTTAGACAGACATGAAAACGGTGAGGGTTCAACACCCATTTTATGATATACCTTAAAATCAGTTTTAATAGGAGAAATTATAGAATTTTCTTCATATGAGAAGAAAATAAGTAACAAAAGCAATGTGCAAAGCATACTGTCAATACAGAAAAGTAATACAATAATCCATGTTCTCTTTTACAGTGCTAGTGTGCCTTATGGCATAGTGTTGTTGAGAATGTAGGTTTAGCAACTCACCATGACCATGAAAACCCCACAGTCAACACCAAAATGTTGTTGAGGTAGGTCCTGTTACAAGGAAAGACATGCATATGGATAATTTTAGTCAATATGTTGTTCCTATATGCTCTTATTCTTAACTATGATTACCTCAATGTCGAGACCTGTCTCTTCCCGCCACGGCCCTGGTGATATGCTCTGTGCAAGAGCACTGAAAAGAGTCATAATAGTTAAAGGGATTCTGTAGAAGAATGTACTTTGCATTTAATTGTTAGCATTTAATGTATGCAGCTTTGAAAAGTCAGGGGAACATGACTGTCAGGAGTAGTTGTGTTAACGTGGGCAAGTCAGGGGAACGTGACAGCCATGATAAATCATTCTATTGTTACCTCAAGATGTCTTGATAAGGCTTGTGCTCAAAGCCTTGTTCTCTCTGGGCATACATGGAGTCCAAGAACAGTATGAGCCTTTTCCGTGGATTCATAACCTGAGGGAACACAGTCTCGACAATAAGATTAAAGTTAACGAAAAAAATATTATTAATCCCCTTTCATCATTAGTGTAGCTTGACAAACTTTGAAAGGATGGCCCATCACTTACACAGAGCAAATAATGCCCTGGAGTCCACAGAGGAAATATCAGGATCTTCTTTGCAGAATCCACCTTAAACAAGATTTTTTTAATAATTTTTTATCCACCTTAAACAGGAATGCCTTTTTTTAAATTGTAAAGCATTTCAATCGTAACCATATTCAAGCTATACATATGCTCTACTTACAGGAAGACTACGGAGAGGGTCACAATCCAGGGGTGGGAGCCATGTTGGGGGCGTGTGGAGGTCCATAATGAAGACATCTTTCCCCTACCAAAAAAACAGCTGACTTGTTGTTTCTGTTACAGTAGAGAACACTGACCTAGTTATCATTCAAATAAGCATGCATACATACCTGAAGTTGAGCCATCTCTTGCACCAACCTCAAACAAGCATTCCCCACCTGTAAAATCACATCTTTCTTAAACCTTGGTAGAGAGAACATGCCAAACACCTCCTCTGTCAATAACAACATATTTTACCCACCACAGAGTCCATCTCCTTGTTTAACCCCAAGGTCAGCATGTTTTCCCTGGTCAAACATGTTCGACCAGATTTCACAATGAGCTCTTGCACTGGCCCACTTTTATCCAGTACACAGTTGATCTATTAGGCAGACAAAACATACAAAATCCATTCCAATACTTCACTTACTAAGAACATTTAGTTATCATGTCTGTGTCAAGATATGTTCAGTCAAATTGAATCTATAGTATGTACCAGCTTTTCCTGAAGGGGGTGAACTCCAGTCAGTCCCCACGAACTTCTGCAGGGCCTGATGGTGCTGATTGCAGAAAGCTTAGCACAATCCTGACCACAGTTGCTGAAAGATGGCTGTGGATCTTCTGGTGGACTGAGCTGTGGTCCTAAAGTAAATTGCAGTAACACTAAAATCAAGGGATTTTAACATCAGCTAAAGTTTTCCTTTTCACTTAATATGTTCCCTACAAAAATGTGAGTTATTATTATACTGGTTTAGCTGTAAGACCTAGATGTACCTGCATGGAGGTTAGGCTGAGCAGGCTGGAGGTCAAGCTGAGCAGGCAGGAGGTCAAGCTGAGCAGGCAATGTTTGGGAACCTTAAAATTAGGTAAGAAAGACACAAAAATAACAAAATATTATGCAATCGTCCAAAAATAATTGAATGGAAATGTAAGTTCTTGTTTAAGATGTAAAGTTTAACATTAACCTAGAATCACTTGGCCCAAATCAGACAGTCTAACATTGTTCAGCCCTGGTAGACCTCTTCTCAACTGACGTTTCAGCAGATTTTTATTCTGCATCTGATTCTGATGCTCGATGATGTTTCGCATCAGAAATATGTGAGCAGAAGGCCCCATGTTGTTTAGAAAGTAATTGTTCTTTCTCATAGACGCAAACAGTTGCTCAGCCACCTGACTGTTCAAAGTCGCCTGTAGTTCTGGAGCAATGTAGATCCTTCTGAGTGCATCCTTCGGGTCTTTGGTGTTTAACTGATGAAATTTATCATACAGGACGTAGTGCTTGTCTGAGCCTGTCACCGGATGGCCGTTTGGCTCTGGATGTTGCAGTCGCTCCAGCAGCCATGGGAGGTGCACTTTTAGGTTGCCATGTGTCGCAGCCTCAACGTTGCCAGGTGTTGGATCCGCAAGCCTTCCCTCAAAGGGATGGAATGGAGGGCTGTCTGGGACACGCAAATTGGCATGGGCTACCAATCCCCGCGCAAAGTCATATACACAGACATTTGGCATGTGCTTCCATGACAGAAGTAAATCTGTGTAATCCCTTGGGCTTTCAGCTCTTAAATTGAATTTAAGGCTGTACACAATGCCATGTGGGCACATAATGACAGACCATCCACCTATAAAAGAACAAAGTATATATTTAGTCTAACTTCCTTCTGTACCTTATGTCACTACTGTAATAAATGTACATGTTCACGTTACTCACCAGAGGCACCCCAAATGGATTGAAAAACCTTGTCGTATGTCTGCCTACTCTTCATCTCCCCCCGCAGCCGGTTTACAAGGTCCATGCGGGACCCCTTTGTGTCGATGTTGCAGGATTTGCACAGCGTTCGAATGGTGGACACCTAAAAATTATTTTGATTCATAATCATACGTGGACATATAAATCAAAACAGACATAATTCAATTTTTTCATATTGCAACATATTGCATCATGAGTTACTGTACTTTTTGTTTTAGCAGCTCATCAACCAGGCGGTCCTCTGTTATGTCACATAGCTGTGGTTTGTCCGAAGACCTCTGCAATGGGGCCTTTTCAAACTCCGTATTGAGGACAGTGCTCCCTTTACGTGTCTCCCCTCCAATCCAAGGTGCCCAGTTGTCATATGTTGGTTTCACAACAAATGGGTTCTGTGAAGAAACTTAACGGGATACATTGCCATCAAAACAATGTTTATTCTGAGGTGTGGCACACATGCCACCGCCGACTTGTTGTGTTTTTAAAATCTAGAAAGACTCACACTCAAAAAAACCTCGGCTGACCATGTGGAGATGAACAGATTCCCAGAAAGCCTCTATGTTCTGTTCACCCCGAAAGTCACCACTCGGTTCTTCCAGTTCACTAACTGAAAAAAACAATACAAGATACATTAGACTATTTCAGGTAAAAGTTATGTTGATAGATGGAACCTAAAGGGAGACATACCCTCAAAATTGAATACTCCTTTCCTGTGGAGATCCATAATTACCACTGGAGGGTAAAAGCCGCAGTTCACACAGGAGTACTGGTAGTCTGTGTTGCAGAGTGCCTCAAATTGGCAATATCCCTGGAAAATTGTGTCGGTGGCTGGAAACTTCACCTTAAACAAAGTCTCAAGGGAGTTGATGACTCTGGACACAGACACATGATTCTGTAGTAAAAAAACAGAAGAATATCATGAATATTTTTGGAATGACATTAGTTATGACATTAGATACAAGTACAGTAACTGACCTCACCCACCCTGCTCAGCTTATAAACTCTTGCAGCTGACACTTTAACATATTGCATCTACACAACACAATCTACCATCTTGTGCTCCCTGTTGTTTCACACATACCTGGAGATTGTGCCTTAAGAACTGACACAGCTGCAGTGTCAGGATGACACGGTCATTATAGTTATGCAGGCCGTCTGTCCACTCCTGGTATCTGTATACCATTTTGCATTCTGTGCACCTTCTTCGGTAAGTTGAGAAGTCTAGTGGACGTAGAATCAAACTTTATAGCATTACATTTGTTGTACGTGTGTATGTAAAGATGTAGTGAACTTACTTTGTGTAACACCTTCCATCCCGACTACTTTGGCCTTGTTTGTAAATAGCACTGCGTCCTCCAATGTGGGATTCCCTGGACACAACTTGCATGTTGTCTCAACAGGAAACAACTGCTGAGGGTATTGTCTTCGAGATGTGACCTCTTCAGGGAGAGTGGCGGGTATTTTCTTGCTCCTGAAGACATACCTTACAGTTCTCGCCATCTCTGCAGTAAGGCTAGTGGTAACAGGTGATGCTGTGGTTTGTGTTGCAGTCTTGAACATGTCTTTGTCCGTTTGAAAAAGGTACCACTTTGCAATGTGCTTGTGAGGACAAGATGTACGTGCCTTTGCACAGGGGCAATGCCAGGTGTTCTTTTTTTTGTTGTGTGTGACTACAACTCTGCCCAAGGTGCTGTAGTGGTGTAGACTGGGTTCATACACTGACAAACAAATGTTGTTTATAGAACAACCTAGTTCCACCAACACACACAAAGGGGCCTGAGCATCTTCTGCTTCTTTTTTCCTGGTTTGACACACTGACACCTTGGCTGCACTAAAGAAATGGTGATTGATCATGTCATTTAGTACTTGTTCTTGCAGTGGTACGTCTGTTGCAGTGGTGTCACAGTATTGTAATGACCTGATGTGATGACACATGCTATGAGAGAGGCCACTCCGCTGTGCAAGCAGGTGGTATTGCCGGCAGTCCTCCATCTCACACCTAGTTACCTGTTGCAGGCCCCATGTTTTCTGTTGTACATGTACTGGGACAGAGAAACCGCGAAATGTTTTTCTCACTGCATACAGGCCTTTGTTTGGGTCAACACATGTCCCTTTTAGATGTGATTCTGCTGAGACATCTTTCTGTTGACCATGTTTACGCTGTTCATGCCGAGTTAAATTTTTTCTGCATACAATAAGGGGGCAATGACGGCATTTTACTTCGTGAGGCTTTTTGGGGGGGTGTGTTTGGCTTAATGTGTATGAATGATCAAGTGCAATGTGGTCAGGCTGAGCAGGCTGGAGGTCAGGCTGAGCAGGCTGGAGGTCAGGCGCTGCACCATGTGTATTAAGTTGGCATAAAGCCAAATGCCTTTCTATGTCCACTCTCCGTATGAGTGTCTGTGGACAGTTAGGGCAGTGGTAATGGCCAGTAGCTCTGCATGGCTGACTGCACCTGTGTAAGATGTCTGAACAAAAAAAGATTGCTCATGTTAAAAAAATAAATACAACAACATCAAGTCAGAGTTCATTTCAGGGAAAAACTTTAGGCTGCAAACATACCTTTGAAGCGTGGAAGAAATAGTTTCTGAAAAAGAAAGTAGCATTTTCGTGAATGCTGCATTAATGCTATACATAGTTATTTTATCTGAAACAATAGCTCAAACATTAGGCTAACGTTTGTGTAACTAATGTTAAGGTTGCTTGTGACCATAGTACTGCCTATCTGTCTAACAAACAATTAGGCCTATTTCTAGTATAGTCCTATCTGTCTACAACACGTTCTCATCCCAAGGCGTCAAAACGGGACTGATTTGCAGTGCATTTAGCTTCAAAATATGACGCTAAATCCGCCCTTAGGCTTCACTTTTGGAAGCCTAAGGGCTTCATTAGATATACTGGTGAATGTGGCGCATGCGCCCGGGAACGAGACGGCGAATATAGCCTACTCTTAACATTGTCTACAGTAAGCCACATTTAAGAAGATAACAGGCGAATGGGCTTTCATTTATCCGTCCTATTCAGAGTATGGTATTGTTCAAATGTAAGTACGAGCAGCTGACTATGTTGGCATACTGTGACTTCACATATTTGATCAAACTATCGGCCGTGTGTTGTTATTATAGCTACCAACAGGATGTGACGTGCACTAGGCCTATATCTTATGCAGTAAAGTTACGTCCTTGTCTCCCAATAATAGCCTACTCCAGGCTAAATTAAAGTGGATCACAGGCTAAAACGCTATTATTTATACGTTTGTAATTGTAATGCATGCTGGGTGATGTTTTTACTGTCTAAAAAATGCCCACGATTTTATTTGAACTCGGCTTATTAAATCATTACCTTCCCGGTTTCACATTCCGGAGAGATCGCTATCATACCAGGCACAGCGGCTCCTATATTGGGCTGATTAATATTATTGAAACATCCTAGCATATTCTCAATTATTCTTGTAGGCTTTTTTTTATTTTATTTCACTTTTAGATGAGTGGTGATTTAGAGCAGTACTAGCATAATGTTGGTAACGTCTTTTGAGATGATATTCTTTTAAATTAATTTAATTTGTTTTATATTTCGCATCTTGTGATTATTTATTTTTGTTTTAGTGACTCTTAGTTTGAAGTCGGTTTTTAAATGTCGGAATGCGGGTGCATTTAATTCTCCGACAATGCAACAGGCGATTTAAGGATAGATTCATCATTAAACGTGTTTGATAACATTTCTTGCGAGAAATGTCCACTTTACTTTCCCAATCTTCACTCAGTGAGTGTGTAGGATAGTTTGATAGTTATCATGAAGGCTCGACAGAAAGATCTTTCATTGCACCGCCATGATTTTTATGAGAGACGCAGCCGTCGGAGGAGTACAGCAGGGGGCGATCATTTAATGCCAATGTCAAAAGATCCACCTACAGACGACGTGAAGAAGAGCTTGCAACCTACAAACCAAAACAAGCTGGATATTCCTCATGAAACGCTTTCACTCTCAGGTAAGGGTATGATAAACGTGGCAAATATAACTATTCATTTGAAATCTTGTGCTGGAGCTTGTTGTTAGGATACAAGTAATATTGTAAATGTCATGTAGGTTGAATCAGACCGTAGAACACCGAAAGTATAAACGTAAGCGGACGCTATAGCATCAACGAGTTAGCTCGTTTGGCTTTAAAGGTAGCTGAAAGGCTTTCCTATTCTTCCTTTGAATCTCTTCTACACTCTTTCTGGCTTTATAACTCTGACTCACACTCTTAATATTGTTCAAACACTCGCTCTCTCATTCTATCTCTTCATTTTCGACACCGCTCATCATGTAAGTAAGCTATTGTTATTGTATTGTCAATCCTGCTTCTTTACATTTCTTTCTCGAGCCACTCTGCGCAAGTTCTGAACCATCTTTTTAATTGTAAATATTAAACTAATTTAACTTTAACTTATAGATTTTGAAGTTGTTTCTTAAAAACGGGGCCAATCATTTGAATAAAATCCCCTCTCAGAAACGTGTAAATTTTTTAAATATTCTACAAAGTCATTTATCCCCTAATGTTTATTACACGTCAAACATGAAATTATTTCATATATAATTGAATATTTAAATGTTTAATTTGTAATTGTTTTACCGAGTAAATAAACACTTTTTTGTTCAAATTAATCAAAGACATGTAGGAGATTGTGGGGGTAAACAGGTCTTTAGGGACAACCTATGCACAGATTCATTCAATTCAATATAGAGGACTGTAAAACATTTTAAGAGACTTAAAAATAAAAAAATATTTTGTGTGGAGGGGATCTGTAACTTGCTGTATATTTAACGTTTCTGTACTGTTTGTCATTGTTGCTATAATCTTAAATTTCAACATTCTTCTGTCTTCTGTTTTTGTGTGTTTGTCCATGTTTTTTAGCTCGAGAATCTTCAAGCCCTGGGATTTAGACCGTTTTTTGTTTCTGGCAAAACCTGCGAGACTTTCAGAACGCTGGGTGTATGGAGTTGTCCGTGACCGGTTCCCACTTGTCAGAGACATCATCACTGTGTCTTGAAAGGATGGAGGACCTCTTTGAAGTCACGGTAAAATATTTTTATATTTATATTTGGTGTGATTCTCTAAAGCCTTGTTTCCACCCAGAGGTACAGTTCGTTTTGGCACGGCTTGGCACACAATTCTTTGCGTTTCCACTGTCAAAAGTTTGAAACCAACCCTGCGTTCCAAATCTCCTCCTCTTGCTTTTTTCTATTCTACATACTACATCTGACCATAAACATAATCTAGTTAGGATGCAGTAGGCTACAATTGGGACATACTTTTACTTGTTTATTTCACACTAACATTGCGCCTTGATCTTGCCTCTTGCTTTTATATCCGTCGCATCCCCGGTTGTATTCATACGTGAGCTCCAGTGCACACTGAATTGTGGGTCAGAATTGCCCCAAAAAACATGCTGTTTTCAACACTAATAATCTCAGCAATATGTAGTAGACATATGTTTAAGCATACTAGATCTGACCACAAGAATTGGGACACCTAAATCTTTTTTCTACCATACTAAGGCTCAATTCCAATTCACCCCTTCGCCCTACCCCTCCAAATTGCACGTTCACATGAAGGGGTAGGGGTGTCCCAAATTCATAGGGGGAGATTTCTCTCCCTACCCCTTCACACTCCGTTTGAAGGGCCAAGGGGTAGGGGTAGGGGTGAAAATGAGAAATGGGATTGCCCTAAATAGCAGAAAGTATGGGGATTGGAATGCACGCAGCCCAAGTCTTCCCAAAAGGGTGGAGCTACACACTGCAGTCCGTTGATTGGTCAACAGAATCATAATAACGGTGTGAGATAAACTGCTGTGTGTAGTCACCTCGGGAAGAGCTTTGTGTTTATAGAACAATGTTGGCACAGCTCTTTGTTTATTGTGTTGCGTTTTTCATCTTGATTTATTCAATCAGTGACTCATACACTTTTCCCACGGATGCAAAATAGGGACTAGTTCGAACCAGTTTTTTAGTTTTCCATCGCCTGAGAGCCGGCTCCGGGCTGTTAGAATTGGTGCCAGAGCAACCCCAGGTTTGAGCGGGGCTAGAAATGCGAACCGCCTAAGTATTTAAAAAACATAACATAATGACGGAACGTAGCGATCAAATCGACTGGTGAAAATACGCTGAATAGGTCGGGTTTGGTTAACAAAGCAAGAGGCTACACATGTAAAAATAAGACGTATCCGCCACTGTTGCTGTGCTTAAAACTATCGCTAGCATTAGCTATGAGAGCAGCAACGTCAGGCAACATACACAGTCGTTTACAGTGACGTCATGACGTTGCTCTCTTGCCGGCTCTGGTCAGTGTGAAACCAACTGGTTCACAACTTGTGCCAGGGTGGAACCAGTGGCAAACTGGCCCCAGCACCAGCCCGTAGCTGGCACTTGGTTCCCGTTGATGGGAAAGGGGTATCTGTGTCCCACTACTATGATATCACCATAGCTACGTAGCTGGTGTGCTCAGCTTAACAAATCTATTTGAAATGGCAAAAGTGGTAATTTACTTTTGTTTTTTTTATTTAGTTTTAAATTTTGTCAATAAAAATAATTAACATATATGATAACATATGTAAATAAAATAACATATATAAATGTTTTTGTCATGGTATTAAAGTACATTTTGTTTTAAACCTACTCATTTGGTTGATAAGGATCACAAGTGGACCACACCAAACAAAAAAAATCTAAATTCTATTTGGTCTGGACCAAAGCAAGTGAACTAGCAAACTTTCCCAGTGTGAATACATCCTAAAACAGCTACACTGGGCACGTAAGCGGTAAGCAGCAGCACTGAGCAGAAAGTGGTAAAGATGCGCTCCCATTATAATCAATGATAGCTGCTACACCAAGCCAGTCCACGCAACAGCAGACGAACGTAATACCCACCGCAGATTTCTAAAATAGAATTGAAGTCTAATTTTTAGGCCTGTCGCTACGGCACTATGCTTAATATGCATATGCGTGTGTTTACACCACATGTGTGTTTGACAGTGCATCAAATAATTTCTAGTCGTGTATGCATTCCTACATACAGTACGCCAACACATTTTCTGTTTGTATGTTTGTAGTAAATCTGCCGCACAGTTCTGGAGGACTGTGCTCATTTGTGTCAAAGAGCCTGGTGATACTCATATTATTAGAATATCATGGAAAATAAATTGGAATTGAGGCAAGAATTCATGCCAAACAGGCCCAAAGCAAGTACTGAGAACATATCGATGATTATACTTTATATACAGCTGACATTTCTGTATTTAAAATCCCATTTTTATTTATTTTTATGTAATGTTAAAATGTTCAGAGATTTTGAATGTGGGGTTTTCATAAGCTGTAAGCCATAATAAATACTATTTTAACAAATGAAGGCTTGAAATATCTCACTTTGCATGTAATGAGTCTATATAATATTTTAGTTTCACCTTTTAAGTTGAATTACTGAAATAAATTAACTTTTGCACGATATTCTAATTTTTCGAGTTTCACCTGTATGTTGGTGTCCCCAATTAATCACACTAAACTCTGAAAACTGTTGGGCCTGTCAGCAACTGCCATGAGACAGACATGGCCGGTCTAGCAGGTCAAAACCAAGCACACTACTACATGCCGCTACATTCTGGTTACCTGTCATAGTCCGCTTCCTTGGTTCGCACCAGATGTGAGAATTGTTTTATTTTTAAAAACGGGTTTAGTTCAAAATCAGTCCAAATCAGTTGGTGAAAAACCGTCCTGCCGTTGGGTCGGACTCGGTACAATCAGTTAGTTTCGAAGCTTCCATGTCCGCTTTTGGTGCCGAGTGGTGTGTTCTCCTCTGCACAGACAAACCGCACCAATGGAGGAGATCAACCAAGTTTGTTTTGATCGAACCAAACACAGCTGGTGTGAAGCGCCTTTAATATGTGTTGTGAATGTGATGTGTTTACAGGTCAAATATAACATCTTAATGTATATCTCCTTTTTTGTGTTGCAGTGGAAAAGAATGGCCGTTGGAGTGGGTGGCAGATGGAGACACTTGTTAAAGGCTCATATTCATCATAACGCCTAGTTTAGGATTTTGATTGTTTTATTATTTGTGTTGTGTCTGTTTGGTTGCTAGTATTTTTAGTTTTAGTGTACTTCCCTCCACGGCATGCCCCTTTCCCAGTGAAAATTCCCACTCTTATTTGACAGGCAGTAAAAACATATTTCGTGGTATTTGCCAATCGGATTAAATATAATAAGAATAGTGTTCAGGATTTTAGCTACCCCCAAATTAAGAACTTCAGCTCCATTTTACCATTGTCCTCCTCTGTGGATGCTCTGTAGCTACAAATCTCTTATTTACCATAGTGGAAATATACATGGTCATATTGTATCTTTTCTGTCATTTGAAGTTTAATAAGTACAAACGGCAGATTTTAGGCATGATTGCAGGGATGGGAAGGATGAATTTTACTCTATACTTTGCACACGTTATGATTGTATCAAGTCTTACAGTGTTTTGTTTTTGTTACATGTTCACATTTATGTTGAAGGTTGTACTTTGTTGTAAAATATATTAAACACAGATTTTCAAATATTCTACTTCGTTTTTTTAAAAACTTGAGATAAAAATGTATTTAAAGAATAGTCTTATTAAAGACCATGTCAACATTCTCTATAGCTTTTTTTTAAATTATTAGCTTATTTCTGTATATTGTAACCATGGTATTTTGTATTTAAATTATTTTCTAACCCTGGCATACATACAGTGTATATCAGTATAATCTTAAATAGTGTTTATCAAGGATGGCTGTGCATATAAAGGCAAATGTGAATTTGTCTGGACAGGCAGTATAAATATATCAAATCAAATTACTTCAAATACTGTAAATAGCACTATGCATACACAGAAAGGTAAGACAGTGCTTCACGTAAAAAGAAGAGAACAAAACAGCCATATCACCTCCCGCCCCAATCCACAAACAGAGCAGAATTACTTACTAAAAAAACATTATGGGTAAAGACAAAACATGAAGTCAGATAGAATAAGTTGAAAATATATATGTAACTAGTGTATACTACTGCTGTATTTATGAAAACAAAACATAACAGACTATGGGCTACTTTAGAGAGTCGCCATAATGCATAGCCAATCACATACCATAATTCATGTATTTTGGACATAGGCCTATTACTTTTTGTCCTGTTCATTGACTACAAAGTGGTCTACAAATTGATATGTAATTGAGCTTTTTCATTCAAATACAACAAGAAATGGAAGGTTAACAGAGTGAATCATGTAAACTCCTGACAGGTTATAAACCATTCATTATCCAGTGAAGTATATCTCCCTCCCTATGCACTGTGTGTTACTTTACGGAACAGGCCTTTTTAAAAAAAAAAAAAAAAAAGCACATATCTTCGCCAATTAAAAAAAAATGTGTGTACAAATGTAACTGCACACAGACATACATTGTCATTACTATATAATATCGTCTTGAATCATCTAGGACCTTCCTGGAAGCATTGGGGAAGGGGACACAGTTGATAGAAATGGCCATATTAATCGAATGGGAAAATATTTATATGAAACATTATGTGGTTTGCAGGGAAATTTGGGTCTAAACTGGTCCAAATTGAAAACTATGACAGTGGATAAGCTAACCATTAATATCTTGAACAAATTTAATCAATAAATACCCCTTAAATAATTTTTGACTAATTTAATCCATCTAGGCACTAACAGACTCTCCAAAAGTACACATGGAAGGACGTCCGCCTGACGCCAGATGAAAATGATCCCTTGTTGTAGGATGACAATGAAGACATCGTTGGAAAGGTCTTTATCAGTGGAGTACAAATATGCCACTGTGAACTTTGTGGGCAGTGCCTACCCCTAGGGGTTGCCCTTTGAACCTTGACCTTGGACTACTTTTGAAGGCTTACAGACCAGCAACGAAATGTGATACAGACAAGGGGGGAACTATTTTGCAAAGGTCTTTACCTCTTCTTTCATGCACTTAGTCAAACCAATAGGGGGCGCCACTGAGAAGGGTCAAAACCAAGAAAAAACATAATTTCACCCTCTTAAAAATGGTAAAAATAAAATCTGACCAAATATTTGTGCTTCCAACTCCCTTGAGCATATAATTAACCATCAAGGTTTCTGGTCACAGTTTCACGAAATAGGGAAATCACATTAGAACTACAAAAAATATTGCGCCGCAGAGTACAGTGTATTGCAATTTCTTACGTTTGTAGTTTTTAGTTATGTTTTTCCGGGTTAGGGTTAGGGTTAGCGTTAGGGTTGTGACATTACGGCTTATAAAACAACTAGCCTCTCCGGGAACCATCACCTTACCGTGGTGGAGAGGTTTGTGTGCCCCTGTGAACCTGAGAGCTGTGTTGTCCGGAGCCTAGTGCTCCTGGTAGGGTCTCCCATGGCAAAGTGGTCTCAAGTGAGGGGCCCGACTAAGAATGGTTCACAAAGACCCCATGGAAGATCAAGCAAGAGGAAGTGTGACCCTGCCCGGAGGAAGCCCGGGGCCCCCGTCTGGAGCCAGGCCCAGAAAGGGGGCCCGCCTGCGAGCGTCTGGTGGCCGGGTCTGCCACGGGGCCCGGCCGGGCACAGCCCGAAGAAGCTACGTGGCACAAACTCCCTCTACAACTGATGGGCCCACCACTCGTCAGAGGAACCGCTGGGGTCGGGTGCGCTGCCTTATGGGTGGCAGTGAAGGGCGGGGACCACGACGGACCAGACCCGGGCGGCAGAGGCTGGCTTTGGGGACGTGGAACGTCACCTCGCTGTGGGGGAAGGAGCTGGAACTGGTGCGGGAGGTGGAGCGCTACCAATTAGATCTGGTGGGGCTGACCTCCACGCACAGTCTTGGTTCTGGAACCGTACTTCTGGACAGGGGTTGGACTCTATTTTTCTCTGGAGTTGCCCAAGGTGTGAGGCGCCGGGCCGGTGTGGGGATACTCACGAGCCCCCGGCTGGGCGCTACTACGTTGGAGTTTACCCCGGTGGACGAGAGGGTCGCCTCCCTACGCCTCCGGGTTGTGGGGGGGAAGACTCTGACTGTTGTCTGTGCGTATGCACCGAACAGCAGTTCGGAGTATCCGGCCTTCTTGGAGACCCTGAACGGAGTCCTGCATGGGGCTCCGGTAGGGGACTCCATAGTTCTGCTGGGAGACTTTAACGCGCACGTGGGCAATGATGGAGACACCTGGAGAGGCGTGATTGGGAGGAACGGCCTCCCCGATCTGAACCCGAGCGGTCGTTTCTTGTTAGACTTCTGTGCTGGTCATGGTTTGTCTATAACGAACACCATGTTCGAACATAAGGATGCTCATAAGTGTACATGGTACCAGAGCACCCTAGGCCGAAGGTCGATGATCGATTTCGTGATCGTATCATCTGATCTGAGGCCGCATGTTTTGGACACTCGGGTGAAGAGAGGGGCAGAGCTGTCAACTGATCACCATCTGGTTGTGAGTTGGGTCAAAGGGTGGGGGAAGACTCTGGACAGACCTGGTAAGCCCAAACGGGTAGTGCGGGTGAACTGGGAACGTCTGGCGGAGGCCCCTGTTCAAGAGATCTTTAATTCGCACCTCCAGCAGAGCTTTTCTAGCATCCCTGTGGAGGTTGGGGGCATTGAACCCGAGTGGTCGATGTTCAAAACTTCCATTGCTGAAGCCGCGGCAGGCAGCTGTGGTCTCAAGGTCTTAGGTGCCTCAAGGGGCGGTAACCCTCGAACGCCGTGGTGGACCTCGGTGGTCAGGGAAGCCGTCCGACTGAAGAAGGAGTGCTTCCGGGATATGTTATCACGGGGGACTCCTGAGGCAGTTGCAAGGTACCGACAGGCCCGAAGGGCTGCAGCCTCTGCCGTGACAGAGGCAAAGCAGCGGGTGTGGGAGAAGTTCGGAGAAACCATGGAGAAGGACTTTCGGTCGGCACCAAAGTGTTTCTGGAAGACCGTCCGGCACCTCAGGAGGGGGAAGCGGGGAACCATCCAAGCTGTGTACAGTAAGGATGGGACGCTGTTGACCTCAACTGAGGAGGTGGTCGGTCGGTGGAAGGAGCACTTTGAGGAACTCCTGAATCCGATTAACCCGCCCTCTATGTTGGAGGCAGAGCTGGAGGCTGATGGGGGATCATCGTCAATTTCCCTGGTGGAAGTCACTGAGGTAGTCAAACAACTCCACAGTGGCAAAGCCCCGGGGGTTGATGAGATCCGTCCAGAAATGCTGAAAGCAATGGGTGTGGAGGGGCTGTCTTGGATGACACGCCTCTTCAACATTGCGTGGAAGTCGGGTACAGTGCCGAAGGAGTGGCAGACCGGGGTGGTGGTTCCTATTTTCAAAAAGGGGGACCAGAGAGTGTGTGCCAATTACCGAGGTATCACACTTCTCAGCCTCCCCGGCAAAGTCTACTCCAAGGTGCTGGAAAGGAGGGTTCGGCCGATAGTCGAACCTCAGATTGAAGAGGAACAATGCGGATTCCGTCCTGGCCGTGGAACAACGGACCAGCTCTTCACTCTCGCAAGGATCCTAGAGGGAGCTTGGGAGTTTGCTCATCCAGTCTACATGTGTTTTGTAGATCTGGAGAAGGCTTATGACCGGGTTCCCCGGGAGATACTGTGGGGGGTGCTGCGGGAGTATGGGGTGAGGGTGTCTCTTCTCAGGGCCATCCAATCTCTGTACGCTCAAAGCGAGAGCTGTGTACGGGTTCTCGGTAGTAAGTCGGACTCGTTTCCGGTGGGGGTTGGCCTCCGCCAGGGCTGCGCTTTATCACCAATCCTGTTTGTGATATTTATGGACAGGATATCAAGGCGTAGTCGTGGTGGGGAGGGGTTGCAGTTTGGTGGTCTGAAGATCTCATCTCTGCTGTTTGCGGATGATGTGGTTCTGATGGCATCATCGGCCTGTGACCTTCAGCTCTCATTGGATCGGTTTGCAGCCGAGTGTGAAGCGGTTGGGATGAGGATCAGCACCTCTAAATCTGAGGCCATGGTGCTCAGCAGGAAACCGATGGATTGTCTGCTACAGGTAGGGAATGAGTCCTTACCCCAAGTGAAGGAGTTCAAGTACCTCGGGGTCTTGTTTTCGAGTGAGGGAACAATGGAACGTGAGATTGGCCGGAGAATCGGAGCAGCAGGGACGGTTTTGCATACGCTTTACCGCACTGTTGTGACGAAAAGAGAGCTGAGTCGTAAGGCAAAGCTTTCGATCTACCGGTCGATCTTTGTTCCTACCCTCACCTATGGTCATGAAGGCTGGGTAATGACCGAAAGAATGAGATCGCGGGTACAAGCGGCCGAAATGGGTTTTCTCAGGAGAGTGGCTGGCGTCTCCCTTAGAGATAGGGTGAGAAGCTCAGTCATTCGTGAGGAACTCGGGGCAGAGTCGCTACTCCTTTGCGTTGAAAGGAGCCAGTTGAGGTGGTTCGGGCATCTGGTAAGGATGCCCCCAGGGCGCCTCCCTAGGGAGGTGTTCCAGGAGCGTCCAGCTGGAAGGAGGCCTCGGGGAAGACCCAGGACTAGGTGGAGAGATTATATCTCCACACTGGCCTGGGAACGCCTCGGGATCCCCCAGTCAGAGCTGGTTGATGTGGCCCGGGAAAGAGAAGTTTGGGGTTCCCTGCTCAAGCTGCTGCCCCCGCGACCCGATTTCGGATAAGCGGTTGAAGATGTATGTATGTATGTTGAAGATGTATATAAAACAACTATCCGTCCATATGTCAACAGAGAAAGTATAACTTTTACAATTGTTTTCATATTGTGGGGAAACATCTGTTGTAAACATTTTAATAAATGCATTTATCAGTGCTTTTAGACATGTTTCGTCCGAAAGAACGGGTGGCGTTCAATGACGCAACGGATTTAGCTACGTTTATAAACAAACCGTGCGGGTGTTGCACCTCGATTTTCCTCTTCTATAAAGTAGAGTTTTTAATTGATTGCGTAGGCTATAATATGACTTGGTTTAAAAAAAACGGCGCAGTTCAGTGCACAAGTCAATTTTGTGGGGACATTTTAGTTGAAGGAAGCTAGCAGTGCTAATAGGTCCACGTTGCAGTGGCATAGTTGGCTCGTGAACGCACCCCAAGATGTCCTAAGTCCCAACGTCACACTTTTAGATCAACGAATTTGATATTAACGTGACAATTCAGATTTTATTCAAACATATTGAGTTTCTATCCAATGCTATTATAGTAAGATTCAAGATGATTTATTGTGTCATTGTACATGTTTCAGAACAACGATCTGTTTACAGTTATACCCCGCCAAGAGATCTGTCTATCTATCTATCTATCTATCTATCTATCTATCTATCTATCTATCTATCTATCTATCTATCTATCTATCTATCTATCTATCTATCTATCTATCTATCACACCCCGCCAAGAGACATAGAGTGACAGTAACCAAACATGGGAGACAGGGGGGATACACTGAAGAGTCGTCTAGCGTGCGCTGCGCCACTTAAAGTAGAAAGGATAAAGAGAACGTCAGGGAAAGACAGGTTAAAAAAATGCTACTCTCACACTCCGCTCCTTATGGGTGCAAAGTGTGTGATTAGTACAAAAACCACCTTGGCAAAATAAGCACATGATAACGCCACAGACAAATAAAACACGTTGATACACAATATTTTAAGATTACAGTTAAGGTTATCCAGCAACATGTAACACAAACTAGATTTGAATTAAGTTTGCCCACCTACACACCTAAGCCTGGGTAGCCAAGCACGTAAATATGCTTATAAGTCGGGGGGAAGCAGCAGTTGTGGAAGAAGTTGTTGTGAAGTAGCAGCCATGTGAGAATGTACAAAGACAACCGTGTTTCTTTTCAGTTAAGTGTTTTTTCCTTGGGTTGCATGGCACTCATATCGTAAACTGATCTGTGTAGGATTCTTGAAAATTCTCATGCATAAAATGGATAAATGAGAAGGCATTCACATCATAGTTGTCTCACTTCCAGTATAACTCCTTATTAAGATCATAAACATAATTAAAAACCTGCATAGCCTTTCAAACTGATTCTCATAGGTGTTTTTCATTTAGCATTCAATATAGATATCACAGCAATTTGAATGTCCATTTTAAACAGGTCACACAAAGACATTCAATCATATCAATATAGCATAAGTCAGCACAAATTATATTTATTCAGTGTTAGGGTCTTTCATGTAACTACAATATCCATAACATACGTCTCAGGGATAGAGTCATTCAAAAACTGACTTTTAGAATACAGTAAGAGTGATGCATGTAGTACAGCAGAAAAATCAAGGCCTAGCATGCAGATCGCAGGAAACACGTCTGCAGAAATAACACAATACACAGTCTTAACATAGACAACTTAGACCCATACAGTACCAAGTCAATCATATATGTCGCTATCGGGGCATCATTGCAAAAGAGAGCTTGCTATGTTCGACCTTTCCCTGTAAAAATAACGGTTTGTATAATAAGAGAAATTCACTCTTAAATCCCCTCAAAATTAAGCTATTTGCTACTCCTCACAAATAAGACAAGGTTGTGTGTTGGAGACTAGTTTATTGAAATCAGACAATTCTTCATAATCACTTTCATGTATTCAAGTCCTTTATGCTCCTCTGTAAGCTCCTCAGACATGTCTTCAGGGAACAGAGGTCCTTTAGCCAGGCAGTATTGTATGTTGAGTCAACGACTTGGAAATTCGTCTCCACATCGGCAAGCTTTTCCTGGAGAAGATACCGTAGCCAGCAACGTCCCTCATCAGTTAAACTGCGTAGGAGGAAATACAAAATGAAAAGGAGACTTGACATTTGGAACACAGTCATTCTTGTCGGACCAAAGTAAGATCCCTCCCTAAGTTTCATCTCCAATGAGCATTAGGGTGTGTTCACACTGGGAAAGTCCGCTAATTCACTTGCTTTGGTCCAGAACAAATAGAATTTTATTTTTTGTTTGGTGTGGTCCACTTTCACACTTCTTCTTTTGCAAATGCACCAGAATTACAAAGCAAAAGCACAAGTGTGCTGAGGTCATTCATTCATTGGACAGACATTCTTGGGCGTGGAAAAGCAGGAAGCACAAAGTGAAAACTGCCAAAGTCTAAAAAATCATTGATATATGTCATAGGCCTACTGCTATCGGGTTTATAGTAATTTGGTGCCATCAGCAAATAAGAACTGTGCGTCATTAACATATGTAGGCTATAAACTACTAGTCATTTGCGTTTTTTGAGAGAGAGTGAGAGAGAGAGAGAGAAAGAGGGGGGGTCACTAATGCCTGTTCTACAGTATGATAGGTTAAATAAATAAAACTATAAATAAAAATAAAAACATCAAATTATTGTGGTTTCATATCGTTTAAATATGTATGACAATGTCACGTTTAGTGGCTTGTAGCCTACAATGTGAAACATAATATTTTTTTGCTGCTGGACGCTGGGCTCGGGAGAAGAAGCTGACACACCGCTTAGCCGCACCAAACTGACACAGGGATTATATCTGCGCATATAACCCGTTAACATGGGAAGCAAAATAAAAACATGGTCTTCATCTTCATCTGATTGCTGAACTTGTCAGCATTGTTACGCGTCATCTCTCTCAAATGTAATATATTGGCTTAGGGCTCCCAGTCTAACAACAATGGCGACAACAACACTTTCCAATAATGTAAAGCTGATGGCGATTTATTAAAAGAAAGAAAAGGCACAGTGCTTTCTGCATTTGGGTCAGATCGAGTCCGGACGAATTCACACCACAAATAAACTGCAGCAGAGTGCTTTGTTAGCATACCGCTTCAGCTAGGTGTCGGGGTGCTTGTTTGGTCCGCCCCCTAGCGCAATTGCTGTATTCACACCTGCCTGAAAGATGCGCACTGAAGGCAGAAATGCACCTGAGTTTGTTTCAGGTGAACTAAACACGGCAGGTGTGAATTCACCCTTAGAACACCTCTATTGTGTCGTCACCATGTTCTTACCGTGGTTGTTCCCTCCAGGCAGCTTTCCGATGCCAACAGCTAGCCCTCTGAGATAGCTTGATTTGCAGATATATTTTCTATATGTTTTCATGGACGAATTTCTTCTTAGTGAGGATGCTTGTGTAATCTGAAGTCATACAAATGAGACAGTCAACACATTTGACCTATATTCTAAATACTAGCATACTTCCACTGGCCAAGCATATATTTGAACCTAGAAGCTGCAATATAAAATCCACAAGACGAATTGTACAGCACATATGCCTATCAACTCATTATCTGTATATATCTTTAATCCCTCTCCCTTACAGAAGTTGTTCCTTACCACTGCTGTGCACTTTCCATGGCTGGCCATAAAGGAAGGTCTTCCTCAGTTGCATGTTCCACCACAGACAGTTGTCTTTCCAGCATTCCCTCCTTTATGCACTCCTCCCGTCGCCTGCTCATTGTATCGCTTGATTGCGTCAAAATAGATTCTCTTTTTTTTCCTCGATACAACTGTTGGGTCTGGTTGCTGTCTATAGTTACAAAAGAGACATAAAACATTAAATCCAGGTGGTTCACTGGTTAAGGTGAATACCATATACACTCACCGGCCACTTTATTAGGTACACCTGTTCAATGGCTTATAAAAACAAAAAGCTAATAAGCCAATCACATGGCAGCAATGTAATGCATTAAGACGTGGTCAAGACAATGTACTGAAGTCAAAGCGAGCATCAGAATGGAGAAGAAAGGGGGTTTAGGTGACTTTGAACATGGCTTGGTTGATGGTGCACAGCAGGATGGATCCATACTTTCATGTTGTTTACGCCAAATTCTGAACCTGCCATCTGAATGTCGCAACTGAAAATCGAGACTCATCAGACCAGGCATGATTTTTCAATCTTCTAAGGTCCAATATTGGTGATCCTGTGAGAATTGTAGCCTCAGTTTCCTGTTCTTAGCTGACAGGAGTAGCACCCGGTGGGGTCTTCTGCTGCTGTAGCCCATCTGCTTCAAGATTGGTCGTGTTGTGCGTTCAGAGATGGTGTTCTGAATACCCTGGTTGTAACAAGTGGTTACTTGAGTTACTGTTGCCTTTCTATCATCTCAAACCAGTCTGCCCATCCTCCACTGACTTCAACAAGGTATTTTACATCCGCACAAATTTCGCTCACTGGATATTTTTTCTTTTTCGGACCATTCTTTGTAAACCCTAGAGATGGTTTGGACGGATCCCAGTAGATCAGCAGTTTCTGAGATACTCATACCAGCCCTCCTGGCACCCTCAACATTGCCATGTTCAAAGTCACTTAAAACCCCTTTCTTCCCCATTATGTTGCTCGGTTTCAACCTCAATAAATTGTCCCGTCCAGGTCTACATGCCTAAATGCATTGAGTTGCTGATTAGTTGTATGTGTTAACAAGAAAATGAACCGCTGTACCTAATAAAGTGGCCGGTGAGTCAGTGTAGGACTATAATGGCCCAGGTTCAAAAAAGGCTTGGGCCCTGTGCTGCATGTCCCCAAAGAATTCCAGATAAGAGATTTGCAGATCATGTCAATACATATAAATAGGTGAGTCAGTGCGATTATAGAGGCTTGCTTTTTTTGATAAACACCCAGACACATCTGCTCTATTGACCGCTGAAGGCTGTGTTGGTCAACACAACTGCAGTTGGGGAGACAAAAAACATACAATATATAAGCCACTGTGAAGTGATGGTCAGCATACTTTTCCAATAACTACTACTAAACTGTTAACTTTGCGGCTTTGCTTCAGTTGTGTGGAAACAAACTAAAGCTGTGAACACAAATCCATCAGATAGCTTTGTCTAGAGATGCTGATTAAGCATTTTGGGACAGTGGCTTTGGCTGAAATATCCTATACATGACATTTCCATTGGAAACATAATGTGTTACAGGACAGACAGTAATGGATTACAGCAACACGTTCAACACTGCATATTACACAATGCAGTTAAATAAATATTATTTGGAACTATGGCAATATAATGTACCATCAGTTACCCACTGTCTGACGTCATCAACCCACAGCTGCACCATGTTCTCCAGCCCTTCAGCCTCTGGGAATCTGCCTCAGCCTTAGAACAGCCTACAGTGAAAAGAACAAACAAACAATTGCAGGGTTTGTGTGTGTAGGTAATCATGTGATAATATTATTAGTACCTTGACATAACTGTTGGTCAATTCTAGGTTAAGACTGTCGTGCTTGTGCCTGTATAACCAATGACATGAAGTCAGCATGTCATCCCGATAAAAAAAAAGAAATATATAAAATGGACCTCAGTGGCTTAGGTAGTTCAGTCAACTTCATGTATTTGCATATAGAAAATGGGCATGCAAGACTAAAGTAATAAAGGAGAATTACATACCTGATTTGATCATGTAAACAGTTGACCAATTCCTCCTCTTCCCCTGCAGTCGTGCCGGCCCCCTCCATATTCTTTCTACTCAAGACAATTTAATATGTGTGAAACAAAGTTATCTGTTGGGATGCACCGATCTCAAATGTGTGTATTGTCATTATCAATAATAAAATGTGTTTACAATGTTAATAATAAAAAGTCAATAGGCCTATGCAGGAACAGGCTCATTTGATGAAGAGGGCTCAGTTCCGGCAATGCAACCTTTTGAAGGAAGGGGTAGAACTCTTGTCAAACACAAATGTCAGTCAGTGCACAAACATTTTTTGCTTGTGGGCTGCCTGAATCTCCTTCTGCAGGAACAGGGGTCATCTTAATATCTCCCCCTGTTCAGTGGCACCCCATGCTGCAGACAGCTACCTCATGAACCTCTTCATCAAGTTGACCTGCTCTCCGTGCATTTTCCCTGGCTGCAGATCTTTGGCTGGCACCACAGCTACCTCTTCTTGTAGTGTGTATGCAAAATGTATTTAGATAAGACTGCAAGACTACAGCATTCACAGCCGGACTATAAACTGGAATACTTTACTTACATTTTTCACTTTACTCTAGATCTCCTGAACAAACGAGGGCACGTCTGCATCCTTGGGTATAATGGTGCCTTTAAAATATGACTCCTCGGACCTTAATGCAAGCAGAAAACTGAATTTCAGCCCAGATGCTCCTGTTCAAGAAACATTTAACACATGACATGGTTCTTCATATTGGATTTAAAATGCGGCAACTTCCCCTAATACAGATACTGTAACCTGTTTTACTGTAGCATGGATCAACCTAATCCAGTGTTCAGCCCTGCTCTTAATGTGGCTCTGGCAATGATTTAAAAACAGTCAAACTTATTAAGCTTGTGACCCAACTGAAAAAGAAAATATGAAAGTTAAAACATACATACCATTTATGCTAAATAGTTGCCCTGCCAGCAGACTGTGTGGGGTGCAGGTCGAAGCTGCACAGTCAGACAGGTCTGCAGTTCCTCTTTGGAACCTCTTTGGAGGACGACAAGCAGTCCAAGTGGTAGAGCCTTGCTTGGGTCATCACCATGGGTACCTCATCGGACGGTTCACAAGGATTCAGGTCCTCACTGGCAGCTACAGAAAGAACTAATGTAGGATAGATACACAAGATACCCCTTTAAATGTGATTTATCCAGAGAAAACATAGACCAACATGTAGCTGAAGAACGTTTTTATGATTACCCACTTCTGCTTTTTCTTTTCAGCAGTGGAATTCCTTAATTCTCTCTCATCCCCATCGAATAGGAAATGTATGGTTGATCTAAAATGTGCTTTGCCTTTCATGACAGAAAGTGAGCATTGCACGTAAGCACAACGGCAACTATAATATTGGACAGTGGTATTTTTTCAAATTTTTATTTGCAGAATAATGTCTATCCAAAGGTATTACCCTGAGCCAGAAATAGGTCTGCAAACAAAATAGCATCCTCTGCTGGACCTCTATTGTGCTGATTTGCCATTAACAATTATACACTATTGAATGAACGATGAACTTTCACCTAAGATTTCACGTTTAAAGTAAAGAAAGAAAGTAACTTTGATGCTTTAAAAGATAATCCTGCATAACGCAAATTATATGTGAAATGATCTTTAAAGCTAGTCTTACAGCTACCTTTAAAGCCAAACGAGCTAACTCGTTGATGGTATAGCGTCCGCTTACGTTTACTCAATTCATCTTTTGGGAGATACTTTCGGTGTTCTACCGTCTGATTCAACCTACATGCCATTTTCAATATTACTTGTATCCTAACAACAAGCTCCAGCACAAGTTTTCAAATGAATAGTTATATTTGCCACGCTTATCATACCCTTACCTGAGAGTGAAAGCGTTTCACGAGGAAATATCCAGGTTGCTTACATGTTGCAAGCTCTTCTTCACGTCGTCTGTAGGTGGATCTTTTGACATTGGCATTAAATGATCGCCCCCTGCTGTACTCCTCCGACGGCTGCGTCTCTCATAAAAATCATGGCGGTGCAATGAAAGATCTTTCTGTCGAGCCTTCATGATAACTATCAAACTATCCTACACACTCACTGAGTGAAGATTGGGAAAGTAAAGTGGACATTTCTCGCAAGAAATGTTATCAAACACGTTTAATGATGAATCTATCCTTAAATCGCCTGTTGCATTGTCGGAGAATTAAATGCACCCGCATTCCGACATTTAAAAACCGACTTCAAACTAAGAGTCACTAAAACAAAAATAAATAATCACAAGATGCGAAATATAAAACAAATTAAATTAATTTAAAAGAATATCATCTCAAAAGACGTTACCAACATTATGCTAGTACTGCTCTAAATCACCACTCATCTAAAAGTGAAATAAAATAAAAAAAAGCCTACAAGAATAATTGAGAATATGCTAGGATGTTTCAATAATATTAATCAGCCCAATATAGGAGCCGCTGTGCCTGGTATGATAGCGATCTCTCCGGAATGTGAAACCGGGAAGGTATTGATTTAATAAGCCGAGTTCAAATAAAATCGTGGGCATTTTTTAGATAGTAAAAACATCACCCAGCATGCATTACAATTACAAACGAATAAATAATAGCGTTTTAGCCTGTGATCCACTTTAATTTAGCCTGGAGTAGGCTATTATTGGGAGACAAGGACGTAACTTTACTGCATAAGATATAGGCCTAGTGCACGTCACATCCTGTTGGTAGCTATAATAACAACACACGGCCGATAGTTTGATCAAATATGTGAAGTCACAGTATGCCAACA
This sequence comes from Hyperoplus immaculatus, assembly GCA_949357725.1. Lineage (NCBI taxonomy): Eukaryota > Metazoa > Chordata > Actinopteri > Uranoscopiformes > Ammodytidae > Hyperoplus > Hyperoplus immaculatus. Next base: position 2,463,938 of record OX442360.1, read on the forward strand.
CAGTCAGCTGCTCGTACTTACATTTGAACAATACCATACTCTGAATAGGACGGATAAATGAAAGCCCATTCGCCTGTTATCTTCTTAAATGTGGCTTACTGTAGACAATGTTAAGAGTAGGCTATATTCGCCGTCTCGTTCCCGGGCGCATGCGCCACATTCACCAGTATATCTAATGAAGCCCTTAGGCTTCCAAAAGTGAAGCCTAAGGGCGGATTTAGCGTCATATTTTGAAGCTAAATGCACTGCAAATCAGTCCCGTTTTGACGCCTTGGGATGAGAACGTGTTGCTGTCTAACAAACAATTAGGCCTATTTCTAGTATTTCTAGCCATTCTCAATACTTTTATTTTAACAGTTGACAATTAGGCATATCTGTGTAACAAATATATAATTATCCTGACTTCCAAAAGCTGCTTGTCTTTTCCAGCCATTCTGATATGTCATTTATAGCTGTCAATCATTGAATGAAGCTGTCAAACGTACCTGCACTTATAGCTGTCAAATTTTGAAATCGTCTTCTAAACCAATGAAATCGAGAGTTCATGGTTTTCGACCAATGAAATGACGTTCGGGGAGGGACAACGCTTTTGACCAATGAACGAATGAACTGAGTTTGGGGCGTACAATTCTGACCAATGGAATTAGTTTGGGGCGTGGCCCCATCTTGCTTCCGGTGTAGTGGAGGTCCGTTTTCTCCATGCGTCTCCAAATAGGTACTCTTGGGGAGTTTAGGCATTCAGGCGGGAGTGCCCATTGGAGTGCTTACACGCAGCGCTGCCTAGAAGGCTGCGTTGAGGGCACACAACACCATCGAGCCACCGGCTCTGAGGCTCAGACTGTTCGGGAAGTCTTTCCTTTGCAAAGGCAGTTAGAACGCTACTTAGTGACTTTTTTCACACGTTAACCTGTTCTTTCTGTTAGTAAATGCTCTGCGCAAAAGCTCATTCACTTCCTACTTCATCCAAACCGACTTAAACAGCTCTCTGTGTATCGTATCGCTAATTTAAGCCTGTAAGTGTAAACAAACCTAGTGCTGAGTCCGCCTCTCTCATGCTGCTGCTGCTGGCACATCAGAGGTTCACTGATTCTGAACGTTACCCAGCATGCGCTCTCTAAAAGCCTTCTGTTCTATGGGCTCGGGCTGCCTACTGTAAATATGGGTTTTCAGGTCGATGCGATTTTTAAAAAAAGAAAAGAAAAAAGGGTGACGTTTTTATTCATGAAACATTTGGAAACTAAACTTGCAAGAATTAAATCTCCCACACAGTAACATTCAAAGTATGATTCAGTGTTTCCCCCACGTTCACACAGCAGCAGCGCGCCACCGCTGCTATATTTTCTCCACCGCTGCTATTAAAATCCTCCTCCTCCTCATTATTCTACTTTTTTACTTTTTTTTTTTTTTTTGGTACGTAGCTCATTTTAGAAACGGGGCAATGCCTAACATAAACGCTGTCCATGCATCGGAGGTGAATGTAACTTACTCGGCGGAAAACAGAAACTAACGGAGGGGAGCGGCTCACTGTAGAGTCCCTTTAGTCGCGCTGTCAGTCTTCCGTCAGGGCTCTGTGTATCCGGGCTCGAGACATACAAACAGATCGCGGAACATTCACTAACGAAACAGTTAGTGGCTGAGCGAAGAATGTGGACTACTGTAGGCTACTGGTGCAAATTCCACAACTCATTACTTGTGTTACAGTTTAGTACAATATGTAGGCCTATTCATTTATATTTGGCTGCTCCACCGGACAAGGCAGGACAGGATAGTTAAGTTTCAGTTTCGTTTTTCATCTCCGTGTTGGACAGCTGTTCGCTCAGCTGATGGGCTCGAGCCTCACGGAGCAGACAGCGGGAGTCAGTCTAAAGTCAGCTTGATCACTCTCACAAATCAAAAAGCTAAATTATAAAATAAAGCTATATCTTCCTTCCTCTATCTGTCTGTATAGGGCCTATAGTTCTCTCTCCACTGCACACTTAGTCACTACCACTAGTTTTAAGGAAGCAGAAGGAGGATTATACCCTCATTTTGCACTTTATTATTTTTAAATATTAGAAGATTGCAGGCAAGTAAAATACCACCAGCCACTACATTCTCAATGATAGACGAATAATTACCTTTTTTTCTTACTGTTTAAATCAAATATTTGAACAATACAGGAGAATAAATATTTGAAAGCAATACAGAATGCATGATATTACTGCATTGTATTCTATTATATTTTTGTCACCAGGAACCTAAATGTTGTCAATTAGCCAACTACTTTACATATATTTGGTGCATACAAATTCACCAGAATGCAGGAAATTAAGTGTTGAATGCTCAAAAATGTATGGGGGGACACCCACAGACCCCCACATTAAAATGTGTCCCAAACCAAGGTTTAATCACAAATTCATGAATAGTTTTGTTTTATTTGTATCTATAGGCCTTTGTATAAGGATACTTTGTAAGTTTTATCACATTATTTTAGATTAAAGTCTTAGGTCCTGCTTATCAATTGCTCATAATAACCAGTAGGCCTACTTCTGTGTTGGACATTACTGAACCTCTTCCCATTTATAGCACCCAATGTCCCTGTCTAGTTCCATGTCCCCAAAAAATTAAATAAAGGAACCCCCCCCTGATTTACCGAGTCGTCTCTAGAGGGGTCGGGTGTTTGTCACCTTTTTCACCTCGTATGAGTTTGCAGGTCTGGTTTAAGCATTAAGCAAGAACTGTAAATACATTGTGCAAATCATTTTCTGCGTTGTGGCATTTTGTGTTTAAATATTCATTTCTATACAAAAATGTCAAAATCTGTAAGTAAAGACAAAAAAAGGCAAAGTTGCAATACCAATAATCCCATCTATCTGAATAGTAATTAGTGCATATTCTCCTCTCAAAGTGCACTAGATCAATGCATTCAAATGTAAAGGGACCCCCCTTGGACGTTCAGGGACCACGCCACCGCTGCTGAAAAAAATCCTGCGGGAAACACTGTGATTGCATATCATATATACTGATTGTTGTTTGTTTTTTTACATTGGATTTTTTTTCTTGTTATTTTACTACTTTTGTCTGGAAAATTCCTTAATATCAGTGTTTCTGCATAAGTGGATTTTCAATTCATAGATATGGTGATATTTCATCAAGTTCTGAGGTGTCTTTGTGAAGGGATTCAACAGGTGTTATGCAAATTATTCTGTATATTTGATCTATTTATTATTTTCAAAGCAAATTTGAAAATGTCATATTTTTGCTTTCCATGGAAGGTGGCAGATGGTTGTTATACTGATGTGGAAAGCTTCTGGTAGTAGTGCTATCATGGTAACCCCCCCCCCCCCAGCTGTGCCAAAAAGCAGGCGCAGAGATCTTGCAAGGGCAAAAAATTTCCGCTCGCGCGCTCAGCGTGCGCTCGCTTCTGTCCCCCCCAATGTTAAACTCGTTCCTACGCCCCTGCTGGTAACAATAGCTTGCCGGACTGTTTACATTGACAGAACGAGTTACCTGCTAACACTATCATTGCTGTGAGCAACCATATTGGATGGTCTAGTTTTAATCAAAAGGTTGAGGACAAACTTCATGCTGAGCTACTGTATTAAATAAATAAGCAAAAAAAATGTATGCTATCAATATAGAAATGTGACCTGGAGTACTTCATTGTAATATATTCGATAGCTTAGTTATTTTTCTGGTTTATCTGTTACGGTTTGGCAGACAGGCAGGCAGGAAAGCAGGACCCAAATGCAAGACAGTAAAAATTGAAGACTATTTATTATCCAAAAATATAACAAAAAAGGCCAACAGGCGAACATCCAGGAGAACAGGAAAACATAGAACATGCACAGGACAGACTCACCAACAGGAAACAATGCTCGGACAGGGAACAAAGAAACACTGGGGGTATATACACACACAAGACAGGGTAGACAACGAGAGACAGGTGAAACACATTAGGGAAGGGAGCAGTAATCAAACAGGAGGGAAACTTGACAGGACATGGGGAGGAACAAGACAGACATACCAAAATAAAACAGGAAGCACAAGGGATCACCAAAACAAGACACAACAAAGACAGACCATGACAGTACCCCCCCCCCCCCAAAAGGTCGACTTCCAGGCGACCAAAAAAAAACCCAAAAAAAAAAGTCAAACCCAAACAGGGTGGGTGGAGGGGAGCCAGGAGGAGGGAACAAAAAAAAAACATGGCCTGGGGCAGAGCACGGGGGTGACCGGCTGGTCAGGGAAAAATCTTATGACATCATGCCCAATGCTATAGAAACCAAGTAACACACAATGAGACACTTCTTAAAAGTAAAATGTCCAATATACGAAAATGATAAAGATAAGATATAAAGGATGAGCTACAAACAAAATATGTACAATAGGTCTAGAGGTGTGAGGACATAGTATTAGCAGAGCCTTAGATGGGATGCTGCTTAGGTAGGGGTCTGATATCCTCTCTGTGAAGCTCACTGCAGCCTGCTTGGGCACTGGTTACAGTTGAGTGGGAGACTGTAGACATCGGATTCTGAAATCACCATAAAATACAACAGTTAGGCTACTATAAGTGAAACGTTAGCTTTGAGCACTCACTGAAAATGAGAGTGGATGAAACTTTTTTTCTTTAGTTGCCTTACAAACACACAAACGGTTGTTACATTAGTCTGTTTCTGAAACAGTTTAGCAATCCCCCTGACAGCAGCTATAATTGCATACTGTGTGAACAGAAATAGGGTGAATTCAGGCATCTTGGTACACTTTCTGAAAATATATGCTTTACGTCATTTTGAAGTAGGATTTAAATGTATTTGCCCATCATGATACCATTTTAAACAGCTTAAAACCCCTTCTATACTACAGAAAAGAAAACATTTTAAAAAAATAAACTCAGGATGGATGACTCTTCCTCAAACACAAGTTGACCAAAACAAATTTTTTCAAGGCAATACTGGCATCTTGGGACACTGTTATTGGCATCTTGGGACACTGTTATTGTCATCTTGGGACAAATAAAACTCATCAAATTGCAGAAAAAAGCAGAAAAACAGTAACAATGATAAAAAAGTATCACTTTTATTTTTCAAAGGAAGGGTGCAACAGATTAACCTCATTACCAGTCCTCTTCCAAACCCGCCCACAATATTTTCTACTGGATTTTGTTACATTTCACATAAATAATTTGAAAAAACAAGAAAAATTCATGAACACCTCTTCTAATTTATAAGTTATTTCATTTAAAACACACTAACAACTTTTCATTTAAAAAACACGAGCTACATTTCCAATAGGATATCATATAGCATATCAACTGTCTGAGGATAAAACTAAACTCCAAGTTACTATGTGGACCAGTGGAAAAGAACTAACAGGATCCCATTCAATTATAAGGATAAATTGGGGCTGGATTGGACACACCCTATCCAGCCCCAATCCACCTGCTATAAACTTCACTTGGCATAAGGAAACTAAGTCATCACAGGAACATATGCCAATTGTTTAAAGGCAAATTTTGCCAATCAATTGATTAAAATCAAATACAATCTCTGCAAGTGAATGCCTCCCCCACGTCAATGATTCCATTGTCCTCGCCACAAGACCAGTGGTACCATTCCTGACAAACCAAGCACATCAGCCAATCCTCGTTTTTTTTGGGATCATTGGTATTTCCATATTTAACTTTGCAGATACGGCACGTGTCCCCGCTTGTGCCCGCCACCTTTTGCGTTGTTTCTTTTTTTGTAGGCTTTTTTTTTTTGCTGGCAATGTAATCAAAATGCTCATCACTGGTTAGATTAAATGACGGGGGTTTCGACCTTTTTCTTGTCTGGCGCCTCTCTCTCTTCGGTATTGGAATTAGTGTGGCAAATTACACTATTTTTCCCTTTGTGGCAGCAATAGGAGGGGGAACAAATGCCTCTTCTTCTTCTCCTCTGTCAGTGGCATCCTCCCCAACAGCCACTTCCGCCCCGATCCAATCAGGCAACTCTGCCTGCTCGTGTTCCAATGCTCTACTTCCAGCCTCCTCCAGTGGCCTTCCAGCCTCCTCCAGTGGCCTTTCAGTGGTCAGACTTGGCTCATACACATTGGGGTGTATCGCCATGGGATTAACCGGATACATCCCAGTCCCCCTGAATCCAGCTTGGGCAGTTTGGATAGTGGCTGCCTTCCTCCATGCCTTTTCAAACAAGGAAAAAAACTGCGACTTCAGGAGCCCTCTCCCTCCTGTATGTCTCATGAAGCTCCGTCCCTCCTCATTCCAGTGGTGTTTCAGTGATTTAAACAGGGACTTGTCTGCCGGTTGGAGACAGTGGGTCGTGTGGGCCGGAAAGCACATTACATAGACCCTGTGTGCCTGCATGAGCCTCAGGAACTCTAAATTGAACACATGGCTGGAGTGGCCATCCATAAGGAGCACATGTGGTCTTTCATCGTCCTTCGGGAGCATGTCAACAAACTGCCTCCCCCAACCATTGTCAGACACTCTCACAACCGTATTAGGGGTCACGTTGAAGAGCCATTCTGGTTTTAGTCTCTTGGCTTTAAAAATGACCAAGAGGGGACAGTAGTGCCCAACAGCATTGAAGCTGGCCAATGCTGTTGTTGTTTCCCCCTTTTCCCCTGACGTCACCACAAAGCAGGCGCTCCCCACCTCTGCTATAACACTCGTCGAAAGGAAATGGTCCTGGACCCCTGTTTCATCACAGTTCCAGATATGGGAAGGGACGTCTTTGATCAGTAACTAGATCTTCATATTCCTTGAACCACTTCTGAATAATGGTTGGATTTATCCCTGCTGCTCTTGCAGCAGAGAGGGCCTCTGGTTTCCTCTGGCTCAGGTCTGGATGCCTCCGCATGAAGTTTTCAAACCAATAGTGGCCAGCCTTTTTTTTGGCTTTAGAGAACACTGGCAAGTCATTTGCCTCAGCAAATTGGTAGGCGAGAGACTGAATGTCCTTTCTCCTGAGAGGGAAGCCTCTCTTGGCCAGGGTCTTAATAAGATCTGCCAACCTGTCCTCACTATCTTTATCCAAGACTGGACGGCGAGTCTCAGAATGCTTGAAGCCCTGAACGATATTCTTGACCCTCCGCTGCAGCGTGCTCTTAGGGACATTCCATGCTCTTGCCAGCATTCGCAATTGTGGAACCTTCCCTGCTGCTTCCTGCTCTCTATATTCTGATATTGCTCCCTTCATTTTATATTCACTCCATTGATTGTTCATCTTATGCCCTGATTTCTGCCTCATTCTTTTCCTTATCTCCTTCCTCATCTCCTTTCTGCTCCTGCTATTGCTTACGATTGGATTCTGAAAACATGATCATCATATTATAATTACTATCTTTTTCTTATTAGTTTGCCTTTATCTTTGTTGACCTTTAATGCCTAGGTAAATCAAAAAAAGATGAACACAACAACATTTCACTTAAGCTGCCATTGAGCTAGCTGGTAGTGCTAATGGTAATTGTGATGCTTATTGCTAGTTAGCTAGCTAGCTAGCTATATTAACTAGCTATAATCTGTTTATAAACAGATTCAAATCAAATAAAAAGCCAATCAATCAGCCAATTATAGCTAACTTAATGTAAGACAACTCATAAAGGCAGCTCAATTCCCCATTACAATGACTTTAATCACTGTCCCATGATGCCAGTAACACACTGTCCCAAGATGCCAATGGCATATTGGCATCTTGGGACAGTGACAAAAGTGCATTTTAAATAGAAAATAAGATTGACCTTAACATGATTTTTCTAAATTCTTATTCACTACTCTATTACATCACAAAATATATACACTTTAGAAAGATCCATCTATTTTTTAGATTTTTATGACCTTAACATCATTTACAACAAAACGCTATGTCATTTGGCTTACCATCTTAATTCACTGCAATGCTTTTGAACATGGTTAGGTCACGCCCCCGGAAGTAATGTAACAACCACATGAACAATATTTTTTTATCTCAAACTTTATCATGATTAGTTAAATATAGTTTTTTTAGAAACAAAATATTATTCATATCAAGAAAAACATGATAAAGCTTAACTGTCCCAAGATGCCAGTTGTCCCAAGATGCCTGAATTCACCCTATAGTCTAATAGGTTGAAAGTCTTACCTGTACGCGAGTGCGTTCTGCAGGAGGTGGTGCATTAGAAAAGTCTATAGGACAGGGTCCCGGTCCGCATACGTCCCTCCTCCCGTCCAGTGTCCTCTTCATGCCCAGAATATTTAGCTTCTGAGTCCGGTTTGAAGGCTAGGCTAGTTTTGTTGATAGCGTGCTGCCTGTGGGCCTAGCCTAGCAGCAGGCATGTTGAAAAACTATCTTGAAAACTGTAGCAAACGTAGCCGAGTGCGCGTTTCCTTCCCTCCGTTTTACAGTGAAACCGGAAACTATGTATACTTTAGAAAAAATCATTCATTGTGGAATCTAAATAGTGTCTGTATTTGTCGAGGTATCGCCCACAACTGTATTTGGAAGTTGTTGTTTACTCTCATCAGTCCAGACGAGACGCTATGGAGAGACTTCAAGGGAAATATGGGCGGGGCCTTGGAGGACTGCGAGCGCAGTGCATTGTGGTAGTAGGAGGATTTCTGACTGTAGAGGCAGAGACAGCCAGAGACCATAAAAACACTCTTTTTGCCTTTTCTCAGGCTAGGATGAACCGATTTCAAAATGTTTTGCACATTTATACTACATAGGAGCATAGAGTTCAATACACCTTCATGGTTCCACTGGGGGAGTAATTCTTTAATGCATGTGCAGAATGACCCACCCCGTGCGCCCACCCGCTCTGCTCTACAGTCACTCTAACATTGTGAATGACTTAAGATCAGCAGCTACGCGCCGCCAAACATAGCAGCACACTAGCCTATGTTTTGAACTTCTAAAGGTGAGAACACACCGGGCGCGTTGGCGCTTTGGGCCACAGCGACCAACGCGCCCGATCTGGCGCTTGGTCATTTTGTGTCAAAAAATTGTCCAACGCGCCCAAAGCGCCTATGTCATGGCCTACGTAGATGAGCCCGCCCGAAACTTATTTTCCCCCGCTTTTTATATTGCTGATCAACCATGGCTGACTGTGAGATGATCATCCCCATCGCTGCGCTCTATCTCTTGTGGGAGTCCTAGGAACGGAGGAAACCCAAACGCCGCCGTGTTTGGGTGCATGACATCCTCCGCAGACGGCCACAGTTGGGTGAGTTTCACCACCTGCTGCAGGAACTCCGCCTGGATGACGGCCGGTTTCAGCGGTACTTTCGCTTAACTCGGGCCCAGTTTGATGACCTGCTAGCCCGGGTTGGTGCTAGGATGTCCCGGCAGGACACCAACTACAGGCGCTCCATACCAGCTGCGGAGCGCCTGTCCATCTGTCTCCGGTAAGGTGCGGTTTCATAGCCCAATTCATTTATCAAAAGCAGCACATTTATAGTCGAACATTATCCACATAACGGGGAGAACTTGTTCGGGCGCGTGTTCTGAAATTGCACAGGCCTACGTCTATTTCCAATGCGCTGTTTATATTTGAGTTGTGACCCATTTATTCAAGCATCGTGCACTATGCTAACCCGTGGCATAGGCCATTGTGACATCACAGGCAATATTCAATGAGTTAAATTCAACTCAAGTCAAACGAAAGCGTGCTGACACGACATGGTGATAAAACAGTTTGCTTTCCTCATTGCACATGTTTCCCTCTTGCACATACCTGCTCTGCATTTATGTCAATGCTCCACCCAGTGTTTCAACATGAAGGCAAATCTTCATATACATGCATGTCACCAGTTTTATTCAAACAAAATAAATGAATGCATCATGGCTCCAACATATTCATTCCTCCTATTGTACTATGTGAGTAAATTCCAAATTGACCTACTTGTCATGCTTTTGAAAGTAAAATAAGCTGATGCAAATCCAGTGTAAACACTTGTCAAGACATTTACCTGTGCAGTGAGATAATTGACCTACAGATTTGGTATACAACTGAAACTCTCAATAAGGCTAAAATAAATTATTCATGTGTTGCAGATTCCTGGCTACTGGCGACTCGTTTCGCACGATCGCCAACAGCTTCCGGGTCGGGGCCTCCACCGTGGCATCCATCGTGTCCGATGGGGTGACGGAGATCTGGGACAGCCTGATGGAGGAGTTCATGGCGGAGCCCACCACGGAGGACTGGAGGGCGATTGTTCAATAGTTCGAGGAGCGGTGGAACTTCCCTCTCTGTTGCAGTGCCATCGATGGGAAGCATGTAGTTCTGAAGGCCCCTGCGAACTCCGGTTCGCAGTTCTTCAACTACAAGGGAACATTTTCCATCGTTCTCTTGGCAGTTGTCGACGCAGACTACTGCTTCCGCATCATTGATGTGGGGGGCTACGGGAGAACCAGTGATGGAGGAATCCTGGCCAACTCAGCATTTGGTCAGGCCCTCCGTGCTGGCAATCTTAAGCTCCCTTCTAACAGAGTACTGTCAGTGCATGCGCAGAGAGGACCCCTGCCTCATGTTTTTGTAGCGGACGAGGCCTTTCCGCTACGGACCGACCTCATGAGGCCATTCCCCGGACGCATCCTCCCCCGAGAGCGGCGCGTCTTCAATTACCGACTGTCCCGGGCTCGGTTGGTGGTGGAGGACGCCTTCGGCATGCTGTCCTCTCAGTGGCGGATCTACAGGAGGGTCATGGAGGTCCGTCCTGAGCTGGCGGAGAGATGCGTCAAGGCCACCTGCGGGCCCTCAATGTATTGAGGGCCCGTAATTATTACTCTCCACCATACTTCTTCTTCTTCTTACTTCTTCTTATTTCTTCCGCCACATTTTCTAGCTGCTACTCCTCCCACACCGTTACACGTAGACATGCAAAAATTTGAGAGGCCACGCCCCGCACACCGTAAGTCCGATTGACTTGAAATTTCTTTCACAGGTGTATGTTAGGGTGCTCTACAAAAAAGCCTCTGGGACCATAAAAATTCTTCAGGGAATATTTCCCGCTAATTAGCATAAACTGAAAAACAGGGTGTTATCCACAACTTTATGAAATTTTACTGTATCAACACCAAATTTCTCGTGAAGCCCCGGGGGACTACAATAAACATACCCGTAAAAGATTATTAGGACAACTTGAAAAACATGGCCGCCATTGACCAAAAAGTTTACGCAGGGGCGGGGCCTATCAACAAATTGGCCATAACTCCTTAACCATAGGTCCTATCATCATCAAACATGCTGGGTATGTGCAGAAGTCATGTTGTAGCATGTCCCTCAAACCTTATCGAGATTAACCCATAGGGGGCGCCACAAATGCCCCCTGACTCTGATTGGCTTGAAATTGATTACACTTGTACAGCTCATGGTGCTCTACAATATAGCCTCTCGGACAGTTTTTTTAATTTCCGCTAGGGGGCACTGTTATTAAGCCCCGACTGAAGACAGTTTGAGAGGCTGCGCCCCGCACACCGTAAGTCCGATTGACTTGAAATTTCTCACACAGCTGTATGATAGGGTGCTCTACAAAAAAGCCTCTTGGACCATAAAGGTCAACCTGGAAATATTTTCGGCTAATTAGCATAAACTGAAAAACAGGGTTTCTCCCCCCCTTTACGTTAGGCTCCTCCCCTTTTACATGTTAGGCTCCTCCCCTTTTTCCATATTAGGCCCCCTTTCCATCAGGCTCCTCCCATTTCCGATATTAGGCTCCTCCCCTTTACATTAGACTCCCCCTTTCCCATATTAGGCTCCTCCCCTTTCCCCATATTAGGCTCCTCCTCTTTCCCATATTATGCTCCTCCCCTTCCCCATATTAGACTCCTCCCCTATACGTTAGGCTCCTCCCCTTTCCCATATTAGGCTCCTCACCTTTACGTTAGGCTCCTCACGTCCCACACACCGTAAGTCCGATTGACTTGAAATTTCTCACACAGCTGTATGATAAGGTGCTCTACAAAAAAGCCTCTTGGACCATAAAAGTCAACCTGGAAATATTTTCGGCTAATTAGCATAAACTGAAAAACAGGGTTTTATCCACAACTTTTTCAAGTTTTACTCTATCAACAACAAATGTCTCATGAAGCCCCGGGGGACTATGACGCACGTCTCCGAAAAATATTAGTAGGATAGCTTGAAAAACATGGCCGCCATTGACTAAAATGTTTACGCAGGGGCGGGGCTTAATTACAAATTGGCCATAACTCATTGACCATAGGTCCTATCATCATGAAACTTGCAGGATATGTGCTGAAGACATGTGGTAAGCTTGTCGAGGTTAACCCATAGGGGGCGCCATAAATGCGAAGAACATCATTCAACAATGCAATGTTTGACAGGCCACGCCCCTTTCCCCCTGACTCAGATTGACTGATCATTTGTTAGACATGTACAGCTCATGTTGCTCTACGATAAAGTCCCTCGGACCATAGGGGTCAGCCGTGATTTTTTTTCTTCCCCGATTTACATGGGCGGCCCGTACTTTCAAAATCTCCGCAGGATTTTCTAGTTGTTATTAAAATTGTTATATTAAGTAGCATAATGTATGTATATTTGTGTCGGTGCATGCTAGATCTTAAAATCATATATTGAGAAAAGAGTTAATAAAAATATTTTATTTTTAAAAAGATATAACAAAATAGAACAATATATTATAAATCAAATCAACAGTGCCCCAACAAGTAGAAATAAATAGAAATCTAGAATAATAATAGAATAATATTAAAAAAAAATTAAAAAAAATACAGAATAAAAAAACAAGAACATTAACATCTGCCTGAAAAAAGAAGCTGTTGTTTGTGAGAAAGAATAAAGTTATAAAACATTTTACTATCTATCTATCTATCTATCTATCTATCTATCTATCTATCTATCTATCTATCTATCTATCTATCTCACAAACAACAGCTTCTAGCAGCCTAGTTCTTTCCCTGGAGAGAGTGTCACCACAACTCGAGCTAATAAAAGCTTATTACAGAGGTTCCAAATTGAGCGTGAAATTTGTGTTGTCAAATATGACCTTGTGAATTTCAAATTGAACATAATTAATTCGGTCGGGTGACACTTTCTCCAGGGAAGGAACTAGGCCGAGGAGAAACTTAGTTTCAGCCGACTCCGGGGTTTTTTTTTGTTTATTGTTTGTTGGATCCCCATTAGTTGTCACCATTGTGACAACTATTCTTCCTGGGGTCCCTAAAAAGCAAAACAATTCCTATACAGTTTTCCCAAAATAGGAATCACATACACAAAAAAAATCTGAAACAAGCAGTTACATTTTTCTCATAAAAAAGAAGAAACTCAAATCATAGCCTACATCATACCGTGTGCATACACACACCCGCTTACCCACATTAGATGCCTAAAGGTTCATATTGTAAGCATACAGAATACATTTGCATGCACCATACATACACACTACAAGTATACATTCAGAGATCATTTCATTAAGAGCTGTCCCTATATATAAGTTTAAACTAAGAATTCAAAATAAGGCACTCTGCAGCTTTACAAACACTGGTTGACTGAATTTAACCTGATTTCTTTGCTCAAAACAGCTTTTTTCAATTCCCTTCTAAATCCTATTTTTTTACTCTTAAGAATGAGGCAGTACGGAAGTCCGTTCCAATATGCAATAGCTCTGTACAATACAGTTTTTTTCAGTGCATTTGTTCGAGGTCTCGGTTGTTTGAAACGACAACTTAAGGCCTGCCTGGTTTCATAATTATGTGTGATCTTGACAGGTACTAGTATAGAAAACAGGCTGCTGGGTTTATGTGAGGTACAGATGTTATTCAAATACAAAATAAGGCTGCATGCCACTCTCTCCTCAACTTTCATCCAGGAGAGTTTGTCATGCATAGCAGTTACATTATTCCTAATAGAACAGTGAAGTGCCAGTCGCGCAGCTCTATTCTGAGCAAGCTGGAGTTTAGCAAGTTCTTTTTTTGAGGTGCCAGACCATATTGCAGGGCAGTAGTCAAGGTGGGACAAGACTAATGATTGAATAACAAGCTTGATTGTTGTGTCAGTTAAAAAACCTGCACATTTTCTTATGTTTGAAATACTTTTACTCATTTTACTAACTATATTCTTTATATGTATAGACCAAGATAATGTTTCATTTATCGTAATGCCCAGCAGTTTGGCTTCTCTAACTTGCTCAATAGCGGCACCATGTGATGAGAGGACCAACTTCTGATCAGACCGAAGTGAGTACTTAGACCCAAGTACCATGCATTTTGTTTTAGAAATATTCAACTTTAACTTATTTGCTGTAACCCAGTCAGATATCAGTGTTAGCTCATCTTGAAGTGTCTTATTAACTTGTTCAGTACTGTTTGCAGATGTAAAGATGGTTGTATCATCCGCGTACATTACTATACCCGCATTTCTCAACACATATGGCATATCATTTACAAAAATAGAATAGAGGAGAGGTCCGAGGCAGCTCCCCTGGGGAATACCACACTGAAGTGTCTCTATTTCTGAAAAAGCACCATTAAACTTAACACATTGTCTCCTGTCAGTCATATAACTTCTCATACAATTAATCACAGAGTTTTTAAAGCCATAGGCTGAAAGCTTCAAGAGTAACAATTCATGGTCAATCAAATCAAAGGCTGCACTAAAGTCCAGAAATACTACACCTACAACTGACTTCCTGTCTATCTGAGTAAGCAGGTCATCAGTGTAAGAGCAGTGTTAGTGGAGTAGCCTTCCTTATATGCATGCTGGACATCAGAGTTTATATTATTTACTTCAAAATAATGCTGAATTTGCTTAAACATGATTCCCTCTAACAGTTTGCTTAGTACAGGTAACACACTTATTGGCCTGCTGTTATGCCCTGTAAGTGGATCTCTGCAGTTTTTTGGCAGAGGAGTGACTCTTGCAATTTTCCACAGATTTGGATAAATAGATTCTTTAAAACATAAATTGAAAATATGACATAATGGTTTTGCTATTGCTTTTGCTGCAAGCTTTAGAAGTTTGCCATCTAAATTATCCAAACCGCAAGGTTTGTCACACTTAATTGTTAGAAGAAGTTTTTCCACATCTACCTCCCTAAGAGTTTTGAATTCAAAGCAACAATCTTTATTAACCATAATGTGATTTCTTATATTCTCTATAGATGACCTGTAACATCCTGGCAGCAGCTGATCTCTAATTGAATTAACTTTTTGTATGAAATATTTGTTGAAATAGTTAGCTATAGCATAGGGTCTGGTAATTAATATCCCATTGTGTTCTATAAAAGAAGGTGTTTTACCATTTTTACTTCTGCCCATAACTTCATTAATTGTTCTCCATAGTTTTTTACTGTCACCATTGCACTCGTCAAATTTGAATTTATAATAATGTCTTTTCTTCTGTCTATTTAATTTAGTTACCTTATTTCTTAGCAAGCGGTAAGCTTTCCAGTCTACGAGACAACCAGAGTTAATCGCATGCTTTTTTAGTTGATCCCTTCTTTTCATGCAATTTCTTAATTCCTCATCCAGCCATGATGCTTTTTTGGATCTTACCGAGAGCCTTTTAATTGGAGCATGTTGGTCACATACTGTAGAAAACAACTTCATAAAGGACTCTAATGCAGATTCTGCATGCAGTTTCTCAAGTATATCATGCCATTCTATATTTTCCACACTAGAAACAAAGTCACTTTCAGAAAAAGTTCTGTAAATTCTCTTGTAAATGACCTTAGGCCCTGCTTTGGGAGCCCTTGTTTTTACAGCCAAAGCAATGATATTGTGGTCACTGAAACCCACAGGCTTTGATACAGCTTTTGAGCATTTTTGTTCACAGTTACTAAAAAAGTGATCAATGCATGTTGATTTAACTGAGCCATCACAATTTATGCTTATTCTAGTGGGTAAGTTAATAACTTGAGATAAATTGCATATATTAGCTGCATCAGACAAAGCCCTTTTCAATGAACAATTGTCAGAAAACCAGTCGATATTCATATCAGCAAGAAAAAAAATGTCATTACTCGTATCTGTTGCATTTTGGAGCATAGTACATATATTTTTCAAATATTCAATATTCGTACTGGGTGGTCTATAGCAGCAGCATGCTAGTATAGGCCTCTGATGTGATGTATAAACTTGGAGCCAAAGGGCTTCAACTCCTGTCATGCCAAGATCGTTGTACAAAGAAAGCAACCCCACCTCCAAACCTGTCTCTATCTAACCTGAAAACATGGTATCCTGGAATTGATATAGCTTCATCATCTATAGTGTCATCTAAATGCGTCTCTGAGACAGCCATTACATGGATATTATTATCATGCACAACAGAGCAAAGATCATGAACCTTATTTTTTAAGCTGCAGATATTTAAATGAGCCAATTTTAAACCTTTTTTTGGTAGGTTAATGGTCATGAAAATAAAATAAAAATAAAATAGCTGCAAAAACTTAGGTTTAACATTTACAATTTACAAGTGGGGATTATCAACCTTAAGACATCTACCTTGGCATATCCGTCTTTGGGGTGGGCAGCACGGGCAGAGAAAGCCTGCAGGGCCTGGAGGATGGGGTGGGGTGTTGGGATCCTTAAGGACCCCTCCTCTCTTCCTCTTCCTTCCTGTATAAAATGTAAAACATAATGTGTAAGTTAGTGCAATACTACCTTCACAAGTGAAAAGCCAAAACTTTATCAATACACCTGTTGAACATGCATGTGTGGTTGGTTGGAAGTGTTGTCACTTTCACTTATAGTAGTAATCCATTAACAGTCTTCATATCAGTTAAAGCTTTAACGGTTAGCCATAAACATAGTTGAACCCCTGAAATGAATGCTATACATCTTTGTCCTGTACATACCGCTCGGTGTTCTAGGGGCAGGGCCAGGGACAGGGACAGGAGCAGCAGCAGCGGCAGGGACAGGAGCAGCAGCAGGGGCATCATCAGGGTCGGACTAACTCCCTGAGGGCTGGTCTATGTTATTGAGAAAGAAGTCTTATTTGTTTTGGCTTGGAAGATATATGAATTATCTATATTACAGCACATTAAAGATGAAGACATAATCGTGCAGCACTATATAAACCTTTTCTCAATACAGAATGTGACCATAATACAGAAGCTGTATACGTGTCTTCACTTGTCAACAAACCTGTACTTTGCGATGGCCCTGCTGCTGCCACCTCATCTGCTTCTGCTTCTCCTGCCCCTGACAGAGACGTCTCTGCAGCCCCGTTCTCCTCTACCTCCTCTGCCCTCCGAGGCAAGTTGCCACTGGTCTCCTTCGGGGTGACAAAGGGGTCGAGGAAGGACAGGACCGCAGAGTACTTCCACTTCTTCTCTGTCCCTGCCGCTGACCCGCTCTTTTTTCCCTCCGCTTTCTTTCTTTCCTTCAAATACCTGTCCCTGAGGCTTTTCCATCTCTTGCGACATACGTCCACTGACAAGAACATAATATACATTTCACTTTGTGAAGCCTGACAATCGGGAAAGTCTGTCAAAGTAGTAGTATCACTTTATATTAGTGATAACTAGTGATTTTGATGAAAATGGGGGCGGGACCTGATAAGCCTTTGGCTTCTTCCGTCTCCCTTCGGACAACACAAAGTATGATGTATGAATATTTGCAAGAGAAAATTGTGTATTGTGTGGAATTGTCCGAAAGAATAATAAATAAATAAATAACTGGTGCTATCGCTAACTGATGCTACCGCTAACCGGCGCTAACTTGTTTCATAGTAATACACAGCCGATAGCTGAAGCCAAGCAAAATACACATTATTCACTGAACTTACCAGGAAACCCAATGTCCTCCGCCACGTCGACCCATGCCTGCTCCTTCCTGTTCCTGTCCCTGTAGGACACCAACAGCGTGTTGTATAAACACGGTCTCGCACACACAGCGGTGATAATCTGATCCTCCATTTTTCTGCTGTGTGCGTCCTCCGTCTCTCTGCCAGTGACGTCGGGTCAAGCTCACCGCTGATTGGCCAACGCGGCTAAACGTCACGCGCTGGAGCGTTGAAAGTTCAATTTTTTCATCTCGGGCGATGGTGCGTTGACGCTTTGCTGGGGCGTTGACGCTTTGGTAACGCGGCTGCCGCGCCCAAAGCGCCCCTTTGCCGCGGCCAACGGATCATCGCGCCTAAACCAATGGTTCCCTATGCAAAAATAGGATTTTTCAACGCCGCCACCGCACCCAACGCGTTTGGTGTGTTCTCACCTTTAGAGATAACGACTCGGGGGGAAATAAGTCCGCTGGAAACTTCGGGAAGGGCTTGCCTTAGTTCAAGTTGCTGAAATGTAAGTGTTACTCAATGTGTATAATATGTATAATGAGTCATTTACTGTTTTACGTTATTAAATGACCTGTTAATGTTTATAGTGGCAAAATGTGTATGTAACATGTTATTTTACATTCCCTGTTTACAGTCATGCCACTGCCGTATTTTATAGGCTAGTATACTGTATTTTTCTATTGTAGTGTTTTCTATATTGGTATTTACTTTATTAATTTATTTTATAATTCGGTCTCCTAGAGATAAATTGAAGTGCAACTGTTGAGCACTGTAAGAATAAAGAAAGTATTTTAAATTAAATCATTACACTATGTCACAATAATTGAAATAATGTGTTCTACAATAAATTAATGCTACAAAAACCCCGAATTCATTGTGTCCTGTGTGGCATCCAATTCCATGGGCTACACTAGTTTTTTTTTTTGGGGCATTTTTATGCTTTATTGATAGTGCAGAGAGACAGAGGTGAAATGGGGCAGAGAGGGGAGTGACATGCAGAGTAGGACCGCGGGCGGGAATCGAACCCGGGTCTGCTGCTGGGCCCGGCCCGGCCCGGGGACGCCTTACCGACTGAGCTAAAGGCGCCCCCAAAATCTAGTTTATCTTTTAATCACTATTTGCTCTTGGAATTTTATTCTCATAAAAATAAATATAAAGTGAACAGAGCAAAATATGTTTGATGCTGTTTTCGATTCCTTCTTCTGGCAAATAGTAGCGCACATTTTTTATGTTTATATTTTTTTAAATTAGGTGCTTGTAAACTATTTCTGAAAGGTGAAGCAAAACTTTTTTTAATACGCAACTTCTTATTATTCATCATCACGTTTGTTGTGCAGAAATATTTGTCAACAATTAAGTCCATCTTTAAAGGAATACTTCACCCATACGGA
Organism: Hyperoplus immaculatus; assembly: GCA_949357725.1. NCBI lineage: Eukaryota > Metazoa > Chordata > Actinopteri > Uranoscopiformes > Ammodytidae > Hyperoplus > Hyperoplus immaculatus. The sequence continues at coordinate 2,483,050 of OX442360.1, forward strand.
ACCAGCATTCTATCATTATAAAATAACTATTATAATATAATAAATGAGGTTTTTCTTCCCTGTCTTCCCTTGGCCCAGCTGTCCAGTTAATCCTAACCCTTAGGCCGTGTCCGAACTGCCATACTAACGTCCTACTCATACTCATTTTGACTTCAAATTGAGTATGTGACGGTTGGGTATGCGAGTTTGGGTATGCGAGAAATTCCCGGATGAGTACTAACTTCCGGGAAGATTTTGGGTATGAATCGATTGTATACTTTTCCTACTCAACCGCCCTACAATGCACTGGGTCAATTCTACCCGCCCAGGAAAATTAAATATTTTCGAGCAAGTTGCTAGGCAACGACATTGTTTGGGGTCCGCGATCTGACAGCTGTACGTGCAGTCATTCATAAACTCTTACAATAGATAAGAGATGAAGATAAATACCTAACAACATTAGAGTTACTATGTGAAATGAGTGATGTGAGTCTGATAGCGGAGAGAGATCAGAACAGATCGCTGTTCTGTTCCACACACCGCGGCTCGTCCAGCTCAACTCACAGACAGCTGAGTGCTGTGATGAGCCGGACAGAGAGCGTCGGAGGGATCCTCCGCCTCAAAAAAACACAATTATAAAACAAGAGGTCTAAAACACAGATGATGAACACAGGACTGTAAAAATCGAGTTCAATATCTAACCTGTAGAGGGCGGTTATACGCTAAACAGCGTCTAAACGGCCTGAATCTTATAAGAAGAAGAAGAAATTCTTCATGGCTTGAGTATACTTCAACTGAAAACGTTTCGACGCACCTCGCATACACTATCGATCTTTGAGTAGACAGTATGTAGTATATAGATGGTGAGTATGTAGGATGTAGGACGCTAGTATGGCAGTCCGGACACGGCCTTACTGTGATGTCACAAGAAGGAAACTGTAGGGTTAGACAGTGAGACCATGAAACACTCTTTCTGCCTTTTCTCGGGCTTTTTTGCACATTTATACTAAATAGGATCTCCGAGTTCAATACACCTTCATATTCCAACCGGTGAAGTAGGCCTTTAAGTCCATCCCCACCTGTAGCTTTTTAGATGCAATCAAGTGGATGTATAAAAAGACATTGTGCAATTACAATGCGTCATTACGCACAATGGCTGATTTGGCACTACTAGAAGACATCGCATGAGGAAGGATCCGGAGGGAGCGTCTCTTCAGGGACCACAATGACCTTCTCGCCAACGATGATGTTCTAACAAGGTAACCAAGAGATGAGAAACAAATGGGATGATAGATAATAGTTTAGTGTTTTTTACAGCTGATTTCAGACACGGGTCGAAACCGACCCGCTTACACCATGGATGATAACAGAAAGTTAACACAGGAGGAAGGCTAAAGGAGATAAAAAATGCCATTCGGTCCTTTCCAAGCGGCAAAGCTCTGATGGCTATGGCATAGAATTTTACAAGTCGCATAAAGATGTTATCGCACCTTTTCTGCTCCATATGATTGATTGCTCTATAAAAAAAAAATTGTACTTTCCCCTATACTTTGTACGATGCACATATTTGTTAGCCTGACTCCGCCCGCCTACCTACTTCCGCTCAAATTTTTTCAGATCCAACAGTCACCCGCCTTCAAGTGAGTGAACGTTTGCCAAATAGAGCAGTTCCAGACCTTCTGTACAAATGAAATGAAGTACGATGGTCTGACCAGGCTACATATTTGTGTCCTCCTAAAAAAAAGATAGAGATGATACTAACGTTGCTTCATATCGCCCCTTAAGTCTGCTTAATTCCGACCAAAAAATTATTGCAAAAGTGCTGACAAATCGGTTAAACAAATATATTTCGCCCCAATCAATCGGGTTTCATCTCTGATCGATATTCCTTCTCAAACACCAGGGGCCTCATTTATAAAGCTTGCTACGCACAAAAACTTTGCTAAGACAGGCAGAAATGTACGGTTAAATGTGCGGTGGCAAACCGGTGGTATTTATAGAAAAATTATTTGCGGAGAAGTGTGCGTATTCCCACGCCAACTTTTGACCATGCGTAGAGCTCCACATTATAACGGCTGGACAGGGAGGACACAGGCGCAGAGACAGTACCAGTTTAAAGGCCTTTGCACACCGGGCGCGACGCGAATAAACGCAACGTAAAAGCGAATGTTTTGAAATGTGAATTTTGTCGCGTCCCACTTTAGGCGAGGCAAGGCAAGTTTATTTTTAGAGCACATTTCGGACACAAGGCCATTCAAGGTGCTTTACATAAGCAATAACAAAATACATCAAGTAAGAACAAAATACATCAAGTATAGAGCACACATTCCAAAACAATAAGAATAAAAAATTCAAAATGAGAAATTAAATTTTCAGGTTAAAACTGAAACAGAACGGTCTTCAGACCTGATTTAAAAGAGCCGAGTGTTGAAGCGGACCTCAAGTCCCCTGGAAGTTTATTCCAGAGCTTGGGTGCATTAAAACTAAAGACTGCCTCTCCCTGTCTGGTCCTTACTCAGGGGACTTTCAATAGCCCAGTCCCAGACGACCTGAGAGCTCTGACTGGTTCATAAGGGACCAGTAGGTCAGATATGTATTTTGGCCCTAAACCATTTAGGGCTTTGTAGACCAACATCAATATTTTAAAATCAATTCTTTGGTTAACAGGAAGCCAATGTAAAGACCTCAGAACTGGGGTGATGTGATCCACTTTTTTGGTCCTAGTGAGGACTCGAGCAGCAGCGTTCTTTGAACTCTTTGAACGATGCGAAATGACGGCGGTGGTGTGGAAGCTTGTATTGACTCTGTATACGTTCGTTAATTAACGGATTAATCACACGAATAAAACGCACCCGGTGTGCAAAGGCCTTAAGAGGGTTTATTTAGAAGGAATCTGGGGTTTTGGGCCAGGCTCTGGAGTGGCTGACAGGCATGCAGATCCAGGAGGAAGTGCCAAGGGGAGAATCCGGGGAGACGAGCAGAGGCAGGCAGGCAGAGGGGTCCAAGGAGGGAGAGCTGGCTGACGAAGGCTGGAGCTTGTGGCTGGAGCCAGCCTGGGAGACTGTGGCAAAAAAGAACTGAAATTAGCAACAAGCTAAATGCAGGCGGAACTACAACAGGTCTAGGTGGCTGGAGAGTTACTGACTGGGTAACAGAGTTTACAATCAGGCAGTGTCTGGAAGGTAGGACCGGGTATATGAAGAGCAGTTGATTGTTGATTGATGGCAGCTGTGAATGCTCCAGCACACCTGACTCCAACCCTGCAATTACACCAGAACACAGACAAGGGTAAAGGGGAAAAAACAACACAAGGGCTTGAGGCCCAAGCAGGATCATGACACACGCAAGGTTTTCCCGACTCGGGGAATCAGCAACACTCATTGGCAACACCATGGAATAAAGCTCAGTCATCAGAAAAAATCAAACATATGACCTACTATAAAAAACTTGGCACCAAATACATTTCACAATGTAGCTTAGTTGCTGATATACTTTATTATAATCATTGTGGTTGGCATGCAGTTGATGTAGGTTGAATAACATATCAAGTAGGCCTAAATGTGTTTTGATTATATTTATTTAATTTTACAGCGCTAGGTCGGGAGGTGTGTCCGTGAGTGTCCGCACGGCGAGCGCGAGAGCAAATATGTTTCAGACGGTGTGAAAAAAGTAATTTTGTAAAAAGTGAAGGCCAATTTTGAATACAAACTGTATATTTCGTTAGATATAATTATGTCAGACATTTTGCAAATTGTAACATTAAAATGGTTTCATTAACATTTGACATAATTTGATAATCTCATGTGTATCTTCTTACTATACTTACATCTTGTATATGGACCATAGATAGTATTTTTATGTTATTCTTTTATATAAATATTTCATATGTAAAAATGGGCTGTGGACTAAACTGCTTTAGAAAAAAATAAAAATAACCTTGTCAATCACAATATTGTAGTCAGCTTGTCTGTGTGCCAATTACGGTGACACACGGGCTATAAATAGAGTTTATGGTATAGGAATAATTATGCTACGAAAGGGCAGCATTGGCATTAATGGATGATTTGGCAAACAGAAGGCTGAGACGTGAGCGAAGATTCCGAGATCACCTTGATTTTTTTGCTCATGAAGATGCATGGTTGTTAAGCCGTTTTCGGCTACCATGACCCACCCTGCTGGAGCAGTGTGCCACACTTGGCTCAGCACTGGAACATCCCACTAGACGGAACTGGTCCATCCCCATCCCCATTCAGGTTCAGGTAATGACCACTCTGGGCTTCCTGGCGACTGGGACCTTGCAGCGGGAACTGGCCGACAGGTTAGGGATATCCCAGCCCACACTAAGTGCTATAATGCCAGCCATGTGGGATGCTATTATTGGCATGAGTCCTCATTATGTCATGTTTCCTTTTACAGTGGTTGAGCAGGACAACATAAAAATGCTATTTGCAGCAATGACCGGTTTCCCTAATGTAATCAGAGCCATTGACTGCACTCATGTTGCAATAAAGGCACCAAATGAGAATGAGTTTGCGTATGTCAATCGTAAGCATTACCATTCCATTAAGGCTGTTACATACTCCGCGAGAAGAAAGAACAAAGTTCTCGGTGACAGAGCTGCGAGAAGAAAATTACGTCATTTTCTTCTCTCAGCTCTTGTTTAGCTGTTCTCGCAGCTTGTTCTCGACACATCACCCGGGCCGAACTTTCTTCTCGCAGCTTGTCCGAGAACTATTGTGTGATTGGTCAGTCTGAAGTCAATGAGGAAAGCGAAGTGAAATCAGCTGGCGCTACTGAGTCAATTACCATGGTAACAATGCGCCGCGGTGAGGAATTCGGCACTTGAGTTCTCGTGAAGTATGTAATGTCAGACCAGAAAGAACTTCTCGCAGCTCTGTCACCGAGAACTTTGTTCTTTCTTCTTGCGGAGTATGTAACAGCCTTTAATGTGCAAATAATTTGCAGTGCCGATATGGTAATAACAAATGTTGTGGCTCAGTGACCTGGCTCAACCCATGACTCCTTTATTTTGAGGCAAAGTATAGTGGGAAGAAGGCGCCAAGATGGTGCTGTGCGTGATGGCTGGCTGCTTGGTGAGTTCATTATTCTCACTCATTTTAAATTAAGGAACACCATCTATTTTCAATGAGATTATATTATAAGCACATTCTCAAAATGCAGGTGATAGTGGGTAGTACCCTTTGGCCACATGGCTCCTGACCCCCTTTGGGAACCTGCAGGACGCAGCCCAGCAGCGTTTTAATGACGCGCACAGCAGGGACCGAGCTGTGGTCGAGCGTTCCATCGGACTGCTGAAATCTCGATGGAGATGCTTGGATAAATCTGGTTGCATTCTCCTGTACAAACCAGAAAAGGTGAGCAAACTCATATTTGAGACTAATTCACCGTCATGTGTATAGCTAATTTAGCATTGTGATGTGAACTTTTCACTTTTTCAACTAGCCATTAAACACTTTCATTTTGTAAGACACCTTAGAAGATTTAATTTGTTTCCACAGGTCTGCCGGATTGTCAGGGCGTGCGTTGTGCTACACAACATGGCACTGCGCAATGGTGTCCCTGTGTAGCTGAGTCAATTTGTCAACCTGTATGTTATTTTTTTGTCATAAAACCATTTATATATCTGTTTATATCGCTATTTTTATAACGAGTAATGTTTTCATAGTTCCGAGTTACTCTGCAGCAAGGGGGGTCTAATGGCGCTTTTCCACCGCACATGTAGCTCGACTCGACTCAACTCGACTCAACTTGGTTTGGTAGCAGCACGGGTTGTTTTCCACCGCAAATAGTACCTGCTGAACGTGGGCGGGGTCGTCGTAAGGGGCTGAAAGCCTACTCCGGAGCAAAGTAGCAAAGCAGAAATTACAGTTGTTGCACTATTAACTGAACCAACCGCCAAAAACACGGATGAAAAATGTTTAAGAAATACCCCCCTTGTATCTGTTTGCTAAAAGAAGTAGAAGAATATTGCTACGGGCCATTAAAAGGGATGGTTGTTGTCCCGATGTGTGACTCTGCCACACAGTCAGCTGTAGGGATGCGTCACGTACATCCCTATGCACGTAAACACGGGCATGATAAAGTTGACTGTTTAGTGCTTGTTTCAGGATACGTGTTTTCAAATGCAAGCCGTGTCTCAGCCTGAATTTTTTATTGAGGTAATCAGTTCAGTCCGAGGCTTGTAATGTAATCGCTCGCTATCATGTCTGTCACAGCTGGCTACTATTTAGCCTAGCTGCTAGCTGCCCTACATGTCTCCTCTCGTATGTAAGTAACTTCCCCAACAACCAACACTGGGTGAGCTTAGCGAATATATGGAAAATAAATTCGGATCTGTGATGCAAATCAAATGAAAGAGAGCCAGAGAAGGCTGCACGCGGCGTAAATACACTCAAAAGTCCCGGAGAGTTGGGGAGAATAAACAACAGAATGAAGCCGGTAGTCTCTGGCCACTGATTGGCCAGACAATAGTCTCTGGCCAATCAGTGGCCGGCCGTCTGCCGACGTCACCTTTTAGCATCGGCTCAGCTCGCTTGGACCCTAGAGCGAGGCGATACCAAAAAAGCAGCCGCTACGTGGTACCAGGTACCATGAAATTGCGGTGGAAAAGCCAAAAATGCGAGTCGAGTCGAGCTGATACCATGCGGTGGAAAAGCGCCATTAATTAACGTTGCACACAGCAAGACACATGGGTGACGTCATTACTTTCTCCCGGCAAAATATTGGAGAACCCGTTTCTTGCTAATTTAGCATGTTTAAGTCATTTAATCTTGGCGAAATTGTATGTAATGTTTTGCTAGATGTCTACTTAAAAGTTGTTGCTAAGGAAACGTTTCTAATGTCCGTTAAATGGTCCGCTATTTTATTTAATTATTTGCATATCGTTTGGTCTGTTTAAGGGGACTAATGCCTCGTTTCTACCAAGTAGAGCGGGTCGGGTCGGAGCGGCTCAGAGCGGGACAGCTCACTTTTAAGAATCTCGGTGGCGTTTCCACCGCCGACCCTACCCTTACTGGTAGGGCGGGGTTTAGGCTGGACTGCGATAGCCGCTGCTAGAATTTGGGTCAAACTATCGGGCTGTGGAACAACTGTGGTCAAGCCAGCGGTCTCTCGTTTTTGCTTGGTCAAACCAGCCGCTTCTTTATTTATTCCCCCCGTGTTGTTGTGAGCACAGAGACGGCTCGGTGCAACTGATAGAGAACGTGAGCGAACAGTGCTGGCTGCGCCAGCTACGTGACATCGTAGCAGTGGGACACAGTGTAGCCAACTGATTCATTTAATGACGAGGAAAAACTCCACACAATAAACAGTGTTGCGCTCACATTTTCGCCAAAACACAAGACTCTCTTCACTCTAGCCGAGGTGACTACACACGGCGGAAATGATTCTTTCTACCAACTGTGGTCAAGCCAGCGGTCTCTCGGTTTTGCTTGGTCAAACCAGCCGCTTCTTTATTTATTCCCCCTGTGTTGTGAGCGTGTATTTACTACTATCTATGGCGTAAACACACAGAGACGGCTCGGTGCAACTCATAGAGACAGTGAGCGAACAGTACTGGCTGCGGCAGCTACGTGACTAGCAGTGGGACACAGTGTAACCAACTGATTAATTTATTGACGAGGAAAAAACACCACACAATACTCTCTTCACTCTTGCCGAGATGACTACACATGGCGGAAATGATTCTTTCGACCAATCAAATGACGGCACTGTGTAGCTCCGCCTTTTCGGCACCCTTTCAGGCGGCTAGTACCACTACGGAGGAGTACTAAGATTAGGAGCGGCTCAGAGCGGTTAGGTGCGCTTAAACCGTACCCTACCCAACTTTTGGCAAATGAAAAGCCAAACTACCCGGACCGAACCGCTCCAATACGACCCGCTCTACTTGGTGGAAACGAGGCATAAGAGAGAGAGAGAGAAACTACCTGCCTGTGTCTATTCTAATTGTGCCCTCTGCTGCTCTTTTATGTTGCATTGTTAAGACATTTTCTTGTAATGATTGTATAGGCTTATAAGAAGGACTGCATTACATTAGTAATAGTGTGGGAGTACTGCATTGAATGTTAAATTAATTTATTTTGGTTATTTTTTTTAAGAGAATTTCATTTTATTCACAGAGCATACCTGCTTTTATTTTTGTTAAAATGAAGAGTTTATATTTGGTTACTTTGTATTTATTTTATTCATAACAGTGTATATGTTTATTTTATTAGACACAAAAAATATTGGAGAACTTTTGTCAGGGGGACTAAGAGAGAGAGAGAGAACCTACCTGCCTGTGTCTATTCTAATTGTGCCCTCCGCTGCTCTTTTATAGAAAATAAATGTGCAGATCCTAAAGCCTGGCATTGTGGTATTCTTCATTGAGTGAGCAACCATTCTACAGCCGTTACACCTGCACCACCCGACATGGTGCCGCAGGATGAACATGAGGAAGCGGATGATCACCATCTCGCCGTTGTACGGGCAATTGACAGAAGACAACGATTAATGTCTATGAATGAAGACAAATAGGGTACTTTTTAAAAATTTATTTTTAATACGTTGCATATTTCTGAGAGCACATCCCTCACATTGCCCATTACTTCGGTCAATTGATTAATGGATGTTATGATCTCTCTTTGTGACTGGAGTACAGCGTCTGTGAGGACACTGCCACGTGCGTCGGAGGGGACTCCGGGACCGACCCTTGTCAGCCACTGGGAAGCCCTGTGGCTGACCTTTGCGCAACACCACTGGGGCCTGGCGCTTCCTCCGTGGTCTGCCCTCCATCCACTGCACTTGTAATTGCTACTAAATAAAATTAAAGAAGCAAAACTAAATGCTTGTCTAGTTTTTTATTAATTATTGTATTTGTAATTTAAATGTATATTTACCGGTTTCTGCCCTGGCGACTGTGGCTGCTGCTTCGCTGTCCCCCTCTGCCACAACTCCCGACAGGACGGTATCGCCTATTATCTATTCTTGTTTGCAGGGGTGAGGGCTCAGCAGTTGTCCCCTTACCCCCCACTGTGCTCCGCCGATGTTCGGCTACTCTTTTTTTTAGCCTCAACCTTTAGGTCGGACCATTTTTTTTTTAAATTCAGCGACTGTCCTCAGAGTCAAGCTGACATTATTAACCGACTGAGCCACCATCTGACAGTCAAACAGTTTTTTTCTTATTTGATATGCCACTGCTGAGGCCCCCAAACAGAGTCTTTTTCCGGTGGGCAACCTCTGTTACCAGCATCTCTATTTCGTTATCAGTAAATCTTTCCTTCTTGGTGGACGCTTTCTTTGGGGTCTCCATTCTTTCCTCATGTGAGTCAAATGTGCCGGGCTCATTATTGGTGAATCTCAATTCAGGGGTTACAGCCTACGAAGGCTGCATTTGAAGACCGATTGCGTCATAGCGGGGCGCACAAAGGCTTGTTCCATTAGCAAGGCTCCTTCATATGCGGCCGAGAAATGCAGCCTTCGTTTCACGGTTTTAACTTATTAACTTTTATCTTCCTTTCTTTTTTTCTTGTAGTTTTTAATCTTTTTGTCTGGTAGGCAACTTCTTTTTCTTTTTTCCTCCGTTGACGAGGCTGTCTCCGTTAGCAGCAATCAGGGTTGCTAGGCAGCACAGGGTGGCGAGTCGTCACACAAGGCAACGGCTTGTTACGCAAACCGGAAATGCTCGTAAACGGAGACCTGCGGAGTCCGTCTCGTTTAACAACGCTCGTTCGGCCTTCAAATCGGCCTTCACAGGCTATAGCCTCCATAGATCGTGTAGATGGACACGGTCTCTAGATTGGGATATAGCTCCAATATGTCACCATATTCTGAAGCTATTAAGGTAGATTGTGGGAGGAGAAGTGGGATGACACGGAGCGGAGATCCTGTGCGCACAATCCACCGCAGGTGGGTACTTATAAAGGGAAGATTGTGTGCAGTTGTGCGAAGCATGGTTTTATAAATCTCAACATTTCTTGGCGTACGCACTAGGGATGTCCATGGTTAACCGGTTAACCGTTAAGAAGATCTTTAACCGGTTAATACTAAAGGTTAAACGGTTAAAAAAAATAAATAATCTTAATTTCTCTGAAATCCGGACTCTTATTTTGATATCGCTAAACCGGATGTAAGAATGCCAACTGTCGGTAAAGAATGAAACGAGTTGTGTAGGCTACGCTCAACTTTATAATAGGTCCATGGTACGCTCCCAGAAAGATAGCCAGTCACAACTTATGGTAACAACACTCCCCTGCCATGTGTTTGTATAATTTAATTAACAACGTGGGCTCCCGCTAGCTTAACATAGCACTAGCATTAGCCTTCTTGAGGTGGATGCTGTCCTGTATCTATCACCGTCTCAGTGAGTGTATGAGGGAGTGACAGACAGCCAGGCAGTGAGTGCCCGCCCCCTGCACAGACACAGGTCTGCCATGATTGTGTGTGAGGATCAATAGCGAAAATCTTTCATAAACAAAAGCGTAAAGTATTGTTATGCAGTACTGTACTGATAACATTGGAGCTTATCAATATTACGGTCTTTCAAAATGTTGCCCCGTGCTCAGCAGTACTTAGCACCGGGTTTCGGTAGGCTACTCATCCCCTAAGCCTGTGTGTGTGTGTGTAAATGTCCCTTTTCAGTCACTTATTGCACTTTCTGCTCCTGCATTCTCATACTAGACCTCTTCTCACAACAGACAAAGGTGCCGTGTGAATGTCATAATGTAGGTATTTAATACACTGAATTACAAGGGTGTAGAGAATGGATGTGACATTAATACGATTAATCGTGATTAAATATTGTAATCGTTTGACAGCACTAATAAATAGCATTATAACAATCTATTTTTTTTTAGAAAAGTATAAAAATAATATACCACCAATATTGCACACTTGTATTGCACTGTAGAACAGTAGACTGAGATGGAGCACAAATTAAGTTATTACACTCGAAATGTTCACATTATATTATTGCAATGTTTAAAGGTGAAGTAAGCAATTTATTTATGTTAATATAAGTGTTAATTCGCTCTATATTCATAAAGCCGATCTCTCAGTCACTCACTCTGCGTGTAATGGGCAAATAAACTTTTCGGGGATCCCACTACTGATAACCAATCAGAAGAGAGAATGCTACAAACCGGCACCCGTCTCACTGCCGGTGCAAGTGCAGAGCGACAGATGGGTGGATGTGTATGCGCCTACAATGGCGGAGCAGGTAAAAATCCTTCCCACTGTCTGTTTTGATGGTTTTTATCATGTTTTATCACACTTTTGGATCTGAGATGACGCTAGATAACTCGCTGCTTGAAGACGAGTGAAGAGTGCATTAATGTGGTGACAGCAGTCACTGACAGGAAGTTAGCTAAAAAAACTTACTTTGTAAATATTACTGTAATGTCTTTTACTGTGACATCACAGTAATATTTACAAAGTACGTTTTTTTTAACCCTATATTTCTCTTTCTGTGATGTCACGAGAAAGAGAAATATAGGGTTAAAAAAACACTCTTTCTGCCTTTTCTCAGGCTAGGATGAACCGATTTTAATTTTTTTTGCACATTTATACTACATAGGATCTCAGAATTCAATACACCTTCAAATTCAAACCGGTGAAGTAGGCCTTTAAGGTCTTCTAAACAATTACCATGCTGTTACAGTTTTTTTCGATTGCTAACCCACAGTGGGCACAACTGTAGCTCAATGTGCAAAACTCTAACTACAGTCTGCACAGTCACTGGAGCTGAACAGTTCACTTCACCTGCAAAATAGGCTCAGTGCAGCAAACACTATGAATTGTCCTCACTGAGATAACACACACTGTCACTCAGAATATGCTCTGAGTACAAACACTAGCATCAAACCCCAATACTATTAATATTTTCTTTGATGAAAGGGTGAAATTCTTTCACACGAAATTGTTTATTTTATAACACCAGTTTTTTTAGAAAAACAAAAAGAAATGAAAATCAGAAGTTTGCTTCAATAGATACACATTTTGTATATTTTATTGAAAACATTTCCAAATGTAGTATTTATCTGTGTAAATATTCTATAATTGTAATACAGAAATCTATCCTGTAATGTTGTCATTTACTGTAAGGATGCAACTCTAAGCTGTTTGTTTGCTGGAAAATTCGTATTACAGATGCAACTTTAGATTTTTGCAGATTGGGTTGCACTCTCAACCCTGCCTCTCTCAAGGAGAGACCATGATTCACAACAGGGTCTATCAGTGTAGCCCTTACTGTATTTCATCAGACATTACAGCTCTATGTCTTCCTCCACACATCCACACTCTCACTGCCACTCTTCTCCCTCCAACAACCTGTCTTCATTGGTCCATTTACAAAAAAATATATATTTTTGAGCTTTCCCTTTATACTGTATATGTTCACTAACAAGTCTAAAACAAGACATCTTACAGTAGTGTTTCAGTTGAAATTGCAATCTGCAGTGTTTGAAATGCACTAGGCATTCATTCTGTTTTGAATGTGTGGTTTACAGTTGTGGCAGTAGTGTGTTAGTGTTTGAAAAAAAGGGCTGGAAATCCACAGTGTTGTGCAGGCTGTGGTTAATAGGTGTGTAGAGTTTGGAAAATTGTGTTTAAGCAATGAAAAACAAGCTAGAGTTTGGTCCGACTGAACCGCTGCTGTGCATAGTGTAGTTAGAGTTGTGCACTTGTCGTTCCAGTTGTGCCCACTGTGGTTTAGCAATCGAAAAAAACTGTAATCGAAACAAATATTAAATTTTTTTTGTTGTAGGACGGCCACTCAGGGGGCCTACGAAACCTCTCAGCCCTAGGGGCTTATATGTTTTGCATTTTTATAGTAGGTAGATCTTCTTGACTTGGTCATTTAAAAAGTAGCTCACAAGCTGAAAAAGTGTGGTCACCCCTGAGTTAGAGGATAGACTCGGCATCTCCTCTTCTCCAGATAGAGAGCTGTCTTCAGGTACTTCCTCTAAATAAAAACAGCAAAAAAAAATTGTGAACAAGCATTACAAACCCATGACATTTTAACCATCACAAATTAAAATGATAACAAATAGTGTGTACAAGGTGAGGTTATACCATTTGGTTCAATGTTGATCTCATCCAATGTCATCCCTTTAAATTGTGCTCTCCTCCCCACAGGCAATCAGCAGCTTTGCAACTTCCGCAACTTTTATTATCCCTTCAGGGAGTCGATAATATTGTCTATGGACCCTGATGTTGTGACCCATAAAACCAGCGAGGCACTCCTCCTCATTGTCTTTCAAGTTAAAAACTTGTGACATTGTTGCCATTTGTTTCCTTAATCTGATGCCATCAGGTCTACCAAACAAATAAACATTCTCATCCGGCACATCACATTGTCGTCACTAATTCACCAGCATCTGTATGGAGGACACCATGTCTGGGATGAGTAAGACAGGGACCTTTTTGTCCCGCTGACCTTTGATTTCTACACGCTCAAAGTACTTGCAGAGCCTCTTTTCCACGTCGGTCAAGGCAAGGTCAAGATCTGGATTACTAGGCTCGTTCGACCTCACTTTCAGCTCTTCTGGAAAGTAGAGGAGAGTAGCCGAGTGCAGTCGGGGGAGGGTTTAAAAGGGGAGCCCGAAGTCGGACAGCTGGAATCTGTCGTCATCGACTCGCTATGGCGGAAGCAGCATTAGCGTTTTTCCTCGCAGATGAGATTGATGCAGTGGAAGTCCCTCTTTTACTAAATCATGAACCCAATCCAATAAGGTAATTAATTACTGTTAGATATACTAAAACAGTCCGATTGGTTACTCCGATTAAGAAATAAGGTAAATGGTGCAATGTTTGACTTTCTTTCTCATTCAAAAGTATTCAGCTTAGGCCTATTACAATGCGAAAATATTTTAAAACCAAAATATAGGCTACAGGTCTACATGTGCAGAAATAGGCTACAATTTAGAAAATCTAAGAATAAAACAAAACAAAAATGAAAATAAAGGTCTAATATATTTCCTTTTGATATAGTCTAAATACAAACACATTTTAAGCTCGGAAAAGAGTTAATTGTCCAACCAGGCTTTTCGTTTTGTTTTTCTTTTTAACAAACAAATGAACAGCAATGGAATTTTTGCCGCCTCTGTTCCATTGTCTCTTTGCCCTGGTAAAAACAAACAAACATGATCTTCAAAAGAAAAGCTTAAAACGTCTCTCAAAACTAACTTTAACTGATTGGCCAAGGCCTTATACAAATGTTGAAATACACGTGTATAATCATTATTTAATAGGCTCATGCTAAAGAAACAAAACAAATGTTTCATTGTTAAATCTTGGTACTGATTTGCTCCAATAAGGCCTAGCTACAAGGCTGATTTCATTTCATTTCATTTCAAAAATTTTATTTAAGGATAAGCCCCTTGAGATGTATCATCTCGTTTTCGAGGGGGTCCTCAAAAAACAAAAACAAAAAAAAAAACATACAATACAAATACAATACACAAAACAAACTATTCAACACAAACACACACTGTACATACACAGGCTCTCACAAATCTCCAAAAATAGCAACAATGAAAATAAATAAATAAATAAACAATAACTAAATAAACAATAACAAAAACAAATAAATATGTGCATTCAAAAACAAGAGCAAGGTGATTTAAGATAGGTAAGCAAAGAAATCTTGAAGCGTTGTAAAGAAGTGATTGATCTAAGTGAAAAAGGCAAATTATTCCAGTTCGATGGTGCTTTAAACTTAAATGCTCGTCTCCCCACTTCTTTAAAAATTCTAGGGACAACAAAAAAAGGTTGTTGAATGTGTCTGAGTGAATATGATGAAGTAAATGGAACTAGATGCTGCTTGAGATAAACAGGATAATCAAAATTAATGCATTTAAAGACAAAAAGCAACCAATGAAAATGTCTCCTCAAGTCAGGGGGAAGCCACTTGAGTCGATCATACATAAAACAACGATGTGTTTGATAAGGACACCTCAGAACAAATCTACAAATATTATTAAAAGCTACATTTAAAGGCTGTAGATGTGTATCTGCGGTATTCTGATAAATAACATCACCGTAATCAATAATGGGAAATAATAACTGTTGAACAATATATTTTCTGACTTTAAGAGTGAAACAGTTTATTGACCTATATAATGTTCTAAGCTTGAAATTTACTTGATTTCTAATAAAATCAATATGAGGCCTAAAAGAAAATTCTGAATCTATCCAAAGTCCCAAGTATTTAAATTTGTCAACTTTTACTAGAGGAGACCCATCAATAAAGGTAAGGGCCAACTCGTTGGGTGAGCAGTTATAACTAGAGCAAAACAACATACAACAAGATTTCTGCTTGTTTAAAACCAGATTGTTATTAGATAGCCATTTCTGAACCAAATTAAATTCCACTTGCAAGCATTCTTGTATTTTAGCTCTATCAGAGTCCGAAGTGTAAATCACAGTATCATCTGCATATAACTGAACAGAACAAGAAGAACAAACATTTGAAAGATCATTAATAAAAATAGCAAACAGCAACGGTCCTAAAATGGATCCTTGTGGAACACCCTTTTCAACAACCAAATAATCTGATACATTGTTATGAAAAGAAACACACTGACGACGATTATGAAGATATGCGTTGAACCAGAGTAATGCCTGTTGGCTAAGACCAATACCATACAGCTTATCAAGCAAAAAATAATGGTCAACCAAATCAAAAGCCTTAGTTAAGTCAATAAATACTGCACCCATCAAATGACCTATATCTAAAGTAGAAAATACTTCATTTGAAAATTCGACAAGAGCAGTTGTAGTGGAAAAATTAGAACGAAATCCAGACTGAAAAGGTGATAAAATATTAAACCTATTGATGAATTGTGACAATTGAAAAAAAATAAGCTTCTCAAAAATTTTAGCTGTAGTACAAATAATAGAGATTGGTCTATAGTTGTTAGGCTCCAACGGATCTCCTCCTTTATACAGCGGCGTAATTTTTCCACATTTCCATACAGAAGGGAATTCACAAGTAGAAAGGGACAAATTAAATAAATCAGTAAGGGGGAAAATAAGCACATGAGCAGCTAATTTTATAAACTTGGCCTCTAAGCCATCAGCACCAGCAGAACAGCTAGTCTTGAGGCCCGAAATAACTTCCATAACTTCAGTTGGTAGGATAGGTCTAAAACAAAAAGAACCACTAGGCGGATTGCTAACATGATAATTTAAATCAGGCAAATCAAAAGAGTAAGAATTACTAACAGAGGAGAAATGATTATTAAAAAGATTTGAAATAATAATAGGGTCATGAACAATTTCCCCATTAACACGGATCTGTGCAGCAGAGATTTTACTGGAACTGGTAATATTTTTCATTTTGCTCCAAAACTGTTTTGGGTTACGAAAATTTTGGGCAAGACAATTTCTATAATAATTGGATTTAGCATTCCTGGTTTGTGTTTTGCAAAAATTTCTCAAACGTTTGTATTCTCCCCAATCAGTTGGATCTTTTGTTATTCTAAATTTTTTCCAGGCCTCGTCTCTAAGTTTAAAGAAACTAATTAAATCGGAACTTACCCATGGTAAGTGCCTCCCCTTAACTCTCATAGATTTCCAGGGGGCATGTTTATCAATAACTCTAGTAAATTCATCCAAAAAAAAATTACAAGCATCTTCAACATTGGGTATCAACTGAAATCTATCCCAGTTTATGGAGATAACATCTTGTACAAAGTGGTCAATATTTATATTTTTACATTGCCTTATATTTATATATTTTGGTGGACTTTTAGGAATCTTAATTTTCCAAATACAAAAGATGGCACAATGATCACTGAGAGAGTCAGAAAGTACACCCGATTCAACAATTCTATCTTGATGAGTAACAAAAATTAAATCCAACATAGTTGAAGATGTTTCAGTGACTCTTGTGGGTTCTGTAATTAGTTGAACTAAATGTATACTATCAAATAAATGTTTAATTTTAGAAGCGGAACGATCCAACCAGTTTACATTAAGATCACCTAATATAATTATCTCTGAAGAACAATTAAGAGATCCAAACGTGGATATAATGCATTTAATTGATTCAAAAGGAGCAGATGGAGGCCTATATACGTTTCCTATAATTAAATGTTTATTTTCATGAAAAACTAACTTAACAAATAGACACTCAAAATGCATAGGATCAACAAGAGGAATAACAAGAAATGATCTCACTCTAGAAGAGACATATGTTACCAAACCACCCCCTCTACTGCCCCTATCAGATCTAAATAAAACATATCCATCTAATTCAATTTCCTCATCAGGAATAGTACTATTTAACCAAGTTTCAGACAGAGTAATAACACTAGGTGTATGTTGAACGACCCAGACTTTCAAAAGATCAATTTTCGGAAGAAGACTACGAATGTTCATGTGAAAAACACTTAAACCTTTAATATTGTTCATGTTATAAAGAAATGACAAATATGTACATATCTAAGACAAGGGGGAGATGTGGAAAAAGAGAGAGCCACACTGACACACAAGACACAGTACATGGATATGGACATAAAAAACAAGACAAAATAAAAAAAGTCAAAATAAAAAGTTGCAATGCCATAAGTAATGGCTGGCATCTTGGAGCTTCCTTCCTCAGTGCTCCTAAATAATTACAAGAGCGAATAATATTCTACATCTCCCTCTAAACGTAAGGGTAAGTGAGGGAACTATTTTCTGTTATTTCATATAAAAAGTAAAATTAGAATGAAACAAAAAAGAGCGAGAGAGAGAAAAGAAAAAGAAAAAAAAATAGGAAATTGGTATATTCCGTTAGTTCTTACGTAGCACACTTGCACACTGTTGAATAGGTTGGCCTAGTCTGTGAGGGGGAATCCCGCGCTTCCAAAAAAAGAGAGCAAAGAACAATATGGAAAAAAAAGGAAGGCATCGATCACCAATCATATACTTGTGATATTCGAACGGACGGGAAGGGGAAAAAAATAAAAATTATCCTAACTAAAGCAGGACTATCTCACCATTTTGTAAAATCCCCCCTCCCTACATTCAACCTTGGTATTGACCATCTGTCGTCATTCATTGTTGCAGGAAGTAAACACAGGTAAAAGTAACACACGAGTGAGCCGGCTACCTAAACAGAAGTATCCACTTTAAATTAAAAAAAAAAAAAAAAAAAAAAAAAAAAAAAATCCCTTCTCCCTTTAAGTCTTAACAGTCAAAACGAAGGGAGTAGAATATTAACGTTTAAACGTTTTACCTCCACTGGTTTTCAATGTTGTAGTCTAGCTGAGACTTACAGCAGCTGCATGACGAAGGATTCTGCTTCTTTTGGATCGTCAAAAAAGACGATACTGTGTTGATGAAGAACACGAAGACGATGGGGGTATGCAAATCCTCGGAACATATTCTTTTCGATGAGCATTTTTATCACCCGATCGAAGTCCTTGCGCTTTCGGCGAACTTCTGCAGACAGATCCTGGCGGATGGTGAGTTTAGCATTCCCCTGAAGTATCGGTATTTTCTTTGCAGACTGTAGTATCATTTCTTTATCTCTGAATCGTAGAAAGCGGATTAAGACTGGCCTTGGAGGCTTGCCTGGTTCTGGTTGTGGTCGTAGTGAGCGGTGAACTCGTTCCAGCTCGAGTGGTTGGTCTGTGGAGAGTTTCAGCCAGCTGGGCAGCTTCTGTTGAATATATTCGAGTAGCACTTGGTTGCCTTCCGACTTTTCCGGGAGCCCCAGCAAAATCAAATTCTTCCTCCTCCCTCTATTTTCAAGATCATCGGTCTTAGATTCCAACGTTTTTATCAGTTTTTCGGCTCGGTCTAGTGCTCGCTGGGAAGTGTGTACGGTGTCCTCTAATGTTGAAATCCTTTGTTCGGCTTCGTCCATGCGCCGCTGCTGTTTCTCGAGTACTTGATTTGTTTGTGTCAGCGCATCTTTAATTGTTGAAACTTGCCTTGTCACGTTCTCCAGACGAGTATCAATGCCATCCAGTCGGCCCAATATTTCATGGCGTTGTGATTTGAGCTCTGTCATTATCTCAACAAGAGAAAAGTTCACCTCTTTTTCCATGGTTGCCACACTTTGTGCGTGTTCCTCTGTCTTGTCTGGTTTGTACATTCTTTCTGTTTGCCATCCTTTTTTCACCCTCTATCTTTTTAAGCAGGAGTATTGTATGCTTAACTCAGAAGTTCAAATAGAAATATAGGTGGTAATCCAATTCAGTGGAGGTAAAAAACTCACTTTAAGCACCGAGGTAATGCGGAGCTCTCAGCTCAAGCTGCCATCTTACTACACACACATGGATGTTTGAATACCTCTACAAACCAAACAATGCTTACCTTAAGCTAATAATTTGCTTACCATCCCTAGATCTGTTGCAAAGATAAGGAATTTTGTGGAAGAAGTGGTCCCACATTACTCGCCATCAGACTTCAAAAGTAATTTTCGTCTGTCTAGGCGAAATGTTGAAGTATGTAGAATATAACTTTCAATTTGTATAATGTGGATAGATTGCTATATAAAAAATATTTTCTTTTTTCAATCAGGATGTGATGACCACCCTGGGCCCACACTATATGCAGCGCACAACACTGCCACTGCAAAACAGTGTGCTTGCCTGCCTGTGGACCCTGTCCAACCAGGAGTCCTACAGGGGGGTTGCAGACCGATTCAACACTTCGAAATCCACCCTATGTGACCATGTTCACCACTTTTGTGACATGGTGATATCCCACATGTCTAATTACATATCCTGGCCCACTGGAGAGGCATTAGTGGCGTCGGAGAGGGGATTTAGGGAGAAGGGATGCCCGAATGTGGTGTGTGCGGTGGATGGGTGCCACATCCCGATTTTTAAACCATGTTGCCAGAATCCAGTGGCTTATCTTAACAGGAAGCAATTGTACTCGGTTGTCGTCACTGGGTTCTGTGACAGCGAGAGGCGCTTCACCCACATACGCCATTTTAATCGGAGATTAAATGCAGCCCGAGTGGTCATAGAGCATACATTTGGCATTCTTAAAATGAAGTTTAGGCGGCTCAGATGCCTTCAAATGAAGAATGTCAATAATATTTGCAAGGCCGTTACAACCTGTTGTATCCTGCACAACATTTGTTTGGCAGTGGGTGACCCAGTGGAGGTAGAGGAGGCTGAAGCAGCCGAGAATTGGTTGCATCCCCCAAATCATGATGCGGTCCAAACCCGAAATGCGCTTTGTGCAGGCCTTTAAGCACCAACCCCATTTTTTTTTCCTGAAAGGAACACACATACAAGTTTTTTTTTTAATGAAAGTTTATTGAAAATAAAAAAATGTCTCATAAAAACAAATTCTTAATGCTTCTTTTTCAAAAGATCGATTATGGCGTCTTGCCTTTTGCCAATGTTTTTAAGCTCCATTGCTATCTCCCCCATATTAGCCAACAACTTTGCCTCAAATGATCGCCTCCAAGGCGCTGGTCATACAAGGTGGGATGGTGGGAGACATCCCGTTGTGCGCGGGTTCTTCTTCGTCCGGGTTGCTTCCCGGTGGACCGAGAAAATGGTCCGGGCTGCTCGGTGGGCCGAGATGGTCCGGGCTGCTCCCCGGTGGGCCGAGATGGTCCGGGCTGCTGCTCGGTGGGCCGAGATGGTGGTCCGGGCTGCTCCCCGGTGGCACCAGGTAGCTCCTTAAGAGCATGCTGTGAGCAGCTGGTCTGCGTTACGGCAGGCCTCGCGGATGGAAAAAGCGGGGTTGAAAGAATAGTGCCTGGGGGTGCACTTCCAACCCCACACCTCCCATAAATTTCCTCCATGATCTGTTGAAATTGCAGAGATTTTTTTTTATACAAAAAGCATTTTACCAAATCAACATGCAAGAATAAATAAATAAAATTACTTACCCCATAGTACTCCCAAGTAATGGAGCCTTCCCCTGTTGACTGGCTGCGGTTCTTTGCCCTTTTATATGTTGTCAGGAGGTTATTTAATTTTTTTCTGATTTTATCACTTGAAATTGTATGGCCATGTTTTTGGAACTGCTGTTCGATTATTTTATAGAAACCGGGTTTATTGTGGTAGTATGTTTGCATGTTTGCTTTGGTGAGGTCGAACAGAAGCAAAATGGTGTTGTGAGTGAAATCTGTAGAGTGTAGAAGTGTGTTAGTAAAACAAATGTATCCTGATTAACTGTTGAGATCCTGATTTGAATTGATGTACCTTGTCTTATTTGCAGTTGATCTAAACGGCTGGAGGGTGGGGAAGGTGCCACCCCTGATGTTGGAGGAAATGTGGTCGGCTGAGGTGCTTGAGCGCTTGACAAATCCAAAGGTGGAGAGGGAAGGATGGCTGCTGCTGTTAAAAAGGAGAAAATAAAAACATTTAAATACATTTGTATTAGTTGTATTTGCTTTAAAGTGTATTCGATTCAAATTGTGTTACCTTGATTAAGACTCCTTGCTTGCTGCATCATTTGTTTGGCAAGATTGTGATCTGGAAAAAGCATGTACATCTATTAAAGTCATATCAATAATTATTATAGGGAAACAAGTTGGTTGTTTACTCACCATTTCGTATTCTTTTAGCTATGTCAGGGGTAACCTTGACGGTTATTTCCCCCAGGTTGTCACTGGGCCTCAATGTCTCCATCGTAACCTCTGCAGACCATTGCTATCTACAGTGTATTTATATAGGTCTGTTGATTGAAAGTCTCAATGAACCACACCAGTGAATGGGCTCTATAATTGGGAAAGCTCTCAATCTATGTTTCAAACTGCACCTACACAATTAAGAGGCCCTTGAGCTATACAGACATGATAGGGGAGCTACAAATGTCAATTGAATACAGCCCTTCTGTCATTTGTAAATTTTGTTTGACACACCTCGCCACAAAATCAATTTGACCCACTGGTTTTTCACTTGAACAGAACCATGCAGAGAAGAAATAATGCATGTAAAACTCATGGGCATTGATTAGTTCACAAAGAATAAGATAATAAGATTTAATATCCTCAAAAAATGCACGTTTTCATTGAAGTTAAACATTGCAAAAAGATTGTTTTTATATTGTTTATTTGGTAGGTTTTGAAACTTACAACACATGTAGGCTACAATGGAACATGAAAAAGGGAAAAAGTATTTTTTCATTAAATATTTTCATACATGGGAATTGTCCTGCTAACCAGTATCTTCTTAAGTTTAAGACGTGTTATCTGTTAATTATGCAATATGTATCCAGAAACAATGCCGCACATGTTTTGGCAATGTCCCTATACCACTACATTTTGGAAAGATGTATCCCGGTATATTACAATTTTGTCTCTGATATTCTGTGTTGAAAGTCATCAAATTGTCATAATTTTAGGAAAGTACCATATTCACAAAGCCAAATGTAGTCTCTCTAACCCTTTTATAACCTTTGGAAAGGAAACTGAACAGTAGGCTACACAAAACATTTCTAATTTAAAATATAAGAAAGCTGCTAAAACTTTTCAATCATGCTCCATTTTTATTGTATTTATTTGAAAAACACCCCCTGGCTCTGCTCTTGACTTGAGTAGGCCTAATGCATATTTAGCCTATATTTGTAATAATTACTCTTTTTGTATGTTTTTACTGCATTATTGTATAAAGATTGAAACAAAGGTGTATTCAAATTTGAGTGACCACGTCAGACGCGTAACCAATTGGGCAAATGCATCAAAGACACGGGGTTTAAACTCCCAATTAGCGCTCAGCTCCGCACGTCAGCAAGACGTTTCCCATCAGACATTTCGCTCCCGCAGCCCGTGGGGAGCAACTGCAGCGACTTGCTCCAGTGTCTGTGTCCGTCTTGATACCACGGGACTTCAAAGTCTCAAGCAGCCGAGCCGCAGACAGCCGCGTGTGCAAGTGGGACAAAAAGTCTAACCATAATGCAGTGCGCTCAGCAAGACGAGCGTCATAATTGCGCAGGTCTTAGCAAGACGGCGACAGGTCGAACGAGCGTACTGGCAAAGGTCTTTCTCAACATGAAGTCATTCAAGGACATCTTTGAAACTTCTCCCTCTCTCCTACGATTGAAGACGATCACTTCACAGAGCGTTAGTCTAGGAATACTTAACCAGTTCCTGTTATTTGGTGCAGTTTCAAGATTGAATCGATACTTGGGCCTTTCTGCATCGATATGGCTGTGCAGTCTCACAACATCTTCACAGTAGGGGATGAGAAGAGGTTTATTCCATTTCGACTCTCTGAGGTTCCTCAGTGCATGAGAAGACACCCACTCATCCCATTTGTTCTCTTTCAATGTCACGGCATTTTCAATGGCCCTCTTGTTCCCGGTCATCCTTGCTTCAAACTCTGCAATATCTGCTATTTTGGTTAAACTATGGCCTAGTTTGAGCGCCAAGGAAACAGCTGGTGTCTTCACTCCATCCACAGACAATCTTCACAGCGTTCACAACGTGGCAGAAGTTTGCTGGTTGAAAGAAGTCTTGTATTGTCTTCAGGCTGCCAAGTGTCTTCGCTTGGATAACTAATCTACCCATTTCCCTAATTTCTTGTCTGGTATTGGTTTTTGTCTGTGCCTTTTTTGTTATATAAGTGTTCTCCTAACTTCAGAATATACTTTTCTTGTCGAATTATGTCCGTTATTCATGCCATTTGCTAGGCGCCAGACTTTGTCATTTATCTCCTTTGGGACAGGCTGTCAGGCAGCAGCACAAAGTGACTGCACTCTGGTTCTGCCTGGCTTTGTGCGTTCCTTTGTCAGTTTGCATTTTTTCATGTGCCGCCACATCACCTTTTTTTTTAATAATGCCTCACAGTATGTGCAATGCAAATAATCATTTACATTCACTGGATCACTGCTTTGCTGAGAGGGAACAATCACCCTTTTCCCCTTCCCCAGGACCTCAAAATTGTGGAGACGATTGCGCTTATTTCGTATTAGAGTTATCTGCAGCTTTCTCTCCGCTGATCCTATTGGGTAACTGAACGCTCATTCTACCTCCACCAAGTTACTGTGTCTTTTCTAAGTGCCGTGCAATTTTGGCATATGGTTTAAAACAGTAGTGCCTCTTATTGTACACTCTACCACCATTGTGTTTCTTTTTCAGCTGTAACTCTCAACTCCATTAGGCTAAGCAAAGTAAGGCATTTTGGGGCCAAAAATAGAATTAATTGTAAAATAACTATCTAGACCAAAACATTGTATTCCTTTTTCGTAAGATAACTTACATTTGCTTAATATGATGTTAATATCAAAAACACGAACTCAATTTTTTTTCACATATTCATCCGGGGTGCGCCCCAGTTTAAAAACCACTGTCTTAGTTCTTAGTTGAACTGTAGTTTTTTCTAGACTTCCTTTCTTCCTCCGATACTTCTGATTCTAATGTGCAACTAGGAACATACTGATCCTTACTGATTTCACAGCTTGTGATTGATTCATCTTCAGAGATCCCAAGCATTTTCTTTGTAAGCTAGAAAAGACAGTCAGATGGGACTCAATTACTTACAATTACTTTTAGATAAAGAATAGTTCCCACTTCATTTATCAAATTACGCCTTTCCCATCAACAATAATATATAGTGCCTTGCAAAAGTATTCATACCCCTTGAACTTTTTCTTCATTTTGTCATTCAACAACCACACACTTACATTTATTTAATTGGGATTTTATGTGATAGACAAACACAAAGTGGCGCATAAATGTCAAGTGGAATGAAAATGAAACATGGTTATCAAATTTTTTTATATATAAAAAACTGAGAAGTGTGGCGTGCAAAAGTATTCAGCCCCCCTGAGTCAATACTCTGTAGAACCACCTATCGCTGCAATGACAGCTGCATTGAGGTATGTCACTACCAGCTTTGAACATCTAGAAACGGGATCAGTAGGTTGTGTGAAGGCGCCCCGTGAGTTGTTAGGGGGGGGGGGCGCGGGCTGCCTTGATTTCCAACTGACCAAAAAAAAAATAATATATATATTTTTTTAAGTGCTAGCAAGCGCGATGTGTGCATCAGTGTGAATCAGAGCGAGGTCAGATTCTCCGTTCTTATTGGCTGAGGGACCTTGGCAACGACGTTGATGCGTCAGTTGCGTGAGCGTTCACGACCCTAGCAGTCTGACACTAGCCTACTGTTTGGTACAAGGCTACTACGGCGGACAGCGAGTAGCAATGTCTTCACAAACGAACCCTCAATTTACCATTCCCAGGATACCAACAACTAACAGCAAAAAAACGAATGTTGAAAAGTTAACTGCTGAAAGGGAGACGGAGAGAGCTCGAAAAAAAGTACACCGGCCATGTCTTCTTGTCCTATCACATCAAGACCTCTCCGACCGTGACCTCGTCCCCTTCCGCTGCCCCTAGGCTGCCTGCCGCTAGCAGCTGGCTCTATATAGCCCTCGTCCTGTGCTCAGTGTTGCCAACTCAAAGCGATTTTGTCGCTATATATAGTGACTTTTCAGCCCCCCTGGTGACTTTTTTTTTCAAAACAGCGACAAGCGACAAATCTAGCTTTTTTTTCTGGTGTTATTGGTGACTTTTTTCGCCAAAGCAAGTATCACCTCTTCTCAACGAGCAGCGGGAGCACTGACGCGCAGCAGCCCCGAGCAGCCCCTCCCAGCTGCGGTCAGAGCAGGAGCATAGACAGTAGGAGATACACACACACCTCTCCGCTCTGTTACAATTAGTTTGCTATCTTGCCTGGCTGTTATAGCTACTTTTGTTAGGCCTACCAGCACACTTACAATGATTTTAAGCTAACATACATGGTATGTCTGTGATTAAAATGTATGCTCAATATGTATGTATGTAGTTATAATTACTAATGTTTAATCACCTCGGAATCGGACATGGTGTTTGTCACCTGTCAATGTAACTGAATTCACATGAACGCGCATAGCTGGCGTTCGGAGGGAGGAGCTACAGCAGGTAGAGCGTTGAAACTCTCAACTGCAGCTTTAAGCTGCTCTAGCCTACCTACTGGTGCTGCTTCCTCTGTTAACTCTTGCAAACAAGCTCTGGCAACTCTTTACTCATGCAAACGACTCGGCTGTCAGTGTGCTTGTGGTTACTTACCCTGCTGCTCGTCATGTCAAATCCCATCTTCGACGAAGCTCAATGGGAGGTTGACAACACCATGGATTCTCAGCAGCAGATATCCGAACCAGAGAAAGTCATCGGCACGGAGAGCTCCTTTTTCATTCGTAAGAGCTCCCGTCTGGCTGGAAAAAATCCCCTTTCTCCTTGCATCAGGGAATGGCCAGTGCCCAAGCTCATGGAAGTCCTATTCCGGAATAACATCACGGCTCCAGTGGGAGCTTCACATAAGCAGCTGTTCTCGCTGCTCACACATCACCTCAGCGCCGAATTCCTCCCGGCAGTTCCTCCAGCAGTTCCTTCCACACCATCTGTCCGCCGGAAAGCTGCAGAGAAGAGGAAGAACTGCTCCCCAAGCAGCGTATTTCCAATCCCAGCCGCCGCTCAGCCGCCGAAGAGAGTACGAGCCCCCGCCTCCACTCCAACCACGGTTCCAGCCCCAATGGCCAGCTCCTCTCCTGGCGGAGACCACACCGTCCTTGCAGCCCTGTCCAGCATGCATTCATTGCTCGAAAAAATGAATTCCCGTATCATCGCCTTGGAGTCCGGTCCATCAACTTCAGCGAGTCCATTTCCAGATCCCGGCTCGTTTTCCTTGTGCGCTGCGGCTGCAGCGACCACAGCAGCTACGGCATCCGGGTCGCCGTTGGATGATGTCACTCCAGCGGGCAGAAATGGCATCACTATCCCGCGGAGCACGCTGGGAAGTGCAGTCCCAATCTCCATCTGGGTCCCCTTCTTTCCTCCGGCCGCTGCCATATCCCACAATCTCCGAGCACAAATCCAGGCAGGTAATGACATCAACCTCATTAAAATATTGCTGTGCTCGGAGCCGAGCAACAGGCGCATTGTTGTGCGTGGGGATGTGTCGGTGATTCTGAAAGAGAGTGACCCTCGGCTTTCAAAAACTTTAACTCTGGCTGAATTCATTGTGGCTTTCGGGGTCTTTCGGGATGTCATTTGTGAAGGGTTTCCATCCCGTAGAGCTGAACTAGACACATATATGGCCATTATCGCAGACCTCGCCTCGAGGTATGGCGGAACACTCTTCTATGATTACCACAAATCCTTCTCCTCCAAAGCTGCCATGTTCATCCAGAGGTTCAACCAGAGGGTGGACTGGTCCGTAGTGGACTTGGCGCTAATTAGCAGGCATTTCACGGGACGGCTAGCGCTCTCATGTTCGATCTGTGGTTCCTTCACGCATTCTCAAAATCTGTGCCCAAAGTCCGTCCAGCTTGTCAAATCCTTTCCAAGCCCCTATGCCAAAGATGAGGTGACGCCGCATGCTACGCCTATGTGCAATAATTTCAATGAAAGTGTATGTAAGTTCATTAATTGTAGATATATCCATGTTTGCAGCTTCTGCGGAGACGGGCATCCGAAATCGGTGTGTCCGAGACAAGCCCGCCTCCAGAAATCAGCAAAGAAAAAATAAAGCCGTCGACTCCGGTCAACGTTACCGAGCTGGGGCAGGCTCTGGAAAAGCACCCACATCGTTGTTTGTTTAAAGAGGACCTATGATGCTTTTTGACTTTTATGACCTATAAACATTGTTATGATGATTCATAGTCATGCTTAACCATACTAAATTATCAAATAATGACTTACATGCATTTCGACATATTCCCTGCTGACCGTCTGGGGTGTCTGTGCAGAGCACTAAACACTATTCTAGCCAGTCGAGAAGTCACGTGTTCAAAGCGGTCTACCCTTTCATAATTTGTGACGTCGCATAAAACTTTGTGACGTCTCCACGCGGATGTTTCCATTTATGGTAATGCTGTCACTTCCCTGTTCGCGTCTGCCTCGCGTCTGCCTTGCGCCCTTATAGGTCCATGCTCGCGCTTCCCGCCACTGAAAGTGTTCCGGAAGGAAGGTAACCAATCACAACGGAGTGGGGTTTGCAGGAGGGGGGGGAGGGGAGCGGAGATGGCCGAAGCACAGGCGGAGGGAGCCGAAGCACACACACTCAAGTGTTGACAGGATGTGCTGGATCGCCAAAATAAGAGAAAGAGCTTCCCGAAAATCTACATAGTTTTTTGTGATGTGATTCGTGTCAGGTTGCTCTATAGCAGTGTAAAACAAGAAATTAAGACCAGAAAAGTAGCATAATAGGTCCTCTTTAACTATTTGCTTACAGGACTGGCTCAGGGGTTCCTAGCTGGGTTGCTTTGGTTGCCAAAAGTGTAATTTACATGTAACAATCTGCAATCTGCCTTAAGGAGCCCGAGATCGTCGAGGCGCTACTCGAGAAAGAGGTGAAGAAAGGCTTCATGATCGGTTCGTTCCTTAAATCTGCGTTTCCAACAACCCGCATTAACCCTCTAGACATAGCTACCCGCAAATATTCCGGTAAAAAGCGCCTAATTATCGATTCATCTGCTCCTCATAACAATGCCAAAGCCGAGAGCATTAGCAGTTTAATTCCCTTGGCACCTTTCTCCCTGTGCTATTCATCCATAGACGACGCAATCAAATTGATCAAAAAAGCTTTGGCCAACCAGAGGCGCATGGTTGGCCAAAGCTGACATAACCGATGCTTTCAAGGTTATGCCTTTACACCCGTCACAATGGCCTCTCTTTGGAGTTAAATGGGCAGAAAAAATATATTTTACCGTGAGGCTCACGTTCGGGTGTCGCAGCAGCCCTAAGTTATTCGACACCATATCAGAGGCTCTCTGCTGCATTCTCCTTAATAACTGCGAGCTCCCCTTCGTCCTTCATCTCCTAGATGATTTCTTGCTGGTCGATTTTCCTCATTCAAAACCAGATCGTTGCATTTCTGCCCTCAAATTCACGTTTGGGAAATTGGGTATCCCTTTGTCTGAGGAAAAAACGCTCGGCCCATAAAAACGTTTAGAGTTTTTAGGCATCACTCTGGATAGCAATCTTATGCAAGCCTCACTGCCTCCCGATAAATTAAACCGTGTCAGAGAAATCATGAAAGGAGCGCAGGAGGCAGTAGCCATTTCTAAGAGGGAATTGTTGTCTTTACTCGGTCACCTTAACTTTGCCATGCGCGTCATTCCCCAGGGTCGCTCCTTCGTATCCAGGCTCCTTGATCTCGCTAAATCGGCTCATACACTTCAAGATATGGTAAGTTTTTGGTCTCTCCTGTGCAGTGAATGGAACGGTATCTCTTTTTTCTACAACAATTTCTTAGAATCTCCAGTAACTATGCAACTATACACAGACGCAGCTCCGTCCGTCGGGTTCGGGGGAGTCTACAACAGACAGTGGTTTGCCGACACTTGGCCAGCAGAACTATTGTCTATGCCATCAAACACTACTTCCACCGCTCTGATGGAGATGTATCCTATCGTTGTAGCTTGTATTCTGTGGGTTAACCAGTGGTCAAGGAAGAGAATCCTGTTTTTTTGCGACAAAGAAGCCACGGTTACAGTTTTTTCGATTGCTACACCACAATGGGCACAACTGGAGCGACATGTGCAAAACTCTAACAACAGTATGGAGAGCAGCGGTTCATTCGGGCCAAATTCTAGCTCGTTTTTCATTGCTTAAACACAACTTTCAAAACTCTACATAGTCCATGAGCCAGGGCCCCAAATTTGGGCCATCGGTATCATTTTGGGGACAAAGGCTGATTTTTGTCAAGGTATAAACCCCTAGTACTAGAAAAATCACGATAGCAGTAACGGGTTGGTAGCGAAATCACTTTTTTCAGCGTATGAAGTTACTAACCCCCTAAGATAAATTGCGTTTTTGGAATCCATATATCTGGTTTAGTCTCATGGTAGGGATATTGTTGATATTTCATAATATGATGCTTGGTATCACTGGAAAGGGGACCTTTAAGGCTTTCATTTAAGCCCAGTACTGGGTCTGTCTGACAAACACAGTGGTCACATGACTTCTTTAAACCAGAAATATAACACGTTTTTTCACAAGTTCTGCCTAAACTGTATGCCTTCTTTTATTCCTGTGGCATGAAACAACACCAGGGACACACAACTCAACAACTTCAATACTCAAGGCACTCTGATGATTCAGAAAATGTATAATATACCCATACTATTTATTTGTGAGGGGTGATTTTGAGCCTTAAATTAGACTTGTGCAACAAGCACAAGTCTTCAAAATAGAATGGAGTGGATAGAATGGACAAATATAATAATAATAATAATAATGGATTGGATTTATATAGCGCTTTTCAAGGCACTCAAAGACGCTTTACAGGGTTCCAGGTTCCATTCATTCACACACAGTCATACTGGTGGTGGTAAACTACCATAGTAGCCACAGCTGCCCTGGGGCAGACTGACGGAAGCGTGGCTGCCATTCAGCGCCTACGGCCCCTCCGACCACCACCTCAAACATACAGCAGTCATACACATTCACACGAGGCAAAGTGGGTGAAGTGTCTTGCCCAGGGACACAACAACTATGACACTGGTGGCAGAGCGGGGATCGAACCGCCAACCCTTGGATCATTGGCCAACCCGCTCTACCACCTGAGCCACGGTTGCCCCCAATACCCTATCAGTCAAGGGCCAAATGGACAATGTATTCATGTACAGTTGTAATTAAAAGTAATTGTTGTCAACAATAACACTTGTAAGTGGTTTAACAAAATGTTTGTATCATGTATTATGATATTCACCCACTTTCAGTTAGAAAGTAGCTCATGCATGGACTGTTGATGTCTTTTGACAGTTTGACAAGGTTTTTTGAAAATATTGTTGATGCAGTTGACTGGTTATAATTGAACAACACTACCAACTATGCCATCTTCATCAACTTCCAATGAGTTCCAGGGGTATTAAATGTAAGTACAACACATTTTTTCTCTTGTACTTGTGAATTGATGGGGAATAGACAGAGGGACAGTATATAGGCTACCTATAGCTGTACCTGTAACAGTACAGTAGCTAATGTTAGCTTACAGTTTGGCAGTTTGCTAATGACTAGATGCTGTCTTTGAGACACATAGGAGCAATGTACTACATTAAAACTCGCCAAAAGCGGGTTAATGTAGTCTTAGAAGTATGTTATTGAGTCCCCCCGCCACTTTGACTGGTGAAAGATGTGTGTAGTGCGGCGATTCCAGCGTCTAAAGGTGCGAACACACCAAACGCGTTGGGTGCGGTGGCCAAAGCGCCCAACGCACCTGATATGGCGTTTGGTCATTTTGTGTCAAAAAATGGTTCAACGCGCCCAACGCTATGCAGCTAGTCTCCCCCGATATAATTATTCCCCTAATCAACCATGGCTGCAATCAGACCCGACCCGACACAACAGCGTTCATGTCCACACAAAAACAACAACAACACGGCCAACAATTGTGCCAAAAGACAAATAAACAGCAACTGAACGGAACAAATAGCCTTAAAACAGCATTGCAGATTCACGCCACTCGGAAATGAACACAAACAGCAAGGCAGCACCATACCAAACACATTTACAGCAGCATTGTTCACAGGGCAGTAGAAAATAAAGGCAAGTAGCCTACATTACCCTACCTAGCTGTGACGGGACCGTGGCTGGCGTAGATATTGGCATAAACACCGGTGCTTCACTGTACTCGTTGTGAAAGTTCCCCCGGACTTAGCCGTTATGTTTGGGTTCATTATGGAGGTGGTGGCCGCACACAACCGGGTGAGTTAACTAACGCTATCCGACCGGTGCCAACTTGGTTTATCGGCTAAAGCACAGCCGCTATATTCACTGAATTAACCAGGAAGCCCATTCTCCTGGCTCACTTTCCCCACGTCTTCTAACCCAACCCCGAGCGGCTTCATATCACCAGCCAGCCGCATCTCCTACTCGGTGTTTCTCAGCCTCTGTGTTGTCCTCCCACCCATGCTCCCACCGTGCCGATGTCCGTGACGTCGGGTCAAGCTCACCGCTGATTGGCCAACGCGGCTAAACGTCACGCGTTGGAGCGTTAAAAGTTCAATTTTTTGAACTCGCGCGGTGGTGCGGTGACGCTTTAGTAACACGGCTACCGCGCCCAAAGCGCCGCTTTACCGCAGCCAACGCATCATCGCGCCTAACCCAATGGTTCCCTATGCAAAAATAGGATTTTTTAACGCCGCCACCGCACCCAACGCGTTTGGTGTGTTCACACCTTAATAAACTACACCAACGATAGTAAACAGGAAGTACTCGGGTCCTTACACAGTTAAGTTACAGCTTGTGCAAACATAACACTTCCTGTGCGCCTTCACGTTAAAAGCATGTTACTAGCCAAACGTGAGTTGACCTTTATTTTGAAGCAGATAAATACGAGAGCAGTCCACTGTAACCTATAAACAAAGTTTGAAATAAGTTTCAGAAGGACTACTCCCAAAGCATGCACAGCAACCTATTTAATTGAGCCTCAATTGTACAAATGTGTAGGCCTATATTAATTTATGTAATACGCTATGTTCATGTTTTAAAGTTTTCTTTTCAATAAGAAGAAAAAGTTCTAAAAATGTTTATTATTATTAACATAATAATATAAGTATATATATATATATATATATATATATATATATATATATATATATATATATATATATATATATATTAATATATATATATATATATATATAAATATAAATATATATATATATATATTAATATATATATATATATATATATATATTAATATATATATATATATATATATTTTAATATATATATATTAATATTATAGTTATATGGGGGGAAATAATTCCTGCTACAGTGCAGATTAGCCAGTTACATCAGTTTGACATCTTCCAACATTTCTAAGAGGATGAAAGTGACAGTTAGGTTAAGCTTATGTTACGATGGGTTGGCTTTAAGTAATGTCAAGTAACAAACTTTTTCTTTTTTTTTTTCAGAACAATTGTTGTAGAGGAGATTTAGATCTGGATTCAGAATGGACAGCAAGTACAAAGAATCTGAAATGTGTTTCATACACAATGAAACATCAAAAGAAGATGATGAATTCTTTGGACTTAAAGACTATGAATCCTGGAAAACATTGCTTGACGCAGCCAGAGTGAGAAACTATGCCCCTATTACAGATGTTGCCAAAGACCTTGGAGATGAAGAAATCCCAGGAATCCACTATCATAGAAAATGCCGGAGCCTCTTCACAATGAAAAGAGAATTAGAGACTCTAAAAAGGAAAGCCACAGAAAATATTACAGACGAAGCTGGGGAGAAAAGCTTACCAAAAAGACCAAGTAGGAGATCATCAGATGGAGCAAGAGTATATAATCCAATCTGCATTTTTTTTGTAATAATGAGAAGTTTGTAAAGGGCTCCAAGTCAAGGGAAAAACTCAGACAAGCTGTAACATTAAAATCTGACCAAACACTAAGAGAATGTGCCACCCAAAAAAGAGATCAAAAGATTCTAGTTGTAACAAGCAGAGATGTAGTTGCTGCAGAGGCCCACTATCATCATTCATGCTATAAGGAGTACACAAGAATCAAGAACTAAGGTGACTATGCAGAACCAGATGAAGAGTATAAAAGGATTGAAAGGGAAGCACATAAAGACCTTTTTGTGTATATCAGAACTGATGTCATACCCAACAAAGCAGTTGTGCAGGTCAATTCTTTGGTCACAAAGCTCACATCATTCATGCTATCTGGTGGTGTTACAAGCCTGCGGGATTCAACAAAGAAGAACATTCGAAGGACGCTTGAAGATGAGCTGGGAAATTCTGTCGATATATTTTCAGATGACAAAGCCAAATTGCTGATGGTTCCTCATACTGTTTCTAGAAGGGATGTTGTCTTGGAAAATCAAAATCTGCTGAGGGAACTCAACGTTTGGAGGGCGAAGTCAACCAATGTCAACAAGATCATAGATGAGACATCATCACATATCAGATCCATCATTAAACAGGAGATGACTGTGACCCCCTGGCCATTCCATCCATCTGATGTGAAAGATAGTGGTTATATCACTTTACCAGATCAACTAGAACGGCTTCTCGTTGGACTGCTCACTGGAAATCCTGACATCAAAAATCAAACACAGAAGATCACTGCTTTGGTTCAATCATTTAGTCAGGACATAATATACACTGTCACAGGTGGTCAACATAAAACTCCAAAGCACATTCTACTCACGTATGCTGTAAATAATAATTTAGTAATGCTATAGATCACAAATCATACTGTATAGGAATTTTTATAGACCTTAAAAAAGCTTTTGACACTATAAATCACAAGATCCTTCTTAATAAGCTTGAGAATTATGGCATTAGAGGTATAGCACGGGACTGGGTCAGAAGTTATTTACAGGACAGGAAACAATATGTGAAATTAGGGGAGATCACATCGTCATGCTTGGATATTGTTTGTGGGGT
The DNA here is from genome assembly GCA_949357725.1 of Hyperoplus immaculatus. Lineage (NCBI taxonomy): Eukaryota > Metazoa > Chordata > Actinopteri > Uranoscopiformes > Ammodytidae > Hyperoplus > Hyperoplus immaculatus. The sequence goes on from OX442360.1 coordinate 2,517,378, forward strand.
CCCTCAAGGGTCAATTTTAGGGCCGAAATTATTCCTGCTTTACATAAATGATATTTGGAAAGTTTCGAAGGTCTTAAAGTTAATTTTATTCGCTGATGACACAAATATCTTCTATTCGGGGCATGATCTGAATAATATGGTTGAGACTGTAAACATTGAATTGACAAAGTTACATGGGTGGTTAAATCGAAACAAGTTATCATTAAATTTGGAAAAAACTAAATTTATGTTGTTTGGTAGGAGAGCAGCAGATGTCTCTGTGAAAATCCAGGTAAATGGGATAGATATTGAAAGGGTCAAGCAACACAAAGTACTAGGGGTAATAATGGATGACAAGTTAAGTTGGAAACCACAAGTTAGCCATCTTAGGGGCAAAATAGCCAGGAGTATTTCTATACTTTGGAAAGCACAACATTGTTTCAATCAAAAGGCCTTACTTGTATTATACTGGACTTTAGTTTCCCCACATCTGCATTACTGTGTTGAGGTGTGGGGAAACACTTACAAAGGTACATTGTACCCATTGGAGATCCTTCAAAAAAGGGCAATACGAATAATATATCAAGCAACTTACAGGGCACGCACTAATAACTTCTTTATTGATGGTAGAATTCTCAAATTACGGGACGTAGTAAGTTACCACACCGTACAAATGATGTACAAGGCTTAAAAAAAAGCCTTCCTGTCAGTTTACAAGCAATGTCTGAAGAAAGAGGAGTCTCACATGATTTAAGAAGAAAAAGAAGATTCACAGAGAAAAACATAAGGACCACACTTAAATCATTTTCGATTTCTGTAAAGGGTATTAAATTATGGAATGAACTTGATGAAGATATCACAGGGAGTTGCAGTTTGCGAAATTTCAAAAAAATGTATGTCTCTAAAATTATGGAAAATTATAGACTGAATGCAGAGCACTAAGAAGCTGATAAATGGTGGATGGCACTTTCATAACATTATTGTAAAAGATAGGTCAACAGAATGACTTGTTTGGGTTTGAATACTTTTGCAGTTGTGTTTAGACTACCAGATAATGACATTGAAAAGGCCACAATAAAAGGGCAAAACAAACTCTGCATTGTCAGAAACTCAGAACGGAGCAGAACTGATCTTAAAAGCTGAAGCAAGTGGATTAATCCGATGACATGAAAGGAGACATCGCTAATATCAAAGGAGACATCGAAAAAATGGCTGCAGTGGAAGGAGAGGATAACAATGACTAATTAAAATTCATCGAGAAAATTGGATAGCATGTCAGTTGTGCAACGTCAATGAATAAGGAGAATGAAAATTGACTGGGTATTGGACTGCAGCTTAACAGACAAAAAAAAAATATATATACTTAATCCTTGTGTATTTTATTCCTTTTTATTTTTATTTTTTATTTTTTTTCATTATTTTTACTTTTTCTTTTTTTCTGTTTTCTTTTCTTTTCTATGATCAGTAAATGTGAATCTGATTTTTGAATCTGATGAAAGTGGGGGCGGGACTCGATAAGCCTTAGGCTTCTTCCGTCACCCTTCGGACAACACTAATTACGATTTATGATGTGAAAGAGATAATTGTGTATTGTGTGAAATTGTCCGAAAGAAATAAATAAAAAAAAAAAAAAAAAAAAAAAAAAAAAAAAAACACTGACGGGTAATACTGAGCTCATAAAAACACTGAACAAGCTGGGGCATGGGGTGTCTTACTTCCAGCTTGAAGAGAACAACACTGCTCTGTGTCTCCAAAAATTAGCAACAGCCTCTAACCAAAGAGTTATACTTCCAGCCTCATGTCTTCACTAATCTTGCATGGGATAATATTGATAGACTTGAGGAAACCCTCACTGGAAAGGGTACATCACACCGAGTAAATGGCATAGTGGTACAGGCCAATGTCTATGGACCACATCTGACAAGAACTGATCTTCCACACATTAAGAAACTGAAGCAGAGATCAGTCACCATTGAAGACCAAGGCCTGGAAGTATATGTAGCAGGTGAGCAGGTTTGAAAATTAGCATGACGCTATAATCATGTATCTATTTTCTATGTGTCCAATTTAATTGTGGTGTACATTCCACATAAAGCATTCATTCACTCATTCATTCAGGTGCACGTGTGGGCCCACAACCTCTTCCAACCAGGAAACACTGTATCCAGGAAACCAAGGACTCTGCTCTTCTGGCAAGAAAGAAGACAATGGTGTGGGCACTAGCAAGGCAAACAGATCCAGAGAATCAGAAAATCCCCAGCTGGACTGGTTTTAATATCAGCACCAGGGACCAGGAACCAATATCACAAGATATTGTTGGGTATCTGCCAACCATTAAAGCCACTACGAGTAACATGGCACGTTGGCGTCCCCTTTGGACAAAAGCGGTAGTATTTTTACGCCGCCCGCTGTCGCAAAGCTGTTTACTAGCGCGTGCCAGGCGCGTGAGTGTGAACTGAGAAGGGAGCAATATAGTGCATGTCCGTGTGTTGAAAGTCTGAGGACTCTTTTCGGCTCCGTGAGAGTGGTTTTGACACTGCATGAACTAGGCTAATGCCAGTCACTGCCACACGCACCTGATTGCAATGCTGATTGCTAACTACTCTTAGCCTGGTGCTACCAGACCTACTGAAGGGAAAATAAAATTTGGCCGGAAGTAGGCGGGCGGGCGGAGCCAGGCTAAACTACTCTCTCACGGAGCTGAAAGATTACGTGTCCGACTCCTCACAGAAAGCGAATGAACGATAGACGGCAGTTAGTATGGATCACGATGAGGTAATGTGTTTGTGTTGTTGATGTAAATAATGACTATTTCAGATAATGGTTATCTGATGATGGTGAAGCAAAGCAAACTTTGTGTTAGTACCAACCGCTCATTCATTTAGGAGTAAACACTGCAGTCTAGTTTCGCTCTTGTGAAATTGTATACACGTTGCTTGGCAACGCCCTCGTCCCCCGTAGCCTATATCACTCTCCCTTTTAGCTCATTCATTGCATTTTCTTTTTTTTCTTTGATGGTTCAGCCCTGTTATCAGTCATTATGACGACAAATAACTGTATCAAACAAGGCTCCCGCTCCCCTTCCCTCACCTGGAGGGATAGGCTTCTCAATTCACGTTGCTGCGCCACACTGAAATCTGCGACCAATACGGATATGTGACCATAGAGCCTGCACGAGCTAACCGAAAATCGGACTGGGTGTGCGACCAGACCAAAAGCAGTAATAAAAACTATTTAAAAACGTCTTTCTTTGCACTGATGGTCTCGTTTGCTGTTAAAGGTAATTTATGATTATCAGAGGAAACATGAGGCTGTTTAAAAGATATTTAAATGTTACTCGAAGCCGCTTTAACTCAACAGCCACAGAGTTACACAAAGTGTTAGAAATTCTGAAACAATTGGATCTAATCAGGAAGGAGCTGCACCTAGAGACAATAGTTGTAGTGATGGATCAAGCGCTCTATGCAAAAGTCACTGAGATAACCTGGAAGCACAGAGAATCGTTCTCCAACATTCTTCTCAGGATGGGAACATTCCATACCATATGTAATGCCTTAGGCATCATAGGAAAGCGATTTAGGGATGCTGGTCTAAAGGACATATGCATAGAGGCTGGAGTTGTTGCAGAGGGGTCCATCAATGGAGTACTTGACGGTAAACATTATAACCGAGCAGTCAGGGTCCACAAGTACATCTCAGAAGCACTGATGAGACTTGCATGGGAAGAGTTCACGCCCTGAGTTGAGAAAAATGCTCCAGAATTGAGTGGGATGATAAAATCATTCTTGGAGGATGTGAAAGATATGACAAGTGACTTGAACCAAGAAAGGATGACCAATCTGCTGCAAAGTCCACACTCAGCTGATTTTCTAGAACACCTCCGTCACAATAATGGAGAGCTCTCTGCATTCTGGATGTCATACATAGACATGGTAGAGGATGTAGTGCTTGGCCTTCTGCGTGCGTCTCGTGAGGGGGACTGGGAGTTGCACCTCCACGCTATAAGAACCATGATCCCATGGTGCTTGCCTACGATAAGATGAATTATGCCAGGTATATTCTTATGCATTTCTGTATGTTTTTATATTCTGCATCGATTCAATTTGTAAAGATTCCCAGCCAACATATTAAAATCAATTTTTCTCTCATCTCAGGTACCTGAGCCCTTACTTTGCTCAGATGACCAACCTCCCAGAGAAGTTTCCTTCTGTATATGAGGCCTTCAAGACAGGCCAGTTCTCAGTGCAGCTGTCAAATAACAACACATTCGGGAGGATTCCTGTAGACCAGGCTATTGAAGTCACAGTGAATAAAGACACACAGACTCCTGGAGGCACATCACGGTTTAGCCTGAAAGATGGAGCGGTCAAGCGTAACTACCTAACAGCTGAGCACCGCAGTGCATTCCTAGGACAGTTAAGGGAGATGCTACAAGGCAACAAATCACACCTTTCTCATTCAGAGCTACAGTCACCAAGAATCCAGAAAGATGAGGAAGCAGTTTCAGCAGTGGTTAGCCTCATACAAGGATGGATAAACCCATTTGACGGTATATATCAATCAAAACATGCACAAACAGACAAAACACAGTTTATACCCAACAGCAGAAGTCACATTAAATGCTGCCATGAAATGTTTAATACTGTAAACACAGACTTTAAGCACTCCATTTTGTTGTACATAGTGCAGTGACAATAAATTGTATTCTTATTTGCAGAGAAATGGGACCTCATTAGCATCTCTACGGCAAAGACAGCTCCCAAAGACATTGCCTCCGACCTGATGAAGGCATATGAGATTGGTGAGCAATGCTATGCAAACTTCAAGGATGAGAGACTAGACAAAGAAACACCAGCAAAGACATTCCACGACCCAATGAAAACCAACAAGCTGAAAACATTCAGTGATCTGTGTAAGAAGAGAGAAGTGAAATCAAGTGGGAGGGCAGTCATCTTGAAAGCAGACAGGTCTCTGTTTGGACGCATCATAGTGATGGCACAAGCACGTAGTGTTAACATGGATGATATCCTTTCTCATCCTCTTGGTCCATTGCCCTGGGCACTCTCCACACCAGATGGATTGCTGAGAAAAACAAACAAAGCTACTTTGGCCACAGCCTTGCAGAAACATGTAGCACTACAGGAGAAACACCCAGAACACTCTGCCACAGTGGTTGATGGGATGAACTTAGTCCAAAAAGTGAAAGGTGATGTAACTACTTTCAGAGATGTTGCCACAACAATCCTGGGTATGGCTCTGAGGGAAGGCAGTCAGAGTAGAAGAATAGATGTTGTGTTCGACACATACAAACAGAACTCAATCAAGAATAGTGAAAGATCTCTACGGGGTGAAGAGACAGGTCATGTGTTGCAGGATATCACAAGCACACTGATGGTGAGGCAGTGGAGGAGCTTCCTGACCAAAGTCAATAACAAAACTAGTCTCATTAGCTTCATAGTGAATGAATGGAGGAAGCCAGAATACAGAGAAAGGCTACAGGAGAAGATTCTATGTGCAACTGTGATTGACAAATGTTACAGAATCACATATCAAGACAGTGAGGAGGTGTCAACTCTTCAATGTCAACAAGAAGAAGCAGATGGACGACTACTACTCCATGCCGCCCATGCTGCAAGAGAGGGATACCAATCTATAGTTATCTGTTCAGAAGATACAGATGTCTTTATCATGTCTTTAGCATTCTGTGATAAGATTGAGGCCCCATTGTTCCTGAAGTGTGGCACTAGAACCCGTACAAGGCTGGTAGCTATCAGGAAGGTTGCAGCCACTGTTGGCATGGACACTTGTAGGGCTCTCATTGGGTTGCACGCCTACACAGGATGTGATACTGTAAGCGCTTTTGCAGGCAAAGGGAAAACAAGGGCACTTACACTCCTGATGAACAACAAAGAAACTCAAGACACATTCTTGAAGTTGGGCCAAGAATGGGACCTCTCACCAGAACTGAGCGACAAACTGGAGGCATTTACATGTGCCCTCTATGCCCCAAAAGCGTCAACCACCATTATCAACAAGCTCAGGTACCACCTTTTCTGTGCAAAGAAAGGTGAAATCGAGAGTCATCAACTCCCACCATGCAAGGATAGTGTGGTAGATTTGAATGGTATTCACCAGAGTTGCTGAGCAGATAGACTCTAAAGGTGGGGGTCACTGGGGAAGTAACGAAAACAATCTATGTAAGGGTTTGTTATTGGGACTTGTTGTGATGAAACGATCTGTCTATAAGTAGAAAATTAAGACACATGATACACCCCACACACAGATATAAACGAGTCCTGTAACTTTAAGGAGAGTGCCATTGCGGCCTCAGCCTGCTGCTACTATGCTACTATGAAACCCTCTGTATGTCTGATGGAAGCTCCTGAAATAAAGCTCTCTGAAACACAATGATGAAGTCCAGCCTGTTCGAGTCTTTGTCAGCCATGGGGAAGAATTCGGCTACTACAATTGGCGTCACGATGACGGATAAAATAACGGGAACATGGACTACCTGTACCGCTTCGGGACACATATGTTGGAATGAGATATCAGATGGACTGTTGTTGTTGAAAGTTTCATGTCTGTCCCAGCATCTAAAAAATAACTGAAAGAACTGCGATGGGAGATAAGGTGTACTCGGCTGATAGTGCTCTGTGTCAAGGTCAAGGTCACGGCATGATTGTCCGGTCTGGGGACTTCACAGAGGCTCCGTTATGGCCAGGTATCCACAAAGTTCCGGTTATAAACAAAGAACTGTGTGCAGTTTTATTGACTAAGACTTTGGAAGAAAAGCTGGACTGGAAATCAAGCTTGTTACGTCGCTCTGTGCATTCATGTACGCTATGAAAAAGGGAAAAAGACTTAGAAAAAGTATCAAGTTTAGAGACCAACTTCTGTGTCATCGTAAATTCAGACTGCTCGGGGTTACTGCTCCCCGCGCTGTCACAAGTGCAAAGCTGAGGTCATGATGAAAGAGGAGGAGGCCACGCGCATACCAACCGCATACCAACTTGGACTTTCCTGGGCTGCTAGCCACGGAATTCCACGTCTGGCGGAGTCTGCCAGGTATGAAATGGAGGACCATCCTCTGTGCCAAAGTTGGATGGACTACATCCCCCATGAGGGGGCTGATCACGTCTCGAATATCTGAACTTGAGACTACTGAGAGACTCAGCTATCTTGCTATGCTGTCGCCTTGGCAGGGGGCTCCCTGCTCACTGTCTTAACATTATCATCGTTCAGTGAATGGTGCGTTTGCGTTGTTGGTCCTAAAATGTAGTTTACTGCAGTAATGCTTACATCTATGCATTGTATTCTACATCACTCATAAAGAGTGTTTCTGTGTTTTGTTGGAGGTTTCTGTTGGGCCATTCAAATATGTATGGTTACATCTGATTTTTGGTAGAAGTATTTACTTCTAAGAGGAGGAATGTGGTAGATTTGAATGGTATTCACCAGAGTTGCTGAGCAGATAGACTCTAAAGGTGGGGGTCACTGGGGAAGTAACGAAAACAATCTATGTAAGGGTTTGTTATTGGGACTTGTTGTGATGAAACGATCTGTCTATAAGTAGAAAATTAAGACACATGATACACCCCACACACAGATATAAACGAGTCCTGTAACTTTAAGGAGAGTGCCATTGCGGCCTCAGCCTGCTGCTACTATGCAACCCTCTGTATGTCTGATGGAAGCTCCTGAAATAAAGCTCTCTGAAACACAATGATGAAGTCCAGCCTGTTCGAGTCTTTGTCAGCCATGGGGAAGAATTCGGCTACTACAATAGCTTGAGGCAACACACACTGCGAGCTAATTATCAGGCTGGTATTTGGAGAAGATGCTTAGAAAAGGACCCACAAGTGCCAAGCCCTCTTGGCAGAGGATGGAAGATGGAGACAGAGGAAGAAGGTGAACAGTTGGTGTTGCACTGGATGGATGGCAAGCCAGCCCCTGAAGATGTCCTGGATCTACTTGCCTGCAACTGCACAAAAAATGTTCACTCCCACGATGTGTATGTCTTGCAAATGGCCTCAGGTGCACAGATATGTGTAAACTGACAGAGTGTGAAAACCAGGCGACCTGTGTAGAAAGCTCAGATGAAGACGAGGACGACATGGGAAATGATGATGATTAGATAATTTAAAAAAATGATCAACATACAAACCAGTCTTTGATTAAATGTATTCACTTCACAACCTGTTTCTTTATTGACTTTTACAACCAAAAGGGCTCCATTCTATTTGTCTATTCTGAATATGCATATGTGTTTTGGGTGTTACCTACGACTTTATGAGTAAAAGTTACTGCTTGCAACTTACCTTGCCCGGTACTTTCATTGTGGTAATTGCTTATCACTTAGCTCCTTCGGAACCTAGAGCAATGTTGACTTACTCAGAGTAGGTTACATGGATAAAATAGCAATTACACCACTCAAACAGGCTAAACCGATGTATTGGTCAGGCTTTGAAATATATATTTACTTGTAAGCATATAAGGTCAGCACACAACTCATGAACTGATTCGGTATTTCATGAAAATACGCATAACTCGGCTATTATTTGAAGGTTTTACCATAATTTTGTTCCCTGAATTCCAGATATATGAAGTTGGGTACTTTCTAGCATGTTTGAAATAGCACCACTACCTTGAAAATGTAACATTAGACACCATAATCAAGATCCTATGTGCTCTACAATCCAAGCTACCTATACTATAACAATTTTTAAAAATGGTCGCCATAGCAACCATAGGAGAAATTGGCGATGGCCCTATAGCCAAACATCTTCCTTAGGGCATGCTCTAACAGCATGCCAAAGCTCATGTTTGTATTAAAAAAGCAAAATGCATTCACATATCTGCTGGACTAAAAGGGCTCCCTATTTGTCCATTCTATCCACTCCATTCTATTTTGAAGACTTGTCTAATTTAAGGCTCATAATCCCCTCTCACAAATGAATAGTATGGGTATATTATACATTTTCTGAATCATCAGAGTGCCTTGAGTACTGAAGTTGTTGAGTTTTGTGTCCCTGGTGTTCTTTCATTCAACAGGAATAAAAGAAAGCATACTGTTTTGGCGGAACTTGTGAAAAAGCGTGTTATATTTCTGGTTTAAAGAAGTCATGTGACCTCTGTGTTTGTCTGACAGATTCAGTACTGGCCTTAAATGAAAGCCCTAAAGGTCCCCTTTCCAGTGATACCAAGCATCATATTACAGAATATATACAATATCCCTACCATGAGCCTAAACCAGATATACACCGGATTCCAAAAACGCAATTTATCTTAGGGGGTTAGTAACTTCATGAGGTGAAAAAAGTGATTTCGCTACCAACCCGTCACTGCTATCGTGATTTTTCTAGTACTAGGGGTTTATACCTTGACAAAAAACTATGATAGCAATTGTCCCCAAAATGATACCGATCAACCCCCCTGGCTCATGGACTAACACATCTATCTCATGGCTTAACCACAGCCTGCACAACACTGTGGATTTCCAGCCCTTTTTTTCAAACACTAACACACTACTGCCACAACTGTAAACCACACATTCAAAACAGGGGCGGCAGTGGCGAAGTGGGTAGGGAGTTCGCCTCTGGTGTGCAGGGTCGGAGGTTCGATCCCCTGTCTCCCCGCCACATGTCGAAGTGTCCCTGGTCAAGACACTGAACCCCGAATTGCTCCCGATAGCTAGCTTAGTTAGCTTAGCACCCTAGTGCTAAGCCTACCCTGCGTGGTATCGGTGTATGAATGTGTGTGTGACTGGGTGAATGTGTACAAAAAACAATGTAAAGCGCTTTGAGTCTGTGATAAACGGAGATATAGCGCTATACAAGTCCATTTACCAAAACAGAATGAATGCCTAGTGCATTTCAAACACTGCAGATTGCAATTTCAACTGAAACACTACTGTAATATGTCTTGTTTTAGACTTGTTAGTGAACATATACAGTATAAAGGGAAAGCTCAAAAATATATATTTTTTTGTAAATGGACCAATGAACACAGGTTGTTGGAGGGAGAAGAGTGGCAGTGAGAGTGTGGATGTGTGGAGGAAGACAGAGCTGTAATGTCTGATGAAATACAGTAAGGGCTACACTGATAGACCCTGTTGTGAATCATGGTCTCTCATTGAGAGAGGCAGGGTTGAGAGTGCAACCCAATCTGCAAAAATCTAAAGTTGCATCTGTAGTACGAATTTTCCAGCAAACAAACAGCTTAGAGTTGCATCCTTACAGTAAATGACAACATTACAGGATAGATTTCTGTATTATAATTATAGAATATTTACACAGATAAATACTACATTTGGAAATGTTTTCAATAAAATATACAAAATGTGTATCTATTGAAGTAAACTTCTGATTTTAATTTCTTTTTGTTTTTCTAAAAAAACTGGTGTTATAAAATAAAAAATTTAGTGTGAAAGAATTTCACCCTTTCATCAAAGAAAATATTACGTAATTTGTGTGAAATAACTCAAATTTTTCAAACTGTATGTAAAGATTAAAAGTTTGTAATTTATGTATTGGGGTTTGATGCTAGTGTTTGTACTCAGAGCATATTCTGAGTGACAGTGTGTGTTATCTCAGTGAGGACAATTCATAGTGTTTGCTGCACTGAGCCTATTTTGCAGGTGAAGTGAACTGTTCAGCTCCAATGACTGTTGGTAGTGCAGACTGTAGTTAGAGTTTTGCACATTGAGCTACAGTTGTGCCCACTGGGTTAGCAATCGAAAAAAACTAATATCATTAACAAAGGGCGCTCTTCTGTTCCGTTCATCAACCGATTGTTAGACGGCTAACATGGCTATCCGTGTTGGGCAATTACATTATCAAAGCAGCTCACATTCCAGGCTTGGATAATAAAGTAGCTGATGCGTTGTCCCGGTTTAAATTTCAGGAATTCCGCCTATTATGCCCGGAAGCCGAGCCATCCAGCCTCAGCTGCCCGCCGTTCAGCCACACGGTGCTAGATTAGAGGTCCTTCAAAAATACATGTTCTCTGCTGCACGTTACATGAGATGTGGGTTAGCTAGAACTACATTAAAAACGTATGATTCCGCATGGTACTTTTTTCTTCTTTCTGTGCTACCTTCCTTGCACCTGTGTTACCTGTCAATATATCAATGGTATGTGCTTTCATAGTCCACTGCTTCGAATCCAAAAAAATGCAGCCGTCTTCCATTAAGGGACGTATCGCAGGTATCCAATTTCATCTGCGCTGTTTGGATCCATCCACCCCCAGCTGCTTGGGAATCCATCTATTCATCTCCTATTAAATGGCCTTAAAAAAGAAAAACCTACAGGCAACGATATTCGGCTTCCCTTCACCCTTCCACTGTTAAAAAAAGTGATCACACATCTAAGGGACGGGTGTTTCGGTAGTTACATAGACCTACTTTTAGAAACTGTATTGCTCAGGGACAGGAAAGGAAGGAACATATATTATCATTTCCGAAACTAACTCTGCTTTTTGTCCTCTGTCCTCCATGGTCTGGCAAGCCATCAGGAGCCACTCTTTGTAACGGAAGAGGAGATTCCATGTCGAGAGCCTGGTTCGCCTCCCGCCTCCTCTGCCAATCCTGCGGGCTCCAACCAGAGCGCTACACTCCCCATCCTCTGCTAATAGGAGCAGCGACAACCGCAGCATCTGTAACTCCCGTGTCCACGCTCAAGGCTATGGGCCGATGGTCATCGTCTGCCTACGAAGGTTACCTCCGGCCCGAGGCTCAAGACATCCTGAACGCCCAAAAAGCTATGAGTGCCCTGTAAATAAAAATAAAAATAATATATATATATATATATATAAATTAGGGCTGTCAAATTAACGCGTTAATTTCGATTAATCGCACTTCTATAATAGTGCCCTTTGACCCGGTGCAAAAGGGGTGAGACGATAGCGCAGCTGCACCTGTAGCCTAGTTTGCGACACGGCCCACACAGGATTAAAGAGTAAAGAAGAAGCATAGAGAGACCAACTGTAGGCTATACAGCCATTTATAAACAGGCATAAAAGTGTCATATAAGTATGAGATTAATTTAGATTAATTAATCACAGAGCCTGTAATTAATTAGATTAATTTTTTTAATCGCTTGACAGCCCTAACATAAATACATATATATATACATTTAGATATAGCTATAATAAATACTTTCGGTTTGATACTTTCTTACTTATTTAACTTTGGCTTCCACTACTACTAGTATGGGGGCCAGGGGTCGCTGTCCCTGACCCCGGCTCCAGGATGATCATGTAAGCAGAGGGGGCGTGCGTCCCCTCCAGAAGGCTTTGTTTGTCCACGGAAGGGCAGAGAGGTGTGCTCTCTCTGCTCTGGCTTGCGTGCGCACTCCCGGCGGGTCAGGGTGGTTGCTGTATGGTCGGTTGGGGGGGTCCTTGCTGCAGATCTCCTCACCTTCCGATAATCTATGTAGCTCATGGAGGTCAGAGGGATGGCTCTCTCTGCCTAAAAGCTTTCCACGTATACGCGTGGAGGGGGAGGAGATCATGGATCAGAACCATACCGCCAAATATAATAATTGCAAAGTATTCTGCTAATTGAAATAAACTTGTACTTTTGACTAAAGTATTCCTGACTGAAATGGAGCGTAGGGTTAGTTCAGGCAGGGTACGGACGTCAAGCCGGCTGTCATCTGGGCTCGTCAGCTGACAGCCAGGATACGCCCCTAGCACACCATTGGCCGTACACTCAAAGTGGCGCCTTATTTAAACTGCTCTAGCCTACCTACTGGTGCTGCTTCCTCTGTTGACTCTTGCAACCCACCTCCACCCCACCACCTCCTTGTTAACTGTATTTGTCATCAAAGTAATTTCTGTTGTCATTGACGCTGTTCTGTTCTACACCCTAGGGGGTCCTTGCTGCAGATCTCCTCACCTTTCGGTAATCCATGTAGCTCATGGCGGTCAGAGGGATGGCTCTCTCTGCCTAAAAGCTTTCCACGTGTGCGCGTGGAGGGGGAGGAGATCATGGATCAGAACCATCCATCCATCCATCTTCTACCGCTTGTCCCGTTAGGGGTCGCGGGGGGGGCTGGAGCCAATCCCAGCTGCATTGGGCGAGGGCAGGGTACACCCTGGACAGTTCGCCAGTTGGATCAGAACCATACTGCCAAATATAATAATTGCAAAGTATTCTGCTAATTGAAATAAACTTCTACTTTTGACTAAAGTATTCCTGACTGAAGTGTATTTCTGCCCGGGGAAGTTTTACAAAGAAGTGGGAAGAAGCTAGGCTAGGCTAAAGCTATGCTGCGTCCGCTCGTTTTATCCAGCAGCCTGAGTTTATCTCCACACACTGTTGCTGTCTTCAGTAACGAGAGTGTGAGTGACTACCGCACACTGTCTCTGGCTGTATCCCATTACAGAGACCGCCTCCTTGGTAGGACGCGGTCTCGCAATCAATGAAGGCTATAGCCTATGAAGGCCGATTCGAAGGCCGAACCAGGGCCGAACGAGCGTTGTTAAACGGGATGGTCTCCGCAGGTCTCCGTTTACGAGCATTTCCGGTTTGCGTAACAAGCCGTTATCTTGCGTGAGGACTCGCCGCTCCTGTGCTGCCTAGCAACCCTGATAGCTGCCAACGGAAACAGCCTTGTCAACAGAGGAAAAAAGAAAAAGAAGTTGCCTACCAGACGAAAAGAAAAAAGTACAAGAAAAAAAGAAAGGAAGATAAAAGTTAAGAAGATGGAGCAACACGTTGCTGTTTTGTTATTTTTAATTTTATTGTATGCCATCTCTGAAAAAAACGCAATGAATCATGGGATATGTTGGGCTGCGAAGGATACATCTGATGCAGCCTTCAAAAACCGTGAAACGAAGGCTGCATTTCTCGGCCGCATATGAGGAGCCTTGCAAATGGAACAACCTTAGCACGCCGCTATGATGCAATCAGTCTTCAAATGCAGCCTTCGTAGACCGCAACCCCTGAATCGAGATACAGCCTCTGTGTGTGTGTGGCACCATAGACAAAATAAAGAAATCTTTATTATGTCTGTGTGGCACCGCTGCCCTCTCAAAGGGGGAGACTCGCTCACAGCCAACCTGAGTCACACAAGCACAGTTAACACAAGTGAAGCTCGTTAGAGAGCGGAGTGATTTTGTCAGTTTGGTACAGAAATATTTTTGAGCAAGCTGCTAGGCAACGGCATTGTTTGGGGTCTGCGATCTGACAACTGTACGTGCAGTCATTCGTAAGCACTTACAATAAATAAGAGATGAAGATAAATACCTAACAACATTAGAGTTACTAAATTAAATTAGTGATGCGAGTCTGATAGTGGAGAGAGATCAGAACGGAGCGCTTTGTTCCACACCCCCGCGGCTCGTCCGGCTCATCTGACAGCAGTGCTGTGCTGTCAGATGAGCCGGACAGAGAGCGTCGGAGGGATCCTCCGCCTCAAAAGATGTTAACGTGTGAAAAAAATAATGAATACATCAATTAGAGCTTACCTAAAAATAAGTTTGCCATGTTACCGTTTATTGTATTTAGGATTTTAGCTCATTTAGACGCTGCTTTGACAGTCTGTTTTCATTGATATAGGCTATTGGCGATATTATAACTACTTTCAGTTTCATTACTGAAACGTGATTAGTGTTCTAAAAGATACTTAAATTATAAAACAAGAGGTCCAAAACACAGATGATGATTAAACAAACTAATTTATAACTTTATATTTCCGGAACGTTAACGGTCACCCGCCGGACGCTGTACTATCAAAGATCTGCACTCGATTGCTCTTCCTCAAAGAAACTTGATGTGCACATCTCTACTTGAATCTGAATTTTTTCTACTTGAATTTGAAAACTTGAATTTCATAACTTTTATTTGAATGTGTCATTTCGAATATTAACTGATTCAGATTCAAGTGTAATGAATTCAAATTCAAATGGATAAATTCATATTCAAGTGTATACATTTGAATTCAAGTATCAATAATTCAAATGCAGGTTGATCGAATCATATTCAATTCGAATTCAAGTTCTACTGACACATATCTCTGCCCATAGTGCGAGTGTCAAATGATTAGGATGCAATATAGTGCCGTGTGTTGAAAGTGTGAGAGCACGGACTCTTTTCGGCTCCGTGAGAGTGGTTAGTGACACTGCATCAACTAATGCCAGTCAGTGCCACACACACCTGATTGCAATGAGTTGATGCAGGTTCACTAACCACTCGCACGGAGCTGAAAGATTCCGTGTCCTCACAGAAAGCGAGAGACGGCACTTAGTATGGATCACGATGAGGTAATGTGTTATGTTATTGTAAATAATTACTATTTCAGATGAATAATGGTAATCTGATGATGGTGAAGCAAAGTAAACTTTGTTTTAGTACCGCTTATTCATTTAGGAGTAAACACTGCAGTCTAGTTCGCTCCCGTGAAATTGTGTACACGTTGCTTGGCAACGCCCTCCCGCCCGTCTATCACTCTCCCTTTTAGCTTTTCTTCATTGCATTTTCTTTTTTTTCTTTGATGGTTCAGCCCCGTTATCAGTCATTATGACGACAAATAACTGTCTCAAACAAGGCTCCCGCCCCCCTTCCCTCACCTGGAGGGATAGGCTTCTCAAATCACGTTACTGCACTACGCTGAAATCTGCGACCAATACGAATATGTGACCATAGAGCCTGCATGCGCAAACCGAAAATCGGACTGGGTGTGCGACCAGACCAAATGTTGTAATAAAAACTATTTAAAAACGTCTTTCTTTGCACTGATGGTCTCGTTTGCTGTTAAAGGTAATTTATGATTATCAGAGGAAACATGAGGCTGAAGATATTTTTTGGGCATTTTTATGCTCTATTGATAGTGTAGAGACAGAGTTGAAATGGGGCAGAGAGGGGAGTGACATGTAGAGAATGACCGCGGGCTGGAATCGAACCCGGGTCCGCTGCTGGCCGAGGCCCATGGGGGGGGGGGCCCTACCAACTGAGCTAAGGGCGCCCCCTTGCTTTAAAGATATTTAAATGTTACACGTAGTGGCTTTAACGCAGTGAGAATGGCGACCGCAGCGACCCATCATTGATTCCAACGTCCAGCAGTGGCGAAGGCGGCCTCTATGTGCACTCAACAAAAATATAAACGCAACACTTTTGTTTTTGCTCCCATTTTTCATGAGATGGACTTAAAGATATAAAATTCATTCCAGATACACAATATTACCATTTCTCTCAAACATTGTTCACAAATCTGTCTAAATGTGTGATAGTGAGCACTTCTGCTTTGCTGAGAAAATCCATCCCACCTCACAGGTGTGCCACATCAAGATGCTGATCTGACATCATGATTAGTGCACAGGTGTGCCTTAAGCTGTCCACAATAAAAGGCCACCCTGAAATATGCAGTTTTGTCTCACAGCAAAATACCACAGATGCCACAAGCATTGAGGGAGCGTGCAATTGGCATGCTGACAGCAGATTAACCAGATCTGTTGCTCGTGCATTGAATATTAATTTCTACACCATAAGCCGTCTCCAAAGGCGTTTCAGAGAATATGGCAGTACATCCAACCGGCCTCACAACCGCAGACCACATGTAACCACACCAGCCCAGGACCTCCACATCCAGCAGGTTCACCTTGTAGAGAAAATTAACCTAGTGATGCCCGCCCTGCATATACATAATACACATACACATAATACACATAATAGCTTTAAATCAGCAGCAGGCCCCAGATTGAGTGAGAATTATTGAGAGAGTTGTAATCCCCAGACAGTCTTATTTCGGCTGCCTGTAAACAGAAGAAGAAGTGACACTCTCAGGAAACTCTGACTGACCCTAAACACATACACATTTAGAGAAGTGGCCCCAGTAGAGAACTTTGGCTGACCCTAAGCACATGCAAACTTTGAACAGAGAAAGGTCACAATTGAAGAAGTACACTATTACATGACGAAATGTGCAAACTGCCACAATTGACAGTTGAACATGTGTCTTGAGCACCAGATTAATCTAGCTATCGGGTTGTCGGGTGCACCCCCTGCACCCGACAACATGCACACACTACTGATATCAGGAGGAGCCAGAAGATTCCGGAAGAAGAGAGCCAGTTTGAGTGGCCATACTCAGTGCCCCAACCAGACCGCGTACAGTAGAATACGTCCCGTCTGCATCATTTGACTTTGACCAATAGGACTTCACAAGAAGAATCCTACATGTGCTTCCGCGCACTCTGTTTAAGCGCCTTTTCTTTGTGAGAGCTCAACCAGGTTGAACCCTCACTGTCTAGGTCCGTGCACGTATAACTGTACGGGACATCTACTCTGCTTTTGGTGAAATAAATACCACTTTTTATTAACTAAACATCTTGACTGGAACCTCCGTCCTTCATGCTATTTTTGTCCAAGTTTTTGGGTTTCTTTACAACCTCCAAGATCGTCTGAGACCAGCCACTGAGACAGCTGCTGAAACAATTGGTTTGCATAACCAAACAATTTCTGCACAAACTGTCAGAAACTGTCTCAGGGAAGCTCAACTGCATGCTCGTCGTCCTCATCGGGGTCTTGACCTGACTCCAGCTCGTCGCCGTAACAGACTTGAGTGGGCAAATGCTCACATTCGATGGCGTCTGGCACGTTGGAGAGGTGTTCTCTTCACGGATGAATCTCGGTTTACATTGTTCAGGGCAGATGGCAGACAGCGTGTGTGGCGTCGTGTGGGTGAGCGCTTTGCTGATGTCAATGTTGTGGATCGAGTGGCCCATGGTGGTGGTGGGGTTATGGTATGGGCAGGCATCTGTTATGGATGAAGAACACAGGTGCATTTTATTGATGGCATTTTGAATGCACAGAGATACCGTGATGAGATCCTGAGGCCCATTGTTGTGCCATACATCCATGAACATCACCTCACGTTTCAGCAAGATAATGCACGGCCCCATGTTGCAAGGATCTGTACACAATTCTTGGAAGCTGAAATTGTCCCAGTTCTTGCATGGCCAGCATACTCACCGGACATGTCACCCATTGAGCATGTTTGGGATGTGCTTGACCGGCGTATACGACAGCGTGCACCACTTCCCACTAATATCCAGCAACTTCGCACAGCCATTGAAGAGGAGTGGACCAACATTCCACAGGCCACAATTGACAATCTGATAAACTCTATGCGAAGAAGATGTGTTGCACTGCATGAGGCAAATGGTGGTCACACCAGATACTGACTGGTTCTGAGTACCCAGACCCCCAATAAAGCAAAAAAATGCACATTTCAGAGTGGCCTTTTATTGTGGACAGTCTAAGGCACACCTGTGCACTAATCATGATGTCAGATCAGCATCTTGATGTGGCACACCTATGAGGTGGGATGGATTATCTCAGCAAAGCAGAAGTGCTCACTATCACACATTTAGACAGATTTGTGAACAATGTTTGAGAGAAATGGTAATATTGTGTATCTGGAATGAATTTTAGATCTTTAAGTCCTTCTCATGAAAAATGGGAGCAAAAACAAAAGTGTTGCGTTTATATTTTTGTTGAGTGTATATATATATATCTATGCTGTGACCTCAGTGAGGTCATTATAGCACTTTATACTCGTATGCGTTAAGTCCAAGTCGTATTCAGAGTGAAGACTTCGTACTCGTAGAAATTTGAGTTGTATTCACAAGACTTTGCACTCACAGCTTTTTGATTCATACTCATAAAAACAATCCTAACCCGAACCCAATTTCTCAGACTCACGGATATGACATCAGAATTTTGTGCAAAAAAACAAACAATGAGGTCACACAGAAGAAGGTAGAGGTAAAGAGTCAGAGCGTGGAAGCAAGGGATATAAGATAGAAGATTTTAAAAAAGAAAAAGTTATCAAGATTAAGGAGGAATGGAGTCAAGGATGTGAGTGGGTAGTAGAATATAGGAGATTATTGGCACATCAACCATAAAGATGAAAAGAGGATGGAGCACTGAGGAAGGAGAGGAAAGTGAGGAAGACGTGATCAAAAGTGAGGAGCCAGGAGGGAGAGATAGATGGAGAACAGGCTGCAAGGAGCGAGCGCTGGAGAGAGGGAAAGGCCGTGACGGGGAGCCATTAATAATGTATGATAGCCTCAGCTTTTCAAAGTGCCTCAGTGGTCCCACTCCCTGCTTTCCCCTGACGTTTAATTTGTCTGAAAATCAGCAAGTGTGGAGTCTGATTATCGTCTCCGTCTGCCAACGCCTCTGCCTCAATCTCCCCGACACAGAGGTGAGATCACAAGCTGTTTGGGTGCGCGCACGCACACACACTCACGTCAGCCACGAATACTTAAGGTGCAAAACACCATGCAGACCATGCAACATTTTCATGAAAACACAAAGTACAGAGACACAAAAAGAATCCCTCTCAATGATCGCTTCTGCCCGGCAAGGATTTAGATTTTGGATGGGCAAACGTGACTTAGGCTAGGGCCGTTCTAATTATGTATTGCCCCCCTTTCCTACCCATGCTTGTGTTTTTCTGTCATAGGGCATACGCCTATAGATCATTTACAGTTTTTGCCGAATGCTTAAGGGTGAAGTAAGCGGTTTATTTATATAAGTGTTAAATCGCTCTTTATTCATACAGTAATCACTTACACGATGTGCGCGTTTCATAAAGTCAATCCCTTAGTCAGCTGCTCTGCATGTAATGAGCAATTAAACTTTATGTAGTATCCCAAAATTTTATCCAATCACAAGAGAGAACGCGATAAACCGACACCCGTCCGCACCCGTCTCACTCATGGTCTCACTGCAGGTGCACGCCAGAGCGACACATGGGTGAATGTTTATGCGCCTACAATAGCGGAGCAGTTAAAAATCCTTCCCAATGTCTGTTTTGATGGTTTTTATCATGTTTTATCACACTTATGGATCTGAGATGATGCTAGATAACTTGCTGCTCGAAGACCGCAGTGCATTAATGTGGTGACGTAGGGACGAGCGAGGGGACTGCTAACTGCAGTAACTGACAGGAAGTTAGCTAAAAGAACCATTCCGCTTACAGCTCCTTTTAAACTCTAAAAGTGAATGCTATGACCAAAGCATCACAACCTCTAACTTTTGTAGCCTTACCCGCAAAAAAAGGACGAACACTTCAAACACAATTTCTGCAACACACTTCTTGCAAAACATTACACACTGTTTGATACATAAGACACACAAAAAGGAAATCTCCTGCAATCATTGGGAAAACACATCTATATAACACAACCAAAACTCATACAATTTTTATATTTTTATTTTTTAAATCTAGTGTTGGTGCTTTTGTTTAGGGTATAGTTAAAAAAGTTAGAGATTGTGATGCTTTGGGCATAGCATTCACTTTTAGTGTTTACAGTTTTTGCCGAATGCTTACACACATGTTGTAGACTTTGGCTCATTGTGTCAAAACTAGGGCTGTCAAACTTAACGCGTTAACGCAGGCTGATACATTTCTGGAATTTACGCGTAATTTTTTTTTAACGCAATTAACGTATGTGCAGAATTATCCGCCCCGTGCATCCCACCGGCTCTGCACTACAGTCACTCTAACGTTGTGGCTGACCCAGGATCAGTAGCTGTGCGCAGCCGAACATAACAGCATGCTAGCCCATGCCGTGTTTTAAACTGCAAACGGTCACGTCTGTGTCGGGGGCATAGATAGTATATAAAATCCAGTGCCGCGGGAGAGAGTTGATGTCGGGAGCAACCATTGATAATAATATGGATGTAGCATCCGGGCTGACCCCAGTTATTCACACGGCATCCAATAATCCTGGTTTGTGCGCCTCGCCATTTTGTGAGATTTTTACTCCGCTTTACGTTGTGAGGAGGGAGATAGCTGACGTATACCTCCGAGGCAAAGTGAGGGACAACGGGCAGACAGCTGTCAGTCAAGAGATCGCACCAATACATTTTAACTTCCAAAAGAATAAAAACTAGCGTGGTCCAAAAAAATTCACCCCCCTCAGTGTTGTCATGAAGATATGACCTAAACATACAGACTAGAATGTTTTTTTAAATTCAGGCTTCTGCATCCAGCCCCCAGTGGCACTTCCGGGTTACTACAGTTGTGGTCACTTCCTTATTGGATGCTGGTAAAAATTGCTGAGGTTGGGGCTTGGGAGCAACAGAAGGAGAAACTTGGGTTGTGTTCCGAATCGCATACTTTCTACTATATAGTATGTAGAAAAAAGATTTAGGATGTCCCGATTCTTATGGCCAGAGTTAGGATGGTTAGAAGTACCCGGATGTCCTACTTCATGCGGCCAAGATTGTTAGTGTTGAAAAGTGCATCCTATTTGGGCGATTCTGACCCACAATCCAGTGCGCACGTGAAGTGACGTAACATCGACGAAGCCTCCATATGAAAACAAATGGGGATGCGACGGATATAAAAGCAAGAGGCAAGATCAAGGCGCAATGTTATGATGAAATAAGAGAGTAAAGTATGTCCCAATAGTATGCCTACTGCATCCTAACTAGATTATTTTTTATCGTCGGATGTAGTATGTAGAATAGAAAAAAGAAAGAGTATGCGATTCGGAACGCAACCATCGTCTACTCTGTTCAGAGCCCGCGAGGACACAAACGTCTGCAGTTTTCAGAGGTGTGTGAGTAGACATCAACATAACGTCGGCTTCCTGGCACAAATAAACAGTCCCCTAGGACGTGTTCGTGCGTACAAACACACACACACCGCGGACTGTAATCAAGTTGTATTCAAGAATGCACAACCTATAGATTCACAAAATGAATGCCATTGTATAGCCTATATTTGCCCAAAGACATAGTAAAGAGACAGACCAATTGAATTATGGTGTGGTAGGTATATATTTTAGTTTGATTTAAATTTATTTTCAGTATTAAAACCATCATTTGGATTTTCATTTACCGTAATTTTCGGACTATAAGCCGCGCCTTTCTCCCAATTTTTCGACCCTGTTATTACACAGCACAGTATATGTTATGTAGCTACTAGGGATGGGCATTAGTAATCGAGTACTCCTCGTTTCTAATGAAAATCTTTTTTTTTTTTTTTTTTAGTGTCTAGCCTTTAGGCCGGCTGGCCGCCCCTATTTTATAATGTTATATACGTGTACAACGGCACAAAACGGATAAAATAAAGTTTAACAAAATTAAATATTTTGATGCAAGTGCAATAAACTGAGCGTTGTGTCAAACAGCAACTGCAAATAACTGCCACCTCCGTGCCACCGCAGCGCAGCCTGTTTTCTCCATGGCACCGCGGAGCTGAAAACGGACTCTTCTTTCTCCAGAACTTTTTCAGGAATATAACTGTCCAATTATTTCAAAGGAGATGATAAAGTTACATTATAAAAAAGGGGAGATGACACCTGTTACTCTCAGTTAGTAATGAGTAGACTCCAGGGGCCAATCCAAATAGTCCAATCTCCTAACCTATAAGCCTCCTTTCCTATACCTTAAACGTCATCGGGGTTAAGGAGATATGAAAGGTGCTTCCTATCGAACATAGGAAAAGACAGCACTGTTTCAAATTAATTCGACTCCACTTTTCCTAACCGACGTCATTGCGCGACGGCGAGTATTGCTGACGTAGCCTCTCTGGCACGAAACTACAGTTTTCCGAAGATGGACTACAACAAGCAATGTTTCGATGCGTTCATGTCATATCGATTTCAACACTGTAGTTTGTTTTATGTAATTGTATTAACTTACCAGCAATAAATGAATTCATTTCGATTTCTAATAATTATTCCTGAATTTGTATTATCGAAATGAATGTGCAATGAAAAGCATTATTGAGATGTGGGATAAATATGCCAAAACTAGGCTATACAGTTTTCTTGACATTAAATGCAGATGGCTCAGCTTTGCCTTTAGAGTATGCCTAAGCCAATAGGCATAAAGCAAAGCTATCAGCAGCAACATATTCATTTACTGTGTTCATTAAATCAATCCTATTTGCAATCTATTTGAATCAATGTTGTATATCAGTTTTATTTTTAAACTTAAGCTGTTAAATTAAAATATTATCTGAGTTTTATTGGGAAAATCATCCTGGTCATGGTGTTTGGCAGATGCTTTTATCCAAATTTACCTCCATGTGGATTAACAGCCAATTCTTTCAAAGGTTTTTTTATTAAATGTTAATAACAACGGAATTGTAGCACAGCTAGTACAAATTTTTTCCCCTTTTTCTCCCGAACATACCCCACCCACATCCCACCCTCACACCCAACAACACAAAACACACACCACAAGAAACAAAAACAAACAATCAATATGAAAAAAAAAAAAAAAAAAAACACATTAAGAAATAAAATTTAATCAAATAAAAGAGGGGAGGGGTAGCTACTCTTCTATAGTTATTATTGTTTTTTTAAAATAATTTAGGAAGGGGCGCCAAATTCGGTCAAATTTATTCTCGGATCCATACATGCCATAATGTCTCGAATCCAATGTGAGTGGGAAGGAGGAGCAGGATCTTTCCACTTGAGTAGGATAGTCCTGCGAGCAAGTAGTGAGGTGAAGGCCAGTACTCTCAGCTTCACTTTGGGTAAGCCCGAATTTGGTGCAATGCCAAAAATTGCAGTGAAAGGGTTCGGCTGAAAAGTGAAAAATTCTGCATTCCAAAATTCTTCCTAAATTGGGTCCAGATTCGAAGGGAGTGCTTAATCACGGGACTACTGTTGGGAATAGCCGAAGAGAGTGGAAGTGCAGCGCTTAAGAGGGCGGCTAGAAACAATGGGCTAATAGCGCTAGACTCCATTGTTATCCAGACTGGGGCTGAGTCGTCAAGGTGAAAATGCACCCAATACACTAAAGAACGGATATTAGCAGCCCAGTAATAGTATTGGAAATTAGGGAGGGCCATTCCACCTGTTTGTTTGGGTCTTTGAAGAAAAGCTTTCCGTAACCGAGGGTGTTTACCATTCCAAATATAATTTATCATTAAAGAGTCAAGGGCCTGAAAAAAGGATTTGGGGAGAAAGATGGGAGACATTGGAATAGATATAGGAACTTTGGGAGTAATGTCATTTTAATTGAATTTATTCTACCTATGAGAGAGAAAGCCAGAGGAGACCACTTCGATAATATTTGCTTCGCCTGATCCAATAATTTGAGGAAGTTCGATTTAAATAGGTTTTTAAAATTTCTGGTAAAACATACCCCAAGGTAACTCAGCTGATCTGTCACCACTTTGAGTGGGAGAGCTGTATAATCAAGTTTAAGAGCTTCTTTATTAATCGGAAAGAGTTCGCTCTTACTCAAGTTAAAGGCCTACTTCACCGGTTTGAATATGAAGGTGTATTGAATTCTGAGATTCTATGTAGTATAAATGTGTGAAAAAAATTGAAATAGGTTCATCCTAGCCTGAGAAAAGGCAGAAAGAGTTTTTTTAACCCTATATTTCTCTTTCTTGTGACATCACAGAAAGAGAAATATAGGGTTAAAAAAAAACTTACTTTGTAAATATTACTGTGATGTCTTTTACTGTGATATCACAGTAATATTTACAAAGTAAGTTTTTTTTAACCCTATATTTCTCTTTCTGTGATGTCACGAGAAAGAGAAATATAGGGTTAAAAAAAACACTCTTTCTGCCTTTTCTCAGGCTAGGATGAACCGATTTTTTTTTTTTTGCACATTTATACTTCATAGGATCTCAGAATTCAATACACCTTCATATTCAAACCGGTGAAGTAGGCCTTTAAGTTTATAGCCAGAAAACTGACTAAAGACCTCCAACACAGAAAGTGCCTCCGGTAAAGAGGTGGCTGGCTTGGCGACAAACAAAAGTAAGTCATCGGCGTATAATGATACCTTATGTTCACTTCCTCCTCTCCATATCCCCTGAATCTGTTTGTTACCGCGAATGGCAATCGCAAGCGGTTCGATTGCAATAGCAAAAAGGAGCGGGCTCAAAGGACAACCCTGCCGGGTCCCACGGTGCAGATCAAAACTACTTGAGTAACGGCTGTTTGTTAATACTGAGGCAGAAGGGCATGCATACAATAATTTAACCCAAGAAGTGAAAACAGGACCCAAACCAAATTTTTCAAGGGTGAAAAACAAATAATTCCATTCTACTCTATCAAATGCTTTTTCAGCATCCATAGAAGCGAGGCATTCTGATTCAATATTTCTGGGGGAATATAAAATATTCATTAGCCGGCGGATATTATAAAATGATTGGCGTCCCTTTATAAAACCAGTTTGGTCGGGGGATATGATAAAGGGGAGAACATCCTCCAATCTGTGGACGAGAATTTTAGCAAGTATCTTCACATCCGTATTTAATAGTGAAATTGGTCGGTATGATGCACAATCTAGAGGATCTTTATCCTTTTTTAACAACAGGGAAATACAGGCCTGGTAGAACGAAGGCGGGAGTTTACCTGAGTCAAATGAGTCTGAGAATACTGAACATAAAAAAGGCGACAATTCGGCTGAAAATGTCTTAAAAAAGTCAGATGGAAGTCCGTCTGGACCAGGAGATTTGCCTGATTGCATAGATGTTATTGCTGCAATAATTTCCTTCTGAGTAATAGGTGCCTCAAGGCTATGTCTCCGGTCTTGAGAGAGGGAAGGCATGTTTAGGTTACTGAAAAAGGTTTCCATCACCGTTACGTCTACTGTACAATCAGAACTATACAAATTTGAATAGAATGTTTTGAACTTTTCGTTTATCAATTTCTGATCTGATGTTGTACACCCACTGTCTGTCCGTATTCCAGGGATGAGTTGCTTCGCTCTAAATCCGCGCAGTTGATTGGCCAGGAGTTTACCAATCTTGTCACCATGCTCGTAAAAAGTACTTCTGCTCCTAAGCAACTGGTCTGCAACCTGACGAGAGGAAAGAAGGTTGAATTCTGTCTGAAGTTTAAAACGTTCTTTGTAAAGTTCAGATGAAGGTGGATTAGCATATTGTCTGTCTATGTTCAGAATCTGATCAGCAATTTCAGTTTGTTTCTGTTTTGTACACTTATTTTTGTATGCTGCAAATGATATAATTTCACCTCTCAAATAGGCTTTCAGGGCTTCCCAAATTGTTGCATTGGACACGTCTGGTGTTTTATTTATACTCAAAAAAGTTTTAATATGTGTAGAGATGTGTGAAAGAAAACTCTCATCTGTGAGCAACAATGGATCCAGTCTCCACTGCCTTCTTGTATACTCAACGTCAGGGAAACCCAGTTGAAGGAGCAGAGGAGCGTGATCTGAGATCACAATACTTTCATAACTGCATGACTTAAGGTCTGACATCAATGAATTATCAACAAAAAAATAATCAATTCGAGTGTAAGTGTGGTGGACATGTGAAAAGAATGAATATTCTCTTCCTGTGGGGTATAAAAACCTGTATGGATCAGAGAGGCTATAATCAGCAAGAAATGATTTGATATAACCTGCAGATCTGCTAAGAGTGGCAGGTTTGGGGGAAGAGCGATCTAAGACTGGATCTAGATAACAATTAAAATCCCCACCAAGAATAAGAGAATGGGAATTGAGATCGGGGAGTTGAGAAAAAAATCTCTTAAAGAATTCTACATCGTCGACGTTAGGCGCGTAGACGTTGGCCAAGATGACTGACTTATTGTAAAGTTTGCCTGAAACAATAATAAAACGTCCATTTTTGTCTGATATAATGTTTGAGGACTCAAAAGGAATATTACTATCAATAAGGATAGCTGTGCCCCTGGCCTTAGTCCTGAAATTAGAATGAAAAAATTGTCCACGCCATAATTTACTTAGTCTCCCATGGTCAGAGTCATGTAAGT
Source organism: Hyperoplus immaculatus (assembly GCA_949357725.1). Lineage (NCBI taxonomy): Eukaryota > Metazoa > Chordata > Actinopteri > Uranoscopiformes > Ammodytidae > Hyperoplus > Hyperoplus immaculatus. The sequence continues at coordinate 2,544,087 of OX442360.1, forward strand.
GGGTTTCTTGAAGGAAAACTATTCCAGCCCTGAGCCGTTTTAGGTGGGTTAAGACTTTACCCCTTTTCACTTGGTGATTTAGCCCCTTGACATTCCAACTAATTAAATTAAGATTGCCCTTCATCTAGCTCAGTTATAGTGAGAGTAAAAAGAGTTGCTCCGATAACAAAAAGAGTAGCAAAATACAGAGGAAAAAAAACACACAAAAAAAGGAAAACACAGATAACTGAAAACACAGCAGGTGATAACCCATCAGCTAAACCCCCAGTTGACACCACCCCATCCCACCCAGAACCCACCCCATATATTGCTCTAAACAGCAAACCCTGGAAGACCCTTACTAGTCTCACAACAAACATTCCAAGCCTTAACTTTCTAGCCTGTGCTAGCTTCCCACATTAGTCTTGTACAATTCACCCCATAACAGCTAGTAACACTATGAACAATCCAGCAAACTGTCAAAATGACAACACACTAAACAAACATACCGTGCTCAATCAACAAATTCGAAATACAAAAAAAAAGAACAAGGCGGGAGTTAGACAATCTGTCCAAATGGCAAAAAAATTAAAAATAAAGAACAGACACGCTTATCTAGCCATTTTAAAATAGAGATACGAATAAAAAAAAAGCGAGTGAGCTAGACAATACGTCAAAATGACAAGCAACAAACATGTCACGTTCACCCAGCTAATTTACTCATTAGAAAAAAAAAAAAAAAATGCGTATAGTACCATCAGTCTGAGAGTTTGGCTGGGGATATGAAAAGAGCATTTGTCCACATTGTATACTCACAGCAGGCAATCGTACTTACCACGGACTCACACCCAGTGTAGATAAGTAGTTAGATGCTTCAGAGACAGACTGCAGCCACTTTCTCTCGCCGCTCTGGAGAGTAATGCGAAGCCTTGCAGGGAAGAGGAGAGAGGGACGAAGTCCGCGCTGATAGAGCTCAGCCATGACCCGTTTGTATTCAGCCCGCTGCTTCACGACCTCCGCGCTGTAGTCCTCGTAGAACCGGAGCTTGTGGCCGTGGTACTCCAGCTCGCCCTGTTTACGTGCCTCCTTCATGATCAGGTCTTTAGTCTGGTATCGGTGAAAGCGGATAACGACGGATCGCGGCCTCTCATGCGGGCCCGGTTTGGGTGCCAGAGTGCGTTGAACCCTGTCCAGCTCCGGGGGAGAAGGGAGAACTTGACCACCAAACACCTCGACGAGGAGCTCGGAGAAAAAGGCGGCGGGGCGTGCACCCTCAAGTGACTCTGGTAAGCCCACGATACGAACGTTCTGTCTCCTACTCCTCCCTTCCAAATCCGACAGTTTAGCTTTCAACAGCTTGTTATCTTCCTGCAGTGAGGAGCACGTAGCCTCAAGTTGCTCCAGGCGTCCGCAAACAGTTTCTGCATTCTCCTCGAGATCGGTTATACGTTTCCCCTGGCTTGAGACCACGGCCTGGATGCTGTCCAGCTTAGCGTCCATGCTGGCGAAAGATGATTTAAACTCGGCGGCTATCGCTTCTCTATGCTGTTCAAGCAGATCCGCAATGGAAGCCACTGAGCTAGCACCAAAGTCCATGCTAACCACGCTGTCCGAGGACATATTTGACTCTGCCGAATCTCTTCTTGCGTTTTTCTTGCTTCTAGGCATTTCTCCAAAACAGTATCAGTGTTACCGGCAACACAAGCACAAAAAAAATCGACGAGAATAGGGTTTAATCAGTTAGGTCTGAAATATTTTGTGGGAGCTATCGAGCGATCGTGCCTACCCCATGCTCTGTAACCCGGAAACCTCTTAATAGCCAATTCTTAATGATCTTTGTGAATCTGGACAAACTTTAAAGTGGAACCAGTTTATATTTACTTTACACATTCTGACGTAGTAATAGTTTATTCAAACTGCAGTTTATGGCGTTCATACTTCTAAAGTACAGCCCAACAGTGTTGAAGTACATCACAGTACATTGTACTCTTGTTCGGACATTTTGTCAGTTGGCTGAACGTGGACTCAACGGAAGTTTAAGATCACCTCAGTTGGTCACACCTCCACCAGTCAAGGTGCAGTTGCGGTGCAGTTTTGCTGTTTCTCTGAAGCAGAGAGGACAAAGACAGAACGGTTCGACAACCAGACACTGACGTCACAGTTCATTCCAGAGAGAACACCCATTTTTCTTGGTTTGACACTGTATCGACTGGAGGAGTAAGATGGCGCCTGTGACTGGCGTTGCCACAGCTCGTCTCCTGCTGTATAGACTTTTAATGGTCATCCTTACAACTTGTGTGATCATATCAGCCCGTATTACAAATAGTTGTGTCGCCTTACGGACCTATGATCGGGACTCATTGTTTCGTAATAAAGAGTCGACGGAGGAACTGTTTGTTACACGAGATAGGTACAATCAAGTGTTCCCTCCTCCCTTTATCATCGACAGCAGCTCACCTGAGTACCTGCTGCTTTCTAGGGCCTCGGGGAAAGTCCGCAGGAAATTGAGGAAAAGAGGCTCTCGTTCTGGGGTCCAGGTCAAGCAAAGACAAGCCGCAGCACGCCTGGGCTCTGCCGTCCACCATGGAGAACGCGCACGGTGTTTGCGCCGGATCCCTCTCCTGTGTGACACCTTACCCACGCCGCCGTCTGCCTGGACCGCGGTGACGGTCCTGGAGTCTACACAGCGCTGGAGTAGTAGTGGTCGTCTCCCATCGCCTGCACGCTCTTCCGTGTTTACACCGGCCCTGACCGCACGTACCAGCTGGAGCCCACGTGACCGCTGGACGTGCCTTCGACCAATCCCGCTGCGCTCCACGGACACTCCCTTCGTGATGTCATCAACTTTGCATATCGGCCTGTTCAATGCATTTCCATTTCAAATAAATCTTTCTCCTTTAAACGATCTCTTCACAAGAGAAAAGCTGAATTTATTGTTTCCTTCGGAGACATGGCGAGAGAGGAAGAGTTTAGTCACCTAAATGAACTCTGTCCAGCTGACTGCTCTGCCGTGGGGAAGCCCTGCCCAAGTCGTCGTGGAGGGGGTCTGGCTGTTGTCTATAGGGACAGTTGTGCTTGCAAAGTGACACAGACCCAGGATTTTGCTTCATTAGAGTCCCAGATGATAATGGTGGGTTCTTCAAACCCTTTTTACTTTGTGTCCGTCTACCGTCCTCCTGGTCCTGCTCCTGTGTTTTTGAAGGATTTTAGTGACTTTTTATCCTCCATAATAAAGTTGGAATCTGTTTTAATCCTTGTAGATTTTAACCTTCATATTGATAACAGCTCATCTTGTTCCGCAATGGAATTTTTAACATTGAGTGAAGCTTTTAATTTTGTGCAACATGTTTCTGAGCCCACGCACCAGAAAGGCCACATTTTAGATTTGGTTCTTACTCTTGGCCTAGACATTTTGAATGTGTCCGTACATGACGTTCATTTGAGCGATCATTGTCTTGTTTTGTTTGATCTGCACTTCAGCCCTAAGTCTAAGCCCGCAGAAGTTAGGTCTCAGAGGCGTATTATCACTGCCAATACTGCAGATGATTTTTCTGCTAAGTTTGACCCTCTCTTGCTCATGGATTGCCTTGATGTGGACAATTTCATTCACTGTTTTACCAATCACTGTGTTAACATTCTGGATCAGGTGGCTTCTGTTAAATCAAACTTCTATACAAAATAAAAAGTGCCCCTGGAAAAATGAAGACACCTTGAGTCTGAAGAGACTATGTCGAAGGACTGAGCGATTGTGGAAATCCACTAACCTTGAGGTGCACAGACTTCATCTGAGGGATCTTGTGGCCTCGTACAATGACATGGTCAAAAATGCCAGATCTGAGTATGTTCGCAAACTGGTAACAGTAAACAAAAAGAACCCTAAAGTATTGTTTGACACGATTAATTCTCTTGTATGTCCTGCTGCCCCAATCACCCCTGTTTTTTGTGAAACGGACAGCAATGCTTTGTTGAGATTTTTCACTGACAAAATGAAGTTGGTCAAGGAGAAAATCCCGCCCCTTTTATGTGGAACCCCTGCTGTCATTGAGCCTGTCTCCAACTTGTAGTCCTCATTTAAGTCGGTATCTCTTAATGACATCTCAGCACTGGTGACCAAGATGAAACCCTCCTCTTGCTCATCCGAAATCCTTCCCTGTAGGCTATTTGCCAAAGTGTTTGAGATAATTGCTCCCTGGGTTACCAAAATGGTTAACCTCTCTCTCACTGCTGGTGTGTTTCCCGATACATTTAAGCATGCCATAGTGGAGCCTCTACTTAAAAAGACAGGTTTAGGCCCAACAGTCCTCAGTAATTTCAGGCCTATTTCCAAGCTGCCATTCCTGTCCAAGATCTTAGAGAAGGTGGTCTCTGAACAGCTGTCATTTTTCCTAGATCAAAATAACATCAACGAGAAGTTTGAGTCTGGTTTCCGCAAACACCACTCTACATAGACAGCCTTACTGAAAGTGTCCAGTGACATCATGATGTCCGCTGATTCTGGTAAATGCACTGTTCTAGTTCTCTTGGATCTATCCTCAGCATTTGACACCATCGACCACCAGATCCTGCTGAGAAGACTGAGGGATGAAGTAGGACTGTCAGGGTCAGTTCCACATTGGTTCTCCTCTTACCTATCTGGACGTAGCTTCAGTGTCACAGCAAACCAGATAAGGTCTGAGTCAGCAGATCTGTTGTGTGGAGTCCCTCAAGGTTCAGTTTTGGGTCCTGTATTATTTTTGTTGTATTTGCTCCCCCTGGGAAGAGTCATTCAGAGATTTTCTGATGTTTTGTACCACATGTTCGCTGATGATATCCAGCTGTACTGCACGTTTAAACCAACTGAGTTCCAGAGGCTTGATTCCTTAGTTCTTTGCTTAGCAGAAATAAAGCAATGGCTAAGTGATAACTCTCTCCAGTGAAATTCAGATAAAACTGAAACACTAGTTATTGCCCCTGATAAATTAATTCCAGGGATTAACCAGTACTTGGGTGACCTAGGCCAGTCTGTTAAACCTAGCCTAAGAAACCTTGGTGTTATTTTTGACAAAGACATGTCATTAGTGCAGCACTGCAAACAGCTAACCAGGAACTGCTTTTTTCAGCTGAGGAACATCTCTAAACTCAGGCAAATGGTTCACAAAATGATTTAGAGCTGATCATTCTTGCTTTTGTGTCTTCGCGTTTAGACTATTGTAACAGTTTGTTTTCATGTTTAAACAAGAAGGAGCTGTCTAGCCTGCAGTTAGTGCAAAATTCTGCAGCGAGAATTCTGACCTGCTCTAATAGGAGGTAGCCTGGTCCAACCAGACCATCGTACTTCATTTAATTTGTACAGAAGGTCTGGAAGTGCTGTAATTGGCAAATGTTCACTCACTTGGAGGCGGGTGGCTGTCGAAGTTTAAAACTATTGGATCTGCCCAGTGCCACTCTGGATTAGCCAACCAATCGCATCACGTTTGGTCATCACGTGTGTCATGAGCCGGCTTTTGACAGTGCGTTCCAGTTGGACAGGGACCTCGGAAATTTCCAACTTCACTACATATTGTAGTCTATGAATCTACCGGTACCTGGCAACAGTAACTTGTTAGAGCCTAACGTTTAGTTATTTGGACAAGAAAGGTTTTAGGCGTTCATACTTTCGCGAGCAGATGCACTGGAACACAGACAGGTCGGAACTCGGAACTACCAAGTCGGAAATCTCCTTCTTCTGAGTATAAAGGAACGCAGCATTCAACTGAAACTGGAGCGTTCTCAGCCACTCGCTCTGTTCGCTGATTGGACGATTGTAGATTCTCCGGAGAATCTGGGAAATGCGCTGTACACCCAGACTGACTACTGAAGGGAAAATAAATTTGGCCGGAAGTAGGCGGGTGGGCGGAGCCAGGTTAAATAGGAGGACCCACATATCCTCTATTCTAAAAGCTCTGCATTGGCTGCCAGTGTCCTTTAGGACCAACTTTAAAATTCTGGTTCTAACTTTTAGAGCTTTGCATGATCAGGCTCCATCCTATCTCAGTGATCTGATTCAGCCTTACACCCCTGCTCGGGCTCTGAGGTCTGTGGAGCAGAAACTGCTAATGGTGCCACGTACTCGTTTGTGGACCTGAGGTGACCGATCCTTCCAGGCTGTTGCTCCCAAGCTCTGGAACGATCTTCCCATTCTGCGTTCCATAGAGTCTGTTGACACATTCAAACGTCAACTAAAAACCTATTTATTTGTGCAGGCTTTTGCCTAATTTGTTCTTGGGGCTGCTATGTCTACAGTCTCATCGTGGATTTTTCGACACTTTTTCTACACTGCCTCTCAGCTCTTCTCCAACTGCTTCGGGTCCGTACCTAGCTGCTAACAGGCTAACATCACTCTGGCTGGTTCGATGTTGACCTACTTCGCCTCACAGCTGCTGAAGTACAACAACCGCTCCATCCCACCCTGTATTTCCACCATAAAGCAGCTAGGACTATTGCGTAGACCTCGATATATACACAGAGGCTCAGGGAGAAACTTTATTTATGGTCAGCCTGCCGGCTTCATCCCATCCGTCTTGTCCACTGAGACGGCTGAGGGCAAAGGACACAACATCGCGAGATCCCCGCAGTCCCGGCTGGATGGATTTCATGGAGTGGATTACAACCTGCGCGGAGTGGATTTTAAGGCTGCCGGCTTCATCCCATCCGTCTTGTCCACTGAGACGGCTGAGGGGAAAGGATACAACATCAGCATCTCCTTCCCATTCGTCCGGTTGCCTCTGCCACGTCATCGGGACTCGCCCGCTGTTGGGCCATTCACCGCTTCTGTCGGGCAGCAGCTCACCAGGCAGGACAGAAAACATGGACTGGGTTTCAATCCTTCATCGCCAGTGACCCATACTGCGGTTTGTGTGACTAGCTCCCCCAGCTACTGTCCACCTCCGGCATCACCATGTAGATTACTGGCTACTTCACCTCCCCATACTGTTGCTGTTTATGTGACTAACCCGACAATACGTACAAGAAACACTTGTCACTTTAATACTGCAAACCTGTCAAACTTGGTATCCATTCCCCTTCAGCCACAGTCTGCTGTAGTAAATAGGGCTGACAATGCTTCACATTCAAACACACTGAGTCTGGCCTTGTTAAACATCAGATCTTTGTCAGGTAAAACATTTTTAATTAATGATTTTATTACCAAGCACAATCTTGATTTTATGTTTTTAACTGAAACTTGGTTGGACCCAGACAACAGCTCAGCTGTTCTTATCGAGTCAACCCCCCCCAACTACACTTTCGAGAGTGAGGCCAGAGCTCATAGGAAAGGTGGTGGAGTTGCTATTTTATTTAATGAATCTTTAACATGCAAAAAGATGTTTTATGGAAACTTTGTTTCATTTGAATATGTGGCTCTCAAGTTAAATTCAGCCTCTCAAGCTATTGTTATTAATATCTACAGGCCACCTAAATACTGTGCAAACTTTTTTGATGACCTTACTGGACTACTGTCTGTAATCTGTATGGAGTTTGACTATTTATTGATTGTTGGGGATTTTAATATACATGTGGACAAACCCGAGGACAGAAGTGCTAAAGAACTATGCTATGTACTGGAAAATTTTGGACTCTCCCAACACGTAAACCAGCCTACACATAACAAAGGTCACACCCTGGACTTATTAATTTCAAAGGGCCTGGACATTTCAAACCTTTTAGTGTCTGATGTGGGTCTCTCCGACCATTCATGTTTGTTTTTTGGGAGTACAATATCTTTGAACACAACTGCAAAAACAAAGGTTATCAAAAAACGGTATATTACTGAAAACACGAGTGAACAATTTATCCAGGCATTTTCTCTGTCCCCGCTCCTCCCCTGTATCTCAGTTAATGAGCTTGTATGTAACTTCAACTCAAAAATTACAAATGTTATCGATGCTATTGCACCCACCAAGGTGAAAATCATCTCTGGTAAAAAAAGGTCCCCCTGGAGAAATACCCCTCAGGTCAGAATTGAAAAAAGAGAGTGCCGTAAAGCAGAACGCAGGTGGCGAAAAACAAATCTAAATGTTCACTATAACATCTTCAAAGAGAAACTACGCACGTTTAATCTAGAACTAAGAAATGCAAGACAGTCTTTCTTCTCTGACATCATCACCAAAAACAGCAACAATGCACATGCCCTGTTTGCTGCTGTTGACAGGCTAACAAACCCTCCTGTGTCAGTAGCGTCTGAGCATCTTTCCACGAGGGCCTGCAATGAATTTGCCTCCTTCTTTACTGAGAAAATTCATAAAATAAGACAAGCTGTCACTGCATCAATACCAGGTTCAAGATATGTTTTATCTCTGTACCCATTTAAAACAAATTCAGATGCCATGACAGAGTTTTTTCTGATAAACAAGAAAAACCTGGATGACATTATACAACACCTGAACTCCTCCTCCTGTTGCCTTGACATTCTGCCCACAGGCTTCTTTAAAACTGTTTTTAGCTGTATGGCCTCAGATGTCCTAGAAATTGTCAATATGTCCCTTCGCACTGGTGTATTCCCACAGGCCCTGAAAACAGCTGTCATCAAGCCACTCCTAAAAAAGAAAAATCTAGATACATCACTCATGAACAATTATAGGCCGATATCCAACCTACCATTTTTAAGCAAGATCATTGAAAAAGCTGTTCATCATCAGCTAAATAACTACTTAGCAATGAATAACTGCTTTGATGTCTTTCAGTCAGGTTTTCGACAACACCACAGCACTGAGACTGCTCTGGTTAAGGTCCTCAATGACATCCACTTAAACACAGACAGTGGCAAAAGCTCTGTATTAGTTTTATTGGATCTCAGTGCTGCGTTCGACACAGTTGACCACAGCATATTGCTAGATCGACTTGCAAACTGGGTTGGACTTTCTGGAACTGTGCTAAACTGGTTTGAATCATACTTAAAGGAAAGAGACTACTATGTGTCAATAGGCAATTTCACATCCGAGCGAACAAATATTACATGCGGGGTCCCCCAAGGTTCCATTCTTGGGCCTCTTCTGTTTAACATATACATGCTACCGCTAGCTCAGATTATGAACAAAAACAAATTATGTTACCATAATTATGCAGACGACACACAAATTTACATAACCATATCACCAGGAGACTATGGTCCGATTCAAGCACTAAGTAAATGCATTGAACAAATCAATGACTGGATGTGCCAAAACTTTCTTCAATTAAACAGCGACAAAACTGAAGTAATTGTCTTTGGTGCCAGGGATGAACAATCAAAAGTCAGCGCACAGCTTAAATCTGTTATGTTAGAAAGCACACACCAAGCTAGAAATCTTGGAGTAGTGATAGATTCCGACTTGAATTTCAAAAAACACATTAAATCAATTACTAAGTCAGCCTACTACCACCTTAAAAATATATCGAGAATTAAAGGGCTAATATCTCAGCAGGACTTAGAAAAACTTGTCCATGCATTTATTTTTAGTAGACTTGACTACTGTAATAGTGTCTTTGCAGGCCTTCCTAAAAAATCAATCAGACAGCTTCAGCTAATTCAGAACGCTGCTGCTCGAGTCCTCACTAGGACCAAAAAAGTAGATCACATTACCCCAGTTCTTAGGTCTTTACACTGGCTTCCTGTCACGCAAAGAATTGATTTTAAAATATCGATGATGGTCTACAAAGCCTTAAATGGTTTAGGGCCAAAATACATTACTGATCTGCTGATACGTTATGAGCCGCCCAGAGCCCTTAGGTCGTCTGGGACAGGTCTTTTAAAAGTCCCCAGAGCTAGGACTAAACAGGGAGAGGCGGCATTCAGCGTTTATGCGCCCAATGTCTGGAACGGACTGCCAGAGAGTCTGAGGTCCGCTGAGACTCTCAGCTCTTTTAAATCGGGTCTCAAAACGTTCTTGTTTCCCTTTTAACCTGTAATTTTTTTTTTTTTTTTTTTTTTTTGGTAAAATGTTTTAATTCTTTTATTTAAATGTTGTATTTTTATCCATGTTTTAAATTTTTTTTTTTTTTTTTTTTTTTTGTATTTGTATTCTTTATTTGATTTTAACCCTGTGAAGCACCTTGAGTGGCCCTGTGCCTGAAATGTGCTCTATAAATAAAATTGCCTTGCCTTGCCTTGCCTATGTTTTATCACTGTATTGTAATTGGCCTTTTAAATGTATGTATATTTTTAAACTGTTGCTGCTTCCCATTGTGAAGCGCTTTGTGACCCTGGTCTGCGAAGGGCGCTATATAAATAAAGTTTACTTACTTACTTGCCCCAAACTCAAATGACCCAGCTGAGTGGTAGGCTGGCACATCCGAATTAGCCCATCTTCAAACAATCCCACAATCACATGATTACAAAATTAATGACACATGTCAATCAGTGATTGGCCTTATTATAAAAGGCCACCTTGTCAGCATCAAGTGAGGTGGCAAAATGGAAGACACCACTGATGTGGCTGTTGCAATGGCAGGATGGTATACCTTTCATACAAACAGACGGGACATTTTCCGGAGGAGAGCGCGACTACGTCGAATGGTGGCATTGTATTCGCCAAGAGTAAGGCAATAATGAATATATTATCTACAACATAATTACAATGAACATATAACTGTAACTTTGTATGTTTTATTTGTTAACATTGTTTGCTTGAATAAATCATGTAACACACTTAAATAATATTGATTTGTCAATCAATCAATCTTAAATGTTGTCTTTTTGGTATTTCACAGGAACGTGGAACACTATATGCAGTGCCCAATAATGAGGTCCCCATGCTGCAACTCTATTTGGACCGGTCGAGAGACCTCAGGTTGTCCAAGGCATCAATGGATGCGTTGATGATCCTTTTAAAGAGGGAGAAGACGCATGGATGGGGGCAGGAGTTTGAGGTCCTCGTTGTCGTTTACTGGCTCGCCCATTGGCTATTGTACAACGTGGTATCCAGTGTCTTTGACATGCCAAAGGCAACTGTGTGTGATGTCGTTCACCAACAAATTGATGCCATCCTGGAGCACAGGGGAAGGGTCATCCAGTTCCCAACACTGGAACAGTGCGGTGAGGTCGGCAAGGGGTTCAAACTCCTTGCTAACAGCCCAACATTTGGCACCTGCGTTGGGGCCATCGATGGGTGCCATGTAAGGGTAAAGGCACCGAGTACGCCGGATGCCCAAGATTATTTCAACGTAAGCTTTTTTTTTTCTGTGCAGCTGCAGGCCATTTGCGACTCGGCAGGAAAGTTCCTGGATGTTTTTGTTGGTTACCCTGGGTCAGTACATGACACCAGGGTACTTAGAAATAGTTTTTTTTTCACCTCAGCTGCTTATCCACCACCTGGGTTCTTCATTGTTGGGGATGCTGGCTACCCATGCCTTTGGGCTCCTATCACCCTCATTACCCCTTTCAGGGAGCCCCTGCAAGGACAACTGGAGGCCCGGTTCAACGCTCGCCATGCCAGGGCAAGATCCATTATCGAAAGAGCCTTTGGGATGATGAAGGCACGCTGGAGGGGGATATTTTCCAAAGCGCTGGAGGTCAGCCACCTCTTCAGCCCCAAGGTTATTGCGGTGTGTGCCATGCTCCACAATATCTGCATCACTGCTGAGGATGTCCTGGAGCCAGCAGTGGAGGAAGATCCAGAGCCTCCTCAGCTGCCACCGCTTCTTCCTGTGGCAAGAGAGGAGAGTGGAGGTCAGCGTGTGAGGAACAGACTGGCAGCGCATGTCTCTGCCCTGACAGAATGTCCCCCACACCTGCAAGACCATAATTATTTTGTTGTGTGAATAAACACTTTCTGTTAAAGTGACATCAGTTTTCTTCTATTTTGTTCTATTAATTGCAATTGTTGAATGGGTGGACTGTATAAGGCTATTGGGTTAGAGCAGAGTGTCTTCACACAGAGTGTGTGGTCTGAAAGGGAAGTAAACAAGAAACCAAATTCACATTAATATCAAATAATATAGGCTACAGTATCACAATATACAAATGATAAAGGAAATAACAGTATTGCCTGTGCATTACTACAGGTAGGCTAAACAAACATACTCCTTCACTAACACAGTGAAACACAAACCAGTGTTAAGTGGTCAAAGGCGGTAAACATAGAACAAAGGGCTTAATGGCTCATTAACGTGACCGTTACACTAGTAAACGACCCGCAAATTCACACACACTCAAAAGATCGCCGGAATGGCACTATATGTAGCGAAATAACATTAATATCAGGGGCTTACATATAATGGTGTGACACCAGAGGGGTATACTACGAAGCGAGATTAAGGGCTGAGCGAGGTCTGTTGAGTCTAAAGCGGTCTAAAGCCAGAGTTTTCAGTATCACGAAAGGTGGCTCTCTTGTTACCTGGCTAGATCACCGTGGTAACAGAGGCTGCACGGCTAACCTGCCCAGACCAGTTTTTGTTTCAGAGTTTGAGCTTAAATTCGGCTCTTAGAGCGCTGCCCTTTAAGGAAACTGCACATTTTGAAATCCCGCGGACCTGACTATATTGTCTGAGCGATATATTCTCACTGAGGAAACTCGTTAAATAAGTAAACTTATTGATCAGTAAGTTAATGAACGAAACGAAGCCGTGACTAAAGGCTTACAGCAGAGTGAACTGTCACATCGCGCTGGGGCTTTTTGCCACATGCATACAGTTATTGATGCAGAAAATGTTAAATAGCCTAGACCTACTGTATGCAGCGCCACTCTATGCTCTCACCTCAAATGGTTTTACCTGTCGATCTACACACACTGGCTCTTAATAAAGCTTTCTATAAAATCAGTTTGCAACATTATTTCACTGTAGGCTTCTTTCTTTTCATCAGTAGCGATTACAGTTGGGACGTGACAGCTGTCACAGTTCGGACATTGCTGCAGACTTGCAGGTTAAGCTTCTCACAGTAGATCCATATTTGTCCGAAAAATACAGACTACAGGTTTTTTAATGTAGGCCTATTGGTATTTGTAAAATTCAAATAAAAGGCTAATAGTCTAAATCAAAATTGTATTCATTATGATGTGGCCCAAAATTAAAGTGATTTTCCATAGGCTATTCATTTGGGGACAGTGTCAGACAATTACATTCTTAAGTGTGGTACTATAGGTGTAGTGCTATAAATATAGCAAAGTAGCCTATATATATTAGGCTAAATGGTATAGTGTTCAAATCCGAGTTCAACGTTTAATTGTTTATAATGTCACGTTACGCACTGCGAGAACGATCGCCAAGATAAATAAATAATTTCCACTCTCCTTATTTGCAGTAAGAGTTTTTTTCGGCTCTCTGTTTTCTGCTGTAATAATTCAGACTGACAAACTCTTCCTCTTGAATGAAGTTGGCGACACACTTTTGTTTTACTCAGCTGCTCACAATCAGTCCGTTTGTGTAAAGTTAGCGGCACAAGATCAGTCCATTTTGTGCGGATGCAGAGTCAAATGACGGGTCGAACGCCCCCGTTCATGGGGACGCGCACAGAGCCTGAAGCCGAAGACCCTCGTTCAACATAAGAGGTTGATAACTTCCTTCGTGATACCGGTTAGCTCTGAGCGAGGGTATGTGTTATGTTGAACCAGATCAAAAAAAGAGAGCCGGGCTCTGTTGAGTTTGTTTCGTAGTATACAGGGTATCTGCAGGTTTCAGCATGTCAAATTTAAGACTTTTTAAGACCTTTTTAATACCACCTTGAATGAAATTTAAGACCTAAAACACAATACATATAGGCGATATTTGGGGGTGCATGCTGACAGTCCGACAGGCCCCCACTCCGACAGCCCCTCTTTCCTCCATCCCTCCACTCCGACGTACTTCCATTCCTCCAGCCCCCCACTACGACACACTTTCGTACCGCCATTCCGACAGAATAATTTTTCCTGTAGCCTATTTCCCCAACTATGTAGATAGCCGCCTCGTTTTTTTAAGCGACTGGAAAACCGTTTTGCTGAATAAGCGCCCAGCGCAAATAACGGCAGGCGATTGTTTAGGCCTACACTATTTTACAATGACGGTTTTCTGCGCCAATTTCCCGCCAAACATGAATATTTTCAACAAAATAATGTACGAAATACTTTAGAGCAACGAAAATTAAATCACAAGGCGTGAAATGATGGTTCTAGGCCCAGGGAACCATCACTGAAATAACGTCGGTAGTAGGCTATGCATCCGTCTGTCTTGTCTTTGTCCTGAGACTGCTATCTATCTATCTATCTATCTATCTATCTATCTATCTATCTATCTATCTATCTATCTATCTATCTATCTATCTATCTATGTATCTATCTATCTAATTATTTGGTCAGAAAAACGCACGGAGACTATTTCATCCCGATGCTTGTGGGACAGTCAATTTTTTGACAGACGCACTTCGGCATTAATATAAACCGTTTGAGCCCCTGGTTGTTTCTTAGAAAATCAAAGCGAGTCCTGTTTGGTTTTAATCAAATGCAAATAGGCTAGCCTATGAATTGTATTTTAGGATATAAATATTTGAAAGGGGGGAAAAAAGCACAGTGTCCATTAGACCTACGTTTGCTTCTTTCATTAGTAGGCCTAGGATGAACTGAACAGCGAAACAGACGCATTTATGAAGCACCCAAAAGCTACACCTGCACCTTGAAATCAGCACCTTTAATTGAACAGCGACACAGAGGCAGAGGCGATATGACCGGCGACACAGAAGGAATCGCTTGTCGGAATGATGGGCCGTTTCTTATCGACAAAGGAAACTTAAAATGTCGGAGTCGCGACCCCTTTTTAATTAAATAATGTGCTGCCTTTGCGACAACAAGAAGTCAATTGTCGGAGTGGCAGCATGTCGGAATGAACGTCCGCCCCCGATATTTGGGGGGTCCAGCTGTATTACAACCCAAGCATAGTTTGTGTCACTCAATGAGACTCATTCAAGTTTACTTTTTGTCTGTTTATTGAACATAAAGTGATACTCATTTATATCAGAAGCTAGGAAGAAAGTAGCCTCTCTCAGGGTATCTGCACATTTGAAGACCTCTAATGAACACCAATACCTTGGCAACATAAATCTACAAACTACACTACAGTATGCTCTGTAGAGGTTTATTAAGTTTGAATATCAAATATTCAATGCACTAATTACAGAAAATAAAAAATGTTCAGCCGTCTGAATGAAGACAATGTCCCCCCGCATTTACCATCAAATAAATATAAGATCACTGTAAAGGCAACGTGAAAACCCATCATTACCACCTATTCAACCTATTTTAGAGCTGTATCAATTGATTGACATTTTCTGATTAATCGAGTCACAAGAACAGTTTAATCAATAAAGAAAATGTGTTAGCTGCAGCATGCAGTATTAGAATGAAATACAAAAATCTGGTAATTTATGGGGAAGCGTCCTTCAAATTTTAATTAGCCTACTTATTCAATAAACAATAAACTTAGTCCATTAATTTTATTTTTCAGAACTTATGGCAGAAACTATTTAAAAATTGGTTCCACAGGTGAATGTTTTTCACTTTCAAAATCGGGAAATAGGCTACTGTAAAGTAGGCATAGCATAGGCTACTGTATACAGGTTTGCATAACTGGAGGATGACCACGGGACCTGCGGTAATTTGCGAAATGTTTTATTTTCTTCATATTGTTGCAGGCAGCCAGGTTAATAAACTGCGGGTATTAGGGTTGTACCGAATGGTGATGGAAATGTAGGCTACTGTCTGCGATTGACGGGACGATAGGCAATAGTTCTTAACTAGCAGTCAGAGAGGGAGAGCAGAATGGAGAGAAAGAAAGCGACAGACAGAGAGAAGCAGAGACTGGCATCTCACTCTGTGAGCTCACGGCAACGCGACCCGAATGACCGTCTAATGAGCAGCTATTAATTAATAAATATAGATACATAAAAAAATTTACTAAACACAATCAATCTGTTTGTTTCTGTGTGATTTGTCAGTAGCCTATAGGCTAGCAGCTGACTCTGGACCGGATCCGCTTTCGAACCGGCAGATCCGTATAACAGTCGCAGCTGTTTTACAACTCCGTTCCGGATGTGGAACGCATACAGTATTCATACTCTCAGCAGTTGGCGTTCCAGGGTCAGTTAGCGGAATTAAACCGACTCTGGACCGGAGCCGCCTTCAAACCGGTAGACAGTTGGCTTTTCACTGTCAGTTAGCGGAATCAAACCGGCTCCGGGCCGGAACAGCAAATTCGTTCGTTATTTTTTCAACCGACCGTTTGGTTTAGACCGGACCTGAGACGAGGCACAAACGGCAGCAGACGTCAGCGCACGTTGATCATCTATCGGTAAGTTGTTGTTGTTGTCAAACAGATTGTTGTTTTACTGTTATAGATATTGTACATACTTTCAGAAACTTTTGCCATTTTAAATTGATCTTACCAGCTTGTTTGTTTGTTTTCTAGCCGCGCTAGCTAGAAAGCTAAATTAAGCTACTCACAGGTAAATAAGCTACCATCAATGCTAACGGTTAACAAGATTGTGAATAGCTTCATTTGACAGCTTAACCTCTCTATTTCAGGTTAACATATCCCCAGGAAAGTATCATGGATGGATAAAAAGGGTAAGTCATTCATTTCTGCTAAGGTCTGCCTTTATGGTACATTTAAAATGGGGTATTTTTAGCTCAAACCATAATGTTCATTTTAGTCAACTGTCATTAACTGTCTGTTCACTGTACAATTTTAAAAATGTGTAATTGAGACTAAAATGTAGTGTCCTGGGTAATGTACTGCAATAATCCTTTTGCATTTCTCACTTCACAACAATGATAGTAAACCACAATTTATAACATAAGTTTTTCTCCTTTTGTATTGCTACTGTTAAGATGTTGTCACTGATCACAGTTGCATTAAAATACTTGTTGACAGGTGTCACTGAGTGTTAGTTACCATAATGTTGCTTTAAGTTTGTTGGGTAGCTATCATTAGGAGCCTTTAACTCCAGGCAGTGAGATGTGGTGATGGACTGCCGATAATCTGCAATGCAGTTGTTTTTTTTCCCCATTTCAACTATTCACACCGGCACATATCACTGCCATTACACCTTGACACTGCCATTATACGTAAGTAGTCTAATAAGTCTAGAGGTCACAATATGGTTAACTTTTACAGCTACATCCACTGCTATACCTACATCTCACTTGAAGGCACTTTTGGGTGTTGTGGTTGATCCCAGTGAAACATTTTTCACATATTTAAATTTAAGTTTTAGGCCTGACATTGTAAGCCAACAAAATAATTGCACAATTGTATTCAAGTGTTGTCCTTTTATCTGATAAACCTTTCTGCCTTGTCAGATTTCTGCTAATGGTGCTAGGAGGACAGAACACCAAAAGAATCACCTGGAATATACTGTCAAGGATTTTGCAGATGCAGTTGCAAGAAGTCTGTTGATCAGTAAGTATTGTAGAACACAATTGGGGCATGGCTAGTAGTAAAGAACAAAACCGTTTTGTTATTTTAAATTTCACGCTATAATCAATATTTCTTTATTATCATATTCACAACAATTACATACACAGCCGTTGGCAATAACATTTTCAAATAAAGTGTTTACAAAAATTACTTGATGTCTATTCTGTAAGTAATTGTAGGAGACAGAGAATTTCTCTTGGTGACATTCTCTCTCTCATTCTCTCCAACAGAAAGGAAGAACCGCGCTGCTAGGAGAGATTCAGACGGGAAATAGAGACGGTTTAACCTGGTTGTGATCGGCGAAGAACGTACTGAGGCCAAAGAGACATTTACCAAGGTAAGTTTCGGTTAAAGCAGTGTGCTAGTATTTTGGAGCAACATTTGTTTTGTGTTTTGAACTTTACATTTTGTTTTAGGCATCACTGCATTCCTCTGAACAATATTGGCTGACCTCATGAAGACACTGTATATTGAAGTCTAACAATAATTCTTCCCAGTTTGCTTTGTTATCAAGGGACAATTTGTATACTTAATTCTACACATCAACAGTCAATACAAATATCTGCATGACTTTTGGGTCCCAAAGGACTTTGTCTCTTACCCATATGTAATATTCTATTGCAATTTGACATGGTTACAGTATTAGGTTTCCATTTATTTAAAAATCATATATTTGATCAGTTGTTACTGATTAATTAAAACTATTAACAGTCCCAGTCAAAATAAAAAGAAATGTGGATTGTACTGCATGTTTGGCATTTCATTCTGACACAGGAGCTGTCAATTTCTATTACAGAAGCAGCACTAAAAACATGCCCACCTGGCTGTGCTGATAACATATTATTTATTATTACATATTATTATAGGGGGCGCTAAGTTTACACTCAACATTGCAAAGGTAAACGTATGATTTGAGGTTAAGTATAAGTATAAGTAGAATACACTTTGACTACTGTCCAATTTTGCAGAAAGCTAAATTGCTGGAGGGTCAAAGCACATGAAATTAGAAAACTATGGCCCTGGAAAAGCTGCATGTGCTTAAATTGTGTAATTAGATTTTCCCATCCTGTTATCAAATCTGTTGTTTATTCACTGTAAATATCAGTATAATTGTTCTGACTTTCTTTAGTGCTACTTCAGTCTGTATGGCTGTTGACAGATTGTTGAGGATTGTTGTGGCTATAACCCATGATATTAACGGTTGTAAGGCTTCACTACATACATTGATCATTCACAAATCTTTGTATGTACTCTAATCATGGTCACATGTCACATACTGGACGCGGAAGCGCTTCGAAATGCTCCGAAAATCATTTGGTTGTGCACTTTGGGATATCATTTCTGAGCGCCAAGTCAGCTCCCAAAGCGCTGGTCTTACCGTGCTTTATTAAGAACCTCATGAATTTACATTTTGTATTTGTAACTGCTGTGCGTAAATGTACACACCTGCTCTCCTTGTGTTCCTCCTATACACTTAATTCTTATTATTACTATTATTATTATTATCATTATTATTACTATTGTTATTGTTGTTGTTTTTTATTTTTATTATTTAAGTCTTACACTTCTTATTGCACTGTTGGAGGAGCCCAAGACTTAAGAATTCCATTGCCAGTGACTACTCTGTAATTGTTGTGCATATGACAATAAAACCATCTTGAATCTTGATGCATCATTTTGATATGTTTTAATCAGTTATCTTATTTTTACAGTTTTACAGTGTTTGTTGGGAGAGGGGATAGCCCCTGCTCTTCCCCTGCTTTAATAACACATTATAATCCCAATAACGTGTTTGTTTATCCAGTTTAATTGGTTTACTGTCCAATTTGCCACGAAAAAAATAGAGCAGATGCCGAAACCATCAATGTTGTGTACGCAAGGTGCGCGCCCAGTGTGACCAACCAATGATATTCAGAGCTATTTGCGCGCTTGTGTTGCGTTATGAGGCACTTCCACGTCCAGTGTGTTTCCAGCATAAGAGGTTATTGTGACTACATCTGTAGAAATACTTTTGATTAGATTTCAGACTGGGATGTTGATGCCATTATCAGTTTAGTAATTAATGTTTATTTTATCCTTTGCAGGAATGACGCATCAATGAGTTCAGCAGGACGTCATTAATTGACATTCACTTGACATGACCTGTCAAGTGATGTGTATTGCCCGGTATTGCCTTGTCTTAAATATTTGGTTTTGGACTGTTAATTGAACTGTTGTATGGATACAATAAAAGCAGTTTGAAGAATGTGTCATGTCACTTTTCACTATATTCTGATCATGTTTAACATTAATGAGAACAATAAATAGATTACCAGGACTAACAGTGAATACATGTTTTTGTTAAAATAAAATGTAATATGAGTTTCAAAAATAGTTGTATCTAGAGTTGTATCCATTTTTTAAAATCCAATGTATGTGTATGAAAAACAATGCAGTCTTTGGAGTAGGCTACTATAGTAGGCTACTATAGAGAGCATTATACACAGATGTTTATTTGATTTTTTTAAAGTAATTTCATGTCAGAAAAAGGGCATTACATGTTATCCTTTGTAATATAATGTGAATGTGTGAAGTGTACAAAAACATAATTAGAGAAATGTATAGCCAATGAAGAATTTAATTTTAATGTAACTGTACCAAAATCCCTATTTTTGTATACATTTTGGGTATGGATTATGACAATGCCTGCTGGTGGTGTGGATCAAACCGATTATTAATTAAAATTTAGCCCACAATAATCTACAAAAGGTTAAGTGCCGGTTTGGATCCATTTTACAGATCCGGTCCAGAGTCAAATAAACTCTGGGCCAGTTCCATTACGGACGTGCTCCAGGTCTGGCCCACCTTCGGACTGAATGACTACAAAATCACCACATCCGTTCCGGAGCTGGCCCAGTACCGGCCCAGTTGTGGAAAACGGATCCGCGATGGTATTGGCCCGTTGTGCTAAAGGACACCGGGCCGGGTCCGTTTCGCGGATCTGGCCCGGAACTTCTGCTACCTCCGGGCCGGATGTGGGCCAGATGATTTTTGCTATCTGGGTACCTACATCGCCAGCGGGTGGGTGGCACGGGGGCGGACGTTCATTCCAACATGCTGCCACTCCGACAATTGACTTCTTGTTGTCGCAAAGGCGGCACTTTATTTAATTAAAAAGGGGTCGCGACTCCGACATTTTAAGTTTCCTTTGTCGATAAGAAACGGCCCATCATTCCGACAAGCGATTCCTTCTGTGTCGCCGTTCATATCGCCTCTGCCTCTGTGTCGCTGTTCAATTAAAGGTGCTGATTTCAAGGTGCAGGTGTAGCTTTTGGGTGCTTCATAAATGCGTCTGTTTCGCTGTTCAGTTCATCCTAGGCCTACTAATGAAAGAAGCAAACGTAGGTCTAATGGACACTGTGCTTTTTTCCCCCCCTTCAAATATTTATATCCTAAAATACAACCGCCTGCCGTTATTTGCGCTGGGCGCTTATTCAGCAAAACGGTTTTCCAGTCGCTTAAAAAAACGAGGCGGCTATCTACATAGTTGGGGAAATAGGCTACAGGAAAAATTATTCTGTCGGAATGGCGGTACGAAAGTGTGTCGTAGTTGGGGGCTGGAGGAATGGAAGTACGTCGGAGTGGAGGGATGGAGGAAAGAGGGGCTGTCGGATTGGGGGCCTGTCGGACTGTCAGCATGCACCCGGTAGCACACCTACGGAGTAGCGGCAGTGTGTGGTCGCGGGGTGAATAAAGCCAGCCATGATATTTGTCGTCCACCTCTCACTGAATTTATAAAAGCTGGGCATGCATTTCGCTGGGTCGTTCTCCCTTTTCTTGCTTTCACGCGACCGACTTCAAATTCGGAGGCAGGGGACACACATTCTTCTTCTATGCTACGTTTATATGCGGATCACAGCCACACACGGCCGTGCTGCCTCTAGCGTAGTGTCGGACTTTTATATGAGCAGTTAGTTAGAAAGTAGCCTCTCTACATCTCCTTCTCGGAAAGTCGCGGAAGAAAAAATATATATAACATAGAATAGTCCTGCCCCGACAAATTTAAGACCTTTGAGTAATGGATTTAAGACCAGCATATCACATTTTTAATGAATTTAAGACTTTTTAAGGCCTTAATTTTAGATACATGAATTTAAGACTTTTTAAGACTTCCGCGGACACCCTGGTATACCCCTCTGGCTAGTAACTTCAACTAAGGATGCATAAATTATGACAATGAAGTGGGCAAAATCGCCATTTTCTACATAATAATTAGCTTAACACAGGCCGTGACAAACAGGTAACAACCTCACTTTAAACACTCATAAAGCTAAAGAAATATATATGTCACGGTAAGCATGTTAGGTACCGTTCACAATGGACAAACTCACGTTTTGGTCAATTACGCACACAAACAGACACTACTCCTCCGCTGAACTCTCTGCCCGTCTCGTCTGTGCGCATGGAATGTCCAGAAAGTAATATGAGCGTGGGCATGGCGAATGCGGGTGCATGAGGGAAGCAGCATTTCCAACAGCAATGGATGAATGTTTCCGTAAGGTCTACCCTCTGTCTAGAGGCTTTTCACCTCATTCACCAAGAAAATCAAGATATTACTGATTATATTTCTATGCGTCCTATAATTTGGTATGTCCATTTCAATATTCAAATTCATGCTCAGCCCTTTCAGAAAAAGTGTTTGAGAGTGCATGGTAAGGCCCTGTATCTTAAATCAAAACTTTTTTATTTGTATAGCCCAATATCACAAATAGACATTTGCCTCAGTGGGCTTCACATTCCATACAGTACGACATCCTGCCCTTACACCCTTAGCTCGGCTGAGAAAAAAACTCAAGTAAAAAACCCTTTACCGAGATTAAAAAATAAAATTGAGAAATCTCAGGGAGAGTCGACAGAGTAAGGGACCCCTCTCCCAGGACGGACACACTGCAATAGATGACATAAGTACAGAAAATGCACGAAGGAGTTTGATCGTTGACCAGATGCTTACATGGTGGCACTAAAGTAAAGTGTGAATAGTGTGGATGCAGGAGGACTGCCAGAGATCCTGGCAGACGAGACGGATCCACACCGTCTCGTCTCCACCAGGGAAAACTGGAAGAGGACAAACAGACAACCAATGAGCGAAGCAAAAATTAACTTAAAGATTGAACAGGCATTTGAGTAGAAATAGTACTATCCTGATGGACGGTGAATGAATGCTGATGTGAGGCACTAGCAGCCAGGGTGCGTCCAAAAGAATACACAGCCAATGCACCGCTGCCACGGGAAGCAACCACAGCCGAAACCCCTGGAGGGGTGATCCTATCTTGCAGCCTAAAAGGAAGACAAACGGTGAGCATTGCAACATTTGTTTCTTTACCTCCCAAACTATTTAGGCATTGGTGCAAGTAATATGTTCAAATGATTAACACATGTGATCTGCCAATCTAATTCAATAACACAATGGATAGGACAGTTCTGTTCAAAACCAAATCTGAAATATTGTGACACAGGTATGGCTCATTATGGCTCATCATGACAGAAATAGTTGCCATTGGCTTCACCATTTGTCTGTCTTTGCCATGCCATTAATGGAAAGTGTTAGTGCTAAATTATATTGACTGTAGGAAACTGACAATGTGAAGTGCCTTTCATAGAAGCAGAAGTGGATCCCATCAGAGCTTTGTTAGACTTTTGCATAAACAGTGGTTCCCAAACTTGGTAATTTGGCCCAGGAATTAGAAAAGCTGGCGTATTGAAATATTTCAAATCTGGAAAGTATATACATTTTGATAATTTATTTATTTATTTATTATTATTATTCCGGACAATTACACACAATACATAATTTTCTCATTGCATATTCATACATATTACTTTGTGTTATCGTCCGAAGGGAAGCAGGAGAAGCCAAAGGCTTATCGGGTCCCGCCCCCACTGCCATAAGATTCAGATACACAGCTAGTACAGTTAGAACATTTTTTTTTCTTTTTTGTTAAGAAGAATCATTCTAAAACACAGATAATTTTAGGTCTCTAATTTCCTCTCTGCCTGTGACAATGCAGATATGGCCTTGTCCATTTCTTCTCTAGTAACCTAAACACTTCTGCAAAAGTATTCAAAACAGTCAGTGTGTCTGCTGACCTCGGCTACAGTCCCAAAACATGTAGTGTATTTACAAATTCTTCAGTCAGAGAAAGTCTTCCATTTTTGAATCGGGTGTTCTGAACACACAGTTGATAATTAACAATAGCAGAGCACATTGTATTTACGATTTCAAACCTTATATTTTGACACAAACCAGTTTAAATCCCTTTAGTTCAAAGTCCATGCTATTGCCTTCTTTAATCCAAAAAGTCCATGCTTTTGCCTTCTTTAATCCTCGTCCCTCCGGAATTGATCCAAATCCTCCTCCGTTTTGATTTGCACAATTTTGGCTTCTTCGGGTGTAGCTCCATTCATTTTGATGAAGATTCTTCCATCTCTCGTCCAAGTTTGTTGGCCCTGTCCACATTTTTTTAACCCTCTCGCTTGATAGGCCAAATAAGCCTTTCTCTTGGTTAAATTTTCACTCTTTCCAATTTGTTCACCTTTAAGCTTCATGCCTTGACTGAGCAGGTTTATCTTATGCTTTCTACTCACAAATTTCAGAATGACAGCACGCTTTTTAATAATTGTGAAACACTGTACATATTGGCTATTTATTTTGTATGTGTACATTGCACTACTGCCTTCTACTTTTTACTCTTAACATTGTGTTAAGATGCTGCTATAATTTTGTTGTACACTGTACAATGACAATACAAGGATTGTGATTATAATGGTAGTGTTCATGCATTTTTTTTACCCTGGAACTCCAGAGTTCTCCTGAGAGCACAATTTGAATCTTTCTAGATTTGAGTGTGGATCCACGCTATCATTTCTTTGTGTTTGAACATGAATCAGAAATGCATCACCCTCCAAGCAAGCCCTAGGTACCACTGAATTAGAAGAAATTATAATTTATTCTTTTTAAACAACTGTGAAAATAAATCCAAAAAACGCTCATTTTGAGCTGTGAGCACCTCGTCACGGGCTTCGTCTTTCAATGCCTGACTTTTGAGGAACCCCAACATGCCTCCATCCCTCTCGCTCCCCCTTTTTTTTGTTGGCTGGTGGAGCCTCTTGGTCATCACCCGCCTGCTTAGAAGGGCCAGCTTCCTCCTCACGGTCCGCCTGCTGCAAAGGGCCAGCTTCCTCCTCACGGTCCTCCTGCTGCGAAGGGCCAGCTTCCTCCTCTGGCTCTAGGGAGCCAATGATGATGGGTGGTTTGGGTGGATTTACTCCCCCCAATGAGGTCGTGCATCACACCAAACCACGGCCATGTTGCTGCCGTTGCCTCCCCACCATCAGTGCCAGTCCCAGTGGGGGAATTCTTCAATTCCTGAATTACATATGTTAAGAATTGTTCTTGCTGAATGCACTGACCAATGAGCTGAAGGTTGAAAGCATGAATACAACACAATGGTATGATGAACTAATGTGCAAGAGCTTATACCTTGTATTTAGTCTTCAAGTTATCCCACTTTTTGGATGCCTGGAGTGGGGCTATCAGGCCCTCCAGCCCAGCCTCTTTAACCACCTTTCTGTGGGTGAGAATAAGCATTAGTTAATGGGTCCGTCCCACAAAGCAGAACTGTGCATGAACTAGTTGAGAAAAATGATTAAGCATGACCATTTTATAAGGCTACCTGTACTAACAGTGAGATTTGGGACCATAGGCCAAATAAATATGTATAACTATGCATGTATGAACTAAACTTCGAACTATGAACATTGCCACGATAATGTAAATTCCAACTATAGGCTAGGGGCACGTGTGACTTACTCCCAGGCGTCCTTCACGGTTCTCTTCCGCCCAGTGAACAGTCCATCAAGGGCCACTCTCGCCTTGATAATGGAGTGGGTATCATCATCTGAAACTACAGCGAATTACGGAGGGCATAAACATAAAGCATACCCATAGCAGTGTTATCAATGCATTCCCATTGAATTTCTTCAACCAATTTTGAGAGCGTCTGATCGCACATGCAATCAGGCAATGTCCACACAAGCGTGTAAATTACATTACATTAGCCTACATTTTATTTAGCTGACACTTTTATCCAAAGCGACTTCCAGTAAGTGCATTCAACCATGAAGGTACAAATTCCGAACAACAAGAATCACGCTAGCTTCAAATAAACAAAACTATAAAATGCCACATGTAAGTGTGTGGTCTACGTTTTTCTTTTCTTTTTTAATCACAGCAGTTTAATATCAACAGCGTAAGATATTGTTTTGAAATGTAACTACTTGGGATTCTTCGCTTCTTCTCCATGAGCACTATATTGCTGCCGTAAAGGATTATGGGATACCACTATCTCCTTCCCTTTCGCATAGGTTGGTCTGGAGTAACCTATGCTAAAGGAGGGTTAAAGGATGAATCGAGGCTCCTTTCCTATGTAATGCCTTTCCTAAGCATTTTGAGAATTCGAATCACCTATCCGCCGAGTACTTCCGGTTCATCTCGATAGGAAAGGAAATTTCCTATGCAAAAAAGACTATTCGGATTGGCCCCAGGTGAGCATGCAAGGTGCTCTCCGCTTGGAAAGAAAAGTAAAGAAGAAGCAAGGCTTACTTCAAGCATATTCGCTCCGAGCCAACAACAGTTAAGAAGCCTTTAATAGGGTATATGGGTATGAGATTCAAAAACCGACCGGTGTAACGTTCCGTTAATGAGGAATTAGTCGACATCGATGGAAAAGACGTGTTTCACTCGCGCTCCTCTCCGATGTAGTGTAATATTACCAAAAATACAATTTAGTGCACAATTCCCACTTTGAGTACTGCTCTGGACGTTACAACCGGCAACGAAACAAAAATTACCCGTGGTAGAAAGGTGAAAAGCCCATTACCCCCGCCGGCTGAGGACGAGGCTAATGGCAATGCATCAGAGCTAACAATGGCAGAGGATGCCCCTAGCTTGGCCGTCATTCTCAAAGCCATAGGCGACTTGAGCAAGAAGATGGACGACAGATTTCAAGCCCTAGAGGCATCTTTTCAAACCACGCAGGTGACTTTGGCTGATCACGGTCAGCGGATGGCTGCGGTGGAAGAGGCTAGCAGTGACCACGATACCCGGATCACCCTCCTAGAACAACAGGGGTTTAAACTAGAGAATGCTAACAAGCTTCTCCAGGACAAAGTGATCGACCTCGAGGCACGCTCTAGACGCCAAAACATAAAAGTGGTCGGGCTACCAGAAAAAGCTTTTTTCGCCAGCTTTATTAAGGATCTACTGGGAGCAGAAAACTTCCCGGAGCCAATAGAAGTGGATCGAGCTCACAGGCTAGGACAGTGCTGTACGCTTATTTTTTTAGGTGGTAGCACTGGTGCTAGCAAGCAAAAAAAGTCAGTAGCACAAAAATAAATTCAGTAGCACACAAAGTATGACATGCATGATAACTTGCATAACCTTAACCCATGCATTTCGCTCTAATTACCTTTTAGCCTGTCATCTTGGTCTCATTTGAAATTCTCAATTAATATCATATCCTAGTGTGTGCAGTAATAATTGTAGAAAAATGAATAGGGGTGCACTGATTGCAATTTAGACAAAAAAATCTAACCTGCAAATTGTAGTTTTTTGCTGATTCAGAATTATTTCTCCCCATAAAATTAATATGTATATATTTTCTGTATATATACATATCATTATTATATTCATAATAATATTTTTTTTTGTTAAATGTCCTTCTGTTAATTAAAACCAAACTTTAAAACATTAAACATAGCCTATTAAATAAATAAGTAGGCCTATACATATTGGTAAAATTTGGAATAAGTTAAATAGGTTGTTGTGAATGTGTTGGGAGTAGTTCTTCAGTGGCTTATCAGTTATTTCAAACTTTGTTTAAAAAGACTACTGTTGACTGCTCTCTGCAGCTGAAGCAGTTGATTTTCAAGCTAGCGCACTGCAGGGCTGTGAAGCGCTAACTTCTTGTTCTTACCGGCTTCAAAATAAAAGTCAACTCACGTTTGGATAGTAACAGGCTTTTAATGTGAAGGCGCACAGGAAATGTTCTGTTTGCACACTCGCTAACTTAACTGTGTGCCGTCTCCTTCCGGTTATTACCGTTGGTGAGGTGTATTAATCGCCGCACAAGCACAGGTCCCGAGCACACATCTTTCACCAGCCAAAGTGGAGGGTGGACTCAATAACTTACTTGCCTAAGACTACATTTACCCGAATTTGGAGAGTGTTAATGTAGAGCACTCTAAGCAGTGTTGTGCAGCACTCCTCTGTGTCTCAGACGGACAGCATCTGCTCATTAGCAAGCTGTCGCACTCGTGCGAGTGGAATTGTATTCATCATCGCACGTGATCAATTTCAGTAGCAAATGCGATCAAAACTGTCGCACTGTACAGCCCTGGGCTAGGATCACATCCAGCTAACGACCCAGCACGCCCCAGAGTCATGATAGCTAAGATCCACAGCTACCAACTGAAAGAACAGATAATGCGGCTATCACAGCAAAAATACCTGCTGAGCTACAATGGAAAAAGGATCTCGGGTTGCGTTCCGAATCGCATACTCTTTCTTTTTTCTATTCTACATACTACGTCCGACAATAAAAAGAATCTAGTTAGGATGCAGTAGGCATACTATTGGGACATACCTTACTCTCTTATTTCATCATAACTTTGCGCCTTGATCTTGCCTCTTGCTTTTATATCCGTCGCATCCCCGTTTGTTTTCATATGGAGGCTTCGTCGATGTGACGTCACTTCACGTGCGCACTGGATTGTGGGTCAGAATCGCCCAAATAGGATGCAGTTTTCAACACTAACAATCTTGGCCGCATGAAGTAGGACATCCGGGTACTTCTAACCATCCTAAATCTGGCCACAAGAATCGGGACATCCTAAATCTTTTTTCTACATACTATATAGTAGAAAGTATGCGATTCGGAACGCAACCTAGATCTTCCCAGATCTTCCAGCGGAGATAATGAGGCATCGCCGGGCCTTCAAGGACGCGGGGAGAAGACTGGGAGACGCCGGATTCGTCTACCCCGCTCGGCTGCGAGTCACCCGGGGCTCCGACACATCGATGCTCGACACCCCAAAATCTAGATGTTGGACAAAAGCAGAGTCAATTTGTTTTTAAATTTTGAAAACAAAGCAAGTGTCCAACTGCCTGAAGCTTTTCCTAATCACGGTTCAAATTTGATCAATAACCCATAGAAAATGAATTTTTGCAACTGTTTTTTCCAAGGGAATGTCTAGCCGTTTCCTAAAATACCAGCTGGAGACTCCAAAAGGACACTTTTGGTCCATGGCACATGAAATGTAACTGTGTAAAAAATTTATTTTATTGACCAAGTAACACCGATCTTGCAAAGAATGTTCTCCCACTCAACCGAAGCGAACAGACTCCCACCAACACTGTATAACGCAAACAAGACGGGGATGAAACTAACCCGTCCTCATATCGACCAATTTCTATGGCCATGGAGGTCATCATCAGGGCCTCAAGGTGGGGGGTGAGCGAACTAAGAACGGGATCCGTCTTCCACTTATCCGAGCATAGATGGATGACATGACCACTCTGACCACTACTGCAACATGCACCAGGCGGCTACTTGGAAAACTGCAAGAGAACATCAAGTGGGACCGGATGAAAATCAAGCCAAGCAAGTCACGAAGCATCTCAATAGTCAAGGTAAAGCTTAAAAACGTGAAGTTTTGCATTGGTGAAGACCCAATACATACGGTATCTGAGCAACCCATCAAAAGCCTGGGCAGATGGTATGACGCAAGCCTCAAGGACAAGTGCAGCAAATAAGCCAGGATATCACCAACAGTCTGGAAAACATCAACAAGACACTGCTACCAGGGAAGCTTGCAATTTGGTCTTCTCCCTCGGGTAATGTGGCCGCTCACTATGTGGGCAATTCATTTCCCCAAAGGGCCACATCAGAATCAGGGACTGTTGTGGAGGGCAGGACCAAAAGGCTCAACTCAATTCTGGTTAGTGATTAGTCGTATCTTTTTATAAAAAGAAGTAAAGTATATGGTTTTGATAAGCTGCAGTAAATGTTATGGCAAAGAAAAAGCCATGAAAATGCCAACATTATACCACTTAATCAACATTTACAATTGTGAACAAAACGTGCAAGAAGCAGGGGAACCTTGGCCATAATTCCCAACCTAGAGACCTGTTATTCCGAAACCGAAGGTGAAGGGTTTGGGGGTTCACCCCCAGAAAATGTGAGCTTAAAAGCCATTGTTTCCTGCATTATAAAATAATGAAAATAACAAAATAAAAATAAGTATCCTACACTGCAACACAATTTTTGTTCATTATTATCTATTACTTGTATTGTCCTCTGTACAGGATACAACAATCCACCTAGCAGATCCTGCCCCACACACTCCCATTACATTTTTATTATTATTATTATTGGGCTATTATTTACATTTTAAGTTTAAATGTCCCAATCTGGTAAACTTTGAGAGGAAGTTTAAATCTGATGATTTTTGTGCTCTGTAAACAACTGTCTCCTGTGTGTGCTGCATGTCTTGTAGTCTATAATTTGGAGATAATGGCTGACATCATTTAGCCTTCTGGGAGCTGGATTTTCTACAGAAATATGAATATAATAAAGTTAGGCACTAAAATATAAAATATAAAGGGGTGTGTCCTGCGTGACCTGTTTGTTCGCCCGTTACAATCGCGCACCCCTCTCGTACATCCACACCTCCACACAGAAGTAGGAGAGGGGAGAGACACACACAGCCAACCTCCACACTCGTTGGGAATCGGCGCTCGGGGAGGGGGGATAATATCAGACAAGTGAACGTATAAGCAGGTTGTCTGTCTGATATTATCGCCCCCTTCCCGAGCGCCGATCCTCGAGTGCGGAGGGTGTAGCTTGCGCTGAGTCACTTTCTTGCAGCTCACGGCAGCGCACTTAAACAGCGCACATACAAGCTTCAGCTTCTTCTCCTTTTTTTGAATTGCGATTTACAACCAGTGAAGAGTAAGCTGCATACGCTCGCGCAAAATATAAACTCGCCTTCAAAATAAAAGCAATACCGTTGTATTCCATGCATGATTTAATTTTTATTTTTTTACGTTTGATTCTTAATTTTCCACTGACCTCCCGCGGGCCAGTCAAAATCAGCCAGCGGGCCGGATGTGGCCCGCGGGCCACACAATGCCCAGGTCTGATCTACGAGGTCCCAATAACAACTGTGGAGAAGATGGAGCGAACCATGACTTCATTTGTGAAGAAATGGCTTGGGCTCCCACGCTGTCTAACTAACATCAGCCTCTATGGCAAAGGGGTCCTTGAACTGCCTATCACAAGCCTAATGCCTCGTTTCCACCGAGTAGAGCGGGTCGGATCGGAGCGGTTCGGTCCGGGTAGTTTGGCTTTTCATTTGCCAAAAGTTGGGTAGAGTACGGTTTAAGCGCACCTAACCGCTCTGAGCCGCTCCCAATCTCAGTACTCCTCCGTAGGGGTACTAGCCGCCTGAAAGCGGTCCGAAAATGCGGAGCGACACACCCGTCATTTGATTGGTCGAAAGAATCATTTCCGCCGTGTGTAATCACCTCGGCTAGAGTGAAGAGAGTCTTGTGTGTTGGCGAAAATGTGAGCACAGCACTGTTTATTGTGTGGTGCTTTTCCTCGTCAATAAATTAATCAGTTGGTTACACTGTGTCCCACTGCTAGTCACGTAGCTGCCGCAGCCAGCGCTGTTCGCTCATGAGTTGCACCGAGCCGTTTCTGTGTGTTTTCGCCATAGTAGGCTAGTAAATACACGTTCACAACAACACGGGGGGAATAAATAAAGAAGCGGCTGGTTTGACCCAGCAAAAACGAGAGACCGCTGGCTTGACCACAGCTGTTCCACGGACAGATAGTTTGACCCACATTCTGGCGGCGGCTATCGCAGTCCAGCCGAAACCCCGCCCTACCCGTAAAGGTAGGGTAATAAACCCCGCCCTACCAGTAAAGGTAGGGTCGGCGGTGGAAACAACACCGAGATTCTTAAAAGTGAGCTGTCCCGCTCTGAGCCGGTCCGATCCGACCCGCTCTACTCGGTGGAAATGAGGCATTACTGAAGAGTACAAGTGCTCTAAAGTGAGACTCCATATGACTTTGAAGGACTCCAGAGACCAGACCATCAGCAATGCTGTACCAAACCTGTTAACTGGACGGAAATGGACATCATCCGATGTGGCGCAACATGCTACGTCAGCCCTGAAGCACAGCAACATTGTGGGGCATGTCCAGCTGGGAAGAGGAGGCTTTGGCCTTGCAGCAAGTAAGCCAATTTGGCGTAAGGCCTCAACGTCAGAGAGGGGGAAAATGGTGGTAGAGGAGGTGCGCCGTCAGGAGGAGTATAAAAGAAGTGCGAAGGCCGTCTCTCTTGTCAAGCAGGGACAATGGATGAGGTGGGAAGGCCTGGAGAGGAGAAAGATCAGCTGAAGGGAGCTCTGGGAAATAGAGGCAAACAACATCAGCTCCATCATCAGAGCCATCTATGATGTGCTCCCATCTCCAAAAAACCCCAACCAGTGGTATGGCGAGGACCCAACCTGTGCCCTCTGCCCAACCCCAGTGACTCTCAAACACATCTTGGTCGGTTGTAAGACCAGCCTCTCACAAGGCCGCTACACCTGGAGACACAACCAGGTCCTCAAGAATCTGGCAGCAGCTCTGGAGAGCAAAAGGAATACCACAAACTCCCTGCCCCTGAGAGCAACAAATTATATCACGGCACCATCATTCATCCGAGAGGGACAGAAAAAGCACAACCATCCCCCTTCCAAACCAGAAGCTGGGCAGCTAGCCAAGGCCCGGGATTGGAAGATGCTAGTTGATATAGGCCAGCAACTAATCTTTCCACCTGAGATTGCAGCCACCACCCTTAGACCAGACTTGGTATTCTGGTCCCCGTCACTGAAGTCTGTCAACATCATAGAGCTCACAGTCCCATGGGAGAATTCAACTGAAGAGGCCTATGAGCGGAAGAAACTGCGCTACACAGAACTGGCAGCAGACGCGCAGCAACGAGGATGGAATCCGAAAATCTATCCGGTTGAAGTGGGATGTAGAGGTTTTGTGGCTTCTTCCACAATCAGGTTGCTGAAAGACCTTGGCATCCATGGACAGGCTCTGTGACAGACAATAAGATCAGTCTCTGAAGCGGCCGAAAGAAGCAGCCAGTGGATCTGGATCAAGCGGAAGGACCCTTGCTGCACTCATAAAACAGCAACATGACATGCTCAATTATCCCCACCCCCATCACCCACTTGAGAACCCAAGTCAGAACCCTCGAGGAGGGTGAACAAGGTATGCGGTCAGCTCTAGGCCTGACTCAGGGAAGAGGACCCCCTTGCCTTGCATAGTCCCGTGGGCTGCTCCAACAACCATGACATGTATTATGATTGGGCATGGGACACAAGCACAGGCTTGATCACCCTGTAGCTGGCCACCTTTGATGAGGGTGTCTAGTGATGAAAGGTCGAAACACCCACTGATTCGAAGGTACACTACTGAGGATGTGTCCCGAAATTTACATCTGTCCCATATCAGTTCCCACGTCACTCAACATCAAGGCAAACCTCATGTGTGAGCATCAATACCATCTATTGGCACAACGGACAGTTAATATCTCGTCCTGTGTTTTTATGATTCATTATGCTTAACTTGGACTTCGAAATTTTCACAAAAATTCTGGCAAATAGACTAAACAAATTTATAGAATCCATTATTCACACAGATCAGACCGGGTTTATCCCCAATAGGTTTTCATTGTTTAATGTTAGGAGAGTCCTAAATATTATGTATAACAAATTCGACAGCTCTTCCAAACAAGCTGTTTTGTGTCTGGACGCGGAAAAGGCTTTCGATCAGGTTGAGTGGGGGTACTTGCTCAAGGTGCTGAAGGAGTTCGGTCTAGGGGCCTCTTTTATTTCATGGGTGCGCTTAATATATGCTTATACCACTGCCTCTATTCTAACAAACCAGGAAAGATCCACACCCTTTGCCCTTCAGAGGGGCACGCTTCAGGGTTGCCCCCTCTCGCCCCGCTCCTCTTTGCGTTGGCCATCGAGCCCCTGGCTATTAGCATAAGAGGGCACGCACTTATAAAGCCAATATCACTAGGTGGGATGGACCATAAGATCTCTCTGTACGCAGATGACATCGCCCTCTTTGTAGCCGACCCCAAGAATTCCATCCCTCACCTACTCCAGCTAATTAATTATTTTGGCGAAGTCTCGGGTTACACCATAAACTGGCAAAAAAGTGAACTCTCGTCGTTAACAGCAGATCTGGACTCAACATTCCTAGCCAATACACAGTTTAAAACAAACTTGGTCAGTATAAAGTATCTGGGCATTAAATTATCTAAAACCCAAGGACACTTTTTAAGTTAAATTTTACAGAAAGGTTGAACAAACTAAAGGAGAACATAGAGAAATGGAGAACACTACTGATCTCCCTCATTGGCCGTGTGAACACAGTAAAGATCTGTATCAATTTCAGAATATGCCAATTTTATATTCCTAAATCTTATTTTAAGTCAATTGATTCGATTATAATGCCTTTCATTTGGGGATATAAAGCACATACGATCTCAAAAGTCCACCTTCAGAAATCCAGGGAGCAAGGCGGACTGGGCTTACCGTGTTTTTTACATTATTACTGGGCTGCCAATGCTAGAGTCATGGTGTATTGGCAATTTACATATGAAAAAGATGTTAGAATTGATCTGCCCCCCTGGTTGGCCATTGAAAAAAGCCTGGCCCCAAAACTTCTCTTACTGCCCTCCTTTTCTCTTCTCCCAGACCGCCTGGCTCCTTTAGAGGAGACCACTTTATCCTATCCAACGGTCAGAGAATTTGGAACCAAATTAGGAAGGCCTGTGAACTACCGAGCACGACCATACATGCCCCAATCTGACATAATCATGCCTTCCCCCCATCGTTCACAGATTCAGCATTCAGATATTGGAGCCGGAAGGGAATAGTAACAGTAGAGGACCTTTATATAAATGGTCACTTTGCTTCATTTGATCAGCTAGTATCAAAGTTTTCACTGTCGAAAGCTCAATTCTTCAGGTATCTACAGGTGAGGAATTATGTCAGACAGAATATACCATCCTTTTGAGTCCCTGCCCGCAGATGATTCATTGTCCAAAACTTTGCTAGGCTCACCAGAAGCTAAACACCTGATTTCATCTTTTGTGGGAATATTTTTAGACCGGCAGGACAAATCTACTTAAAAAGTAAAGCAAGCCTGGGAAAAAGATTTAAAGGTCACATATTATGCTAAATGCACTTATTAAATGTGTTCCAACATATCCATGGGTCCACGGTGTGCCTAGAGACTGCCAAAATATTTAAAAAAATAACAATCTCTCCTTTTCTCACTCTCCCCCATTCTGAAACCCCCACCCCTCCCCCCAATATACTCTGTTCAGAATTCTCGCGGTTTATGACGTCATAAACTGCACAGCCACATCCCCATATTTTCTTTATATGTCCATGCTTCCCCCCCCCCCCCCCCCACATTAGCAGTAGTCTATGATAACCCCCCCCCCCCCATTTCTTATTGGTCCACGGCCCCGAGATCCTCTGGAAAATTTTCCGAGCGACAGCCATGTTGCTTTCCCCGCTAAGCGACAAGATGCTCATAGTAGCCTACAGCCTGAATGTTACATACACCAACACAGAATGCTTTTGCTCATACTCCACTAATTTATCTTAACCACAGCAGTCTATGGCTGTATCTCGATTCATGGGTCTACGAAAGCTGCATTTGAAGACCGATTGCGTCATAGTGGCGCGCAAAGGTTGCTCCTTGCAAGGCTCCTCATATGCGGCCGAGAAATGCAGCCTTCGTTTCACGGTTTTGAAGGCTGCATCAGATGTATCCTTCGCAGCCCAACATATCCCATGATTCATTGCGTTTTTTTCAGAGATGGCATACAATAAAATAAAAAATAACAAAACAGTAACGTGTTGCTCCATCTTCTTAACTTTTATCTTTCTTTTTTTTTTTCTTGTACTTTTTTTTCTTTTCGTCTGGTAGGCAACTTCTTTTTCTTTTTTCCTCTGCTAACAAGGCTGTTTCCGTTGGCAGCTATCAGGGTTGCTAGGCAGCACAGGAGCGGCGTGTCGTCACGCAAGGTAACGGCTTGTTACGCAAACTGGAAATGCTCGTAAACGGAGACCTGCGGAGACCGTAACGTTTAACAACGCTCGTTCGGCCTTCGAATCGGCCTTCATAGGCTATAGCCTTCATAGACCGCGAGACCGCGTCCTACCAAGGAGGCGGTCTCTGTAACGGGATACAGCTACCGCCTCGTTTTTAATAACACAACGGATAGGAAGCTACTTGTGGGTTTTTTTCAAACAGTGAAACTGAAAGAAATGTTTTTATTGTTATTTTTGCCTGACTGGTGTTTAGCTATTTAGCTTTGGGACAAGCATTCAGCTTTTGCTCATAAAAACATAATTCTATTACCCACACCAGTCTGGAAATACCTCGTTTTTAACAGGACAAAGGATTGGAACTTAATAGTGTGGAAGTCAACTTTGAAGATATTTTTTTCACTGATTTGTGTGGTATTTTTAGCCGGTGGCTTCCGAGCTAACTTCGAGACAAGCATTCAGCTTTTGCTCATAAAAACATAATTATATTACCCACACCAGTCTGGAAATGCCTCGTTTTTAACAGGACAAAGGATTGGAACTTAATAGTGTGGAAGTCAACTTTGAAGATATTTTTTTTCACTGATTTTAGTGGTATTTTTAGTTTATTTTATCGTCTTATTTTTAGCGTTGGCGCCCATGTAGCTTCGGTTGTAGCACCAAGTTTTGCTCATAACACGCTGTTTATATTCCCCACAGCAGTCTGAAAATGACTCGTTTTTAACATGACAAAGGATGGGAAGATATTCCTGTAGAAATCAAACTTTGAAGCTACTGTTTTCACTGGTTTTAATCATGTCAGGTCATGTCAAACTGTTGGCCGGGTAAACAGTGTTCGCAGTCACGCAGTGTCTCTTTAGTATCGCGAGAGCACGGCAGAGACGGTGGTAGAGCCCCATGGCCATATAAAGAAAGCCCGGCAGAGAGGTGGGAGGGGCCAGCCAGATCGCACAAATATAGGTCATCCTGAGACCAGAGGACAATCAGGGTATAGAGGCTTGCTACAATAAATGATCTGAACGGGTTTTTCAGCAAACATCTAAAAACAATAAGTATTAGGGACTACTTACACCAGGGGTGGCCAACCCGCGGCTCGCGAGCCGCATGCGGCTCTTTGCCCAGCTTCGTGCGGCTCTTCAGTTCATATCAAATTATGTGATTATAATTTTTTTTTTTTTTTTTTTTTATACTTTTTTTTTGTGTGGGCCTTTGTGTGTGCATGTTCGCAAACGTTTCATGCGGCTCTTACGTTCGTTTTACATGTTGTCTATTATTTCATTTTTTATTTTATTAATGTGTAGGCCCTATGTGTATGCCTGCTCGCAAATGTTTAATTGAGGACGCAACATAACGTTCGCAAACGTTTGGTGCGGACGCAACATAAAACTGCCCGCTCAGCTTGGAGGGAGGTTTTCCGTGAGTAAACTATTTGTGTCAAGTTCGCTCCGAAACAGAGTGGGAGAGTTCATATTTTTTGTTGAATGTTATGGCAGGCCATTCTGCCTTATATGCCAGGTGTCATTTGCGCATTTCAAGGCTTCAAATCTTCGGCGCCACTTCAGCTCTCTCCATGCTAAAAGTAAGTCCCACAAAGCAACATGCATAGTAAGAGAAAAACGCTATTTTAAATTGTTATATTTTTGTTTGTGGACTTGGTTGAACTGAGAGTTTGTGTGTGAGGCAGTGCGGTCGTCTTAGTACTGTAGGAGTCGAGTCCTGTCATTATCACAGGGGCGGCCTTAATGTTGTGGGGGCCCGTTTCAAGTCCTAGTGTGGGGCCCCCTGTTTTTTTTTTTTGTTTTTTTTTGTTTTTTTTTAATAAATAATGCTTGTGCATGCATGTGCAAGCTCCCCGCGAAAATAAAAACGCCCCCCCCCCCCCTGCAATCTTACTGGCCACCCCAGTGCCCCCCCCAGTTCAAATGTTATTTTTTATTTTCATTTTATTTTTTTAATTACATTTTTTTCCTGATATGTATCCTAGCTCAGAGATGATATGTATTTTTTTTTCTTTCTTAACTTTTTTTGATAGGTAGTTGCCAAGTTCATCACACAAACACTCCAATCAACTGATATGAGATCAGTTTGCAATTTTCAATTACTAAATTAATGGTAGGACTGTGGCCACTAGAACTGGTCTCTGGTCAGCAAAGGTCTTGAAAACAGCATAAGTGTGCTTGTGACATGCGTGCCACCCATGCATGTGTATAGGCACGTGTCCCAGCAGATTTTTTAAATCTGAATAAAAAAATTAAAGTTTGTAGTTAGCGAGTGTAACATGTTCTTAGCAAGGGCAGACTTTCATAAATAAAGGTTTATTTTTTTAGCAAGATATTTGGTCAAAAGCTAGTGGTCATCCGTCCCTCTGTGCAGTTCTTAGGCACCTGGCTGCTAGCAAGTTATGTTGTCTTGCTAATTTTACTATTCATCAGAGCTGAAATAAATATTGACTTTTTCCTTTATTATCTTCGCCAGAATGCACCAGAATGCTTAGATTACATGTTAAGAACACAAAAAAATCTTCTGGGGGGGATACCCCCAGACCCCCCTTCAGGGGTTTAGTTTTCTGACAAACATTACAATGGATACTAACATGATTTGGGCATTTGGGATTATAAATCATCTTTGAATTGGTTGTACATCATATCACATGCTATTCATTCAGGGGTGCGATGGCCACCCCACTCTAACTCTGTGGCCTTGGCCACCCCCAGTCAAAATTTCCTGGAATAGCCACTGTGTGTACCCGTGTGTACGATGTGGCTCTTTGCAGTAACACAGTAAAAAATGTGGCTCTTTGTCTCTGACTGGTTGGCCACCCCTGACTTACACCATATAAAATTGACAGCAAAGTGCATAATATGTGAGCTTTAAACATTGGAATAGCTGACGATGTCTGGGAGGGAGCGCTAAAAAGCATAAAATCCTGCTCTATAAACTCAAGGCTTCAGTTAATTAAATTTAAGGTCACACTTAGATTGCACTATTCTAAAGGTGCAAACACACTACACGCGTTACCCGCGTAACGCAGCTAAAATGTTGCTTGATCATTTTGTGTCAAATGGTTCTACGCATGTAACGTGCCTAGTCTCCCTCCAGATATTGTATTTCCCCTAATCAACCATGGCTGCGATCAGACCCGACCCGACACATCAGCGTGCATGTCCGCACAAAAACAACAACAACACGGCCAACAACTGTGCCAAAAGACAAACTGAACAGCACAAATAGCCTAGCATTAAAACAGCATTGCATATTTACAGCAGCTACATAACAAACACAGCTAATAGCTAATGCTATACGGCGCTAACTTGGTTTATCGGCTAAAGCACAGCTGCACACATTCACTGAATTAACCAGGAAGTCCATTCTCCTGGTTTACTTTACCCACGTCTTCTATTCCCGAGCGGCTGTCAAACAGCACCGGGCCGCCCGCGATACATTTTCCTCCTCGCTGTTTCTCAGCCTCTATGTACACTGTTCTCTGACCAAGCCAATGTATGTGACGTCGGGTCAAGCCCAACGCTGATTGGCCAATGCGGCTAATTGTCAAGCGTAGGAGAGTAAAAAGTAAAAAAAAAAATAACTCTGTGCGTAGGCGCGTATATATGCGGCTCATACGCGGCTAACGCGCCTAAAATGTTGCTTTAGCGCGTGTAACGCATCTTCGCGCGTATACCAATGGTTCCCTATGGAAAATTGCCGATTTTATACGTGTCTGTACCAGGCCCCCAGGACGCTGCCTTCTCCAAGCAGCCAGCATGGACAGGTGGCCACGCCTGGTATTACACGCATTTGACTGTCTGGGACAGGTCCGTAACTCAAAATGGAGATCATAGGGAGCCCTGCCCCATTCATTCCCAATACAATTTCGTCAAACAAGAATGTATCTCCGCTAAATTTTTTCTGGATATCAACCAAAGGCTCATACTTTTCTTTAGACCATGTACTAATAGAATGGAAGTTTTCCCTTTTCAAAACACCACCGAAAGTGTTTTAAAGCCGTTTTATTTTCAGTTTTAGCCGTTAGGCGTGTAGCCACTAAAAGGAGCCGTAGTGAAACAACCGTTGCTTCGGCCGGCCTGGCCTCCGATGGCGGGAGGAATCTTTGTTTATCACTATATTACTTTACAACGACGGGGTGCAATTTAAAGATTACATACAGAGAATCATCGGGGATTAGTAACTTATACTTCCATGGTCGATAAACAATGCAACTGTGCTCGTCCCGCTTAGCTTAATGCACGGACATATTATAACGTTACACTGAGTAACGTCATGCTTTTAGGGGCGTGCCAGGGCTCACATGAAGCAGAAAGTCACTTCCTTGTGGCTTCCCTGCGCCAATGAACAGCTTTCATAGGAATGGTTGGGCGCCATGTTTCAGTCCGGTGTCCATTTCTTTATATGTCCATGGTCTGTACTCGTGTAATGCGTGTAGTGTGTTCGCACACTGCATAACTTTTTCCAAAATCCTTCGCCTTTATGTAACAGGTGTAAGATTGCCGAGGGTACACTTGCTCACCACTTTTGGGAATGTCCAAATCTTTACAACTTTTGGTGTCTTGTATTTCAATGGTATTCTAATGTCTTAAATGTTAACTCCTTTGTTGATAATCTGGACAAGCTTTTGAATTCCATTGAGAAAGAAAAGAAGCCGTGTTTCATACTAGGGGATTTTAACATAAACTTACTTCACGCCAATTCAGAATTTTTTTTGAACACATTGTTTGCTAATGCTTTCTTTCTCCTTTTATCACAAGCCACTAGAATAACTTCATCAAGTAAATCTGTATTTGACAACATCATTACCAACCATACAAATAAAAACGGATTATCTGGTATATTATTAACTGATATATCAGACCATCTTCCTCTTTTTACAGTTTATCACTCCTATGAAATAGGTCAATATATTACCAACGTGTTGTTAAGGAACTTCAGGAAGTCTAATGTGAAGAAATTTGAAAATTAATTATCTCGTAATCAATGGAATTCAACTTTGTCAACTTTTGATTTGATAAAAGCATACTCTAGTTTTATTAATGAATTCTTTGGCATTTTCAATGAATCCTTTCCATTGGAAAAACAATCCATCAAACCCAAAACTCACAAATCTTGGCTGACCAAAGAGCTAGAAAAAAAAACACAAACTATACAAAGACTATCTGACAAATCCCTCTCCCCTGAACTTTAATATGTATTCAAAGTACAGAAATAAACTCAACCATGTGTTGAGAAAATCAAAGAGAAATCATTACCAACAGATATTGAATACATTTAAAAATTATATGAAAGAGACATGGGCCAAAATTAATGAAGTTATCAACAAAACCTCATAAAAAATTAATTCTCAGGGCATATTTTATAATAACAATTCTAGTATTGAGGATCCCATTGAAATTGCTGAAGAATTCAATCATTATTTTGTCAATATTGGTCCCGCTTTGGCTGCAAAAATCCCTCAAACACCACTCTAGTATTCTCACGGTACAGGACCTCCTTCCAGTCAACCAATGTTTCATTTTTCTCCTGTGAATGAAAAATAAATATGGGATATTGTATCAAGTCTAAAGTCAACAAGTGCTGGTTTTGATGATCTCAAAATGAAATTAGTGAAGCAGTGTCTCCCCACCATTGTAAAACCACTGTGTCATATTTAACTGTTCTCTTCAAACAGGTGTATTACCAGACCAAGTGAAATGGAATAAGGTTATTCCCATATTTAAAAATGGGGATCCATCAAAATTTTCAAATTATTGACCAATTTCTTTATTACCTTGCTTCTCCAAAATTCTCGAAAAAATTGTATATAGTAGATTAATTACACATCTTAAAGACAATAACTTATTGTATGATTATCAGTTTGGTTTCCGTGCCAAACATTCTACCTCTATGGCCCTGGTCCAATTAGTTAACAGTATCTACAGCTTTAGACAACAAGGAACTCACAATTGGAGTGTTCATTGATTTGTCTAAGGCTTTTGATACCGTTGATCCAAATATATTATTAACTAAGCTTCAGGCTCATGGGGTTTCTGTGATTGAGCTTGATTGGTTTAAAAGTTATCTGTTCAACAGGAAACAGTATGTAGTATGGAATGGAGCTAACTCGACTTACAGTCATCTACAGTGTGGAGTTCCTCAAGGTTCCATACTTGGACCTCATTTATTTCTTATTTACATAAATGATTTGCATTTAACATCTGAAGAAGCTCTTTTTATTTTGTATGCTGATGACACAAATATTTTCATTACCGATATAGATGAACACAAGTTGATAGATCGAATGAATAGCGTACTTGATCGGTTGGATAACTGGTTCAAATTCAACAAATTATCCCTTAATGTAGAGAAGTGTGCTTATATGATATTTAAGCCTAGAAATATTATTCTATCTGATCATATCCAGCCAATGTTTATGGCGAACAATGCACTCGCAAATGTTTCCAATGTTAAGTTCTTAGGGGTTTTTATTGACAATAAGCTCAATTGGAAAAAACAAATATCACAGGTGTCCAATAAATTAGCGAGAAACATTGGGGTTATACGACGAGTAAGACCCGTGCTTTGTATGGATTTACATTACTGCCTTATTTATCCCTTTATATCCTATGGCAATATAGTATGGGCAAGCACATACAAAACTATGGAGGACGATACCTGTCATATGTATAAATAAATAAATGAATAAATACTGGAATAAATAAATAATTAAATACACGAATAAATACATAAATAAATAATTAAATACATGATTAAATAAATACAAGAAGGAATAAATAAATACATAAATAATTAAATGTAATTTATTTATTTATAGATTTATTTATTTACACATTTATTTATTTATACATGTATTTAGTTATTTATTTATTCCTTATTTTATTTATTTATTTGTGTATTTAATTATTTATTTATTCATTTATTTATTTACACATTTATTTATTTATTTATGCATTTCTGTGTCCATAGAGACAGTGCATGAAATAGGCCACGCCCATGGCCACGCCCATCGTGGGGGAAAACATTGAACAGCGCTCCATCCACTTTGTATTGAAGGAGACCTGTCTTCTGCAAACAAACTTAATTAAAATTTAATCAAACAGCCATTTAAGAAAAAAACGTTACTTTCTTGAAAGCCACGACTCTTGTTTGTCTGTATGAGCTGTTTTTGTGAAAAATAATTGAGTAGTTTTCAATATTGAGGTGTTTTTGTCCGGTCGGACCGGGTCGGACCCATCGAGGGGGAAACCGTTGAAAACCGTTCCATTCACTTTGTATTGAAGGAGACCTGTCTTCTACAAACAAACTTAATTAAAACGTAATCGAACATCCATTTAACAAAAAACCGTTACTTTCTTTAAAGCCACGACTCTTGTCTGTCCATACGAGCTGTTTTGTGAAAAATAATTGAGTAATTTTCAATATTGAGGTGTTTTTAACCGTCCGTGAGGGTTAGCCTACAGCAGAAGGCTAACATTAGCCTAGCATACAGCATACATTAGTTAAGAGTTTTGTCTCGATATTGAAAATTACTCAATACTTTTTCACAAAAACAGCTCGTATAGACAGACAAGAGTCGTGGCTTTAAAGAAAGTAACGTGTATTTGTGAAAGGCATGTCGTATTACGTTTTTATTAAGTTTGTTTGCCGAATATGGAGCGCTGTGTATTTTTTTCACCCACGATGGGCGTGGCCTCAGATTATGACGCGTTATGCACTGTCTCTATATGCTAATGAGGTAGGAAGGACTTGCCTCAGTCTCATACAGGATTGGTCACAGGGTACGGATCTAAAGAACCAATCACAAGCCTGCGCGTTCTCTCCCCTCTGTGTACGAGCCTGAGCGCATTCACGGAGGGCAGAGAAAGCGTTGTTGCCATGGTAGTGCGTGACAGTGGACTAGACCTAGCCGAGGACGAGGTAGCCTAACATGTTTGCACAATGGAAGAGAAACAAACCGGTAGACAGAAGTTACCACTGCCACAGTTACTTGCCCCTGCTCACCGTTTACAAAAGGCAAAGAAAAGAAAGCCAGAAGCTGAAAAGGCATCAACAAAAGAGCAGTTAGGCCTACGTACAGCTCGAGGACAAATGCGAGTCAACATTGGAATCACTGTTCAATGATGGCAACAGCTGAGAGAGTTGAATGGCTTGACAAGTGACGCCATGGTTGCCGTCTTTCTCTTGTTGGACAGGTAAGCCTTTGTTTCGTTTCCTGTAAAATGTGTGTTATGGCGAAGTCTAGTCAAGGAAGCTATTTATGTTGCGTTAGCCATATTAGCCCGATGTTAACGTTAGCTCCCGAGTCGTTCTAGGCTA
Organism: Hyperoplus immaculatus; assembly: GCA_949357725.1. NCBI lineage: Eukaryota > Metazoa > Chordata > Actinopteri > Uranoscopiformes > Ammodytidae > Hyperoplus > Hyperoplus immaculatus. Next base: position 2,588,008 of record OX442360.1, read on the forward strand.
GTAGGCACATTACAAGCTGCATTAACTAACGTTGCCATACTATATTATTAGTCTAATGTTATGTGGTCGTCAGCGTCTGAACATGTGTCATTTTAGTATTGGCTTTTCAGAATGTGCTGATGCAGTGTGTTTTTCTTTTTTTAATTATTGTTTTATAGTTATGACAACAAGGCTAATTCATCAACACTTGAAACACCGATCGATGAGACCACCTCTTCCTCCATTTCTCGACAAACTACAATGTCTCATTCACCGGTAAGAACACACCTAATATTATAATGCTAACTGTTTAAAACAAACATGATAACGCCTACTGTTAGTAGTGTTTCTCACAGCAGTCAGGCTAGCACATCAGATGGACTGGTAACAGAAATGTAAAGAAAAAGTTCGGCAGTATTGCCAATACAGCATGTTATTTATATCACAGTTTACCCACGTTCATGCATATTTTGTGTAGTACATTACACTTTTTTTTTTATCATTCATTGTTTTGCTTGTCAGAGCTCACAAGATGAGTTTTTTTTTGCAAAACTCTAAGGATTGCATATGAGCAGACTGTAGGCCCATATAAGACATAAACCTTACCAGCAACTTTGTGTACTGAGATGCCATGTACCATGAACACACAATAGCCTACCTATTAAAGGACAATACAAAACTTTATTTAATAAATAATAATCATGTATTACTTTACAGGCAAGAATTCAGCTCTGCTTGACATGCGACCCCAGCTTCATGTTGGACCTGCTAACATTGGCATCAGCAGATTCTCCTCCATCGGGCCCTCAGAAGACAGATACACCCACCTGGTGCGTCTGCCAGAGCTGCAGAGAAGTGCCAACAGATGTGGAGCGCAAGTGCTGTGGGCAACAACCTCACTCCTGTATCGCAATGATGCCCCACATCGAGGCATACATTTTGCAAGAGGGGCACCTAAACACGATGTGTTTTGGATAACCATCCAGACCCAGCGGAGATTAAAAAACTATTTCGCTATGCAGCATACTGCCAATTTGTTGTGTGGCAATATGGGGCACTGGGAGCAGGGAGCAGAGTGGTCATACCTAGTTGCTGTGTGTAGAAAATAAGAGACCGCTTTCCAGATCCACATGGACAATACAAAGGCTTTATACCCAACAGGTTGCAATAAACAAAGTTTAATTAGGGGGCCAAGCCCGAGAAGGGCAAGGGACCGCGTTATGCAGAGCAACGCGGTTCCCAAGCCCTGCTGGGCAGGGAACCCTATTGATTTAGTAGGAATTATTATTATGCTTATTATTATTATTTGGCGCCCCTAAAAGTGGTGCTGCAGCCCAAACCATAAAGTTTGAAGACAAGCCACTTGTCGGGCTTATCCAGGTCCGTGCTGTGTACGCAGACACAAAAATTCAGACATGCCAACCACTAGGTGGCGCTACAACAAAGGCAAACGCGTTTGGGGCTATAACTTCCACACCGAAAGTCCGACAGTCAAAAACTTTATATCCACAGATGCCCACAAGTCAGCTGCATCTTCTGGGATAGGCCACGCCCATTTGCGTATAGATAGATTTTTTGCTACATCGCAAAAACTGTGTCAGTCACCAAAACACACTCCTCCTAGAGTTTTTATCCGATTTGGACGAAACCAAAAGCATTATGCTCTACCGACTCCCACGAGCAAAAGTTAAATAAAGAATTTTTCTACGACCATCGGAAGACCAAACGGTAGCGCTTCAAACATTCGCGCAAATCTTTAAAAAAACAAAAACAAAAGGGATTTTCTTGAAACTCAAGGGACACTATCATGGGGCATACCTGAGTCTATACCAAAAATCTGGCCAAGAAATTCCTATGTATGCCGGATTTATTACACAAATTACTTTTGCACTTTCACTTCCTGTTTCGAACTATTTGGCGGGAAAATTCAAATAAGTGGAGAGGTTGACAATTTGATTTTGCTCATAACTCCCCAACCAAACATCGCACATTCAAAAACTTGACATCCACTTGTTTGGTACATTGAGCTGCATCTTTCTATCTAACGCAGTTTTGCGAAAGTCATCCATAGGGGGCGCCAAAACCACAAAACGCAAAGAAAAGGCGTTTGGGGCCATAACTTCCACACCGAACATCCCACAGTCAAAAACTTTATATCCACAGATGCCCACAAGTCAGCTGCATCTTTTGGGATAGGCCACGCCCATTTGCGGGTGGGAATTTTTTTCGCTACATCGCAAAAACTGTGTCAGTCACCAAAACACACACCTTTCGGTCTATAACTCCCACACCGAACATCCCACATTCAAAAACTTTACATCCCCGGATGCCGTGAAGCGAGGGGCCGGCGCCGCGGACGACGACGCCCGATCCCGAGTTGCGTGGGACGGCTTGGCCCCCGTCCACAACTGCTTGCAGTTCTAGTTTTATTTGTACTTATAAGTTATTTATTACAATGATGTACAGTTGTGTTCAAAATAATAGCAGTGTGTTTAAAAAATGTAATAAAGATCAAAATCCTAATACTATCTTTTATTTCCAAACACGCAAATGCATTGGGGACATTGCACATTCTATTCCAAATCCAAATACGAAGAAACTTCTGTCAAATGTTTCTTCATCTTTACAGAAAGTGAAGAAAAAGGAATATTAGACTGTTCAAAAAAATAGCAGTGTCTGCATTTTTCTTTACAACTCAAACATTTACTGTATCAACTGAAAAATGCATGAAGCTTTAGCTTTCCTATGAATCACTGAACTAATATTTAGTTGTATAACCTCTGTTTCTGAGCATCTGTGTTGCAGGGAGCCGACCAATTTATGGCACCTGTGAACAGGTGTTTCAGCCTAAGACGATTGGACTACATTCCACAATTCCTCTGCATTTCTTGGTTTTGCCTCAAAAACATAATTTTTGATGTCACCACATAGGTTTTCTATTGGATTAAGGTCCAGGGATTGGGCTGGCCACTCCATAACATTAATCTTGTTGGTCTGGAACCAAGATCTTGTTCGCTTACTGGTGTGTTTGGGGTCGTTGACTTGTTGGAACACCCATTTCAAGGGCATTTCCTCTTCAGCATAAGGCAACATGACCTCTTCAAGTATTCTAATGTATCCAAACTGATCCATGATTCATGATATGCGATAAATAGACCCGACACCATAGTGTGAGAAACATCCCCTTAACATGATGTCTGTGCCACCATGCTTCACTGTCTTCTAAGTGTGTTGTGGCTTGAATAGTTAGTCAGACGACCCCCAAACACTGAATTCAAGCCACGGTACACTTTGAAGACAGTCTGAAGACAGACTTTGGCACAGACATCATGTTATGGGGATGTTTCTCATACTATGGTGTCGGGTCTATTCATCGCATACCATGGATCAGTTTGGTTACATTTAAATACTTGAAGAGGTCATGTTGCCTTATGCTGAAGGAAGGAAATGCCCTTGAAATGGGTGTTCCAACAAGTCAACGACCCCAAACACACCAGTAAGCGAACAAGATCTTGGTTCCAGACCAACAAGATTAACGTTATGGAGTGGCCAGCCCAATCCCTGGACCTTAATCCAATAGAAAACCTATGTGGTGACATCAAAAATGCTGTTTTTGAGGCAAAACCAAGAAATGCAGAGGAATTGTGGAATGTAGTCCAATCGTCTTGGGCTGAAACACCTGTTCACAGGTGCCATAAATTGGTCGGCTCCCTGCAACACAGATGCTCAGAAACAGAGGTTATACAACTAAATATTAGTTCAGTGATTCATAGGAAAGCTAAAGCTTCATGCATTTTTCAGTTGATACAGTAAATGTTTGAGTTGTAAAGAAAAATGCAGACACTGCTATTTTTTGAACAGTCTAATATTCCTTTTTCTTCACTTTCTGTAAAGATGAAGAAACATTTGACAAAAGTTTCTTCGTATTGGGAGTTGGAATAAAATGTGCAATGTCCCCAATGCATTTGCGTGTTTGGAAATAAAAGCTATGATAAGGTACATACATTTATATTTCTATGTATTCCCAGGAGGAACTGAAGTCCTTTTGTTTTTATATTATGTTCGAATAAAACATATCAAATGACTTTTAATTTGTTATTATTACGGATATCAAGACATAACATTTATCATCTCTGTAAATGTTGTGTGACAATATTTTTTTTTTAATTCAATATAAACATGGTCATAAACTTTGTCCAGGGGTCCAGTTTTCGAAGACAGGTCTGGTCTGGTTCTGCATGCGGCTGCATCAGCTGTGGCAGTGACTGTCCTTAGGAGAGAATATCAGAAGACACACAATGAACAACGGTATTAGTGGTTTAACACAGAGTTGCAGAGAAAATCCTTCATGACGTGGTTTATCCTTACACTTTGATTGCATAGAGAAGCGCTATAAAAATCCAATCCATTATTATTATTGTTGTTCTTCAGATAATAGGTTGACCAGCACTTCTGGATCTGTAATATTATACCTCATGATGGTTGGTGGAACCCGGACACAAATCTTTACACTTTGGCATTCCTTAGACCAGAGCTAAATGGATTTTCATGTGCTGTGTTACATAGCAAAGTTAAACATTTATGATCATACAACAGGGCTCCAGACTAACCTTTTTTTACTAGGAGCACTGGCACCCCTAACTCAGAATTTTTAGGGGAGCAAGCAGAAAATTTAGGGGCAAACATTAAATAGACCTGCAACGCATCTATTAAAATGTTTCCCAATTTTAACTATATTAGGCCTATTGATATTGTATTGCCAGCATGTTTTGGACCACACTGACAACAGATGATACAGTTCATTGTGTTTTTGATTTTGCATCACCATGTGAAATTCTTCAGACATTCCTTTGCTTTCAGTTGCTTTGGTGCTTTTCTCAGATCAGAATGAAAATTCTCATAACTATTAGTTCATCCTCCGCAACATTTAGTCATTTGAGCACATCATAGTAGCAATTTCTCCTTCCTCTGAACAAATTGCAAATGCTTTTGGACATGTATCAGTTGCTTTCATACAATTCTTTGCTGTTTTATAACATTGTCATTTGCTTATGTCATGTCAGTCAAAATGAAATATACTTATGGATGCTGAATAGTCGTTCCCAATAAAACTAAGAGTCTTCATTTAATTGCTTGAGTCATTACATACAAAATTGTTGAACTAATTATCAAATTCTGTCAAGCAAAGATAGTAAGATAATAAGACGATGTACAACAGGGCGTTGTAGAATTGTGGAAAAAACTTTGAAAAAATGATGTCCAAAATGATTCATACCCTTCTCAATAATCGATAGAAAAGCCTTTATTTGCTATTACAGCAATCAAACGCTTCCTATAGTTGCTGACCAGCTTTTAGTATGTCTCCACTAAGTGGCGCAAAAAGGGGGTATGCGCTATATGCGGCGCATAGGGGCGCCAAAGCGATCGGGGGAAAATTGTTCGGAGTCGGCATTTTTCTGTATTTAACAGCGTTTGTGTAAATTATATGATCAATAACAGAGGCATGTCACTGATTAGGCGCCCCCTGCTCCTTCGCCTCCTCCTCCCCACAAGGCGCTCCAGTGCCCCCTCGAGCACGCGCTGGAGCGCGAGAGCTTTCATGGTAACAGGGAACTACAGATGGAGAGGCAGAAACAAAAGCTCTCGGGGGCAGAAAACGGGAAGATTGAGAAGGAGAAATATTGCGTGGATGAAAAAAAGTTTTTCAAAGTGGTTGAAAGAATAAATAGCCTACACGGAATTTGCCAACCTTTGTTTATATGGCCGATTGTATTGATTAATGCAAACTGATTATCGGCCGCGACTCGCGGATTGTCACTGCAGATTAACGTGTCACCTCAAGTTTTTGACTATTGCTGTTTTCACAGTTTTTGACTGGTAGTGTAGTGATTATAGCAGGTCAGCGCCCAAACAACACACTCACCTGTTTCCCACTATTATCATATTTTGCACCATTCCAGCGCACAACTGGCCTGGCAAGTATCTGCATACACCCCAGAAAGTGGGTAGTTGCGCCCCTGTCTCCACTAGTATTTTTGCCCATTCATCTTTAGCAATGAGCGCCAACTCTCAACTCAACTTTTCCACAATTATCTTTGGGGAGAAACCTGTGTCATTTCCAATCAAGAAAAAGCTTGCTGGTTTCATAAAATTAACTTAAAGTCAAAATGTGCCGGGGGTATGAATAATTTCGGTTTAGACTGTGTATACATTATATAGGGAAGCTTTTACAGGTGGACAATTCGAGGCAGGATACCCAAAGATGGTTAAAAATGTATGTTGGCATGTTTGTTTCTCTTTTCCCCCATTTACACAGAGTATACACTAACTGACATGTACCCACTGTCTGCACATATATTTGATACCTATATAATTTATCACGCATTGTTTAGGCCTATGTATTGCCCATCATATAGAACAGTATTGTAGCATAGCACACATATTCCCTTCTACATCAAGCTTTACTCACCGAGAGACTCTGGATAAATACTTGACAAAGGTGGAGGAGGAGGTGGTCTCATCGATCGGTGTTTCAAGTGTCGAGGAATTAGCCTTGTTGTCATAACTATAAAACAATAATTAAAAAAAGAAAAACACACACTGCATCAGCTCATTTTGAAAAGCCAATACTAAAATGACACATGTTCAGACGCTGACGACCACATAACATTAGACTAATAATATAGTATGGCAACGTTAGCTAATGCAGCTTGTAATGTGCCTACTAGCCTAGAACGACTGGGGAGCGAACGTTAGCATCGGGCTAATATGGCTAACGCAACATAAATAGCTTCCTTGGCTAGACTTCGCCATAACACACATTTTACAGGAAACGAAACAAAGGCTTAAGGGCCTATCTCACTGGGCTGCGACAGTGTGCGACAAATTGGAGACACAAAATTGCGATAAAATATGCCAATTTGCGACAATTTTCACTTGCAGTCTCACTGAGTTGCTACTTACGACACGTTTGCGAATGTCCTTGCCCGGAGCTCGCATTATGTCTCACGAACGTCTGGCGAGTGTCGCACGAACGGAATGTCAGTCTCATTTTTGTCTCAAAGCAGTCGCTATTTAGTTTCATATGTCGCCAAACACTCGCCAAACCCTCTCGCACATCCTCGCAGTCCGGAACACTCTCCGCAATCCAGCAGTGAGTTTTCATCAAGAAATGAATATCGAAGATGAGGATATTGATCTGGATGAGGACCAGGTGATTTTGTTAAAGGCTGCGGCATGTGTCCTTGCTGCTGCTGCCATCAAGAAGGCTAATGCCAAAGCCAGGAGAGACAGAAGAAGGAAAAAAAGGAAGAGTGTGTGGGTAAGAGAATGGCTGCTAAAGAGACCCAAGTATGGCATATACGAGAAGTTAATGAAACATCTCAGAGCAGGGGATGTCAAGGCCTTCAAGAACTTTGTAAGGATGGATCCTGATATGTTCAATCAGATGGTGGAAGATCTGACCCCTAGGCTTCAGAAGAAAACAACTAACTGCCGCAAGCCTCTTTCTCCTGGAATAAAGTTAGCGATCACTTTGAGATACCTCGCTACTGGCAACTCTTACAAGTCGCTGGCCTATGGGTTCCGGGTGGCCCCCAACACCATCGTCAGTGTTGTGGTAGAGGTGTGCCAAGCCATCTACAGCCACTACCAACAGACAGCCTTCAAGTGTCCCACATCAGAAGAGCAGTGGAAGGGTGTGGCCAAGGCCTTCTCGGAGAAGTGGAACTTCCATCACTGCTGTGGCTGCATAGATGGCAAGCATGTGAGGATACAAGCTCCACCTCGTTCTGGCAGCCGATACTATAACTACAAAGACTTTTATTCGGTCATCATGCTGGCCCTGGTGGATGCCGATTACAAGTTCATGTATGTCGATGTGGGTTCCTATGGTGCAGACTCTGACGCTGGTATCTTTAGGGAGTGTGGACTTTATCATGCCTTGGAGCAGGACAAAGCCGGTCTACCGATGAGTGAACCACTGCCAGGTGGGGACACTAATATCCCCTACTTCATCGTCGGCGATGATGCATTTGCCCTAAGGAGCTGGATGATGAAGCCACACTCCAAGCGAGAGATGACAGCAGCCGAGCGCATCTTTAATTACAGGTTGTCCAGGGCCCGGAGGATTGTGGAGAATGTGTTTGGCATCCTGGCCAACAGGTAGGCTATATAGAAATATATGTTGTTGCACTTCATGAAAAGTTTGTAAGGCCCCGTGTCCATCTAACGCCTTTTTCCACCTTTCAATGCGTTTTTTTTTCCTTTTTGTGCAGCCGCCTCGCGCTTTTCCAGTTGAAAAAAGCAGAAACGTTTATTTTCTTTTTAGTAGGGCTGTCAAGCGATTTAAAAACATTATCTAATTAATTACAGGCTCTGTGATGAATTCATCTAAATTAATCGCATACTTATATGACACTTGTATGCCTGTTTAGGCCTATAAACAGCTGTAGGCCTATAGTCTACCGTCTCTCTCTCTTAAAATAATATACACAAATAAAAACGCATTGAATTAAACACTTTTCTTCATTGCAAATGAACAGTAGTGCAAATAGACCGAACTCTGCTGCGGCTGTGGTGTGCGTAAAATAACCTTTTTTCTCTCCACCCAAAGCGTTATCTCTCCCATTGCACACACACATTGTGAACAGTGTTGGTTCCACCCGATAAAAAAATAAATAAACACAACTTGGACACAGGCCCTTAAGCTATGTAAAGCGCTTTGAGTGCGAGAAATGTGCTGTATTAATTAAATGTAGCCTATTATAGATGCCGACCGGCTTTTTTTCTCCCCAGCTCACAGCGTTCTCTCCTCTTTTAAAAACGCCCGAAAACGGTCGGAAGAAGTCATTAGCTGGACATGGGGCCTAACTTTGCAATTGTTTTACTCTAATGTGACTTCAAATTTCAATTGATACTTTAAAAAAAAATTAATAATAAACTATACTATGGTTTCAGGTTCAGGTGTCTCCACACTTGCATGATGCAGAGACCTGAGACTGTCACCAAGATCGTCTTGGCACCTTGTACTCTGCACAACTTGTTGGCTGACAAGAATCCTGCCAGAGTGCAACAAGCAGCAGACAGAGAGGACCCAACTACTCATGTACTACAACCATCAGAGTGGAGGGAGCAAGATCAGGAGATCCCTCTTCATGGAATCCAGAGGCAATCAGGCAACACAGGAACAGCAGAGGGCAAACAAGTTAGAGAGTACCTGACTGAGTACTACAGTGGCGTAGGAGCTCTCTCCTGGCAGAACAGGATGGTTGGAATAGAGGAAAATGCCTGAGTGTTAAATGTGTTCAATGTATATTTTGTAACAATGCTTGTTTATTTAGTATAAAACATTGAATACAACTTGTTGCAAAAACAAATTAATAAATGAAAGTGTCAAATGAAATAACAAATCATTTCACAAATACTTTAATGCACATTTTATTTAGTAAAAGCATAAGGCACACAGTGTTATAAACAATATAAAAAAACAGGTTAAAATACAGATCTATAAAATAAATGTACATATTAACAACATTGTATTATGTACAGTATGTTCATGAACAGTTTTGGTTTTATAATATATACACTACTGACAACATTTCTACCAACTTCACTTTTAACAGATAGGCCATAAAACAAAATGCAATCAGGCAATTGGACTGCCAACAATCACACAACTATAATAATAATAATAAAATACTCACAAGGTGCGATTATAAAATTAAATGTTCTAGTCATCCTCAACCCTGCCACCTGATGTGTTTGGTGTTGAGGACGCCAAAATGTCCATACCCAGACTTGTGTTTAAAGCTGTCCCCAACACTGAACTAGCGAGCTGCGTATAAACGGCAACATCCGGTCCACCAAACTGCTGCTGCTGATGCTGCTGCTGGAATCCATTGAGGAAGGGTTGCTGGAAGGGGCCACGCAGCTGCTGCTGCTGCTGTTGAAACTGACCTCCATAACTCTGTGAAAGAAATCAGAATCAGAATCTCTTTATTGTCATTGTACAAACTACAACAAAATTGTGATAGAAGTTCTCAAATCAAAATAAAATTGTTTTTAAACACGTTTCTTATCAAAAGTTACTTGTAAAACAAATTCAACCATTTGTAGAGATCATGTTGGTATGATGTATTGCAAGAATTTCAGATATTTAATACTGCGGTATTTAGTGCAGTAACAGCTCTGGGGTATAAACTGTTTTTTAGCCTTGACTATGATTGTCCTGGAGTGACTCTAGGAGAAACGTGTATGTGTTATACTGTACCTGCTGGTATACTTGCTGCTGTTGGCCAGTAGTGTACCCCCTTATTAGATTTATCAAAGTAAAGGAGCAGTCATCCCATGCCACTTCGGGAACACGCAGCATCTCTGTTTCGAGGTATCTTCCAAATTCTCTAACCCTCTTTTGGTGCTCCGTCCTTGTTGGGGACCTTATGCTTTCAATCAGATTCTTGGCCTGCTGCAAAATCTGCTAAGCAAACACGAAAAAAAGATAAAAAAAAGATTGATGAGCGCAATAAATACATGTTAGATCAATTAATCTGTTCTCATGTTTACAACCTTTTCAACTTGAGGATACATGCATATTATGTAGAATGTGTTACCTCCATCTCACACATGTCCTCTTGTGCCTTGTGATGGGAGGTGGAGGTGGAGGGCTGCTGAGTCTGCTGGCTCTGGTTGTCATCCCCATCCCCATCCTCATCTCCCTCTCTGTCGTCCTCCTCTCCTTCAGCCTGCACACCAGGAAACTGCCATGTACAAAAGAAAAGTTGAAGCCATTGCAAAAAAGAATATTACAAGATGAAGGGATGAAAATTGGATGAAATACACATGTATTGAAGTAATGGACTAGATTTATATTCATACTTACAGTGTGTGTTGCTGTGGTCCTATTTTTTTTAATGTGTGGACGTAGGAACTGATAGCGTTGAAATATCATCTGATCAGTGTATGACATTATTTTGGCAGGGGCACCAGACTTTTTGTTCAACAGCTTCACGAACCTTGTGCGTGTGTTCCGCAAGTGTACCTCAACTTGGTTAACTGTAACATACAAAGAATACAATATTAATGTATGTATTTTTTACCAAAATGGTGAAGTTATAAACATATTTTTTTCAGGAAAGACTGTCCTATAAGAATATTTCAGCTTTAGTAATTTTCCATGAGTATATGCATTGACCCGCCTTTGATTGACAGGCACAGCCTGCCATTCAACAGCTCTGAAAAGGTGCAAAGAAACTGATTGGCCAAAAACGCTCCAGAGAGCATCATGGGAAACCAATATGGCGTTTTACATCAATACTAACCACAACAATGGATAACAATATCAACAAATATGGACTAAAGACCATCGAAATGTGGATCTATGCTTATGGGTTTATTGCTGTCCCCGAAAGAAGCACACGTTCCTAGCTAGCTAGAAAAGCTGTCCTCGCGTAAAAGAAGGCCGAAGACGGTAGGCTATGTGTATACTCCTCTCTGATAGAACATGATAATCCATTGAAGTGTAGCCTACATTGATTGTCGTAAACTAAAGGCTCGGAGGGTTGTTATTTCAAACTAAAATTCTACTATGAAAAATGCACAATTTCTACTCACCTGTTGGCAGGGGGCTCTGAATCTTCTCCCAATCCTCGCGGTTCCGATCAATTAATTCTCTCATCAGTTCAACTTTCATTTGTTTATTTTTATAATTTTTTTCTGTTTTATCGTGGAAAATAGTATTATTCAGCCAAAACTCTGCCATCGTGTCCTGGTGCTCATCCTTCCAATGGTATTGCCTGTCCCCATCAGTGGCCGCTGTTTTGTTTCTCTTGGGGGGAGGCTGGGAGACCGAGGAAGTATCCGACTCCTCCTCATCATGGACCGGTTCCTCAGTAGGGGGCCGTGGTGAAGGGGCAGCAACCCTCCTTGCCTTTCCTTTGGGTTGCATGTTCATGTTTACCGGTATTATAATATCTATGGTTCTAGGCTGATTGTTCTGGAAATGGAAAGTCGTTCCCCCAGGGAATTTTCGCGCCTGGAATTTCCTTCTCATTTATCTCAAATCAGTCGCAATTTAGTTTCATATGTCGCCAAACCCTCGCAAAGTTGTCTCACACATCTCGCACTTTCTGACTCGCGGAGACTAAATTGAGAAGGGTTTGCGACGCGTGCGACACACCTGCGACCTCTCTGAGACTATTTTGAGAGTAGATTTGTCGCACACTTTTTTTGAACATGTTCAAAATTCATGCGACAGGACTGCGCGGCTCTGCGACTCATGCGAGGAAATTGAGACCTCCGCGAACGTTTGGAGACAGTTTAGAGACTCGTTTGCGAATGCAGTCTCCAACTTGTCGCAAACAGTCGCAGCCCAGTGAGATAGGCCCTTTACCTGTCCAACAAGAGAAAGACGGCAACCATGGCGTCACTTGTCAAGCCATTCAACTTCCTCAGCTGTTGCCATCATTGAACAGTGATTCCAATGTTGACTCGCGTTTGTCCTCGAGCTGTATGTAGGCCTAACTGCTCTTTTCTTGATGCCTTTTCAGCTTCTGGCTGTCTTTTCTTTGCCTTTTGTAAACAGTGAGCAGGGGCAAGTAACGGTGGCAGTGGTAACCATAGATATATATATAGAACACTAGATACGCCACGCCCCTCTCAGCCGCGGCACACGGAGCCGCCATATTGAGTGGGGCATCAGTCTGAGGTCTGTATGTACTTTATAAGTCCATGATCCAGGGTCCCGCTGTCCATAATTGCTGCAAAGCTACGTGACGTTTCTAACAGTGAACGCCGGGAACACACCAGGCACAGCGGCTGGAGCAGCTGCTAGTGTAGCTACAGCTAGCTTCTCCTCTTCCTCCTTATCACCTCTCTTCCTCGCTGTAATCCGGTTTATACAGGTAGACACGAATGTCCGTTCACTGCAGTTAACATTAAAAATCCCCTTCAGGCGTTACAAATGGAAAATGTCCTTGTGCCATCAAGGTCGGAGTTTCTTGGGAGTCGGCTTCTCTCTAAGCGGGGGAGAAACATGGCGGACGTTGTGTTTACATCTCGTCCGTGAGCTCCCGCCCCCCTCATTCCTTATTGGTGGGCATAAAAATGTGCGGAAGTAGTGGCCTGTCCTTGGCGCTTCTGGGTCAATATCCCTGTAGGGTGCCTTTTGGTGTCCCATGCACGAAATAGTGAATTACTGTCTTAATTTAACTTAAAAATAATATGAAAGAGGTGTGTTGTATTGGACAATGGTTTTCTATCCTTGACAAAACATTATTTGGCTCTTCAGATACATATTTTAGATTTTAATCAGTTTTGTAAAAGAGGATGTGTGCTATTTTCCCATGTCCCTCGCAGTGTACATAAATTTACAATTCAAGTAAAATGTGGTCTAATCATACAAATTGTCTTTTTTTTCCATACAATTATATACAATAGTAATAATATTCAACTAAGGTGTATTTATAATTTGAACACACATTTCTCATTTTAATTTATTTAAAAAAAAGAAGATGTTTGTTTGTGTCTCTTAAAAATTGTCCACCCTGTCATGTTGGAGAATCCTTCCAATTAAGAAAAGGTCATCCACTCCAGGAACACCACAACACCAGTGATTAATGCATTTCATTGATGTAAAAGGCTGAGTTTAGTGTTTAGATTACTTTCCTACATACACATTTTCTTTGTAAAGGTTTGCTTACAGGTTTGTCCGAAGCTTAACATGTCCACCCTGTCGGCATGAAATACACCATAACTGTTGATAATTCAATAGTTTAAAAATGTGTATGTTTAACTATAGAAATTTCTCTTCAACAAACATACCAGCCAGTTATACAATCTTAGTTAGTTGTTAGCTTACATGCAAATTTAAGATCAAAATGTCCACCCTGTCATCATCCTCAAATGTCCACCCTGTCATGTCTTGCATTGGATAAAGTGGCGACAGGGTGGACATTCCCATGACAGGGTGGACATTTCAATCATTTTAAATGGGAATTGTAAATGATGATACATGCAAGACAATTGTGTGGACACAGACACAGATACAAGCTAGGTCATTATTCTATATTATTGCTTATTCCTGGTTGGATCTCACTGTATCATTGCTTTTATCATTTGGTCACATTGAATTATTGCAATTTGCACAAATTGCTCGCAGTCATGTGATTGTCCACCCTGTCATCTTGACATTTTCAGATTAAAAATCAGTCATACTGTAAAATATAATAATATTTAATCTAGTGTATAACAGCTAAGTGAGGGATGGGATAATGTGCACAAACCAAACTAACAAAATATCACATTTACTTTCCAAATCAAAGAAATCCATGTGCTACTTGTGTGTTTCTTTGAAAACGAAGGGATCACATACATTAAAAAAAATATATATATAATATGAAATCAAACAAAGTCCTTTTTTAGGAAAGGGACATCATACCTTTTATAAAATGTAGTTTTCATCTTAAAATTCAAATAAAAAACATGTTTCGCAGTAATGTACATTTTCACGACAGGGTGGACATATCTTACACTCATTCCTCTGAAAACAGGTCGTAATTAACTAAAAATAGGTGTGGGAGCTCCGTAAATATATATTTACACAACTTTAGAGTCCACTATTTATGATAAAGCATAAAGGATATGGAAATTTAGGACTAAAATTTTCAAGTATTGTGAGGGTGGAAAGGCACCCTACAGGTATATTGACCCTTCTAGCCTTTTGGGCAGTGTGGCGTCACACTGCCCAAAATATGTAAAATGTGGGGTGTGGATTTTTAGGACAGCTGGACCAAGGGAAGACTGAGTCAAGACAAACCTCTTTCCTTATATTATAATAGCGATTTTATAATGATAGAGCACCGGTTCTGTATGGGTGAAGTATTCCTTTAAAGGAAGTACATGAGGATTAAAACCTTATTTTGCACTTTATTGTTTTTGAATATTTGAAGATTGCAGGCAAGTAAAATACCACCAGCCACTACATTCTCAATGATAGACGTGAATAATCACTTCTTCTTTTTTTACAATCTAAACCATTTTTTTTTAACAATAGAGGAGAATAAATATTTGAAAGCAATACAGAATGCATGATATTACTGCATTGTATTCTATTCTATTTTTGTCATTGGGAACCGAAATTTTGTCTATTACTTTAGTCTACATCAGTGGCGGATTCAGAACCTAATTTGTGGGTGGGCCTAGGAATATTCTGGATGGGCCTTGTTTTTTTCAAAGATTAAACAAACACGTATACATAGCCATATATATAAATAAAAAAATCAAGAAGTGGAGAGAACGTGCAGATCGGTATTACATTTTAATATGCCTTTTACTCATGTCAGAATATCACATAATAAAAACACAAATCCAACACTGCGTAGCTCACGTTATAGTGACTCCAACCCGAACATCATATGAATCAAACGAATCGAAATGAATTAATAATCAGAAAACAACTTTCAGAAACAGCAATAATGCCACGGCGGGCCAGAATACAAAAACCCAGTCTTACCGGAGCGTCTACGCAAGGCGGAGTCTCCGAGGCTTCGAGTTGAAAAAGTTGATTATGTCATCATAATCCGAACTGTCAATGAGTTCTCTTTCAAAAGACAAAAGTGTCAAGTTGTTGAGGCGTCCAGTCAGCATGGATGATCTCAAGCGCGTTTGGATCCTGTTTGTTGCGGAGAAAAGTCTCTCAACGCTGCAGGACGTGGAAGGCAGTGTTATCATGGTCCTTAAAACACTGTTCATGTTTGGGAAAATGTCAGCAGGGCAGCTGTCCAGTACTTCCATTAATGTAGGAAAGTTTTCCCGATCCATTTTCCGTGTGATGTGTTCAATGAACACAGCATGTTCAGTATCTGCGATCTCAATGCCATACAGTGCACATGGACCATTTAGAATGTTTTTTTCGCCAAAAGTGGCAGATCCAGGTGCGAAAGAGGCCGCTTCCAGGTGCGAAAGAGGCCACTGCTCTCATTAATCCATACGTGTCGTCCATAAAGCGGCAGTTTAACTCGGTGATCTGCCTGTCAAGAATACAGTTCCACAGCGCCCTTAAATCATCATTGCTCTTGACAGCTGACGTTTTTCCCCAGCGTTGTGGTGACAACAGACTCGTGAAACTTTGAAGGCAGCTTGCGTTCACGAGAAGCAAGCACGTCCCAGTTAGTTATCTCATGCTTTTCCATCAGTTCTTCTTTCGGTTTGAGCACGTCACCAAAGTCACCCTTCGAGTCCTCGCGGAAAGTTGCATATGTAGCTTTCTGTGTTTCAATCAGTGAAATGCAGTCTGTCACACTAAGTGTTGAGCTCTGCAGGCACTTGGTGGCAAAATCGCTGTTTTCAAATAGTTTGCAAAAAGTCTGTGGAGTATTATGGATAAATATGTGATAAAACTGTTATATTCGTACATTTAACCAAGCCATAAAGTGTTTTATTTTGAATTTTGATTGTGTGAATTTGGCTTCCTGGGGAATTGAAGTGATGTGTGTTTTATTGTGAAAAAACAAAGGAAGTGTTGGTTTTATTTTAAAGTTAGTGAAGTAGCTTGGTATGTTCACGAAGCAGAAGAGAGGGGGCGATACAGAGAGATTTTCATGTGCTGGTTGAATGACTCCTCCTTAGGGGAGGAGACACTTTCCCCCCCGGGATAAAACCTCGGGCAGAAAAGGACAGGCGAGAGTTGAGCGATCAACTCGGTAACTTTGATGAGACGGACTCACCAAGCACTTCTCTCTCTCTCTCTCTGTCTCTGAACACGGATGACTTGGTAAAATTCTAAAACTTTAGGTGGGGATTATTAGTCTAGGGGTCTGAGAGGATGGTGATCGGAGGTAACGGAGATTGGGGAGGACAAAGTTCTCCCATTTACTGACTAGATTCATTAACAATCTTCCTTAAGTCCTTACCATCTTTACAGATTCAGAGGGATGTATTTAATATAGGGCTAGACGCAAGTTTAAAATCGGAGAGCATGCAATAACTCTGGTCTTGTGCTTTGACAAATTGTGAAAAATAACAAGAAAACATCTACTAGGGGATAATGAGCAAATACTCCATTTGATGAGTACCTAGGCAGATAATCTTGTTTCTGTCTTTTCTGTCTTCTGATATATGATATACTCTAATATCATGTGATTGAATAAAAACCAGTAAAACGTTCCGCTTGTCTCTGTTACCACTTAGTTAAATAGTGTTAACGGACCTAGTTAGAGAGTTTTTTCACAGCAAGACGAGAAGCGCCCCTTTGGACACGACGTAAGTTGGTACTCATGACACGGCTGACAACATTATTAGACATAACCTCATAACCAAATACCCTTTTTAAATAAAGGAATGTTTTTAATAACTTCCCGGGTTTAACGCGTGCAGTTGAACGCTGAAAATAGTATATCTGTTCTATTTAAAGGAGGTGGTATTAATAAACAACGAGATACTTAAAACAACAGTAAAGTAACTTGTGAAAGATATCTTTTGCCTGGAAGTGGTGAATGATTATCGGGATCAAGTAGAAAGTGTTACATTTCACACCTAAACGGAATTCTTATAATAGAAGAATACATTTAGAAGAAGTGAAACGCTGAACACAGTGGGTTTAAGTAAAACACTTTTTATTTATTTAAGAAAATCCCTGGCAGTCTGGTAGTTAAAATCCCGCAAGCTCACCGCCTGGAGCCCGGGTGAGACACTCAGTAGAAGCCGTGAGAGTAGGGGGTATTTCTTTAAAGGAAAAAGGGTTGTAATTAAATCAATGTGTTACAAGTTAGTTAATACAGGTTTAATAGGACATAACTAATAAACTTAGATACTAGCTTTTCATTGAAGATCCGACTTTGGAAGTAGGGATCGCTTCAGTCACAAGCATGAAAACAAACTTTTTCGTTTGCGTCTGCTGCAGGACCTGCTCTGCTTCTATTTTCGTTTGTCCACTGGTTTCGGAAAAGCCGGCCAGAGCCTCCAGTAATGAGCTGCTTAGCCATTGCTAATTGAGGGTGCTATCTGATGGTGCACAAAACCGCCATCCGCTGTCTGCGTCGACCATGATGTTGCGTAAAGACGTCACTGGACAGAACTAATGAGTAGGCTACGAGAGGGGTTTCTGAATATTATTATTTTTTGGTAGCTACTGTAAATATTTAAAATTATAAATGTTTTCAAGAAAAAAACATATAGCCTATTGAATGAGAAAAGACCATTACCTTTTTTTTTTTTTTCATGAATCTGGTGGGTGGGCCCACTGTCAATCTGGGTGGCCTACCCTACCAACCAGGCCCACCCGTGGATCCGCCCCTGGCCTACATAAACTTGATGCAAACAAATTCACCAGAATGCATGAAATGAAGTGATGAATGCTCAAAAATTTCTGGGGAGGCACCCCCAGACCCCCCATTTAAAAAGTGGCCTAAACCAAGGTTTAAACATAATCTACACCCTTGAAATTCATTAATAATTTTGTTTAATTGTATCTATAGGCCTTTGTATAAGGATACTTCCTAATTCTTATCACACAATGTTAAATTAAAGTCTTGGTCGTGCTTATCAATTGCTCATAATAACCAGTAGGCCTATTTCTGTGTTGGACATTACTGAACCTCTTCCCATTTACAGTGTGTTTAACAGGTCACTGTTTGTGACCAAACATAGGAAAATGCCACACAATATTTATATGAATGATTTTATCTGTATTGTATGTAAATTACTAGAGTATTTGAATAACTTGATATTTGCACTCAAGTTAGACTGATGATTGACATCTGATGGGAGTATCTCATATTAACACAGGCAAATACCAAAGACTCACTGTTAACTAAGTACTTATTGCAGCCCTATTTGCATAGATTTTGAGCCCCATGCTGGTGTATTAGTGCAGGTGTTTGTTGTGAGGCAGGTAATGTAGTAATTATTTAGTAATAATAATCTTTAACATTTTGTCTGACACCTTTTATGTTTA
The DNA here is from genome assembly GCA_949357725.1 of Hyperoplus immaculatus. Lineage (NCBI taxonomy): Eukaryota > Metazoa > Chordata > Actinopteri > Uranoscopiformes > Ammodytidae > Hyperoplus > Hyperoplus immaculatus. The sequence goes on from OX442360.1 coordinate 2,606,936, forward strand.
AATGTAAGGCTTCACTCGTGCTACAATACATTAAGTATTATGTTATTTAGTCAACATATCTAAATGTGGGGGCTTTCCCAAGTAAATATTTATTTATATGGCTTTAATTAAATCGGCATACTGTATATACATCCGCCACAGGTTGCCACCCCTTAAAATTTCCTGCCACCCTCTTGCCACCCCATGAATATTTTTCTAGATCCGCCCCTGTATCCTATCCAGTGTCTTATCAGCTGAAATACCTTTAAATGGGCAAATATAAGACATTTCAGTCGTTTTGCACCTGCCAGAAATTGATCTGAAGCCGAATCTTGTCGTTAAAAGGATGTTTCTGCTCCAAACTGACATTATAACATTCATGTGGGCTATATGGGGTAGATAAGAACAAATGCAGTCTCTTTTAACAGGTGTAATACGTTTTAAAGCAAAAATACAACACATTTGAGTCGTTTTCCTCCTGGCAGAAAATTATTTCAAAACCTATCTTGATACTGAAATGTTTTATATGCTTTAAATGAGTTAATAACATTCATGAGTATCACATTAAATAGATTATATCCTATCCAGTGCCGATGGCGGCGGCGGATGCGTCGCGCCCTTTGTGCTTGGCGCCTCTGGCCTTGCCTCATGGGCTGGGCATGCGCGGGCCCGAGTGGGCTGTAGGGCCGCCCCTCCGGGGGTTTCGGCTGTGGTTGCTCCTCGTGGCAGTGGTGCATTTGGCTATTTCCCTATTCTATACTGTCTACTCTATCTATGGCCCGGTCCTCCTTGGGACTAGTGCCGCACTGGGGCGTGCTCTCTGGGGGCGGGGTGCTGGGGGGCAGGCTCTGGGTCTGGGGGGCTGGCCCCGATAGTGTGTCGGTGGGGAACGGTAGAGTGTAAATCAATGTAATTTAATGTTAATTGTGTTCATATTGTTTAACATTGTTATAGCGTTATTATTAACAGCCTGAGGAGCTGTCTCGGTTTGTCTGGGCATGAGTACCGGTTGTCCTCCCACTGAAAAATTGTCCTGCCGACGCTAATTGCATAACTGATACCATTTCTCTAACATTTGTTCTCCTCTGTCTATCTTCCATGATTGGCTGAGCGATGCCCCGGGGGTTCTCTCCCTCTGTCTACCAAGCACTCTCCATGCTACTCGACTGACTCCGAGTTCTGTGCGGAATCAGCTGTCCTAGGAACGGATGCTCCCCGCCTGCTATTGCCTCACATCAGCACTGATTCACCGTTCATCAGGATAGTACTCTTTCTACTCGCTTGCTTGTTCAATCTTTAAATTAATTTTTGCTTTGCTCATTGGTTGCCTGTCTGTCCTCTTCCAGTTTCCCTGGTCGTGACGAGACATCAACGGTGAAGATGTTGCAGTGGTTAAGGATGCCACCTGGAGACGTGGGATGTAATCCCGGCGCTGGAAACCTTAGTTTTCCCTGGTGGAGACGAGACGGTGTGGATCCTCTGGCAGCATCTGAAGTCTTCCTGCATCCACACTATTCGCACTTTCCTTTAGTATTAGCATGTAATCACCTGGTCAATGATCAAATTCCTTCGTGATTTTCTCTACTTATGACATCTATTGCAGTATGTCCGTCCTGGGAGAGGGATCCCATACTTTGTCAACTCTCCCTGAGATTTCTTCAATATTTTTTTTAATCCCGGTAAAGGGTTTTTACTGGGAGTTTTCTCTCAGCCGAGCTAAGGGTGTAAGGGCAGGGTGTCATATTGTATCATATTGTATGAAATGTAAAGCCCACTGAGACAAATGTATTTGTGATTTTGGGCTATACAAATAAAACTGATTTGATTTGATTACCACCTGAAATACCTTTAAATGGGCAAATATAAGACATTTCATGTCACAATCCTGCCTGGGGCTCAAGCCCTTGTGTTGTTTTTCCCCATTTCCCCTGTCTGTGTGTCTGTTCTGATTGCAGGGTTGGAGTCAGGTGTGTAGGAGTCACAGCTGCCATCAATCACCAATCAACTGCTCTTCATGAACCCGACCCAACCTTCCAGACGCTGCCAGATTGTAGACTTTGCTCACAAAGTCGTTAGCCTCGTTTGAGAAGGAGCCGTCTTGCTAAGACCTGCGCAATTGTGACGCTCGTCTTGCTGAGCGCACAGCATTATGGTTAGACTTTTTGTCCGAATTGCACCTTTGGCTGGCTGCGGCTCGGCTGCATGAGACTTTGAAGTCCCGCGGGATCAAGACGGACACAGACACTGGAGCAAGTCGCTGCAGTTTCTCCCCACGGGCTGCGGGAGCGAAATGTCTGATGGGAAACGTCTTGCTGACAGGCGGAGCTGAGCGCTAATTGGGAGTTTAAACCCAGTGCCTTTGCGTTTTCTTAATTGGTTACGCAAAAGTCTGACATCACCTCTCAAAATTAAATTACGATCCATTATTTATGTTTAATCATTAGGCCTACTCCGCAGAAATATAGGCAGAAATATATTTAAACAGAGTTAAACCTCCACTGATCTGAACCCTTGACAGAGAAATAATTTGGAAAGCGATAATTAGCATGCAGGTTAAACTCTCCTGTATAGATTTATTAAGTTAACACAAACTTGAGTCACATTAATTCGTGGTGATATCTCTATACCATTAAGATTAAATCATCATCATCAGCCTTATTTCTAGTGATCTAAATGGTCTGGGAATTATATGTTACACATCATAATAAAGTTCATCATAGCCATCTCTACAATAATAATAAGGGATCTTTTATTAGACCTTTAACTGCTGATCATATTCGTTATGTGAAGGGAGAAATACTAAACCTCTTTTATTTGGATTTGTAAATAATTTTTTTATCACTTAAAAGTAGGTTTTCTAGTAAAATAACAAGAAAGATAAAGATGTGGGGAATGCGGCACCCATTTCCTGCACACGCCTGTGCACGGTGGCTCTGGATGTTTCTACTCCAGACTCAGTCCACTGCTTCCGCAGGTCCCCCAAGGTCTGGAATCGGCCCTTCTCCACAATCCTCCTCAGGGTCCGGTCACCTCTTCTGGTTGTGCAGCGTTTTCTGCCACACTTTTTCCTTCCCACAGACTTCCCACTGAAGTGCCTTGATACAGCACTCTGGGAACAGCCTATTCGCTCAGAAATTTCTTTCTGTGTCTTACCCTCTTGCTTGAGGGTGTCATTGATGGCCTTCTGGACAGCAGTCAGGTCGGCAGTCTTACCCATGATTGCGGTTTTGAATAATGAACCAGGCTGGGAGTTTTTAAAAGCCTCAGGAATCTTTTGCAGGTGTTTAGAGTTAATTAGTTGATTCAGATGATTAGGTTAAGAGCTCGTTTAGAGTACCTTTTCATGATATGCTAATTTTTTGAGATAGGAATTTGGGGTTTTCATGAGCTGTATGCCAAAATCATCAGTATTAAAACAACAAAAGACCTGAAATATTTCAGTTGGTGTGCAATGAATCTAAAATATATGAAAGCTCAATTATTATCATAATTGATAATAATAATTATCAATTGTTGGACTTCTGTGCTGGTCATGGTTTGTCTATAACGAACACCAGGTTCGAACATAAGGATGCTCATAAGTGTACATGGTACCAGAGCACCCTAGGCCGAAGGTCGATGATCGATTTCGTGATCGTATCATCTGATCTGAGGCCGCATGTTTTGGACACTCGGGTGAAGAGAGGGGCGGAGCTGTCAACTGATCACCATCTGGTTGTGAGTTGGGTCAAAGGGTGGGGGAAGACTCTGGACAGACCTGGTAAGCCCAAACGGGTAGTGCGGGTGAACTGGGAACGTCTGGCGGAGGCCCCTGTTCAAGAGATCTTTAATTCGCACCTCCAGCAGAGCTTTTCGAGCATCCCTGTGGAGGTTGGGGGCATTGAACCCGAGTGGTCGATGTTCAAAACTTCCATTGCTGAAGCCGCGACAGGCAGCTGTGGTCTCAAGGTCTTAGGTGCCTCAAGGGGCGGTAACCCTCGAACGCCGTGGTGGACCTCGGTGGTCAGGGAAGCCGTCCGACTGAAGAAGGAGTGCTTCCGGGATATGTTATCACGGGGGACTCCTGAGGCAGTTGCAAGGTACCGACAGGCCCGAAGGGCTGCAGCCTCTGCCGTGACAGAGGCAAAGCAGCGGGTGTGGGAGAAGTTCGGAGAAACCATGGAGAAGGACTTTCGGTCGGCACCAAGGTGTTTCTGGAAGACCGTCCGGCACCTCAGGAGGGGGAAGCGGGGAACCATCCAAGCTGTGTACAGTAAGGATGGGACGCTGTTGACCTCAACTGAGGAGGTGGTCGGTCGGTGGAAGGAGCACTTTGAGGAACTCCTGAATCCGATTAACCCGCCCTCTATGTTGGAGGCAGAGCTGGAGGCTGATGGGGGATCATCGTCAATTTCCCTGGTGGAAGTCACTGAGGTAGTCAAACAACTCCACAGTGGCAAAGCCCCGGGGGTTGATGAGATCCGTCCAGAAATGCTGAAAGCAATGGGTGTGGAGGGGCTGTCTTGGATGACACGCCTCTTCAACATTGCGTGGAAGTCGGGTACAGTGCCGAAGGAGTGGCAGACCGGGGTGGTGGTTCCTATTTTCAAAAAGGGGGACCAGAGAGTGTGTGCCAATTACCGAGGTATCACACTTCTCAGCCTCCCCGGCAAAGTCTACTCCAAGGTGCTGGAAAGGAGGGTTCGGCCGATAGTCGAACCTCAGATTGAAGAGGAACAATGCGGATTCCGTCCTGGCCGTGGAACAACGGACCAGCTCTTCACTCTCGCAAGGATCCTAGAGGGAGCTTGGGAGTTTGCTCATCCAGTCTACATGTGTTTTGTAGATTTGGAGAAGGCTTATGACCGGGTTCCCCGGGAGATACTGTGGGGGGTGCTGCGGGAGTATGGGGTGAGGGTGTCTCTTCTCAGGGCCATCCAATCTCTGTACGCTCAAAGCGAGAGCTGTGTCCGGGTTCTCGGTAGTAAGTCGGACTCGTTTCCGGTGGGGGTTGGCCTCCGCCAGGGCTGCGCTTTATCACCAATCCTGTTTGTGATATTCATGGACAGGATATCAAGGCGTAGTCGTGGTGGGGAGGGGTTGCAGTTTGGTGGTCTGAAGATCTCATCTCTGCTGTTTGCGGATGATGTGGTTCTGATGGCATCATCGGCCTGTGACCTTCAGCTCTCATTGGATCGGTTTGCAGCCGAGTGTGAAGCGGTTGGGATGAGGATCAGCACCTCTAAATCTGAGGCCATGGTGCTCAGCAGGAAACCGATGGTTTGTCTACTACAGGTAGGGAATGAGTCCTTACCCCAAGTGAAGGAGTTCAAGTACCTCGGGGTCTTGTTTTCGAGTGAGGGAACAATGGAACGTGAGATTGGCCGGAGAATCGGAGCAGCAGGGGCGGTTTTGCATACGCTTTACCGCACTGTTGTGACAAAAAGAGAGCTGAGTCGTAAGGCAAAGCTTTTGATCTACCGGTCGATCTTTGTTCCTACCCTCACCTATGGTCATGAAGGCTGGGTAATGACCGAAAGAACGAGATCGCGGGTACAAGCGGCCGAAATGGGTTTTCTCAGGAGAGTGGCTGGCGTCTCCCTTAGAGATAGGGTGAGAAGCTCAGTCATTCGTGAGGAACTCGGGGCAGAGCCGCTACTCCTTTGCGTTGAAAGGAGCCAGTTGAGGTGGTTCGGGCATCTGGTAAGGATGCCCCCAGGGCGCCTCCCTAGGGAGGTGTTCCAGGAGCGTCCAGCTGGAAGGAGGCCTCGGGGAAGACCCAGGACTAGGTGGAGAGATTATATCTCCACACTGGCCTGGGAACGCCTCGGGATCCCCCAGTCAGAGCTGGTTGATGTGGCCCGGGAAAGAGAAGTTTGGGGTTCCCTGCTCAAGCTGCTGCCCCCGCGACCCGATTTCGGATAAGCGGTTGAAGATGTATGTATGTATGTATGTATTATTATCATTACATTATGGAAAATAATCAACTTTATCACAATATGCTAATCATATGAGAAGGACCTGTATACTACATACTGTCTACTCAAAGATCGATTGTGTATGCGAGGTGCGTCGAAACGTTTTCAGTGAAGTATACTCTGGCAATAAAGAATTTCTTCTTCTTATAAGAGTCAGGCCGTTTAGACGCTGTTTAAGCGTATAACCCCCCTCCACAGGTTAATAATAATAATAATAATACATTTAATTTATAGGTGCCTTTCAAGACACCCAAGGTCACCTTACAGAGCATAAAATCATTAAAAACAAGACATTGTGGAACAACAAACAAACAATCAAGACAGGGAACAGTTATATGTGTGCGAGTTTGAAGAGGTGAGTTTTGAGTTGTGACTTGAAGGTTGTAACGGTGTCTGACTGTTTTATGTGTGGGGGGAGGGAGTTCCAGAGCCTGGGTGCTGAACAGCTGAATGACCGGGCACCCATTGTACTGAGGCGTGATGTGGGGATACATAGTAGTCCAGCAGAGGATGAGCGGAGGGAGCGGGAGGGAGTGTATTCTTGGAGGAGGTCGCAGAGGTAATTGGGGGCTAGGTTGTGGAGAGCTTTGTAGGTGAGGAGTAGGGTTTTGTATTGGATGTGGTAGTGTACTGGGAGCCAGTGAAGTTGGATGAGGACAGGGGTGATGTGGTCAGATGATTTGGTGCGGGTGATGATCCGGGCGGCTGAGTTCTGAATGATCTGCAGTCTGTTGATGAGTTTGGTGGGGAGTCCGGTGAGGAGGGCGTTGCAGTAGTCTATGCGTGATGTGACAAATGAGTGAACCAGGATGTCAGTGCTGGATTGGGTCAGTGATGGGAGGAGTTTGGCGATGTTGCGGAGGTGGAAGAATGCAGTCCGGGTGATGTTTTGAATATGGGGTGCAAATGAGAGGGTGTTATCCAGGATGACGCCGAGGCTCTTGACTTTGGAGGAGAAGTGTTCTGGGAATCCATCAATGATTATGAGTGGAGCTAGGGTGTGTTGTGATTTGGTGAGGGTGGATTTGGAGCCGATGAGCAGGGCCTCGGTCTTGTTTCCGTTCAGTTTCAGGAAGTTCCTGCTCATCCAGCTCCGGATGTCATCCAGGCACGTGATGAGGGAGGTGGGTGGGATGTCAGCGGTGGGTTTGGTGGAGATGTACACCTGTGTGTCGTCAGTGTAGCAGTGAAAATGGACCCCATGCTGACGGAGGAGTGTGCCCAGCGGGAGGAGGTAGGTGGTGAACAGGAGTGGACCCAAGACTGACCCCAGGGGGACACCCAGTGAGACACCCAGACTTGTGTTTGCTCAGCTGAACAAATTGTTGACGGCCGGTGAGGTAGGATGTGAACCAGGAGAGTGCAGCACCAGTGATCCCAATGCCAGCCAGGCGGTCCAGGAGCAGAGGGTGGGAGATGGTGTCGAATGCTGCGCTGAGATCGAGGAGGATGAGTATAGTAAGTAGTCCAGAGTCGGCTGCACGGAGGAGGTCGTTTGTGATTTTGACTAGGGCTGTTTCAGTGCTGTGTTGTGGACGGAAGCCAGATTGGAACGGTTTGTGGAGATTGTTTGTGTCAAGGTGGGACTGTAGTTGTGCGGCAACCACCCTTTCAAGTGTTTTGGAGACAAATGTGAGATTGGAGATGGGCCGGTAATGGTTAAGGTCAGCGGGGTCAGCACCAGGTTTTTTCAGGATGGGAGTGATGGCAGCCAGCTTGAGAGTGGGGGGTACAGTACCAGTAGTGAGGGAGGAGTTAATTATGTTGGTGATCATGGGGGAGATGGATGGTAGACATGCTTTGACAAGGGAGGTGGGAAGAGGGTCGACCTGACAGGTGGTGGTTTTGGCTTTGCGGTTGAGTTCTGAGACGGTCTGTACTGTTACTGGGGTGAAGTCAGAGAGGGAGCTGATGAGAGGTTGGCCAGTGGTGATCATCCAAGGTGGGTCATCAGAGGGGGTGCGAGATGAGGCAAGTTGTTGGTGAATGGTGTTGATTTTTGAGCTGAAGAAGTCCAGGAACGCAGTGCACTGGGTGGTGGAAATGTCTGGAGGGAGGGTTTTAGGAGGCTGAAGTAAGTGGCTGACTGTTGAGAAGAGGACTCTGCTGTTACCTGTACCAGTGTTGATGAGGTTGGAGTAGTATGCATTCTTGTAGTGATGGAGGTGGTCCGAATACATTTGGCGGTGTACAGTGAGTTGAGTCTTGTTGTAGCGTCGCTCCAGTCGACGGCCAGTGGCTTTGAGCTGGAGGAGATGAGGAGTGAACCAGGGCGCAGTGTGGGTGAATGAGACTGAGCGGGTTTTCAGGGGAGCCAGGGTGGTGAGGGAAGAGGAGAGGCAGTTATTGTAGTGAGTCACCAGGTCAGTCAGGGAGGATGCTGGGGGAGGGTTGAGGTAGGGGCTGATCAGGGTGGAGAGGTCTGTGGTGTTGATATGTTTGATGTTTCTGAAGGAGATGGTCCTTTGTTCCTTGGCTTTGTGTAGTTGGGTATGAATGTCAAAAAGTACAGCTTTGTGGTCGGAGATGGGGAAATCAATGACATCAAGGTTACTGGGAGTGATGTCAATGCAGCAGATTAAATCCAGAATGTGACCTTTGTTATGGGTTGGGAGGGTGACATGTTGTGTGATACCAAGACAGTCCAGAAGTGATGTGAAGTCATTAGCAAAAGTACAGGATGGGTTGTCAATGTGGATGTTGAAATCACCAAGGAGGATAACAGGGGGGGACATTGCACATACAGATGTAAGTAGTGATGAGAATTCATTGAGGAAAACGGCGGAGGGTTTTGGTGGTCTGTAGATGGTGACAATGACAGTGTGTTTGGGGCCTGTGAGTTTTACAGCTAGACATTCAAAGGAGGAGTGATGGGGGACTGTGACAGTGGTGACTTCGATGTTATCACGGTGGAGGAGAGCGAGGCCACCCCCCCTCCCAGTAACCCGGGGTTTACTAATAAAATAAAAACCTGGTGGGACAGCCTCATTAAGATGGGAGAAGTCGTTTGGTTGTTGCCAGGTCTCAGTGAGGCAGAGAATGTCTAGGCTCTGGTCAACAATAAAGTCATTTATCAATAGGGCTTTATTACTGAGAGATCTGGTGTTCAGCAGACAGAGTTTCAGACAGGTGAGTGGAGTGTAGCAGGTTGCTTTGAGCAGGGGGGACAGTACACTGTGATTGACAGGACTGACAGTACAGGCTGTGCGAGGAGGGGGGCGGAAGGAGCGGATGTTTTTGTTGCTGTTGTGAGTGTACTGAAAGTTCCGTCCAGAGTCTCGGTGGATGTATTTTGGTCGTTTGAGAATGTAGTGGTGGGATGCAAGCTGAGATGGGGGGGTCCTTGAGAAGATCCGGAGACGTAACATCTCCGTTACCGAGTAACGGAGCGGCAGAGATGCGCTCGTGAGAGTCAAACATAGCGCAATCCAGAGGAACAGGTTAAAAATCAGGGTGGCAGCGGACCGGTCCGGTGTGCTTCGTGGGGCATACCGGCGCAGGCTATCCAGCCACAGTGCGGAGAGGAGCCACAGGAGTCCCGACAGGTGAGCCCTGTGCCGGCGGAGCTAGCCATGGCTAACGAGTGAGGCAGTAGCAGCAGGCAGGCAGACAATCTGCTATTTCAGTATCGCAGAGTGGAAGATCAAGCAAGCCGATTCAAGCAGAAGGATTTAAGGTCCAACATTCATAAAAGACAACACTTGATGAATCAATACGAAGCATCAAAATAACGAAAACCAGGGGAGGCGCGGCAGCAGCTTGCCAGCGGTCCCTCACACCCGGAAGTGTCCCAATTCAAAAGTTTGAGCTTTGGGTTAGATATTGAACTAGATTTTTACAGTCCTGTGTTCATCATCTGTGTTTTAGACCTCTTGTTTTATAATCTAAGTAGGCCTATCTTTAAGAACACTAATCACGTTTCGTGGCGACTCAGTAATGAAACTGAAAGTAGATATAATATCACTAATAAATGAAAACAGACAAATGAGGTAAAATCCTAAATACAATAAACAGTAACATGGCACACTTATTTTTAGGTAAGTGCGACCTCTGTGGTCGGTCTCTCGAACAATTAAGGTCAAGTTTCCAGAGATAGACTGCTCAGCTGAAGTTTCATGGGAACAATGGGGCCGTGTAACTTCGAGCAACAGCGAAAAAACATTTGCCAATGTTGTAAAAAAATCATACTCTGGGACAATCCAGGAGTTAAAAGAGCTGTTCCAGAAAAAGATTGAAGCAATAGCCATCCATCAATTCAACTGGGTCCACCAAACTGAACAGTTCCGTGATTTAAAAGAAAGGCTCACTGTAACTGAAGCTGTGTTACATGTTGATTTTTCGGAGAACTACGCTTGCAAGTTGGGCAGGGAAATACAAGCTTTTCATTTTGGAGGCAGCCGGAAGCAGGCTACAATTCACACTGCTGTCCTCTATACAGTCAATGCTACCAAATCATATGCAACTCTGTCAGACAGCCTCCGCCATGATGAGCATGCAGTATGGGCACACCTGGAGCCCATACTAAAAGAGCTTCGCACAAACTGCCCACAAATCACTACCCTACATATGATCAGTGACGGACCCTTTACACAGTACAGAAATAAGGCGAACTTTTACCTGTTAAGTCCTTTGCCTTTCATGTATGGGTTCAAAAATATCACATGGAACTACTCGGAAAGGGCTCACGGAAAGGGTGTCCCAGATGGCATTGGTGGTGCTGTCAAAAGGGAGGCAGATCGTTATGTGATGCGAGGAGGTGAGCTGCAGACTCCAGTGGATCTGTACAACATGCTGACAAAAAAAGCAGGATCGAATATAACATTCGACTGGATTGACGAACAGAGTATGCAAAAAATGGATGAAATGATTCCTGAAAAATTGGCACCTGTGCAAGGCACACTCAAAATCCACCAGGTGCTCTCTTCACAGGCTGGAATAATTTTGCACAGAGAGGTGTCATGCTTTTGCAAGCATGAAGATCTGACAACTTGCATGTGTTACAAGCCAGTACTGGTGAACCTTGGGAACCCAATCTGCCACACTGAGGTTTCCTCAAACACTGCTGAAGAAGCTGGTCTGCAAGACTTGAGTGGCAAGTTTGTCATCGTCAACTATGATGAGCTTCCATATGTAGGCCAGGTCCTCAAGGTTGTGGGAGAGGATATCCAGGTTAGCTCCATGCGGCAGTCTGATTGAAAAAAATGTATTCGTGTGGCCACAGATTGCCGACATACTCTTCTACAGTAAGAAAGACGTCCAGGCTGTAATTTCAGAGCCAGAGCCAGAAAACTCACGCTACTCTCAGTTGAGCATCCAAGATTGGGCAACGTTCCAAACTGCCTGGGGTTAAATGTGGGGCAAAGTGGAGGAAAGAAGAGGAGAGGAGTGGAGGAAGGAAGGAGAGAGAGAGAGAGGCGTGGAGGATAGAGATGAGTGAGGAGAGAGAGAGGAGAGGAGTTGAGAAGATGAGAGCTGAGGATGAAAGCGACATCAGAAACATGAAGATTGCCAAGTTCAATTAAGTGTGTGTTCACTGCACTTAAATGCTTCTTTTGTTTGAGTTTTTTATAAAACAAAAAGTCTTCATGAAATGTTTGTTCATGAATTTGAAATGCACTCAAGTCTGTTTTGTCGTTTGAGATTGTTATTAACAAATGTTATGAAATATTAGTTTATGAATTTGAAATGCACTGACGTCTGTTTTGTCGTTTGAGATTTTTATTAACAAATGTTATGAAATATTAGTTTATGAATTTGTAATGCACTGACGTCTGTTTTGTTCTCTGAAATTTTTATAAAAACAATGTTTATGAAATGTAAGTTCATGTAAGTTAATTCTGTGGAAGTTAAATTAAATCAGTTTCAAATCTATTTTTCATTTGGAATTGTTTTTTTAATGACCTCTTTACGTAGATTTTTAATCATATGGAGGTATTTATGTCATTTGGTGCGACCACTCATCATGCGGTGCGACTAGTTATAGCAATAACTGTATTCAATTAAAAATAAAATATCAAATGTTTGTGGATGAAATAGTAATCACTGATACATTATGCTAAGGTGAATGGCATTTTTTTTAACATTTTAAGCCGTTTTATGCAATTTACAGGAAAAACTAGTCTGTTGACTACATATTTCAAGGAAGCTGTGACATTATAGAACAAATAGGAGATAATTATTTACAAAAACTCAAAAAAAATACATATGCCTCTTTCACAAATGCTTTATATTACTGAAAACGTACAAAATAATATCAAGCATAATAAGGAAATTAATAAATTTTGAGTTAAATCATGGTCGCACCACATGACACTTTTTAAGACCCGGGCCCATTCATCTAGGTGAAAAAGCACTAAAATCACTTAATTAAAACATTTCAGATGAATTCATATGCAAACAACATTCTGAATGTTTGAACCAAGGCAATATATATTATTATTTTTGGGATTTTAAAATTGACCTGTTGAAAATCCTTATACGTCATTGACCCGTATACAGCCATGCCACTGGCACTGTACTTTGCACTAGTTGCTCCGTGGTTGTGGAACCAACTGCCACCTGACAAATGTGATTCCCCCTACATTTCTGCCTTTAAATCAAGGCTCAAAACCCATATGTACACCCTGGTGTTTCCTCCCCATTAACTATCTTACCTCTGCACTATTATCTGTGTTTATGTGGATGTATGGGCTTTACGTCTTTTATTTTGGTTATTGTTATTTTACCTTCATTGTTTACCTACTGAATGCACTATGTACAGCACTTTGGACAGTGCAAACTGTCATAAATGTGCTTTTATAAATACATTTTACTTACTTACTTACTTATAACTCACCTAGGCCCTTTGGCACAAATCACCCCAATCCCAGAAATTTGGATAATAAGCATGATGCAGCAATTTAGGGCTGACATCGTGCTAACTGTATAGACTCAAAATTTAGCATACCAAAGCACTAAAACACGTGTCAAATGTTTTCAAACTTGTCTATAATTGTTCAGACACAATAATCAAAAAACCTTGATCATGGAAATTTTACTTTGAAAGGCAAAACACAGTTTTTTGAGCTTAAATGTGCTTATATCTTATTCCTTGTGTCTACCTTCTTTACAGGATGAGTCAAATGGATGGCTCTTCTTAAATATGTGGTCACATTTCCAATTTCTTCCATGGTTTTCTAGAAATAAGGGGTGGCACAACTTCCAAAATGCACAACTTAGGCCACTCTCCCCTACATGTTATTTCTATCACAGTTTACCCACTTGTTTTGTGTAGTAGGCTATGTGACACTTTATTTATCATTCATTGTTTGGCTTGTCAGAGCTCACAAGGTGAGTTTTTTGCAAAACTCTAAGGATTGCATATGAGCTGACTGTATCTGACATAAACCTTACCAGCAACGTTGTATACTGAGATGCCATGTACCATGAACACACAATAGCCTACCTATTAGAGGACAATACAAAACTGTATTCAATAAATACAACTAATAATCATGTATTACTTTACAGGCAAGAATTCAAAGACTAAATCTACAAATGTTGCATCATCTGCTCCAGCTCTGCTTGACATGCCACCCCAGCCTCATGTTGGACCGGCTAACATTGGCATCAGCAGATCCTCCTCCATCGGGCCCTCAGAAAACAGATAAACCCACCTGGTGCGTCTGCCACAGCTGCAGAGAAGTGCCAACAGATGTGGAGCGCAAGTGCTGTGGTCATACCTAGCTGCTGAGTGTAGAAAATAAGAGGCCGCTTCCCAGATCCACATGGACAATTCAAAGGATTTATACCCAACAGGTTGCAATAAACAAATAGTTTAATTGTATCTGTACTTATAAGTTATTTATTTCAATGTACATAGTTTTATATTTCTATTTATTCCCAGGAGGAACTGAAGATACTTAGTGACATGTGGTTTATCCTAGCACTTCTGGATCTGTAATATTATACCTCATGATGGTTGGTGGAACCCGGACACAAATCTTTACACTTTGGCATTCCTTAGACCAGAGCTAAATGGATTTTCATATGCTGTGTTACATAGCAAAGTTAAAAATGTATGATCATACAATAATGTAAGTATACTAACCTTGCCCTTTGCTTAGTTGAGTCTGCAACAGCTCCTGGTTGGTTGGTGCAGGGACACCCAACAGAAGCCCCCAAACCCAGACAAATTCTCCTGGAGAATTTCACCCTGGAGGTCTATGATGTAGCGGTAGTCCTTCTCTTCCTTCAGTGTGTACAGGCTCCACTTCCTGGACTTTTTATTGTACACTTTTCCATACCTGGCATAAGAAAAAGTATTGTAAGTTTAGTGATTCATTCATTTTACCTGACAATGTATAGTATTTTGAATTTCCACATAAAAGGGTTATCTGACAGCTGTACCCTGTATTATGTTCTTTTTATATATTTAAAAAAAGTATATAAATATAGATGTAGGTTCACTTGTTTGTTACAGCATTATTTTGCCTTGACTTGGAAGTTAATTGACCAAAATGCATGGGAATTGCTTATAATAAAACGTACTGAATAGAGCCGTCAGCCTTTCTCCTGGCTGGTCTGTGCACATGGTGGTTGTAGTCAAGGCCAGCCAGCATGACTCAAGCTGAATACACTGGTGGGGAGAAGCTGAAGCGCTTGCTTGCGTACATCAGAATGTGATTATGGAATGACTCCAGCTCTGCAGTTGACCTAAGAGCACAGTAAAACAATATAACAATTACTTTACATTCCGGTAATACTATCAATGACATGGAATCACATATTCTAAAACAAAGGCAAGTATATATTAAATATATACAGCCGTGGAAAAAATTAAGAGAGACCAGTCTGGGTTTCTCTTAAATCTTTATCTCTACATTACTTATTGGAAATGTTCTAAATGACAATATTTTTACTGTGATTTGGTAGAAATGTTGTCAGTAGTTTATATTATAAAATCAAAATGTTCATTCTACTCAAACATATGCCCCTAAAGAGTAAAACAAGAGAAACTGAACATTCGGAGTGGTCTCTTAATTTTTTTCCGGAGCTGTATATATACAGTCAAAACCGAAATTATTCATACGTGGCACATTTTTACTTAGTAACTTTTATGAAACCAGCAAGCTTTTTCTTGATTGGAAATGACACAGGCTTCTCCCAAAAGATAATAAGACGATGTACAAGAGGCATCATTGTGGAAAAAAATTTGAACAAAAAGTGACATGTCCAAAAGTATTCATACCCTTCTCAATAATCAATAGAAAAGCCTTTCTTTGCTATTACAGCAATCAAACGCTTCCTATAATTGCTGACCAGCTTTTAGTATGTCTCCAGTAGTATTTTTTCATCTTTAGCAATGAGCTCCAACTCTCAACCCAACTTTTCCACAATGATGCCTCTTGTACAATGTCTTATTATCTTTTGGGAGAAGCCTGTGTCATCTACAATCAAGAAAAAGCTTGCTGGTTTCATAAAAGTAACTTAAAGTCAAAATTTGCCAGGGGTATGAATAATTTCGGTTTAGACTGTGTACAGTGTCACCAAGTCTCACGCTTTGGCCGTGAGACACACGCATATCAACCAGTTCACACGCTCACATGCCACACCTACAATTTCTCACGCAGAGAAATGAATCCCCGTAATATATATTTTTTTTTTGGTACTTTTACTTTGAAAGTCTTATTTTGAAAAGCTAAACGGACTGAGTTCCGTGACATCCTCTTTCTGCCATGCTTTCTGCATGCGCGGTGTCTTTATAGGTCCATGGCATGGACAATATCCATGGCCGTGTGCAGCCCGTAGCCGCAGCAGCCACTTGGCAAACCACCACGGCCACGCCCCCCTGCGTTACACTACAAAACTAATAAAAACCCTCCGCCTCCCAGTCCCGCCCTTTGTTCAAATTATATGGAAAATTAATGACAACAAGGACGCCGGTAGGAACAAAGAGGTAAGAACACCTTAATTCAAATCAGTCACTTCACTTGATATATTTCAAGCTTGTTTTGCATTATGTTATTGGGCTGGTTGACACACCAACACATTTTTGTTCTAAAATGTTGTCAACATTAATTGAATGAATGTATTGAGTAACTAAGCTTAGAGGTTACTGTGGGAAAAATATGTTCTGAGAAGACATCAAGTGTCATAGATTTAATATAATAATGGTGAATTGAAATTAGATAATTGGATAACCCATACAATGTTGAATACACATACTTTGTGCTGAAATGTGTGACAATCAACAATACTAAAATGTGTTTTTTTGGGGTTAAAAATCTGTCAAAGCTTGAGTTGGCTTCATGTTTTTTATCAACAGTATAATAGGCTGATATTCATACCAATAGATACATTTAAGCCTGTTTGGTGGGCACATGCCCGAAGACCAAATGCTAGTATAATTCTGAGCATATTTTATCATTCAACCATGCATTTCAAAGATGTCAGGGAAGAAGCAGAGAGACCTGTTTTCAATGTGGGCAACGAAGGGTCAGCCCCCTTCCAAAGTTGCAAGGTCAGAGGAGAGCCAGGAGACAGTGGAGGAGTGTCAGGAGATAGTGGAGGAGTGTCAGGAGATAGTGGAGGAGTGTCAGGAGACAGTGGAGGAGTGTCAGGAGACAGTGGAGGAGTGTCAGGAGACAGTGGAGGAGTGTCAGGAGACAGTGGAGGAGTGTCAGGAGACAGTGGAGGAGTGTCAGGAGACAGTGGAGGATGACGATGAGGCAGTGGAGGAGAGCCAGGAGGAGATAGTGGAGGATGGCGATGAGGCAGTGGAGGAAACGGTGGAGAAGGCAGCGGAGGAGATCAGGAAACACCAGAGAGCTTTTAGTGGAGCAGCCAACTATAGGTGTGCTTTTAAAAGCGAGTGGTCAACCAAATGGCCATTCATAAGCGTAGGCACCACCAGCTCCTACTATTGGTGTTCTGTGTGCAGACAGGAGAACTCCTGTGCCCATCAAGGTGTTACGGATGTGAACAGACACCGTAAAAAGCAAGGGACATAAGGCCAAAGAACAGGCACTCCAGTCAGCGAGCATTGCACAGTATTATGTCCCAGCCTCTGTTGGTGGCATGACAGCACAAGATGCTAAGGTAGGCTACATGAAGTTCAAAAAAGGGGATGGGCTTTACTGGCTGGATGTTTTACATGATTACGCTCTTAAATTAACCCTTTTCTGTTGTAGACAAGGAGAGCTGAGGTAAAGGTGGCTGTGGCAATGGTGGAACACAATGTGCCATTTGCCGTTGCAGATCATTTCAGCCCCCTGATAAAAGAATGCTTTAAAGATTCCCCCACTGCGCAGAACTTTAAGTCTGCCCGCACAAAAGCATCGTGCATAATCAACGAAGCTGTGGCGCCACACTTTAAAAAGAAATTGGTAACGAAGATGAGAGAAAATCCCTTCACATTAATAACAGATGGGTCAAACGATACAGGTATAACTTTGACAGCAATATTTATATTTGTCCTTTACATTATTTGTCCATCACCAATTATATATCTTATAATTCATAGAACTTAAGTCTGATGTCTAGCTTTCATCTGATCAACATGTACCATTGCAGGACGAGACAAGATGAACCCACTCACTGTGCGGGTATATGATGATGACACCAGAAAAGTGGTCCTTAGGTTTCTGGATATGTGCACCACCAGTGGGAGTAGCTGTGGCACAGCTGAAATCATATATACCAAAATGAATGAGGTATTGGAAAAACATTCCATACCATGGGCCAATTGTGTGAGTCTGTCCGTGGACAATGCACCTGTGAATACAGGTGCAAAAAATTCAATAGCGTCCAGAGTTCGGAATGAAAATCGGAACATCTATGTGCATGGGTGCCCCTGCCACTTCATTCACAACACGGCAAAAAAGGCTGGGTTGGCGTTCCTGGAGGCAAGTATTATCATGTATGCTTTCAATGACCTATCTGTTAAGCCTAATGCCATGTTAAATGGTTTGTTATGCTGTAATAAATGTATGACTAAAATGTAATGCGATTGGAAATCATCATGTATTGCAGGTGTCTGGATTTGATCCAGAGGATCTGACTGTGGATGTGGGCTACTGGTTCAGAGGTAGCACCAATCGAAAAGGTTTCCTGACTGGTATGTGCTTTAACCAGTTCCAATATAGTACAAATGAAATGCTGAACATTTTGATTTGATTTGATTGAAATTAAGATGCAATATTCTTGTTATAGAATTTTGTGAGTTCCATGGGAGTGAATACATGGAAATACTCCAACACATCTCTATTCGGTGGTTGAGCCTGGAGAGGTGTTTGACGCGAATCCTACAGCAGTATGAGCCACTGGCCAGTTATTTCAAATCATCAAGTAGGCCTCATTTTTCAATTATACAAATGCAGGATTAAAGATTAAAAGAGACCGAAATGAAACTTATGTAGTCTGCACAACCTGTGCTTTTTTTATTCACAGATGAGAAACAACCGAGGTTCCGGAGGCTGTTGGAAGCATTCTCCAACCCAATGACTGAAGTGTACTTGCTATTTTACCAATCAACAATGCCAGTCTTCTCCACCTTCAACCTCCTCCTCCAGAGAGAGAAGTCCTCCATCTTCCTCCTGCACAATGAGGTAAAATGGGAGGTTCAGGATATGATTCTGCCAATAATGTGATTTAAGTTGGTTCCTTTTTTCATTAAGTGCTATGTCTTAGGTCTAATGTTATTTTGAAAATCTTTTCTGAAATACAATTTTGTAGATGACAGATTTCATCCGCAAGCTGTTTTCAAAGTTCCTGAAGCCTGTAGCACTGCTGGGCCGGGGAATGCAGGAAATCCTCTACAAGGACCCAGCAAACCAACTGCCAGGTGGCTCCAAGTTTTACATAAGCAGATACATATGCACTATCCACTAACTGACCTCACATAGCCTTTTTGTGAGAGGGCTGCTTGTCAAGTTATGAGTTTGATCATGTCATCACTGATATACTGGGAGATACTTAACGATGTGTATTGAAGTTAGCTATTGTGGTTGTTGATTATTGTAAATTAACTCTGTCAACAAACTTGTGAATGAAATGTTATTTTAAACTAACATGTAGTACCTGTTCTGAAGTAATTGATTGTTGTATTGTTATTGTATCTCCCTGGCAGGAGAAAAGCTGAATATTGGCTTCATCACCAGAGCAACGCTCAACAGGCTCCTTGATGCCGGAGACATCACACCGCATCAAGTAGAGAAGTTCCAAAAGGCAGCACTGGCATTTCTGGTGAGGGCTGTGGAGTATGCCATGGCCAAACTACCCCTGAACGAGCCCCTCCTCAAACATACAATGTTTGTTGACGTCCAGCAGAGGACAGAGTGTGGAGTGGAGGATGCCATTTACTTTGTTGACAGGTTAGGGTATAAAGGTTCTTCTGATCATTTTGAATAGATTTTACATTTTACATTTTGATGATCACATCTGAAAAACAAACCCTCTTGATCCAGCTACTGTAACTATTTAAGATAAGTGTACATTGTATTCTTTTTAGATATGCTGACCTTCTCCCATATAATGGACCTCAGGAGAAAAACACACTGGCAGACGAGTTTCTCGACTACCAGAGCATGGAGATTCCCATGCCCCAAGATCCAGGCACATTGGATCTAGAGAGCTTTTGGGGTAACATGGGAGAAAAAACCAATAAGGTAAGAATTAGTCTGCACTCTTTGACATACACATTGACTTGCTGTATAAGAAAAAACTAATACTAAATTACCAAGAGTAAACAAGCTTCCTATGTGGATTTTTCTAAGGTGACCGGGATGAGCAGGTTTGGGAGGCTCTCCAAAATTGCCAAATTGGTTTTAGTACTCCCTCACTCCAATGCCGATGCTGAGCGTGTGTTCTCCATTGTGGGGCTCAACAAAACGAAGACCAGGAACAGTCTGGCTCTTGATGGAACCCTGTCCTCCATCATGACTGTGAAGATGGCAGGCCTCGAGCCAGACTGTTACAAGTGGGAGCCCCCTACTTCTGTGATAAAGGCATCTAAGTCTGCAACTAACAAATACAACATGTCATTGTAAAACCATATATTTATGTTTAACCCTCCTGTTATGTTCATTTTCCAGGAACAGCAATGGTGTCTCTCACACACACTTGCACCTGTGTCTGTGTGTGTAAATTATAAGGAAATCAATGTATATAATGTAGCCTGTGCGCATACTGTGTATGTTTCTTGTAATTTTGTAATTTTGTAAATAAAATATGTGGATTTTCTGAATATGACTTGTTTTATCACAATTCCAATTTATTTTAATTTATTGTGCTGGTTTATAATGAAAAATATGTACAATTGCTTCCAAATATAATTGGGTGGGAGAGAGGGACTGCAGCTGCCAAAACACGCAGTTTTTGGGTCGCTCCACCGCCCCAAAAAAAATCTCACTCCAAACTTTTGGTGAAACTTGGCAGCCCTGACTGTGTATACATTATATAGGGGAGCTTTTACAGGAGGACAATTCGAGGCAGGATACCCAAAGATCGTTAAAAATGTATGTTGCCATGATTGTTTCTCTTTCCCCCCATATACACAGAGTATACACTAACTGACATTGTCTATACCCACTGTCTGCGCATATATTTGATACCTATATCATTTATAACGCATTGTCTAGGCCTATGTATTGCCCATCATAGAGAACAGTATTGTAGCATAGCACACATATTCCCTTCTACATCAAGCTTTACTCACCGAGAGACTCTGGATAAATACTTGACAAAGGTGGAGGATGAGGTGGTCTCATCGATCGGTGTTTCAAGTGTCGAGGAATTAGCCTTGTTGACATAACTATAAAACAATAATTAAAAAAGAAAAACATACCTGCATCAGCACATTTTGAAAAAGCCAATACTAAAATGACACTTCATTTCAGACACTGACGACCACATAACATTAGACTAATAATATAGTTAGAAAGGAACATTATTGGCAACATTAGCTAATGCAGCTTGTAATGTGCCTACTAGCCTAGAACGACTGGGGAGCTAACGTTAGCATCGGGCTAATATGGCTAACGCAACATAAATAGCTTCCTTGGCTAGACTTCGCCATAACACACATTTTACAGGAAACAAAACAAAGGCTTACCTGTCCAACAAGAGAAAGACGGCAACCATTGCGTCACTTTCCAAGCCACACTGAACAGTGATTCCAGTGAATTCAGTGATTTGGCAATACTGTTTGCAACAATAGTCATGCCAATAAAGCTCATTGAATTGATTCCAATGTTGACTCGTGTTTGTCCACCTCGAGCTGTATGTAACTGCTCTTTTCTCGATGTCTTTCTTTCTTTTCTTTGCCTTTTGTAAATGGTGAGCAGGTGCAAGTAACAGTGGCAGTGGTAACTTCTGTCTAGGTTTCTCTTCCATTGTGCAGGCTACCTCACTAGGTCTAGTCCACTGTCATGCACTACTATCCATGATTACTATGGCAACAACGCTTTCTCTGCCCTCCGTGAACTCGCTCAGGTTCGTACACAGAGGGGAGAGAACGCGCATGCTTGTGATTGGTTCTTTAGACTCGGGCTGCATGCTTCTTATTGGTCAGCATTTTAACAGGTTTATAGAAGGTACAGAATTTGGGGGGTTTTCGTTTCTTTTTCATTGCCCATAAGTTATTTATTGCTGTTGGGGTGTAAAAAACACCTTTCACAACATATTAAAAAGTGCATATTGCAGATCATTTCCTATGATGCCTTTAACCTGCTATTGCCATATTTTTAGTAACCTCTCTTAACATGTATTACAAAGTGACAATAAAACACATAAACCAGCAGACAATATTCTGGCTGCACAAAATTAAAACATCTTGCAAAAGTAACACATAGCTACTGTACATACCTGCATATTTTATAGAAAACAACAGTGGAGAGAGTCATCAATGTGGGCACGGACAAGCATTGTGTTCACTGCAAGGACGGCATATAACGTGAGATAGCTTAAACAGGAATTTTTCCGACCAATAAAACATACATGGCGAAACGTATCTTTAACATATATATTCCTACTTTACATAAATAGCTCAACTTCTAACTACAGTTCATATAGTTAATTATTAAATATGCGCACAGTATTACCTCATGGAATTCTCTCAATGGCTTTGGAGAATCTCCAGAATGCATTGCCCTAAGGACCCAACCAATCCGTGCAGATACACATGTATGACAGTAGATGGCACTGTTGAACCATTTTAGCTGGATTTAACAAGAATTCAACCAACCATGTTACATACACACCCCTTAAATCCTGCTAAATTGTGGCACAATAACGAGAAAAATAATAATATATGTAGCTACCCATAAGAGCATATTCACAGTCATAAAGTCAGTTCAAAAACTTTCCACTTGGAATTATGTCAGCAAGAGATTGGCCAGACCCTCACAAACATAGACTAAAAAGATGCCGTATACACCTCTCGTACAATAAACTTAGCTCTTTCACAGGGATAACCATAAGTCACCATAGACAGGCACTAGTGTGAGTAAAAAATAACTCGGGATACTATCCAGAAAACATGTTTCTGACAAAAGAAAAGACAGAATCAGCTGTTGATACTGAATCATCCACAACCTGTTCATTCATCTCACAAATAAGTCTGTCTGGAAGTTTAACACGTCTACCTGCCCTAGTGCAAATGGGTGGTGGCTGTGTACAAACTGTGTGTTCATGTGTGAGTATGACTGGTTGTGTGTCATGTTCAGGTGAGGGGAATTCTTCATCTGCCACAGCTGAGGGCGGGATGGCTGCATTTTGGGAAGCTACGATTTCACAGTATACCCACTACAAAAAACTAGACTACACCACTGAGTATACCCTCACCACCACTCGGCTTGAATAGCCTTCTTACAGCAGCATACTGTGACGTGCACACATCCCATACACACCTTTCCCTAGAAAGTGTGTGGGCAGTAACACACTGCCTGACACCTCACCCATTATCACTATTAGGCTACATTTTTTTTGTCAAATTACAATGGCCTCTAGCTGCAAGGCAAACCTTTGTAACAAATGGGGCGGATCTACCGGGGTGGCATGGGGTGTCAACTGCCACCCTAAAAAAAGCCTTGCCACCCCAGTTGGCAGCGCTGAATTGAACGTGTATTTCCGGCTTTTACGAGACATTTACGAGAGCGAGTTTCAAATGTCCGACTGCTAGTGAAGGCAGCCAGGTAATATTGTCCCATGCCGATCACCCTCTGGCCCACCCCGAGACTCCCAACTGCTCCTAACGGCACTGATTTAGAATACAAGGAAGGGGCGCGAGAGACGGATCCAAACCTCTGGACGAACGAAGCAAACGGCACGGGAGAGAGACACTCTGGTATTAAGCCTGTTACATACTCCGCGAGAAGAAAGAACAAAGTTTTCGGTGTTCTCGCAGCTTGTTCTCGACACATCGTCCGGGCCGAAATTTCTTCTCGCAGCTTGTCCGAGAACTATTGTGTGATTGGTCAGTCTGAAGTCAATGAGGAAAATCAGCTGGCGCTACTATGGTAACAGCGCATGACGTGTGCCGTGGTGAGGAGTTCGGCTCTTGAGTTCTCGTGACGTATGAAATGTCAAGACCAGAAAGAACTTTGTTCTTGTTCTCGCTGCTCTGTCAGCGAGAAGTTTGTTCTTTCTTCTCGTGGAGTATGTAACAGCCTTAACTGATCAACTGTCTATCTATGAAGAAATGATAATTACTAGAAAAGAGCAATAACATTATGAACTAGTGTGTAGGCTACACATGTACACCTGTTACCAGTTAGTATATCATAACCTTTAGGAAAAATCAATAAACAAAAAACTTTATTTTTTCTTTTAAGTATGGGAAATTAGGCTAGCCTACTTCATTCATTTCCAGGAGTTGGGGGCAACGTGAGCTACTGTAGGCTACTAAATCAGATAACACAACACATTGTTGTGTTTGGTCACAATATTTTTTCATTCAACTTAAAGGATTATTCCCCCGGTAGAAACATGAAGGTGTATTGAACTTTATACTCGTATATAGTATAAATGTGCAAAATTTTTAGAAATCAGTTCATCCTAGCCTGAGAAAAGGCAAAAAGAGTGTTTTTATGGTCTCTATGGCTGTCTCTAGCTCTAAAGTCAGAAATCCTCCTACTACCACAATGCACTGCGCTGGCAGTCCTCCTAGGCCCCTATTAGGTCTCGTCTGTCTGACTGATGAGAGTTGGTAAACAAATTCCAAATACAGTTGTGCGCAATACCTCGAAAAAAATACACTATTTAGATTCCACAATGAATGATTTTTTCTAAAGTATACATAGTTTCCGGTTTCACTGTAAAATGGAGGGAAGGAAACGCGCACTCGGCTACGTTTGCTACAGTTTCAAGATAGTTTTTCAAATGCCTGCTGCTAGGCCCACATGCTGCGCGCTATCAACAAAACTAGCCTAGCTTCAAACCGGAGGTTTCTGAAACTAAATATGCTGGGCAAGAAGAGGAAACTCTGGACGGGAGGACGTATGCGGACCGGGACCCTGTCCTACAGAGATACTAATGCACCACCTCCTGCAGAACGCACTCGCGTACAGGTAAGACTTTCAACCTATTACCTATTATTAATACATTTCTGTTCACACAGTATGCAATTATAGCTGCTGTCGGGGGGGGGGGGGGGGGGGGGTGCTAAACTGTTTCAGAAAAACTAATGTAACAACCGTTTGTGTGTTTGTAAAGCAATAAAGAAAAAAGTTTTCATCTGCTATCATTTTCAGTGAGTGCTCAAAGCTAACGTTTCACTTATGGTCCTAAATGTTGTATTTTATGGTGAACTTTCAGAATCCGATGTCTACACCCTACATGTCAGCTTTGATAGTGGGGTATAAAGTTGATCAATGGCTGTCTCCCACTGAACTGCAACCAGTGCCCACATCAAAGAGGCTGCAGTGAGCTTCACAGAGAGGATAACAGCCCCCTACATCAAATTCAGCAGCAATACTAATACTGATGCTAATACTATGTCCTCACGCCTCTAGACCTATTGTAAAATGTTTTGTTCATAGCTCATTCTTTATATCTTATCTTTATCATGTTCGTATATAGGACATTTTACTTTTAAGAATTGTTTCATTGTGTGTTACCTGGTTTCTATAGCATTGATTTGCCACAAGATTTTGCTTTGTAAACAATAAAATATCTTATGTTGTTGTACCTTACCTTGGGCTCCTGTCTACACCATGGACCTATAAGGTCTACACCCATGTTCACCACTACAGACTTGTTGGTTTGAGGCTGAACAATAGTAACTGATTTTGATGCACAGATTACTGTATGTCATATTGTTTTTAACCTACAATCTATGAGGTAAATGTTATAAAATCACAAGGATGCAAGGTAGGTTCATCATACTGACAGGATCACAGGAAAAAACAGATAAACCAGAAAAATAACTAAGCTATCAGTGTTGCTTCCAAAGCTAGCCAGAATATATTAAAATGAAGTACTTCAGGTCACATTTCTATATTGATAGCATAAAAAAACATTTGCTTATTTATTGAATACAGTAGCTCAGCATCTGAAGATTGTCCTCAACCTTTTTCCCCAGTTGAAATTTGTATTTCTCTAATAGTACTCCAGTTGAACAGCACTCTGGTTAGTAGACAAACCACATCAACCAACTTAAAAGTTTTAATCGCAAAAATATGAACAACTATAAAAGTAAAATGTGTATTGTGTTGGTTCAGGTCATTCTGGTCACAGCTGCTCGATCTTGTTTCTTGATAGCCACGGTACTGCTCCTCAGGTGCTGGGTCTCTCTCTTTGCAGGATTCACGCCAGGAAACTGCATGAATCGGCGATATTGTCTATAAAACATTGAGCAAAACATTAGTAAGACAAGCTTATTTTAGCCTGCAGTAGCTCGCATACATGAAAAAGAACTGCAAGGTTACATCACGTTGGCTTTGCTGCCCATGTTACCAACCACAGGAAAACGTAGTGCCAATAAGACATTTTAGAACATGATTCAAAACTTTAATAATAAGATATAACACTTGTGCCGTGTTTACGCCCGGGTCACATCCTACGTACATGTGCAGTGTATCTAGCTCACATCCCCCCCACACACAGTCAGTGTCTCACTGCTAAATAACTGCTAATAAATATGTGTGGAACTAAAGGCCTGTAGTCCTCGGGCCCTCTGTCACGCAAACCACGTTTACAATGGATGACGCAAAATGCGTCATCCATTGTAAATGTGGGGTGTGGAATATCAGGACAGCTGGGCCAAGGGAAGACTGAGTCAAGACAAACCTCTTTCCTTATATTATAATAGCCATTTTATAATGATGGAAAGCAGGTTATGTATCGGTGAAGTAATCCTTTAACTGCTCTACCTTCAGTTTCACTTTTGTTTTTGTCTCCGTCTCAAACAGCTGGTTCGATCAGCTGGGCGGCTCGTGAGCCTAAAGGTGCGAACACACTCTACACGCGTACAGACCATGCACCTATAAAGAAATGGACAGCGGACTGAAAACCGTTGAAACGTGAAGCCATTCATTCCTATGAAAGCTGCTCATTGGCGCAGGGCGACCATTCAGGAAGTGACTTTCTGCTTCATGGGTGCCGACACACCCCTAAAGCATGACACGCAGGGTACGTTTCACTGACGTTACTCATTCTCCAGCAGTGTAACGTTCAGTAGCGGCCTTAGCTATGTTTCAACCCATTCAATTGAATGGGGCCCCGCCCTCTGGGGGGCCCCCAAGCCCCCCCTAAAAAAAAATAATAATTTTTTTTTTTTTTTGATAAATAATTCTTGAGCAGGCTACCGGGCCCTAGGCCTCATAGTAACTTTTCATGTTGCATTGTCAAAGAGCTCAGTCACTCATGTCAATAACAGGGTCCAAAAAGGAATAAGCCTAAATATAAGGAAATAAATCATCATGGGCCCCTCAACTAGTAGGGGAGAAATACAAAGCATAAGAAAACAGCATTAGTTGCTCTGTCTAAGGGGCTTCATGATGAGCCTTTAGGGCCCCCACACACATACACGAATATGATTTCTATGTGTAAATTCTATGCTGTTCATAAAAAGTAGCTATCCACCCTCAGGGCTGTACAGTGCGACAGTTTTGATCGCATTTGCTACTGAAATTGATCACGTGCGATGATGAATACAAGTCCATTCGCACTAGTGCTAGTTGATAATGAGGAGAGGCTGTCTTTGACAGTGTTAATTTTGGCAGCAAATTCTGATTTAGTCTTAGTCTTAGTCTTTTGAATATCACACCATTTAGTCTTAGTCCTATTCTAGTCATCTAAAATCTTTTAGTCTTAGTCTAGTCTTAGTCTACTAAATATAAGCAGATTTTAGTTTGACTAAATCTACAGCGGACTTCGTCGATTAAGTGTTTTTCTTCATTGAATGGTATTAAGGTTTGAATATGCAATACAGACACAGATTTAATGGTTGTAATACAAAACATGTATGCTATTTCATTAGTAATAATCTCACATAAAATCAGTGTACCTGACTGGATAGGGGGGAGGAGGGGCTTTAAGAGCCTGTGCCCGGGGGTCCATTATCTCATGATCTGTCTATGAACCAACTGGATTCCAGTCTTTTTTCTTTTTGCGGGGAGCATGCACAAGCATTATTTATTAAAAAAATTAAAATAAAGAAAATATTTTAAAAAAGTGGGGGGCCCCACACTAGGTCTTGAAACGGGCCCCGAGATCGTTAAGGCCGCCCCTGGGCAGCAGCAGCAGGACGCAGTTGAGGTGCTGATAAATTTGAGCAACTGCGCCTTTCTTTAAGCAACACTGCTGCCGCTGTGTGTGTTCGGACTTCTTTTGCATCAAAGCCTTTTAGATAATACAATTAGAGGTTTTAATTGAACGCTGTCCATGCGTCGGAGTTGATTGTAACTTAAAAACAGAAACTAACGGACGGAGGCGGCAGTTTCACATGGCTCTGTGTATTCAAACTCGAGACAGAGCCTACTACAAACAGATCGCGGAACTTAGCCGTTCCCCTAGACATCGTTAACGGGCAGGATATCCCTGACTATCATTTTTGTCCATCATACCGCAGAGTTTTTCAGCACAGCGGCTCACTCCACCCGCTCACACCTGCGCGGTCTCCCGTCGATTTTCACCGAAACAGGGTTGCATTCGCTGCTTTGCACTGATTGGATTTCTTCCCAACTTGTCCCACAAAAAGAGTAGGCCTAGTTCTGATTGGATCTCTTCTCCATTCGTCCCGCCCTAACAGTTTCGTCTAGTTCCTATTCGTAGACTATAGTGTCAGTTAAATTAGTCTCAGTCTTCGTCATCACATCTGCCTTTTTATTTAGTTTTTATTTAGTTTACGTCCGTGAAAAAGGTTCGTAGACGAATATTTTTCGTCATAGTCTTAGTCTACGAAATTAACACTGGTCTTTGAAACACAAAGGAGAGATGCACAACACTGCTTAGAGGGCTCTACATTAACACTCCAAATGGGGATAAATGTAGTCTTAGGCAAGTAAGTCCACCCTTCACTTTGGCTGGTGAAAGATATGTGTCCTCGGGATCTGTGCTCATGCAGCGATTCTACCGTATAAAAACTTCACCAACGGTAATAACCGGAAGGAGATTACCGCAGTTAAGTTAGCGTGTGTGCAAACAGAACATTTCCTTTGCGCCTTCACGTTAAAAGCCTGTTAATAGCCAAACGTGAGTTGACTTTTATTTTGAAGCCGGTAAGAACAGGAAGTTAGCGCTTCACAGCCCTGCAGTGCTCTAGCTAGAAAGGCAACTCATTCAGTTGCAGAGAAAAGTCAACAGTAGTCTAAAAACAAAGTTTGAAATAAGCCACTGAAGAACAACTTCCAACACATTCACAACAACCTATTTAATTTATCCTAAATTGTACCAATATGTATACTTATTTATTTAATAGGCTATGTTTAATGTTTTAAAGTTTAGTTTTAATTAACAGAAGGACATTTTCTAAAAAAAAATATTATTATTAATACAATAATTATATGTATATACAAAACATATATAGATATAGATATTATTTTTATGGGGGAAAATAATTCTGAATCAGCAAAAAATTGCAATTGGCAGGTTAGATTCTTTTGTCTAAATTGCAATCAGTGCATCCCTATTCATTCTTCTACAATTATTACCTCACACACTAGGATATAATATTAATTGAGAATCTCAAAGGAGACCAAGATGACAGGCTCAAAGGTAATTACAGTGAAATGCAAGGGTTAAGGTTATGCAAGTTTTCGATCATACTTTATGTGCTACCAAATTTATTTTTGTGCTACTGAATTTTTTTGCTTGCTAGCACCAGTGCTACCACCTAAAAAAACAAGCGTACAGCCCTGACTAAATTTTCCCCTCAAAGTGCACCAGATTGATGCATTTTAATTCAAAAGGCACAAATTTTCTTCCGGGGGGGATGCCCCCGGACCCCCCAACAAGGACCAGGGTCCCTCCCACAGTATCCCTAAATCCTGTGAGAAAAACTGACTTCATTAATTTGTTTTTACCATTAATTGTATATGTGCTGAAAAGTCAGTGTACCTGACTGGATAGGTAGGAGTGGGGTGGCCCTTTAAGAGTCTGCACACAGTGGCCCATCATCTCATAAAACTCTACAATCTGTTTTCTTTTTGCGGGAAGCATGCACAAGCATGCACAAGAAATATGTATTAAAAAAAAATAAAAAATTAAGATATTTTTTTTTCAAGAAAATACAAAAAAAGTGGGGGGCCCCACACTAGGTCTTGAATGGGGCCCCCAGATCGTTAAGGCCGCCCCTGGTAACGTTATAATATATCCGTGCATTAAGCTAAGCGGGACGAGCACAGTTACATTGTTTATCGACCATGGAAGTATAAGTTACTAATCCCCGATGATTCTCTATCTGTAATATTTAAATTACACCTATAAAGTAATATAGTGATAAACAAAGATTCCTCCCGCCATCGGAGGCCGGGCCGGCCGAAGCAACGGTTGTTTCACTACGACTCCTTTTAGCGGCTACACGCCTAACGGCTAAAACTGAAAATAAAACGGCTATAAAACGCTTTCGGTGACGTTTTGAAAAGCAAAAACTTCCATCCTATTAGTACATGGTCTAAAGAAAAGTATGAGCCTTTGATGGATATCCAGAAAAATTTAGCGGAGATACATTCTTGTTTGACGAAATTGTATTGGGAATGAATGGGGCTGGGCTCCATAGATCTCCATTTTGTTTTACGGACCCGTCCCAGACAGTCTAATGCGTGTAATACCAGGCGTGGCCACCTGTCCATGCTGGCTGCTCGGAGAAGGCAGCGTCCTGGGGGCCTGGTACAGACGCGTATAAAATCGGCCATTTTTCCATAGGGAACTATTGGTTTACGCGCGTACATGGCACGTAGATGCGTTACACGCGCTAAAACAACACTAGGCGCGTTAGCTGCGTATGAGCCACGTATATACGCACCTAACGCGCCTACGCACGGAGTTCAAAAAATTTACTTTTTACGCTCCTACGCGTGACGATTAGCCGCATTGGCCAATCAGCGTTGGGCTTGACCCGACGTCACATACATTGGCACGGTCGGAGAACAGTGTACTGTACACAGAGGCTGACAAACACCAAGGAGGAAAATGTATTGCGGGCGGCCGGTGCTGTATGACAGCCGCTCGGGAATGGAAGACGTGGGGAAAGTAAACCAGGAGAATGGACTTCCTGGTTAATTCAGTGAATATGTGCGGCTGAGCTTTTGCCGATAAACCAAATTAGCGATAAATTATGATAACTAAGACGTCAAAAAGCAAAATTATGCCTCTCTGTCTGCCTCTTTCCCCACTGCACACTGTCACTCCAGCATCAGCAAAAAATAAAATAAAAATCACTTCGGACTTTGAACTGTGACACTTTCTTTCTGTTGTTCGCCAGATGTGTGTGCTATTTTCCATGTCCCAGGCAGTGTCCATTAATTTACAATTCAAATAAAATGTTGTCAAATCATAGCCTGGCATTCCCAGACCTGCCACTAGGCACTGGCAAATTAAATTTGCTGCGCCTGTTTGTCTGGAAACTCTCCGTTGAAGCTTTTTCAAAAAGACCAGAAATCTGGGCTCACGTTTCAATTGGTTCTATCTAATATGGGCGCGCCATAGCCCTTTGTATGGTATTCTGGGGAGGACGTAACTGGATGACGACAGTGACGTGCATGCGACGTCGAAGCCGTGATAGTAAACATCAAAGATGGCTGCGGATATGTTGTGTGAGTTTGAGACTGCTTTGGCCTCGACCAGGGCTGGACTGGCCATCGGGCGTACCTGGCAATGCCCAGTGGGCCGGCAGGCATTTTGGGCCGGGCCCATTAAAAAAAATAAAAATCAAAATTAATTTTTTAATTTTTTTTTTATGGACCCTCGGCTGTGTGACTCGGCCCGGCCCGGCCCGGCCAAGTCACACAGCCGAGGGCCGAGGTCCCTTCCCTCTCGGGAGTGCCGTGGTCATATAAATGTGCGTGCAGGCTGTCAACTTCACCTGAAAGTTAAATAAAACTTTGTCCCAGGCCATTACTCATTATGATTGGTTCTAGGCTGGGCCTGGCCCAATCACACACACAAGCAGAGGGCCGCCCATTCAGAGGCTGCATTGAATTGTATTATCACGTATTCAACTTCTACTCGGTAATTATGAGCCATCTGACAATGGTCAGTTTGGTTCAGGGCCGTCGGACAGGCTTGGGAGGGCCCAAGGCAGAGGGGGGCTGCACCCAAAAAAATTAAAACTTATTATTTTTTTTTTTACTGGCTCAATATAGGCCCCTGATTTTTGAAGGCCCAGAAAAATGTTATTTAGGGGAAAAAACAGATATCATTCATTCGTCAGTACATTTGTTATTTTTTAAATAACATTGTTCGGGGCTACAAAGATCAGGGACCTATATTGGGCCATTAAAAAATACAAACAAAGGGAAAAAATTCCCAAAGCTTACTGGATTTTTTAAAGATGTACATTTCTTCTTTCTGCTTTTTGGTCATTCTGTGTCTATAAATTATTCCAGAAAATAGTACTAAATAGCTTACATAGGAAACAGTTGATTTAGCCTTAGTTTTCTCCTCAAAGTGCACCTGATTGATGAATTTTACTTAAACATTTAAAAAAAAATCTTCCGGGGGAGCATACCCCCGGACACCCCTAGAAGGTCCAGGGTCCACGACACAGTCTCCCAAATTCCTGTGAGAAACACTGTGTGTGTGTATGTGCATGGTTATTAAGAGTCATTAGACCAGGGGTTGTGTTCAAGTACGCGTAATGATTTGGTCATCCATCAATAGAAACATTGTGTTGTTATCTGGCTCAGAGAGGGACCAGTCACTCATACGTTTTGGACTATAGACAAACATAGCTTTTACATGTTTGTATTGTAAGACCGCCTCTCAGAGGGCCCATCAAGACTTCCTGTATAGGGGCCCAGAATTAGGTGCAACGCCCCTGCCTCCGCATATCGTATAAATAATCATGGTGGGCTGCCATGGCAAAAAATGCCAGGGCCGATTTTTTGTCCCAGTCCAGCCCAGCCCTGGCCTCGACCCTTTACGATTTGGAAGACGGCACTCAAATATTTCATTAGCAAGTAAGTGGAATGTTCTGTTTTGCCGACAGACCACGGCAAACGTTTAATTTTAACAGCTGTTCGCTAAACGAACGGGACAAAGAGAAACACCAGTACAATGTTGATCAATCCAGTCATGAATGCTACATGTGTTTGGTCATATTTTACTAACCTTTAACACAGAACAAGACTCATCACAAAAAGTTAAAAATCACATTAAAGAGGGCATCCCAGTAGTAGGCTACCATTAGGGCCACGTTGTTGTCCCAGGGACCAGGCTTGATTCCAGCCCCTGGCCCCTTGCTTCATGTCCTCCCCTCTACGCTTTGTTTCTAACCTCCCTCTGTCTCTATCACATACATCATAACATCACCCTGCATTCCAAATCACATACTTTTTCTTTTTACTACACTACATACAGAAGAGTTTAAGGGGCCACAGGAGAGAAAAAAAATCTGATAAGAAAGATTTATTTTCATTATGTCGACAAATGTCAAGAATAAAGACGAATACTCCAAAATGCTATTGGAGTTAGTGGGGCATTTATGTATTTTCAGCATACTACAATTGAAGTGCATGAATTGGGACATCCTAAATCTTTTTCTGGCATACTATATAGTAGGGAAGTATGCACATCTCAGTCTGGGCTGTCTTGGCATAAGGGTGCCCTCTAGTGGCATATATCGCATATGTGTTTGAAAATGAGTTGCTGACCTCCTAAATGTCTATTTCTTTTCCCATTTTTGGAATATTTCTGTCAGTGATTATCTCAGTCTCAGACCTTTAGGCTTTACATTTCATGCAATACAAGAATTGTTTTTTTTTCTCAATTTGCTGATTGATAATAAGCTTTGGAACTCTTAACTATTGTAAAATACCTTGTAATAGAAATGTACCTCATAAATATAATTATTCTATTCTGTTAAAAGTTGACTCCATATATGAACGGCACACTTTTTTAATTTCTGATGTGTGATGTTTCAGGTTGTAGAGTTATATAGGAATTGCATTGTTTAGAATACATGTGCACATGAGCTGTAAAATCACATTTACACTGAGTGCAAACCTGTCTTGTGGAATGCACTGGCAGCAACACTCAGTATTTAAATTTAAAAAATCAATTAACATGTGACGGATTCATTCAAAGGTTACATTGTGTGACAGAAAGACGAAATGTGGTGTTAAAGGGTCAAATGATAACAGTCAACTCTTTATTTTTGTCCAAGGAATTTTGATACAAAAAAGGCATTTTGGACCCAATAATAATTCACAAGCTAGTATGTAGCGACAAAAATAATATTTGTATATCAGAAGAACCGCGACTGATTGTTAAGGTGCTGGATACGTTTCCCTTAGAAGCATTTTAAGCAGCGACTGAATCAGTGTTGGAGTCATTTCACTTTGTTCTGTCAAACCAAAAGCAGTTTCTGTGTCTTCAACACATGCTAAGACACCTTTTTATTAAAAATGAACACAACCCGTGTAGATGTAGTGTTCGGTATCTGGGATCAAACCACATACATCCAGATGAATTCAATACAATACAAGGTGATTTGACCCTCATTCCTGGTGTAAAAAAAAAAAAAAGGTTTTGAAAAAAAAACACACAAACAAAACACCTGAAAAAGTTTCATTCTTTAACAACCGCACACAAAAATAAATCCAGATTTGAGTATTAATTTATAATTACCCCAACACAGCACTACAATTGTCCTGCAGACACCCAAAACATTTCATTAAGGTTGACAACATGAACTGCTCAGTTCAGTTCAACAATGGAAGTTATAGGCCAAGACAGACAGACAACAAAAAAAACAAGATATATTCTAAGAGTTACATGGAATCATCAAAGAAGCCTAACATTTTATTGGCTTGTAAAGCCGCTGTGAGTAGAACACTGTGCTGCTGGAATAACACATTGAATTTGAAGGTTTCCACAGAACTGAAGATAAAGGGGGAAAAAGAAAAAGCTTTTCACACGTCCAACTGACAGTTTGAGGCACCCAAAGGCTACACTATACTACATGTACAACCTTAGATCAGCCATGTTGCCTGCAACATCGACAGAACTATTGAAGGCCGGGATCAGAAAAAAGGTAAGAATGACGTTAGCACATTCATCAGCTGAGTCAACATGACAATTAGCGCATTTGTGAGTATTTTGTCTCCGTTTGCATCATAAGCCAATGCAAAGGTTGCACATGCTCAACAGGTAAAGAGAAATATATTCTGTACACAGTGGAAATAACATAGCAAAATAGAAATGTACACAAAGCTAATATACAAACAGAACATACAGAACTTTCCTTTCACCTTTTAAAGGACACATTTGTCAATGATGATTTGCTTCACTTAACCACGAAAAAGTATGGTATCTAAAGTTGATTCCTGCCCGAAAATGTATGAAGATCAACAAAACAGTTTGTATTTTCCACACAAAGACACACACTAAAACCCAATACTTCAGGAATGTAATAAACATTACATAACTTAGAACAAGAGGAAGAAAAATTGTATGCAAACAATTTACTAACTAGTATAAGTGACACGTAGCAGGACACTTTTCCATCTCAAACTTCTAAAAACATAATGAAACACCTTTCGTATTGCTGCTTATTTCTACAAAACAAAAATTGTGATAGAATTTGAAGGAGGAGGAGCCTGATGTGATTATTGTAGAAAAACAAGCTTTGGGAGCTGAGATATCCCAGGTACCGCCCTCCACATGGGAGAAGTCATTGATTTAAGGCATCGACGTTCACTCTTGTCAACTGATTCGAAGTGCATATAACATAACAGGATGTGTGTCCCTGTTTTGAAATCCTATCAACAGCCTATCACTTCTCAGGAGCCCTTCCTGGGATCGTTGCTTAAAGGAATAGTTACATACAAGACGAGGCAACGGAAACCATTTCTTTTACTGTGCGTGCATATTTTTAAGAAGAAATGGGCAAAATGGCGCTCATCGCCAGTTAGTTTAGCTCCAACACTGGTATACTGGAGTATCAGCCTCCTTCTGCAGACATTCAGAATATAAACTATATAACATGACTAAACGCTCCTGTGTGCTTGTTGGGTCTTCTTTATTTACCAAGTTATGTTGAGCTCTATATTTCTCGCAATTTTTGGAATTAAATACATACCATTGATCTATTGACAAGCACATACACGGTTGTTTGTTCGTATTGGATTCTAAACTGCTTAGCGTGCAACATAACGTGGTAAATAAACAAGTCCCAACAAGCACAAAGGACCATTTAGTGATGTTGTTTAGTTTATCTTGTGACTGTTGGCAGAGTCAAGCTAACGCTACCCATCGACAACAAGTATTTGAGCAAAGCTGAGCAACCTTTGCCCATTTCTCCTCTAAAGTGCACACACAGTTACAGGAATGGTTTCTGTCACCTTTGTCTTAAATTCGAGAGTGAAGCAACAAGCTTAAAAAAGTAAATGTGGAACTATTCCTTTAACTGTGTCAGGGCTCAGGACCTTAGTACAATAACAGTCTAATGGTATTTTGGGGTGCATTAATCTAGAGGCATCTGGTGAACCTTTCTCGTTGGACCCTTGCATTAAAAAAAGTGGAAAGAAAAATAGAAAATGTCCACCGCCTTTGAAAAAAAAAAAAAAAAAAAAAACTTTTTAACCTGTATAAACCTCCCATCAACCTACACAGAACCAATGAAACATGCCATAGTCTGTATTAGATATATACAGACTCTTGCATGTTTGCTCCAAGACCTTGCTCTGCTCTGAACACCTGAGTCTATGGCTAAACATCTAGCTCATAGAGAACAACATATTTCAGTATTAGTTTTCTACGTGCCAGCTTAACTGCAGCAAACTATTATCACCTGGTTTTTCCGGCACAACAAAAGAACATACCTTACACTGTCAGATTTCGATTGCCTTTCTTCCTTCAAAACTACATTAAGTGATGCACTGTAGACTTTCTACACAAGAGTGTTTTGAACATTGAACGTAAGAGACTACCCTTTATGTTACCATTTATTTTAAGGAAGAGGAGGGTCAAGCTCCCCAAAAGCATCATAGTTCTTGTGTTCGTGTCTCATAGAAATATGAACAGCCCTGCAAAAACATCGGCTGGTCAGTGGGGTTATAGCTATTCAGCTACCCTCTTTTTGAATCCACTGTGGGAGTCTGTGGAAAATGGAGTCTTTTACTTTGGGGCAACGAGACATTGAATGCCAAGGTGGCAGAGACCTAAGAAAAAACAGTCTGACAGGATTCCAGTGTCTGGGACCTAAGTAAATCATTGATGGGAAAAGCCATTTCTTATGTGCTTTTTAAAGACTTCTGTCAACGTGCAAAGGGTTTGATTGTGTGAAACTATTATTATAGAAACTATTAAAACCATGGTTTAAAGATGCTTTTGGACGGCTTAACACTGAATCTCAACTTGTCATAACGCTGCTTTCACTGAAAGAGCTTTTCCTTTTTGTAGAAAATGCTCCAGACAGAGCCGAGTTAATAATCAGTGTTAAGGAAGCAGCCCTGTAACCCCGGAATTCCACTGGCTGCGCGTGCGGTGTCCAACGGTTTTGCTCCGTGCGCCCACGTCCGTCAATACCCACCGGCTCCGTTTTCAAAGCAGGCACGGCCAGCGCCGCTGAACAGCTGGAGTCGCGAGAACGAGGAGTTCCCGCAGTGATAGAAGTGACGGGCGATCGCTCTTGATAATATGATTCTCGTATTTACACAACAACGAACGCACGGAAGGTTATTGTTCCCATCCGAACGAGTAAAAGAACAGTGGACATGCTCGTATGTGTCTCTGTTTGGAGAATGTCACTTGCATTGAACACAGAGTGTCTTATTTTGAAAATTAACCCGAGGTTTTATTTTTTTGTCGGCGTCTGTGTTCCTGTCTATGTCGATGTGTTCTGTGCTAAATTGATGCGGTGAGCTCAGGCATCCAGCAGAAATAGAAGCAGTGCGTATTTCACCGGACAGCTGGAGCAGCAGCGGAGCAGAGAGACGGTGCAGCGGACGTGGTGGAAACTCACCCACTGACTGCGCTTAATTGTATTACTGTTTCTGCCGTGCTGGAGCGGAGAAGGACCGGAGAGGCAGCCGGTGGAATTCGGCCTTGAGTCCGTACGTCACACACACAAACACCTGCCATGTTCCACTGGGACCAAACATTGTTAACAAAAACCTCACTGGGTACAAAATACCAAAATTAGATTCATATAAATATTTTTCAATAGCTATTGTAGAGCTAAAGCATTGGTCTAAAAAGAGTATTAATGGCCAAATAGAAGTGCTAAGAATGTGCTGTACAATTGGGGGGGGGGCTCTCCCGATTTTTGTAGTTGGGGCGGGATTGTAGAAAAACTAATACACAAACATTTCCTACACCACCACGATTAAAACATTAATTCTAGGGTTTGTCCATAGAACTTTGCAAAAACCTAATTTAAAAAGGGTTGAGTCCCAAATCTAGGACCAAACCCCTCGCGCTGCTCCTCTCCTGCGTCTAACTGTCCCCTAGGACCTGCGACAGGTCCCCAAAGTCACAGTCAAAGAGTTCACTGATGCCTTCATGGTCCTCCAGGCCAAAGTGGTAGTCATGAGTGTGGGGCGGGGACAGGTTGATGAAACCTTCCAGTGGCAGAGGGAAGCCGTCTGCGTTCAGGAAGGCAGATGAGGACAGAGGGGACAGGTCAAAGTCAGCCATGTCCCCTAGGCCGGAGAAGGGGTCGCCTCCCAGGAGACAATCTGTCAGAGGGGAAAGGCAAAAGGTGAAATATGCTGGACCAAAGTAATGTTTGGCATTACAGGACTATTATCAATAACTCATTCAAAAGACAATAATATCATGCCATTTAGTATGTATTTGAGACAGCATGTCTGTAATGGAAGTTTGTTTCATAAAGGACTTTTTCACGGAACACACAGATATAATTCAGAACATTAACAAATGGCTGGATTCCATTTTGGTGTGTGTCTGTCTAGAGTCCAGGTTCTGTACCGTTCTTATTTCTAGGGCTGTCTTGAATACCATTTTACAGGCTTGAGTACTTGTAGGATTTTATAAATGAGTATCTGAATGTCTCGTTCTCAAAGCCAGTCTATTTAACGGCATCTTGCGCTCCGGTAACATGGATACATGCACCAATTAATGATGTAAAATCAAAGTTTTTTTGCTTTAAAAAAATTAAATTTTCTTATACTGAATTGAGCTTTGAATACTAACCTAATGAACAAATAGTAGAATATTCAAATTACTTGGTCCAGCCCTAATCATTTCATATCATATGAACACACAATTTTTTTGAACAAATGTTTCTATGTAGCTTTAGTTAAAGATCTCCTATTATACTACTTTTCTGGTCTTAATTTCTTGTTACAAATTAGTCACCTTTCGGCGAAATTTGCCGTCTTGGAAACAAAATTGGCCACTTATTTGATTCATGGAGATCCGCTGAGAAAATATTCTGATGGCCAGCACAGTGTGTGTGTGTGCGTGTGTGGAGCATGGACCTATTAAGGAAGTGGAGTGACCATAGTGACTAACTATGATTGACAGATGGTAACTCCTATCATGTGAGCTTTGACGGTCATTTGGCCAATCAGATCCAGTATTTGTCATTGAGGGGCGGTGTCAGTCAGCCAGAGCCTCTGCAGGGAAATTTACTTGTTTTTGCTCTCCGAGTTATCGGAATGTCCGAGTCATGGTTAAAGTAGCCGCAGTATTATTATTTTACCGTGTTTATGTGCACACTCAGTTTATGTGAATCACTTTTAGGAATAAATTCACGGAGTTTGCCAACCGTTGCATTGATGTATGCGCGCGGTGATTAATGGCCGCGATTTGCGGATTGTCACTGCAGATTAACATGTAACGTTTTATATACTATCTATGGTGTCAGCTATAGTTGTGCTTTTGGCTATTGCTGTTTTCACGGTTTTTGAATGCTGCGTCGTGTTCTGACCGGCACACCTGAGGTGAATGTAGTGCCCATAGCAGATCACCGCCGAAACACACTCACCTGTTTCCTCCACCATCGTCATATTTTGCACCGTTATGTTCCAGCCTTCCGCGACTCAGGTGTGCGTGTGTACGTCTGTGAGCGTGAACACGAGAGAGTATATTTTTACGTGTTTGTTTGATGGTTGTGTAGCAAAGATAATGCAAATCCTGTTTGCCACAATATAAATGGTTTATTGTAAGGGAACAGTGGGATTGATTTGAGGCTCCATGTTATTTTCTGTCTTATTTAATGCTGGTTTTTGCCAGCATTTTTAACCGTTTTTCTAAGCTGTTTTTTAAAGTTTTTCTTGATAAATACCTACACACTTTGAATGGGAAAAGTCAAGAAGGTTGGCTGACTAACTTGTTTTGCTCATTTTACGCATCTGATGTATTCATCTGATAAAATAAAAGTTTTCTTTGTCCTTAATTCTCTTCACCAGAATACACCAAATTGCTTCTCTTACATGTTCAAATCACAAAAAAAATCTTCTGGGGGGGGGGGGGATGCCCCCAGACCCCCCCACAGGGGTTTGTTTTCGGACATCTCACCTTTTTCATGGCTTATGAGTTTGCATGCCTGTATAGAGCAACCTGACACGAATCACATCACAAAAAACTATGTGATTTTCGGGAAACTCTTCCTCTCATTTGAGCGCGCACAGCAGTCTCTGTCCACACTCGGCTTTGTGCCTCTCCGCCCCCCCTCCTGCAAACCCCACTCCGTTGTGATTGGTTACCTTCCTTCCGGAACACTTTCAGCAGCGCGGGCAGATTTGAGAGCAGGAAGGTGGGGGCATGGCCGGAGCGCGCCACCACGTTGCAGCATTACCATACATGGAAAAATCCGGGAACGTGACGACACGATGGCAGGAAATTTGAACCGATTTGAACAAGTGAATTCTCGACCGGCTGCCCTAGTGTTTAGCGCTCTGCACAGCCACCCCAGACGGTCAGCAGGGAATACGTCTAAATGCATGTACGTCAATATTTGATACGCTAGTATGGTTAAACAAGACTATAAATCATTATAACAAAAAGTATAATAGGTCCTCTTTAACCAAACTAGATTTCACCTTAACCCATTGATGCCGACGCTACATTGTATCTCCTGCCGGCTGCTGCCTAGCGCAGCATTGTTGTTTTATCTAATTTTCATGGCGCGTGCAGCATAGAATGCACCGTCATTTGTTCTAATACACATGAGGTGGGTTTTGTTGATTTTTTAAGACCACGTGACCACCCAAATGGTGTGTGGTTTGCCGAAAATCACGTCAATCAAAAAAAATAAATTATAATAATAATACTAAAAATAAGCCAGCTGTGTCGGCAATAGAGTATTACAGAACAGTTAGTGGCGTTGGGAGCGCAGAATCTAGGTCTACTATAGGCTACTGGCGAAAATCACACAACACATTGCATCTATTTATTAACAATATTTATGAATTTAGACTATATTTTGCTGCTCCAACTCAAATTCAGCCGAGCCAGGCGATAGTTAAGTTTCAGTTTTGTTTTCATCTCCGTGGTATACAGCCGTTTGGACCAGCTGATCGGCTCCCGACAGCCGGAGTCAGTCTGCATTCCAGTTGTACTGGGAAGTCGATTTATGGTGCCAGTGATAACTGAACTAAATTATAAAATAAAGCTATCTCTTGCTCCCTCTATCTGTCTATCTTTATCCCTCCACTACACACTTAGTCACTACTATCCATGGAAGCAAGATTATAACCTCATTTAGCACATTATTTTTAAATATTTTATATTATTTATTTATTTTCTCCCACATCTAATTTTAGAAAAATGTGTTGGTTTGTAAGCGCTAAGGCAGCATGTTTAAATAAAACCTGTGAACCTTAACTTTTAAATGTATTTTATTTAATGTTTATATGTGCCACACAGGCTTAGATATTAAAGGGTTCAAGTTAGCCTTGGTGTTCTTTATCATTGGAGACAGTTTTCAACACATTTAATTCAGTCCTTCTAGTTGCAGAGTTGGCTCGTGCTAGGCTAGCGCACGGCATTAGGGAAAGACTAGCCTGCTACTAAAACAGTCTTACCCACTACACAGTACACCCGAGGCTAATCAATTATAACGCCAGACTATCGATGTAAATGTCTGTGTTGATAGAATAATTTTAGAAATAAAATAGGGCTGTCAAACGATTAACAATTGTAATCAGATTAATCACAGGATTCTGTGGATTAATCACGATTAATTTTATCATTCGAAATATGCCCGAAAAATTTGAATTTTCTCTGTATATTGTTGTATGAACGGAAAGATAAAGGACAGAAGGTGGATATGTACATTTAAAATTAGTATTTTTATTAATTGAAAATCCAAATGATGGTTTTAATACTGAAAATAAATTTAAATCAAACTAAAATATATACCTACCACACCATAATTCAATTTGTCTGTCTCTTTACTATGTCTTTGGGCAAATATAGGCTATATAATGGCATTTATTTGGTGAAGCTATAGGTTGTGCATTCTTGAATACAACTTGATTAGGTTACAGTCTGCGGTGTGTGTGTGTGTGTGTGTTTGTACGCACAAACACGTCCTAGGGGACTGTTCATTTGTGCCAGGAAGCCGGCGTTATGTTGATGTCTACTTACACACACCTCTGAAAACTGCAGACGTTTGTGTCCTCGCGGGCTCTGAACAGAGCGGACAATGTTTCTCCTCCTGTTGCTCCCGACATCAACTGTCACCCGCGGCAGTTGATTTTATATACTATCAATGCTTAAAACACGGCAAGGGCTAAAGTGCTGCTATGTTTGGCTGTGCGCAGCTACTGATCCTGGGTCAGCCATAACGTTAGAGTGACTGTAGTACAGAGCCGGTGGGATGCACATGCGTTAATTCCAGAAAGTAATCACCCTGCGTTAACGAGTTAATTTTGACAGCCCTAAAATAAAACCAACCTCGCATCGCATGAATTATCGCGTGCACACACCTACACTGTGTGCACAATTATTAGGCAAGTGAGTATTTTGGGACATATCAATTTTTCAACAATTTTCCAACTTCAAGCTGTATAAACTTGAGTGCTTATTGGATTCAAGCATACCAGGTGATGTGTATTTGTGTAATGAGTGAGGGTGTGACCTAAGGAGATCAATACGGCGACCGTGGCTCAGGTGGATAAGCGGGTTGGCGGTTCGATCCCCGCTCTGCAACCTGTGTCATGGTTGTTGTGTCCTTGGGCAAGACACTTCACCCACCTTACCTCGTGTGAATGTGTATGACTGCTGTATGTTTGAGGTGGTGGTCGGAGGGGCCGTAGGCGCTGAATGGCAGCCACGCTTCCATCAGTCTGCCCCAGGGCAGCTGTGGCTACTATGGTAGTTTACCACCACCAGTACGACTGTGTGAATGAATGGAACCTGGAACCCTGTAAAGCGTCTTTGAGTGCCTTGAAAAGCGCTATATAAATCCAATCCATCATTATTATTAATACTCTATATCAAGGTATGCATAATTATTAGGCAGCTTCTCTTCCTCGGGCAAAATGGGCAAGAAAAGAGATTTAACGGACTCTGAAAAGTCAAAAATTTTAAAAAGTCTTTCACTGGGATGCAGCACTCTTGAAATTGCTAAGATATTGGGGCGTGACCACAGGACCATCAAACGTTTTGTTGCAAATAGCCAACAGGGTCGCAAGAAACGTATTGAGAAAAAAAAAACGCAAATTAACTGCCAAAGATTTGAGAAGAGTCAAATGTGAAGCTACAGGAACCCATTATCCTCCAGTGCTGCCATATTCCAGAACTGCAACCTACCTGGAGTGCTCAGAAGTACAAGGTGCTTAAAGACATGGCCAAGGTAAGGAAGGCTGAAACCCGACCACCACTGAACAAAACACACAAGTTGAAACGTCAAGACTGGGCCAAGAAATATCTGAAGACAGATTTTTCAAAGGTTTTATGGACTGATGAAATGAGAGTGACTCTTGATGGACCAGATGGATGGGCCCGTGGCTGGATCAGTAACGGACACAGAGCTCCACTTCGACTCAGACGCCAGCAAGGTGGAGGTGGGGTACTGGTATGGGCTGTTATTATTAAAGATGAGCTAGTTGGACCTTTTCGGGTTGAAGATGGCCTCAAAATCAACTCCCAAACCTACTGCCAGTTTCTAGAAAATACTTTCTTCAAGCAGTGGTACAGGAAAAAGTCTGCATCTTTCAAGAAGACCATGATTTTTATGCAGGACAATGCTCCATCACATGCATCAAAGTACTCAATTGGATGGCTCGCCAGTAAAGGCCTTGAGGATGAAAAAATAATGACATGACCCCCTTCCTCACCCTATTGAGAACCTGTGGGCCCTGCTTAAGTGGGATATTTACAGTGAAGGAAATCAGTACACCTCTCGGAACAGTGTCTGGGAGGCTGTGGTTGCTGCTGCACAAAAAGTTGATCGTCAACAGATCAAGAAACTGACAGACTCCATGAATGGAAGGCTTGTGACAGTTATTGAAAAGAAGGGTGGCTATATTGGTCACTGATTTATTTTTTTGACATGTCGGAAATTTTTATTTGGAGTCGTTTTATTATTCTCACTTTAACAGATGAAAATAAACAAGTGAGATGGGAAAATTTTAATTTTTTTATTTAGTTGCAGAATAATTCTGCATACTAATAGTTGCCTAATGATAGCAAACATATATATATTCTCATAAGAAAGACAAAACCTCACCTTTACTTTCGTAAACATTCAGGTTTAGGTTCTTTAACATTTTGGATTTACCGAGAGCACTGTAGTTGTTCAATAATAAAATTAATCCTCAAAAATACAACTTGCCAAAAAAATTTGCACACAGTGTACTTTCTCAGCAGCAGCGGACTTTTACTTTGCTGTGTAACCGAATCACTACAGCAGAAAGTAAACTGAAACTGAAACTGCACTGCCACCAGTCTCTAAAGACGCTCTTTCTCTTTCTGCCCTTTGAGCATCCATCTCTCTCAGTTCTTCATCAGTGTATTCCGGCTCGTACAGGTACGACAAATTCCTCATAATCGTCTTCAAAAGCAGACGCATCACTAAGTCCTCCAAACGTGACCGTATCGTTTGCTAATACAATTCCTTCGTGCACTGTACTGTGTCTGTAGCTATGACAGCAGCAGGTAAACAAACTATTATAGACCCGGTAACCTAGGTATTAGTCCGCCGATGCCACAGCCTACCAGGAATAAACACTGCTGCTGAGACACAGCAAGTCCCTCAAAATGCAATATGCGAGGTTGGTTTTATTTCTAAAATTATTCTATCAACACAGACTTTTACATCGATAGTCTGGCGTTACAATTGATTAGCCTCGGGTGTACTGTGTAGTGGGTAAGACTGTTTTAGTAGCAGAATAGTCTTTCCCCAATGCCGTGTGCTAGCCTAGCACGAGCGAACTCTGCAAATAGAAGGACTGAATTAAATGTGTTGAAA
Source organism: Hyperoplus immaculatus (assembly GCA_949357725.1). Classification (NCBI taxonomy): domain Eukaryota; kingdom Metazoa; phylum Chordata; class Actinopteri; order Uranoscopiformes; family Ammodytidae; genus Hyperoplus; species Hyperoplus immaculatus. The sequence continues at coordinate 2,651,897 of OX442360.1, forward strand.
ACTGTCTCCAATGATAAAGAACACCAAGGCTAACTTGGGAATAATGTCCAAAATCCTGTACCCCTTTAAGGTTTTGGTAGACGTTGCCAATTCGTAGTATTTTTTCAGAAAACCCTCAGGCATTAAGGACATGCATCCTAGATTGCCATAGTCATCAATGGGTTAAGCTAGCGTTGCTCTAGTTCAACTTCTGCCAGTGTAAAGTCATTGGTACTTTGTAGAGCGATTGAAGCTGAAAATGTAGCTTCTCCAACCCATGTGAAAACTCACCTGTGTCACCCCTTAACCCCAGTGAAGAGCTGTCCTGCTGGGAGGCTGCTGTCATTGTGGACGACGTGGATGCTGGAGATGATAAGCCCTCCTCTGATTGGTGCGTGGGCTGTGTGGGGGGCGGGACCAGGGAGGCTTTGGAGGGACTACTTCCTGTCACGGGGCTGCAGACGCCGGAGCTGTCTTCTGGACAGAGAAAGACGTCGATGGCACCGCGAGTGCTCTTCAGAGACACCTGGTAACCCTGAGAGATGGAGGCCAGCATGTACAACCTCTTAATACTGTAAAAACTGTACCAATTATCACACTTTCAAAATGAAATTGAAATGTTATTCAAAATCTAAGCACATCTGTACACATGAGCAATGCTCTTAAATGGATTAGAGGCTTTGTTGTCTTTGATGTTTTCTAAGATGCTATGTATTTTAACACTGCAGTACAAACTCATTAATGTGTGCAAGAATATTTGTATAATGCTTTTTTCTTTTCTTTTTTCCTTAACAGTATGTTATTTATCATTTTGAGTTATATTGTGTTTATATGATACCTTTTAATGTACCTTTCAATTGTGCTGATGCTCAGGGACTACAGGTGCCAATTGGCTTTTACAGCTAACCCTGGCATATGATAAATGTGGGTTGTCCCTGATTAAAAAAATTAATTAAATTCAATTAAAAATAAATTACAAAAGGTGTGCTCCGGTGGCGTAGTTGATAGAGCGCGTACCATATTGGCTCCGGCCTTCGTTGCAGTGGTCGCGGGTTCAAATCCGACCCGTGGACCTTTACTGCAGGTCATCCCCCTCTCTCTGTCTCCCCATTTCAACTCTGTACTATCTAATAAAGCTTGAAAATGCCAAAAAATATCTTTAAAGAAAAAAAATTAAAGAAAAAATTACAAAAGACAGACATTTTACAAAGGCCTGAGTAACATTCAACCTTCCCCCAGTACCTTGCTGGGTTCTGAAACCTGCATCTGGGTCTCTGGTGGAGCTCGGATCACCATGACCAGCTGGTCCGGAGAGTCAAAGGACTTCTTCAGGTCCTGGCAGCGCACATAGCCCAATGTGGAACACAACGCATTAAGGAACATGTCACACCTGCACCAAGACGGGAACACTAATGACGTTTACATGCACAGCAATGTTTCCGTATTAATCTGGTTGAGATCATATTCAGAATAAGACAGGGCAATGTTAACAGCACGCTCACCGAAATCAGAATAAGCTCATATGCAAGAGTAAGCCAAAATCGCATTACGATAACTGGAGTATTCCAATCGTTTAATTGAGGCATGTATACACCTTAAATAACACTAAATATTCCCTACTGAGTTTTTGCTGCATTTTTTGGCACTTTGTCACAGTTTGCGATGCATGGCCTTGGTTACGGCTGTTAAGCTGCGAACACACTGCACTCGCCCCCTGCGGCAGTTGGCCGAGTGAACGCAAGTTGCTCGCCACTTGATCATATTGGGCCATATATTCCTGATGCCGACGCCGTTTCTGAGATCAGACCCGTCACACTTACGGTGCAACAACAACAACAACAACATGGTCCATATGTGCCAAAAAATACAGATGTAGGTACACTGTGTACAGCGGCAGTCATGTCACAAATAGCATTAAAACAGCCTGAAGACGCACCCCGATCGCAAATACACACACATTAACAGCAATTCAGCAACATACTAAACACATTAACAACAGCAGTCTGCGCTCAGCGGCAAAAATAAAGGCAGACATCAGCCTACCTGAAAGTGAAAGTGCGCGGTCTGGCGGAGGACAACACCAGTGCTTCGCTGTACTATATTGGAATTCCACACGGACACTGCCGTCAAGTTTGGGTTCATATTATCCTCAGGAACAGCACACAGCTGTGCTAACCGGCGCTACCTTGGTTTAAAGTACAACCAACAGCTAAACAGATGCAAAATACACATATTTGCAGAATGTATTGGAAGCCCAATGTCCTCACTCCACACGCCCACCTCGTCTTGCAGACCACCAGGCAATCTCAAAGCTGAAATGATCGCGCCTTCGATTCACACGCTTCTATGAGGCGCGGCTAGCGCCGCGGAAACGCACGGCGCTGGACACCGATTGTTGGATGGACGCGCGGCCACGCGCTGGTACATTGACTTTGTATGTAATCTCGCCGCACGGCCAGTGCAATGTGTTCACACCTTTAAACTACTGTGTGAAAACTATTGTGTAAACTTCTTTTTAAAAAGAAGAGCTGTCATGTGCTGACAAAACAATGCAAGACAACGATAATGACATAAAGAGGGTTCATTTCCTTGACTGGGACCAGATGTATTGACTAGGGCTGTCAAATTAACGCGTTAATTTCGATTAATTAATCACAGAAAAATTAACGCGATTAAAAATCGCACTTCTATATTGCCCTTTGACCCGGTGCAAAAGAGGTGAGACGATAGCGGAGCTGCACCTGTAGTTTGCGGACACGGCCCGCACGGGATTAAAGAGTGAAGAAAGAAGCATAGAGAGGGCTCTATGGACGTTTTATGGGCTGCAAGAAATAAGCTAGAAGGTATAGGAATACGTTTTATGTTATTCTCCGCAGTGTCTGTGCATTGATTTAGTGGGTGCCTAATTAACAATATAGGTTCAAAACAACTCTCAATCTTCCTCTGTGTCTCAATTTTGTTTGCTAGCTGCGATCGTCTACAGCAAACGCACACCCGCCCCCTCTCACTCTTCCTAGCATATGCCTGTCTTTTTTCCTCCTTTGTGTGTGTGTGTGTGTCAATATTTTTGGTTATGAGTAGGACGATGTTGAATGAGTCAGCATAGGCTATGCACACCTGTGTGGCAGTGCAGCGCTGTCTGTTGTGGGAGATAGACAGTCATCATTTAGCCTGCTTGAGAGAGAGAGAGAGAGAGAGAGAGAGAGAGAGAGAGAGAGAGAGAGAGAGAGAGAGAGAGAGAGAGAAACAGTGGCCTATACAGTTGTTTATAAACAGGCATACAAGTGTCATATAAGTGTGCGATTAATTTAGATTAATTAATCACAGAGCCTGTAATTAATTAGATTAATCTTTTTAATCGCTTGACAGCCCTAGTATTGACGTAAAAAGAACACAACGACTGGACGATGATCTGACGTCATGACCTTTCTAGCACTACTAGTGTGCATGGCTGGCAGCCTCTGTGTGTAAGCCGATCCTAAACTGTGTGTGAAGGATATTTCTTGTTGTGTGGGTCCTCTGTGAGCAGGCGCAGCTGCAGGTTGCATGTGGAGATGAGTTGGTCCAGCTGTCCCTCAGCCTCGGTCAGGTCAGACACTTCCCTCTGTAACTCCTTATGGCGGGAAACCAAGGTAGCATCAACCCGATTACCACTACAGGGGGAAGAACGCACAGCAAATGGAAAAATATAACGAGTGGTTTATCGACTCTAGACACACATAGCAGCCACTGCCATGTTATACTGCTCTTCTGACTAGGAGCTGGAATTCACCTTTCCAGATATTTAATCGACTGTATTTATGTTTGGGTGTTGCAGTCGCATATGTTTTCTACACCAATTGAATGCAATCATATATTCTTTATTTATACTCTCCTGCTTTGCTGCTCCAACAATTCAACGGTTTCCTCACAATATAAGTGATGACCACTGAGCAGCATAGTACAGTGTGGCACAGCACGGTTTGTTTAGGAACGGTAACCTTATGGCGCTTTTCCACCGAACATGTAGCTCTACTCGATTCAATTCGGTTTTGGTAGGAACACGGGTCGTTTTCCACTGCAATAAGTACCTCCTGAACGTGGGCGGGGTCGTCAAAGGGGCAGAAAGCCGACTCCGGAGCCAAGTAGCTAAGCAGAAATTACGAGCAGTTGTTGTACTTTTAACTGAACCAACCGCCAAAAATACAGATGCATAATGTTTAAGAAATATCCCCCTTGTATCTGTTTGCTAAAAGAAATAGAAGAATATTGCGACAGGCCATTAAAAGGGAGGATTGGTGTCCCGATGTGTGACTCTGCCACTCAATCAGCTGTAGGGATGTGTCACGTACATCCCTATGCACGTAAAGACGGGCATCATAAAGTTGACTGTTTTGTGTTTCAGGATACATGTTTTCAAATGCAAGCCGTGTCTCAGCCTGAATAATTTATTGAGGTAATCAGTGCAGTCTAAGGCTTGTAATGTAATCGGTCTCTATCATTTCTGTCCTAGCTGGCTACTATAGGCTATTTAGCTATACATGTCTCCTCAACGGCTCAGCTTGCTTGGAACCACGAGCGAGTCGATACCAAAAAAGCAGCAGGTACCATATTTTTGCAGTGGAAACGCCAAAAATGCGAGTTGAGTGGAGTTGAGCTGATACCACGCAGTGGAAAAGCGCCATTAGGTCTGGCTTGTGTTTCCACTGCAGACAGTACCGTTACTGGGTAGGTGAGGTTTATGCTGGATGGCAATAGCCACGGTCAGAGCATATAGTCTATGGGTCTATAGGTCAGAGCTGTTGAACGGCACTTTTTCTTTTAAACAACTAAAAAGCTCTGGCTACGGCAGCTAGAAAAACTATGGTGACATCATAGCAGTGGGACACAGTGTAGCCCGCTCATTAATTAAATGGAAAAAACGCCACACATTAAACAAAGAGCTGCACTGCAACATTTTCTCTCACTCTTGCCGAGCACATTACATAAGGCGGTAAATTTATTTTCTTTCGACCAGTCAACAGACTGCAGTGTGTAGTAGGGGTGTGCACGTGTAAACCAGTTAGTAAATCATAACCGTTTAGGAAAAATCAATAAACGAGAACCATTTTATTTTAATTTTAAGTTTGGAAAATTACTTCCAGGAGTGGGGGGTGACGTGATCTACTTTAGGCTACTAAAGCAGATAACACAACACATTATTGTGTTTGGTTACAATATTGATTTATTTAACTGCTCCACCTTCCGTCAGCTCCGACAACGGGCGTCAGTCTAATAACAGATGATCGCTAGGCTAGTTATGATCATTTCGAAGTCAAAAAGCAAAATTATTAAATAAAGGCCTCTCTCTCTGTCTATCTGTCCGCCTGTCTTTCTCACTGCACACTGTCACTCCAAAGGCATCCGCAAAAAAATAAATAATTACGTCGACCCGCCCCCCATATTAAACGGTTAACTGTGTACACGAAAGAATTGCAGCCGTGTAAAAGTTTAGACATTTTTGTAAATGTTCACACACCTAATGTGTAGTTCCAACCTTTGAGATGGCTTGGGACCCTAACAAAATGGTGATGAAAATGGGTACAGCACAGTTCGCTTATTTCGGTACACATTCAAAAACCGCACCCACTCAGTGGAAACAAGGCCATAGTATCATCTGGTCTGGTAACACTCTGTAGGCTCTGTTCTACTCACAGCCACTGGATGTTGTTCTTGGACTTCTTGGAGATGAGCTGGATGCCTTCCAGGACATTGGTGATGTCATAGATGCGTCTCTTCTGGACGTCCAAGACCTGTGAGGCCCAGTTCAGGTCCACCACGCCGTCTGCAGACTGGGACAGCAGGTCCAGGAAGCGCTTGGTGGTCAGGTTCAGTGAAGTGTCGTAGCGAGACTTCTCTGTCGCCGTGCGGGGAACTTGAGAAGAGAGAGATAGTCAACACATGCTGAAAAAGTATTCCGAGGCGCTCCGGTGGCGTAGTGGATAGAGCGTGTACCATATTGGCTCCGGCCTTCGTTGCAGTGGTTGCGGGTTCAAATCCGACCTGTGGACCTTTACTGCAGGTCATCCCCCCTCTCTCTCTGGCCCAATCCCAAATGACTCCCTAGGCACTCCCACTCCGTGAGCGAGTGTCACTCGCTGTTGAGTCACACTCGCGGCTGTGAAGTGCCACTCGATCATTAAGGGCAAGGGTATAACAACGGTGCGGCTTTGGCAAGCCCTCGCCTCTGTCAGACGGAAACAGGAAGAAACCTAGAGACACTAGTTTGTTAAGTCTTTATTTCTCATCCTAAAATACAATTCCACCACATTTATATTTGACCTGAAACACTCTTTACATTCATACATAGGCTACGCATGTGAGAGTAAATGTAGTATTGAATAAAAACAAACTCACTCCCATGCTTTTTTGGCTGCATAATTTATTTGTTGTTAAATATTTTCTAACTGCATATTCTTAATTTTACCAGCTCAGTCAGTAGTGGAAAAACGGGTGGGTGTTTGATCCGCTGTTTAATTATCCTTTTAGTTTACATGCACAGCATACAAAACCAGGGAAAAGAACAACAGTCTGCTAAAGCATATATTCCACTTGTCATGATATGTTAATCTGCCATTACGACCGGCGAATCGCGGCAGTTAATTAGCGTGCATAAATCAAAGCACTGCAAGGGTTTTTCATAAATAAGAAAAGTCATGCACTCCAGCTGACTGACGTCACCACCGCTATTACTACCCCTCATCGGCTTTAACAGAAATATAAATCTTACTAACAATTTAAGGAAATAATAATCACTGTCTGTTATTAACTTGTGGGCATTTTCTTCATCTGCTTTGTTTTATCTTTTATCCACGCCTTGGAAATACACTAACGGTAGAGAACTGGCATAATCAAATCAACAAGTGTAAAACAACATGTTCGTTCCGATATTGTAGGCTACCCTCTGGTTCCGTCATTTAGAGCTTTGCATAAAAATAATCAATCAAATGTCTGTTTGAGGTAAGAGTAGCTACGTTTCATTTATAATTCGGGACACAAACTCCATGGAACTCTCATTTGTAAATTGGCTCCTCCATTCCGGACATAATTGATTGGCGGACACCTGTGTCGATGCAGACTCGATGATCGAGGGCTTTATCACCCACTTACACTCGAGGCTCGGTGGTTTGGGACGGCACTCAATATGGCGGGCCCTCCCCGTGAACGCGCAAACGGAGGGATAGTGGATAGGGATAGGGTGTAGGGGGTGGATCTAGATTGGGCCACAGTCTCCCCATTTCAACTCTGTTCTATCTAATAAAGCTTGAAAATGCCCAAAAATAATCTTAAAAAAGAAAAGAAAAAGTATTCCAAGTAGCCCTAACTGTTTGTAAACGTTTGCCAGCAGATTGATATGGCAGAAAGTGATTCATCAAAACATGGACGTAGGCCCTTAGAAACGGTCGTTATCCTCAACAGCGGCCATTAGCTGGAAATAAATTAACCGTAGAAAGCGGTGATTGACCAATCAGAACACAGCATTTATCAGTGCCATGTAATAAATCAGTAGCCTGGTCCTACCAGACCATCGTACTTCATTTAATTTGTACAGAAGGTCTGGAACTGCTCTATTGACAAACGTTCACTCACTGTCTGTTAAAGTTTAAAACTATTGGATCTGCCCAGTGCCACTCTGGATCGGCCAACCAATCGCATAACGTTTGGTCGTGACGTATGCCATGAGCCGGCTTCTGACTTCAACTGAAACTGGCGCGCGACTTCGACGTCATCGTTCTCAGCCAATCGCTCTGTTCGCTGATTGGACTGCAAGAAAATCTGTTCGAGCAGGAATCCATGAATACACCGCAGCCCCAGACTGACTACTGAAGTGAAATGAAAATTGGGCGGTAGTAGGTAGGTAGGCGGGCGGAGCCAGGCTAATAAATCTTGGCTCCAGACTAACTTTTTCATTGGTTGCACCGGTGGCCTAACTTCTCCATCTAGGTGCACCAGCATATATTTTGGTGCACCCAATTAGTGCCACACGATTTGGATAAATTGTGCAATTGCGATTATAGTGGCCAATATTTCCATTTGCGATGCGATTGCTATATAAGAAATAGAAGGTATTATGATTATACTGGCTTGGTTTTCAAGGAAAATGAGAGATTATTGATAGTTTTGAAAACCTCAATTTAAAACAAAAATATATTAAGAATCATTGAAAATATTAAAAATAAAGCTTGTACTAGGCTAGTAGCCTTCAAGCCTACTCTTTTCAAAATAATAAAAATTATGGTTTAAAAAATGTAATAAAAAAACCCTGTTATTTTCCCCCATGAAAATAAATGCATTCCTCCAAAGTGCAGAGACAGTAGCAGTGTCTGTAAACTTACTGAAACTTGCGTGGCCCTTCACTCTCATGCATTCATTTGACTTTACTCTGTGCTGTCTCGTGTTGATAGACTGGTCGTGTTGCCACCGGTCACCACTTGACATAGCAACTTTAACTTTCCAAGTTTTAAACAGCACTTCTATCTGTTCAACGTTGCTGTATCTGAATCCTAAATATCCCCACAGAGCAGACGTTGCGTTTGTCTTCGGCCACAGTTCAGCGTTGGCTTGGCTGTAAAGCTGCTGCGCGTCAACGTTCCGAATCGCATACTGTTTCTTTTTTCTATTCTACATACTACATCCGACGATACAAATAATCTAGTTAGGATGCATTAGGCATACTATTGGGACATACTTTTACTCTTTTATTTCATCATAACATTGCGCCTTGATCTTGCCTCTTGCTTTTATATCCGTCGCATCCCTGTTTGTTTTCATATGGAGGCTTCGTCGATGTGACGTCACTTCACGTGCGCACCGTGGGTCACAATCGGCCAAATAGGATGCAGTTTTCAACACTAACAATCTTGGCCAGTGGCGTGGAGGTGTGCGTGCAGATACACATACACACACACACACACTGTCAGAGGAGCCAAGGGGCGCTACCAAAAAGACCAGAGGAGCGGTTGGAACGTTTACAGACACACGTGCGCACATTTAAACACATTAAAGCGCAATCGCAGCAATTTGTGCGGTTATGTTATTGCACATAGGGCGGCAGTGGCGAAGTCGGTAGGGAGATCGCCTCTGGAGTGCAGGGTCGGAGGTTCGATCCCCCGTCTCCCTGCCACATGTCGAAGTGTCCCTGAGCAAGACACTGAACCCCAAATTGCTCCCGATGGTTCAGAGAGCGCCTTGCATGGCAGCTTCTACCATCGGTGTATGAGTGTGTGTGAATGTGGTAAGATATGTAAAGCGCTTTGGGGCTGAGAAAATCGTCTAGAAAGCGCTATATAAGTCAAGTCCATTTACCCTTTACCACATGCTCACATCACGATTATATTAATCGTGCATCACTACACCCGATATTACATTTAATATGACGTGATAAAGTTCAGGTGCATTGGTGCGACCAGTGAAAATATCTAGTGAAAATATCTAGTGAAAATATCTAGGCGCATGTGCGACAAAACAAGCGCATTCTGGAGCCATGTAAATGCTTTTAGTTTTGACATTACATTTCCCTTCAAACAGCTGATGATTGCTTTCCATGTATTTATCCCATTTTAAAAAGGACATGAACCTGTATGCTTTAAACTATTTTGTCATTTGCACACAGACAGACAGACAGACAGACAGACAGACAGACAGACAGACAGACAGACAGACAGACAGTTTTCCTTCTTATATTTACTGTTTAGCCTGGTGAAGATAAAGACCGCTGGGCAGGCTGTTGTCTGTGCTGATAAAGGGACAGCTGTTTTCAGGACAATGATGACTGTAGCAAAAGTCAGAGTGTGTATGGATTGGATCGGTTGTTAAGCTGACGTGTTGCCTCTGCTGTGTTCATTTTGGGTAACAATGAGGGAAAAAGAAAAAAAAGTAAAGAAATGAGCATATAGAGCAGTGAATGTGAGCTCACCTCTGGGGGGGGCAGGTGTGGAGGGCGGGGCAGGGCCTACGGACGGTCGGGTGGTGCTCACATACTGATGGTCACTATCCAGGTCCAACTTCCTCTTCACCTGAAGCAATATAAATGGTTGTAGGGAGAACAAAGGAAGACATTGTCAAACATCTACCATAGCGTTATATATGTTATTACAATTGTGTATTAAAAAGGTGGAGTCAGCGATTCTGGAGAACGCCTGTTGTCAAAATCAATGAATATCTGCACATGTGTGTGGCTGTGCGCTTAAAAAGAAAATCCAGTGATAATAAACAGCCTAGGCTCTGAAAACTGGTACGTGAACAAAGGGGGGCCCACTCTGTTAGCAACATGCCCTTTTAAAGAGCCTAGGCTGAGTATTTACACCTGACTTATCTTTCAGTGCACACACCATACAGACAGGTAGCGGATCATCAGGAGATACTAACTGATTTTGACAAAAATGCCATTCGACAACAAGCATTCTCCAGAATTGCTGACGTCATCTTAATTATCCGTTGAATGAAAAGCAAAGCAACATGTCTAAAGGCAACAGGTGGATGGACGTGTACATCTTTGTTACACGTTCATGTAAACAATTCAACATGATGTGTTTAAAAGAACAAGCTAAACATGTCCTCACCGGAGGTCTTCCCAGAGGGGGCCTCCTGCGGTCCTGGCTGCCCCCGCCCTGTGGGGTGGCAAACAGCAGGATCTCCCCCGTGCTGGTGGGGCGTGTGGCGGGGTGGAGGTCCTCAGTGCTGGGGCTGCTGATAATGAAGATCTGGTGCTCCTCGCCCAGCTCAATGCTCCCAGAATTCAGCAGCGTCTCAAAGTCAGCCAGCAGATCCTCCGATGTCTGGCCTGTTATCAGAGTCTCTGACATGGCAGTGTGTCACTCAGTACCCCTTCAATGGACTTCAGTTGGGGGGCAGGGGGGAGTCACACACACCAACTTGGATGTGCTGTGCTCAGTGAATTTAAAGGGACAAAGGTGTAACCTTTTCACAGTTTGCCTGCAGTTACTTCCAGGCATTTCTTTAAAAAGTTCCTTTCTCGGCTGTCCATCTTCTTGGTTATAAAGAAGTTGCTACTAAACATTAGAGCCGACAGTGTGACTCACACATAAATGATAACCTATTGAAAGCTAACTGCTGAGAACAGCAAGGCAGGGCGTTCTGTCAAACAGGAGACTTGGCACATTAAATAACGTTGTTAAGTGCATACCATGTCTTGAAGGCTGGAGTCTAAGCCGCTGATATGTTATCAACGCAAGAGTCGCGAATTGGACGTTGAGGTTAGCGCGAGCTAGCAAGGGAGCAAGCTAATCTTTTGTTTTCATCTGTGCTGTCAAGTACAGTAGGCCCCGGTTACACACACACACACACACACACACACACACACACACACACACACAGCTAACAGTCCGGCTAACCAGCTAGCTCAACAAAAACTCTCACACAAGTTATCAAACAAGCCAGTTCAGAAGGCTATCTCGTTACGCCTAAAATGGTTCTTAGTTATAAGGCTAATACAACTTTAAAGCAGCAAGAGTGAGCTATTAAAATCAAATATATACAACGTGCAAGGCATCAATAGAACTCAAAAGCATATTTGAGAGTATGTATAATAAAGCGATACTTAAGTTAGCAGTGTACACACACGAGTCCGCAGGATAGGAACATATAGGCAATATTAGCATCCTAGCTACGTTATTAGCCGCGATTCTTCAACCCCCTCGTTTTGTTGGGGCACGCAGGAAGCAGTCCTACCAAACTGGAAATGTTAGGAAATAACAAGAGGAAAACACTCATGGTTCAGATTAGCAGCCGGTCGCCCTTCGGTCGCTCACAGCAGACGCGGTCCATTTAGACAAAGCACCGTCCCGACCCCTTTATCGGCTGTTATTGTTGTTATTTTCCCAGCTGATCTACATCGGAACACTGAACGGAGGGTTTTCGCGCGAAATCTTTTTTGCCGCGAAACTAGCACGTGCGCTAATCCGACAGATATCATTGGTCGAACAGCTGCGCTTTCCGCAGGGCTGGGTGGACAGCCTGTGATTGGTTCAAACGGTAGCCTGTCGTTGGACCGAGCGCAGATTAGTCGTTATGAAGGTGCGTTCAGGATTCATGAAAAAAATAAATTCATAAGTTGTTACATTATGGGCAAAAGGTTTTGGGCTCTGCATTTTGTTACACTGTCAACCAGTTATTTACATTTTGGGTATGGTTAGTTTAGTTTTGAGTCTAGTTTAGTCTTACAAGCCTCCAATCTCCCCGGTTCATTGCTTCCGTTGGACTTCACTACGAGACGAGCGAAGCGTACCTGAACAGGCAGCCCGTGTTAATCGAGCGCCTATCTCGCAGCAGAAGAGCTACAAGATGGCGCAAGCAATATTTGAAGTGCTTGAAGGTAGGAAGAATGTGTTAATAACCGCATTACTACACACCAATAAAACGTGACTACGTGTTTCAAGCAATGTCAATATACCAGGAGCCTTTCCGTTTGCAGGGAGCTTGCTATAAAACCATGCAATGGCGTCTATTAATGTAATGACAATCCAAACATCCCATAGAGGGGAAGTGGGACTGTAAACAAACACATTGACTGTTTTTCAGACCTTGTGGACAGCTCTTGACTCACATCGTTATGCAGTCAGTCCGTTAAATTCTACTCTGCTAGACTGGGTTTGGGGCCTGTTGCATCACTTATTCATTTCATGTGTGGATTTACAGCGGCTTTAAGTGTTGTGTAAGCTATTTTAGTCTCATCAGGCAATAGTAATCATCATCGTCATTGTTATTATTTTTAGACCCCCATTTCCAATACGTTTAATCAAATCTAAAGGATTAGGTTTAATCTAATAGCGTAGTTATTATCAAAACCCAAAATTGGCAAGGGCATAGTCATGACTGTAGAAATGTTTTTTTTTTTTTTTTTTTGTCAAGACACAGCTTAACTTCCATCTCCAGGGCCAGACAATGTTCTTCCCAAAGTCTCAGTCTATGTGTACAGTACTTAAGTAAAGCGTATAACTTCTACCCTTTGTCCTCTGTCTTCTTCAGGCATGGACAACCAGACGGTGCTGGCCGTGCAGTCTCTTCTGGATGGACAAGGTGGAGTTCCAGACCCAAACAACCAGAACGTCTCTGGGACATCAGCTATCCAATCCATGGGTAATAAATAAAGGAAATGAAAGCCGAGAGATTACAAACCAAATAGTTTACTTGTCTTTTAGAATGTGTATCCTTGCTGCTTGTAGCCAATTAGAACAGAATAGAAAAGCCAACCAGCCAGCCAGTGACCCTCTGTCATCTTTAAAATAGAGTATGTCTGTATATTGTAAAAATCTACCCCCCAGCCCCGTTTCCCGATATTATGGCATCACTACTTTAGTCCAGGCAAAATAGCGTTTTACAACAGACTAATTGTAAAAAAAAAAAATTCAGCTCAGACCATTTCTATGAGGTGTCCAGATCAACATACTAAAAGTCCTAAGAAATCCTAGTTGAGGAAATATGTTAAATTCTCATCAATCCGAGATTTGTGCCAATAAGGCGAGACACCACCCCAATAGGGCTATTTCTTTCCTTTACTCCTATCAAAATGAAACTTTACGGGCGCCCTTAGCTCAGTTGGTAGGGCGTCCCCCCCGGGCCGGGCCCAGCAGCAGACCCGGGTTCGATTCCCGCCCGCGGTCGTTCTCTGCATGTCACTCCCCTCTCTGCCCCATTTCACCTCTATCTCTTCAAAACTATCAATAAAGCATGAAAAATGCAAAAAAAATAAAAATAAAATATTTTGTATTACAAGTTTTTTTTTAAATAATTTGAATATGGAAATGAGCTATACACTAACCGTACATGCCCAAAATAAACCCAAATAGGCTTAATTTTTTTCCTTTACTCCTACCACAATAAAACTTTACATAGTAAAAGTATACATGAAAAGTAACTTTTTTTGTATTACAAGTTTCTTTTGAAATTAATTTTTTGCTCATGAGTTTGTTTTAATGTTTTTTTTTAATCCAGCCTGGATCCTCGACCCCTTCTCTGTGACTCTTGGTTCTGACACCCCCTATTTCAGTTCGTGGTTTGTTCTTTGCTTAGTTCTTCCCCTCTGGGTCATATTCATCTGATAAATCAGGCAACTGTGAGTTTGTGCAGCTATACCACGACATTCTCCGCAAATAGCAGTGCAAAAGAATCCATGTGTTTTGCATGTGTATTTATTTGTGCTGCAGTCTTTCTTGCAACAACAGCCGACTACATCTAGTATTTCTGATGGTGCCGCAGGCTTATCGTCATTATTGGCCTAAATCTCCACTCCAAAACATGCCACCCCCAGTCTTTTGGGTCCATCATTTGGTAAAAGACCCGAAGACTATGGAACTTTGCAGCTGAAGTTGGAGGGAGAGTTTGAGGTTCCACTGGAGATGAGTTACTTTATCACAGAATCGCCTGTATCCCAGCATATCCAGTGATTCATCTTTTTCGCCCCCATACGGTGATACTTAAGCCTTTTCACCTGCTGCAATGATGATGCCTTTTCGCACATTTTCCGGTGACTTGCTGAACACCTTAGCTTGTTCGAGAAAGCTAGTGTCATTCTTTACTTTGTTCAGTGCCATTCCCTTTCCTAAGCCAAATAGATGAGATGTAGAATCACAGCCTGAAATGGCATGGATAAAGAGGAGGTTGTCTGGTTTTTGTTGTTTTCTTTGGTTCTGGTGCCAGAAACAGCTCCTGTGCATTCAGATCAGCATGATGCAACAAGAGTACTAACAAGTGACAGTTGAGTATGCAAGTTTGTGTAGGCGAGAAATGCCAGGATAAGTACTAACTTTCGGGAACATTTTGTGTATGGATTGATAGGATACTTTTCCTACTCAACCGCCCCACAATGCATTGCTTCTTTTCAAACAACATGGAATGTTTTTTTTATTCTTTATTGCTTCTGAATACTTCAGTGTAAACAGTCTGACCAACCTCGCATACACAATTGATTGTTAAGTAGAGAGTATGTAGTATATACATGTTGAGTATGTAGGAGGGAGGACGTTAGTATGGCTGTGTGATCACATACTAAGACTGTCTTTTGTTCTGGCAGAGGCAATGGCAGTTTGGACAATGAGCACATCTGCATCGTGCTTTGCATGGTCTGTGATAGACCCAGCCCTCTAAAGTTTAACACTGAGATAAACCAAGAACCGTTGTCTCTTTTACCATACATGGAAAAACCTGCTTTGTTCTACGTCACACAAGCCAGGATATTAGGCACTAGGGTGCCGTGGACGGCATCGGCGTGTTGAGGCTGTGCACAGCCACCCCAGACAGTAAGCAGGGAATACGTCTAAATGCACATACATCATTATCTGACACTTTGGTAGCATTTACCATGACTGTATTACATTATAACAGCATTTATAGCATAGAAAAGATGAAAAAGCACAATAGGTGCTCCGTAAGGTCAATAGCCTATAAGTCTTTTTGTGGAAAGTGACCCAGGTAAGTGGGGCAAGTGACTTTAAATGTATCATGTTTATGCATAGGTTAACTTACTGTATGGACATGAATTTGTTAGTTATTTGGCCCCTGTTTTTTCTCATTGTGATTTTATGGCTTCTTAGCCATATGTCAATTAGGCCTGATGTTGAACTCATTTGCATATTTAAAATAGATTTTTCCGAGAAACTTGTAAAACAACATTTTTACTTTTCATGTATACTTTCACTGTGTAAGTTTGATTTTGATAGGAGTAAAGTAGTGTTATTTTTGTCAACGAAATATATGACAAAATATCGTGGTCAACGAACATTTATCACGTGACAGAAACGAGACAAGACGCAACGTAAATGGTGGTCATGTGACGTAGACTATAATCAAATATATAATGCTTTATTGTTGACTAATAAAAATGGGACTAAATGTGGTTTACAAAAACAAAAACTCTGATTAAATATCTCTTCATGTTCATTGACAAAAACCAGAGGACACGAAATGTTATAACGCTATTTTGTTTCGCCATTATTATTATTTTTGCAATATTTCTGTTTCCTGAGTCTCGGGGCTGCAAACAGGCTACGGCTTCAGATTAAAAGCATTTCACTGGCTTAACATGAGTATTTAACTAGACAAACGTGAGTTGGCTTTTATTTTGAAATAGCAGAAAGTTAGCAGGCGACGTTACTTCCTCAATCCCCACTCGCGGCAATATGGAAGATGCAGCTCCTGAAATTACTGTATAGGCTAACTGTCAATATGCGGCCAAACGTACTCACGTCATCTTGACTGGATTCCTGTCGGATATTAACCATGACTCCTTTGTTCCCTGCTCTCCTGAGTCATGTCGAAAAAGTATTCCATTGTTTTCTGAACGAGTAGTAGCCCTGTTTGTGGACGTCTATCCATCAAAACTATGACGTAGGTCCTTAGCAACGGTCATTTTACCCTTGACAGAGGTATGTCTTGCTGGAAATAACAGACCTGTAGAATGCCGTGATTTACATAGGATTTTCAAAGTGCCATGTAATAAGTTCTGTCAACGAATTCCACTGTATGCAGTCTGTGCTTCCAATCTCATGGTTCAAACCATTTGTGTTATGTCTTGTAATACACAATCTGACTTCAGTTTACAAGCAAACATACACAAACATTTTATTTGCACTTTGTTATTATGTTATTGTAGCTCTAGCATTCAAGAACCTTTTTTTCTCTTAATTAAACTTGAATGTAATGTCAATTTTTTCTGGCATTGTCATTTGAAGCTATTTTATTTAGGCCTATTTATTTTATGTAAATGTATGTCATTAGACAGGAGATTTTGAAAAACAAAGAGAAGCTGTCCGAGCTCCACCAGACTGCTGTTCAGGTTGAGGAATCCGGCATTCTTACGTGTTTGGTAGCTCAAATAAATACGATGTAAAATCAATTAGAGCGTCTTCCATGTCTGGAATTGCATGTATTCTTGAGTCTATAAGGTAAAAATAATATAATAAGATAAGATAACCTTGTTTGACTTGTGAAATGGGGGACTTAAAGAACATTTTGATTTTGGCTGTACTATACTAGGTACTTGTACTATATTAACTGGGTTAAATATAATTGCATTACTAAAAAGACTAAAATACAAATGTCATTGACTAAGACTAGACTTAAATGTCATCAGTTTTTGTTGACTAAGACTAGACGAAAATAGTCACAGATAATTCTGACTAAGAGAAGACTAAAAAGCTCAAGACTTTTAGTCAACTGAAACTTGACTAGACTAAAAAGAGTTTAAACGTGACTAAGCCTAATACAAACTAAAATGACAGTTTGACACAAAGACTAGACTAAAACTAAACTTAAAACAGGCTGCCAAAAACAACACTAGAGTAAAGGAAAAAATTAAGCCTATTTGGGTGTATTTTGGGTAGCCTATATTCGATTACTGTATTGCTCATTTGCATATTCAAATTCATTTTCAAAGAAACTTGTAATACAATTTTTTTACTTTTCATGGATACTTTCATTATGTGAAGTTTCATTTTGATAGGAGTAAAGGAAAAAAATAGCCCTATTGGGATGTATTGTTGTCTCGCCTTATTGCCACACATCTCGGATTTATGAGAATTTAACATATTTCCTCAACTAGGATTTCTTAGGACTTTTAGTATGTTGTTCTGGACACCTCATAGAAATGATCTGAGCTGAAAAAAATTATTTTACAATGAATTATATTTTTGCCCCTCCCCTTTAACCACTAGCTCCTCACCTTTACCACATTAAGCTCCTCCTCTTTACTAATTAGCTCCTCCCCTTTAGGGGAAGGAATAAGAGATATGAATATTTGGTCAGTGTGATTGACTTTAAAACCTACAGTATTTCAACAAACACACACTAGGCCTATAGAGGGGATGCTGGTCCTAAATATAGCCTACATTTGATTTGATTATATTTTCATAAGGTGTCTTTTATTTATTTATTTCCTTTCAGCACAAATGACATATTAATGAAAAAGCAGCTTTCTCTTTTTTCACTTGTGAATACTGACTTGTGAAAAAGCTCTAGTATCACTGTATGGGGGGAGAGACAAATCTAATTCCTGAGAGGCACCTGTTATACCCCTGGCAGGTAAGCCAGGCAGTTTTTCAGGTTAGAGGCCAGTCTAAAAGCAGCATCGCCATCACCCATTGGCAGTAGGATGATTGGATATTCAATAAGTGTGGAGCTCATGTGCATATTCAAATTGATTTAAGAAGAAACTTGTAATACAAAAAAAATTACTTTTCAAGTATACTTTTACTATGTAAAGTTTTATTGTGGTAGGAGTAAATGAAAAAATTAAGCCTATTTGGGTTTATTTTGGGCGTGTATAGCTCATTTGCATATTAAATTTCATTTTCAAAGAAACCTGTAATACAAAAAAAATTCATTTTCATGGATACTTTCATTGTGTAAAGTTTAATTTTGATAGGAGTAAAGGGAAAAAAAAGCCCGATTGGGTTGGGTTGTTGTCTCGCCTTATTGGCACACATCTCGGATTGATGAGAATTAAACATATTTCCTCAACTAGGATTTCTTAGGGCTTTTAGTATGTTGTTATGGACACCTCATAGAAATGATCTGAGCTGAAAAAAATTATTTTACAATTAATAAAATTTTTGGCCCCAAAATGCCTTAAGGTGCGAACACACTACACGCGTTACCCGCGTAAGATTTACGTGCGTAACGCAGCTAAAATGTTGCTTGATCATTTTGTGTCAAAAATGGTTCTACGCGCGTAACGTGCGTAGTCTCCCTCCCGATATTGTATTTCCCCTAATTAACCAAGGCTGTGATCAGACCCGACACAACATAAAGCCAAGTAGCCAACATTACCCTACCTGGCTGTGACAGGGGACCGTGGCTGGTGTAGATCAACACCGGTGCTTCGCTGTACTTGTTGTGAAAGTCCCCCGGACATAGCCGTCATGTTTGGGTTCATAATATGAGGCGCTAGCCGCCCGCACACAACCGGGTGAGTTATACGGCGCTAACTTGTTTTATCGGCTAAAGCACAGCCGCACATATTCACTGAATTAACCAGGAAGTCCATTCTCCTGGTTTACTCTCCCCACGTCTTCTATTCTCGAGCTGCTGTCAGCCTCTGTGTACACTGTTCTCCGACTGTGCCAATGTATGTGACGTCGGGTCAAGCCCAACGCTGATTGGCCAACGCGGCTAATCGTCACGTGTAGGAGCGTAAAAAGTAAAATTTTTTGAACTCCGTAGGTGCGTATATACGCGGCTAACGCGGCTAAAATGTTGCTTTAGCGCGAGTGACGCATCTACGCGCCATGTACGCGCGTAAACCAATGGTTCCCTATGGAAAAATAGCCGATTTTATACGCGTCTGTACGCGTGTAGTGTGTTCGCACCTTTACTTTGCCTAGCCTTGTGCATACCTATTATTTTCCAGATGATAAGGACAATGCGTACATTTGGCCTTGTATTGAGTTGGAGGGCTGTGTGTAGGCTTGCAAAATTCCGGGAATTTTCAGAGTTGGAAACTTTCCATGGGAATTAATGGGAATTTTGGGAATAAACAGGAATACACAGGAATTTACTAAATTTAAAGAAACCCAAATGCACTAAATTCTTCTAACTATGTTATGTCAGTCCTGGCAAAGGATATAGACAGTAAAAAGCAGTTTTTTCAACTAAGTTTTATAACATTTATGAATATTTAAAGCTGGGCTGGAGGATTTGGGGAGAAAATGGCAGTTGGGATAGAGATTCGAATCTAAATACCTCAACCGCTCCACTTGTTCTCTTTGGTCCCTCCGCTATGGTCCCTCCCTGACACGCTCTACAACAAAGTCGTGCCAAAGTGAATGGACAGTCCCAACAGCCAATAAGAACAGAGAATCGGAGCCACGCTCTGATTGGTCAAAGTGTACAGCTCATGTTAACTTTGACCAATCAGAAATCACATACCCCAGCTTTAATTTCAAATCAGATTTTCTAAAAAGCTTATTGAGACACCCAACTTGATATCATACAGTATATTGATTTTTACTAGACCAGCTTAAACGGTGATTTAAATATAGTTGGGGACAATATATTTTAGCATAATCTTGACTAAAACAACCAGATTTCATGCAAGTACACTTGGCAAGTTGCACAAATCACATTGCTTACTGCAGGGGTGCTGAGGCCATGCCCCCTACATGCACTGTGCATTCCTCCATCACATGGGGGGCTTTTTACTTTATTTATTGAATGGGTGGGGTCAGACAGTAATACTTTACTCAACATTCATAATTTTGTTGTTCATTGAAATTATTATTCATAAAATAATCAAAACTTGATACAGTTCTACTTACAAATAAATCTGTTCAAATAAAATGTTTTTTAATTGTATGATTGTGCATTTATGTCTGCTTATGACCAAACATAATGTTTATATGTTTAGATTAATGTTTGGATATGAAACAGATAATTTAATTACCGCCATTTAGTTCATTCCTATAATTCCCAATTGTGAATATTCCCCAAATTCCCGAGCGAAAGTTCCCATGGAAACTTTCCTGAAACTTTCCACCCCTTTGCAACCCTAGCTGTGTGTCACCCTGGGACTGTGGGTCCATGGTCTTACTGGGGTATCACTAGGCAAACTGCTTCAGTTAGAAGGGTTATTCAGGGGCTGTTTATACGACAACATGAAACGGTGCATACGCGAAAATATTTTCGCGGATGCACTATATCATTTAAATGAAAACAGCAAACGCAGGCATGAAAACGCAAGTTTTTGAGATCAAGTCCCAGGGAGGATTTTTTAGAAAACACAACGGTTTTGGTTTCTTGTAAACACCGAAACCATTTCCCCTGGTAACGCTGACGTCACGGCTCCACTACACGTATGCGTAGTCTATAACATTTGCTGTCAAAATAAAACTACCCACACGCGAGTTATAAAGTTAGAAGACAACATAACATGCAAAGTGTCTCCGCGGCACCATCACTGTGATCAGCGGAGAGTGTCGTGCAGGGCTCAAATATAATACTCGCCAATTTTATGATCTCCCAAAAAAACCCTCTCCTCTTCACAACCTCCACCTTTCTGAAAACCTGTGTTCAAAAAATGCGGAATTGTGCCCAAATTGCCATTTTGAAACAGAAAATTAGCACATTACATGACCTTTAAAGTGGATGTCACAACAAGGGTTTTTTTCTGCACTGCCCCTCTTTGAAGAACCAGTCATGGAGTCACCATTTTTCTTCTTCTTTTTCTTCTTCTTCTTCTTCTTCTTGTATTCATTCCAAACAAATCTCTTTTGCGGTGTGAAATGTGAAATGCAACAGCCAACAGAAAAGAGACTGACAACCACTATGTTTTATTTGTTGGAGGTGATGATGCATCCAGTGTACAGCCCTGTAGGTCTGCTATTATTCTTTCCCTGCATTGCCTCAAACAGATAAACGTTTGTTTCCCTTCCTCCAGACGATGAGGACGTCTTCCTGTGTGGGAAGTGTAAGAAACAGTTCAACTCTCTGCCTGCCTTCATGACCCACAAGAGGGAGCAGTGTCAGTCCAGCAGCCCCTCTCTGTCCACTGTGTCCCTGGCCTCCACCAATGCCTACACCTCCGTCCCCTCAATCAGCTCTGGACCACAGACTCCTGCCAACAGACAGGTGAGGAGGATAGAGACGGGGGTTCATGTAGGGGGCAGACTAATTCATTCTTTGATTAATGTTCATTTAATGGTGAATCAGTGTATAGGGTTAGGTAATCTTTTGTTTATTCATCTTTTCAATCATACAGCATGTGAACTGATTATGAAAGAAGGAAGTGACTTTAAAAAGAATATAAAATCTTTAGTTACACAGGTTTTCTTTCCTGTGCGTGTTCCTTTTTCTGTACCGAGACCTCAAATACAATTTACCTGTTGGGTGTGTTACTCCACCCCCTATCCATCAGGTGTCCACGTACATCACGGTGCCTCCCTCCCCCCTGACACACACTCTGGTCCAGGGCAACGTGTTGGTCAGTGACGAAGTTCTCATGTCGGCTATCTCAGCCTTCACCTCCATAGACCAGCCCATGGCCGCCATGCAGACGTCTATACAGGTAAGATGGATGCAAATGAGCTACTAGCTAACTCTGGTGAAATTGTTTTTCAAATTGTGCGCTGTTCCAGTAAAAAAAAATATGATAAAAAATTTAAATAACAACAGCGCAGCATTACACTGTCAGTGTTTGGCCTGCTGTCACCGTTGTATGTCTGAATTAGTGCTGTGTTTCAATGTTCAATACTTTTTTGGCGCTGACCGAAATGCCTCCATACCATGGAGCATCGAAAAAAAGATAATCCATGGTATTACCAAAATTTCACTACCTAAGGGGTTTATCTCATCAAGTCAGTGGGCCAATAAGCCTGCAGCGTGCTTGATGGGCCAATATCTAAACATGCTGGTGATTGGCTGTGTGGAGGCCTCTAGGAAAAGTACAATAGGTTACAAAATAGGTTATGCAATGTGCATCAGTCAACCTTAGACCTTAGTGAGACTTTGACCTTTTCATTTTGCTCTGACAATATTTGCCCTGATTCATTGTAGTGTTTCAATTTTGCTCATATATTTTATTGGAGCAGCAGTGGCTCAGGAGATAGGACATTTGTGATAATCTGAAGGCAGCTAGTTTGATTTCAGATTACCACAACCTTTCCCAAGTTTATTTTTCTTACCATAATGTGTTGTTAAAACAGATTTTAACAACATGACACATTATCGAAGTCATCCATCTGTATCGGTATCAAACATTTGTGAATGATACCCAGCCCTAGTCCTAAAGCATACCATATACTTAACATAAGACATTTCAGCTTCTTTTTCTTGTTTGCATTGCAGAGTAACCTGAGCATGCACACAGCGGGTGTGTCTTACCTCCAGCACCACCACCACCAACACCACCACCACCAACACCAACACCCACAGCAGCAGCAGCAGCAGCAGTCTGCCCACTCCCAGAGCCCAGCCCAGGCCCAAGCCCACCCAGCCGGCCTGCCAGCCCAGCAGACCCTCTCCTCTGGAGGCCAGGCCAGCCACAGCAACTCAGTGGTCCAGGTCTACAGCACACTGCCCCATATGGCCGCAGAGATACACACCTTGGGTCTGCAGCCTTTCCACCCTGTACAAGTCAGTACAAAGTTTGTTGTTTGGTTACCATCCTAGCATGAAATACGTTATTATGCAGCACTATTTAAATGTCAATCCATGATGCTAAAGGAAGAATATTAAATAAAACTATTAAAGACCACCTATCGTTTTCTTCTGATCCAAATCAGTTGGTCAAGTGAACCAGAAAATGAAATGCAGCGGTATAAGCCTTTTGAGAACGTTCTCATTGCTTTACAATTGGTCAGAATTTCCAATAAGGGAAAACTACAGAAAGAAACTACAGGAAGTAGATCGTCTTCCCTCATCTCATAATGCATAGCGCAGCTGGCTATGAGAGTTTCATTACACAGTGCATCCTGCAGTTGGGTCCGACTCTGTCCGCTCACGTTCTCACCACAAACGGAACAACACCAGAGTTGGTTCGGAAACGTACCGAGACCATCTCTTCCACAAGCTCTCGGTTCTCTTGTTTGGTCTGCTTTTGGTGAGCACCCTTTATGATCTCTGTGTTATCACCTGCACAGATGAACCACCACTGCAAAAGGTGGAAACAAACCTGAATTTGTTTCAATCAAAGCAAACAAGGCAGGTGTGAAAGAGCCATAAGACAGAGCAGTGAGTCGGTGTGTGTGTGTGTCCTTCAGGTGCCCAGTCAGTGTGTGGAGAGCCAGTCCTTCAGCAGCCCTCCTGTCTACAGCCCGGGGAAGCAGTGCACCAAGACAAAGGTCTGCAGCATCACCGCCAACCTGACGGAGCTGGGACACTTTGAGAAGGTCATTATTCCCAAACGGCCGCGCAGCAGCAAGAAGAGCTCAGACACTGGTACAGTATGTTAGGGGACCACACACTGGCACTTTGAACTTCTTCTAAATCAGCTGCTAGTTTTAGAATGATCTGGACAGAAATCATTCCTAGGTGATATCTGGTGCTGCTCCACACACTGGCATTTGACTGCTTTCATACCAAACTAAAGGACCGCCTCCCTACATTTAGTGAATGGATAAGATTGGAGCCAATCTCCATCAAAGTTATAATACTGATAATGCCAATAGCTTTCATCAATAATAACTATGTACTACAAAGAATACATGTGTTAAAATCATTTCATATAAGTATTTCTTATTCATTAGATGTTAAGGCTAGTTATTATTTAGTAAAACTGCACACACAAATACACACTCACCATGGTAATCAACACGTATGAGGATGATTGTAGGATTACATATTCATTCAGTGAATTTCCCTTTCCCCAGCAGAGCAGCTGAAAGACAAAGGTCCAAAGCTCACTTGTCATTTCTGTGAGAAAATCTTCTCCAAAAACTTTGATCTTCAGCAGCACATTAGAAGGTGAGTGACTTGCCTGCTGGTCAACACCATACCCAACTAGAAAATACACTTTACAATTCATAACTGAATAAACAAACCTTATTCACAGGAAAATGTGATTCCTGGAACACTGTTTAAAAGCTTTTATTTTCTTTCTTTTTCGTTTGGTTCCAGGTTCCTCAAAATAATTTATGAAAGTATTATTCAATACTAAGAATTATATGTTGAGGAAATATCTTTTGTAAACTCCCTGCAGGCTCTGTAAATGTGACGTGATCTCCCTCCACTGAAACTACATAGTGCACCTTTAACCCAGAAGAAAGGGGACTCCACCCAGTCATGACTTTTCTCTCTCATCTTCTCCCCTACAGTCACACGGGAGAGAAACCCTTCCAGTGCATCGTCTGTGGCCGAGCCTTTGCCCAAAAGTCCAACGTCAAGAAACATATGCAGACACACAAGGTTTGAAACACTTTATGAATATACTTTTTTTTTATCATAAATCTGTTGATTTTTCCTTTGTTCGCACTGCAAAATGCACTTTAAACAAGGCCGGATAGACAACCCTCTTTAATGCAGCTTTGCTTAACACACACTCCTTTACTGTTTGATTGGACTGTTGGTGTGATTAAATGTGAGTCTTATGTTGTTTTGATGTCGTTTGAGCCACAGACTGAAGGCAATTTTCTGTCACTATGTGATAAACAATAACGGCCTCCACACACATCCTACCTCTACTGCGCGTCTACCTCGCGTCTGCGTCTGACTTTTTGTCACTGACCGTGTAATTAACCTAGAGCGGGCATACATCCAACCTCAGACGCACTGCTGATGCGCGTCGGAGGCACGTCTGCAGCGACGCTCCCCTTTACCTCAGGAAGCTCGCCTATTTTTTTCTGAGAGCCGCTCGTCTCTCTCGGGTCTCTCTGCTTTAACTGATAGAGAAATACTCTGCTGCGAGTCATTATAGCTATGTCCCATTACAGAGACCACGCACTTGGTAGGACGCAGTCTCGCGGTCTATGAAGGCTATAGCCTATGAAGGCCGATTTTAAGGCCGATTCCAAGGCCAACGAGCCTTGTTAAATGAGACGGTCTCCGCAGTTCTCCGTTTACGAGCATTTCCGGTTTACGTAACAAGCCGTTACCTTGCGTGACGACTTGCCGCTCCTGTGCTGCCTAGCAACCCTGATTGCTGCCAATGGAGACAGCCCTGTCAATGGAGGAAAAAAGAAAAAGAAGTTGCCTACCAGACGAAAAGAAAAAAAAGTACAAGAAAAAAAGAAAGGAATATAAAAGTTAAGAAGATGGAGCAACACGTTGCTGTTTTGTTATTTTTTATTTTATTTTATGCAATCTCTGAAAAAAACGCAATGAATCATGGGATATGTTGGGCCATGAAGGATACATCTGATGCAGCCTTCAAAACCGTGAAATGAAGGCTGCATTTCTCGGCCGCATAAGAGGAGCCTTGCAAGGAGCCTTGCAAATGGGACAGCCTTTGCGCGCCGCTATGACGCAATCGGTCTTCAAATGCAGCCTACGTAGGCTGCAACCCCTGAATCAAGACACAGCCATTGACTTCATACCGGCAGCTTTCGCTGTAGTTTCACCATTTCCTGGTGTATCCCTGTCAAAATAAGACTTCCAACAAGCGAAAATTTAAAAAAAAAAAAAGAAAAAGAAAAAGGCAATGGGGCGCACGGATTACTGTCCAGACTCAATATTAGACTCAATATAAATCCTATGCATCATAAATGACAGGAAAGAACTTCATTTTTAATGGGAATTATCTATGAAAACTCTATGTAGAAATATAGGGCTTTCAGAAGCAGCGCTGCAGCAGCAGCTGCTGCTGAGACGTTCCATGTGTGTCCGAGAAAAGTCCGAGAGACGCAGCAGTAAGGTAAGGCGACGCGCTCCAGAGGTAGACGCAGGATGTGTGCAGAGGCCGTAATGTTTTGTTAATTGAAATTCGCACATAAAAAACGTCCTCACTAGTAATGACACACAGATTGGTTGCTGTCATATTTATAATATTATGTATTTTAGAGAATGCTCAGATTTTAGGCAATAGGCTACTAGCCAAACAATTCTAATAAATTACTTAATGACTGTTTGCTAAGCCATTGCCTCCATAATGCTACACTTGTTTTAATTTCCCCCATGGTAAATATGCAGTTACAATAACAGTGGCAGATTTCCATATTTCCATACTGTATATTTCAAGTTTCAAAAAAATGTGTTGTTGATTTTCAAGCCAGTGAGCCTTCATTAAGCCGGCTGAAATGACTACCAACAGATTGTTACCGGGTGTAGACAGTAAAAAGAAGGAGAATGACTTTATTAATCCACACAAGGGACATTCAGTAGTCATATTAACACTCAGGCCTGAACGACACAGGAGCTAACTTCATTCTGAATTGTCAATGAAACTGTGGTTGCTTGTGTTGAGTTGTGTTCGTTTTAGTTCGAATGAGCCCTCGAGTTGTTCCCTGAAAAAGCCAATCAATAACCAATCATAGGATTTTTTTTTTTTTTTACTGTCAAACTTTGTGTAAAAGAGATATTTCTTTGATTCTTCCGACAAGATGTGAACACAGTTTAGCAATAGCAACTGGCTGTCTTTATCTTAAAGGTGTGGCCTATGGGTGTGGCCAACACAGTATCAAGACTACCAATCACAGTAAAGGTGGTACCACTGTCCACCAATGAGGAGGAAGGGGGCAGGGAGCAGCCGGAGGAGGAGGTGTCACAGCAGCACAGTGCACAAGCTGAAGAGGAGGCAGCTCCAACAGGTAATCTCTTTCATATACCACACTGAATGGGAATGACATCTAGCTGCCTGTTTCTTATGCCTACTAGGGGTGGGAATCTCTTGGCTCCTCACGATTCGATTTCATTCCGATTCCGAGGTCAACGATTCTCAATGCATCTCGATGCAATTATTTTTTACGTACATACCTATGTGTGATTTTCAAAAATATATTTATATACACATCTGAGTTTGCTACTCAGAGTTTGCTAATCACTTCCTACTTTTGTGATGATCATTAAATACAATCAACAGATGAATTACCTTCTCAAATAGGGTATTAGAGAAAAAGCTTTTCTTGTCACAAATATGACTTTCTATGACCAGTGCAATAATCAATGCAGCTTTCAACACAATATGGAAGTATGTAAAAACTAAACTGATTCACTTTAATTTTCTTTCTACTCTTGTGAATCATGTTTCTATAGGATTTCTATTGTATTATTTTCTATGTCATTTCAACACATTGTGCAAAAAGTTTGGCTTGGAATTCAGCTCTAATACAAAAACGTAAACAGACATAAAGCCAGTGCAGGTCATATGGGTTTTCTGCTCTCTGCCCTTTTGTCGCCACTTTCAACAACTCACACTTGTGTGGTGTGCATGCGCAGTGGCGCAGGAAATACTAATATTAAATACTAGTAAAAAAAATATATTTTTTATAAATCGATTATTAACTTTTATGAATCGATTCGGAATCGTTCGAGAGAGAATCGCGATTAATTGGAAAATCGATTATTTTTCCCACCCCTAATGCCTACCACACACTACTAGCCTGGAAATCAAGCCCCATATCTTGAACAATAGAGGGTCTGGCCACGATCAATAGACCTTCCCAACTCAAGGGACGGCTCCTACTCGTGCATTTCAAATGCCACTGCAAACAATTTGAAATGCACCTGTTGGAAGACCAAGAAGAAGTACTATAGAATAAATAACTAAATACCTCTTCACTTCATCACTTGACATTGTGGAAAGGCTTGAGGCAGTGGTGGATCATTCCATCTTTAGTAACTAGCTTCTTGTCCTTGAAGGCCACCAAAGATTCTGTAAATTCTCTGCAAGGGAGCGTAGATATCTAGAACTTTCACCACTAGATGCTGCTATTACACACTGTACCTTCTTTAAAGTAAATACAATGGCTGGTTATAGAAGCTCCAGTGGAGTTGGAGCAGAGTGTGACTGAGGCCCAGGCCAATCAAGAGAGCAGCCCAGTGGAAGGTATGCAGAACGGGGATCCACAGGCACTGATGCAGGCCAACCATAACCCACAGTGCCACGCTCACACCAAACAGATCCTGGTGATTGACAGCTCCTACCAGTGCCAGTTCTGCTCCGGAAAGTTTAAGACTTACTTCCAGCTCAAGTCCCACATGACCCAGCACAAAGGGGAGCAGGTGAGAACATATGAAGGGTAGAGGTGATGGAGCACGTCTGACAGTTAGGTGCACTATGTAACTTTGGGTGTGTCAGAGAAGTGAACATTTTATAAGGTATATTCTCATAACTCAATAAGCAAACTTTGCTCGTAGGAAAATTGGATCCCTGGAACACTGTTTGATGTTAGAAAGCTACCTTAAACGTTTTTACCAATATAAATTTACCATTTATACTTCAAGTAGAGTAATTGGGGTAGAACATTGGATGTGTGTGTGTTCTCTCTTACATATCCCTCTTACATGAACAACAGTACTAAACCATGCCGACACGTCCCCGCAGGTTTATAAGTGTGTGTTGAAGACTTGCTCCCAGACCTTCCAGAAGCTGGAGCAGTTCCTGGAGCACATCCGGACCCACCAGGAGCAGCTGACCTACCGCTGCCACCTCTGCAGCAAGCTCTTCCCCTCTCTCTTTGAGCTGGGAGTCCACCAGTACTCACACTGCTTCTGTCCACAGCAGAGCACACGCAAAGAGGCTACAGTCTACAGGTCAGCACAACCACTCAAACTCATATATATATACTCGTATAACAGGGAGGGAAGAGCAATGGCATCCCAGAGCCAGCTGAAAAACAGCTAATGCAGCTGAAGTGGCTATTTGCAACTGAAAATAGCCACTAACAAGTAAATAATTTTTTCTCCAATGTTTTCTAAAGTGCCCAGCTGTTAAATTCGCTGTGGAAATTATTTAGAAATTAAAAATAAAAAAATATAACTCTATATTTGTTAGCCATTTATAAAGATTTACATCTTAATTAAGAATGAATGAGCCTGGGACCTGAGTGCCACGGATAGGGTAGGAAAGTAAGGGACCAACACTGTTATTTTTTTGTATTTTCCTTTTATATGATTCGTTGACAGTAAATTATATAGATAGATAGATAGATATAGAGTGAAGCCAATCTTTTCTGCTAAAGAGTCAAAACCAATGCAGTATCTGTAGAAACTAATATCTGACCATCCTCCCTTCAGCTTGTTCTCAGCCTATTTAATGTGCTTGTTTGTCTGGTAGGACTGGTAATGCTACTTACTGTAGTTGGTACACCATTCTTTTTCCTAAAACCTCGCATTTTACTACAGGTGTGTCAAGTGTCAAAGCAGATATTCTACCCAGGAGGCATTGGAACAACATCTACTGACTGCCTCACACAACTTTCCCTGCCCACACTGTCAAAAGGTACCACTCACACTGATGGACACACATACACATACACTTTTGGAAACTGCAAAGCTGTCCTCGTGTAAAGAGCATGGTTAGCTAGTATTGTAGTGTATAGGGTTGGAAGGATACAAGGTTTTATCGTAATAAAGCATACTCACAATACATTGACTGTGATGAATGTCCATTATCATGTCCATGTCAATTTATCATGAATATCCTCACAAGTTCCTTGAAATATATTAACCATTCCATGCTCCTTTAAAATAATCACACCTTCACACCTGATATTAGCAGCAACATTTATTTATATAAATGTTCTATATGTTTGCAGTATAATTTTTCATAAAATAATCACACCTTCACACCTAAGCACATTTTTGTGCGCATAAGAAATAAGCCTATAAAAATGAAATAAATTATTGTTTTTATAAAAAAAATGACATGTTATTTTAGACCAGCATCAGAACTAACCATAAATATCAAATATTAATGTATTTTCTTTTTAATTAACCCTTTAATTGACATGAGTTGACAAGGAAAAACCCCCTTTTTTTGGTTTAAAATATGCAAAATATGATTTATTTTCAAAAAACTTTATGTAAACTGGACTATTTATAGTTTGGTTATTGCAGGCTAGTGTGTGGGAGATATTAGCAGCAACATTTATTTATATACATTTTCTATATTTTTGCAGTATAATTTTTCAAAAAAATAATCACACCTTCACACCTAAGCACATTTTTATGCGCATAAGAAATAAGCCTATAAAAATGAAATAAATTATTGTTTTTATTTTTAAAAAATTACATATTATTTTAGACCAGCATCAGAACTAACCATAAATATCATATATTAAATGTATTTTTTTATTAACCCTTTAATTGACATGATTTGACATGCGAAAAACCCTTTTTATGCTTTTAAATATGCAAAATATGATTTATTTTTTCAAAAACGTCATGTAAACTGGACTATTTATGGTTTGGTTATTGCAGGCTAGGATGTGTGAGATATTAGCAGCAACATTTATTTATATGCATTTTCTATATTTTTGCAGTGTCATTTTTCATGAAATAATCAGACCTTCACACCTAAGCACATTTTTGTGCGCATAAGAAATCAGCCAATAAAAATTAAATCATTAAAAAAAATTATTACATTATTTTAAATTTTATCACACATATCAAATATACATTATTTTCTTTTATAAATGAACCCTTTGAACAACAAATGAACACCAAATGAGCCTACCTTAGGTCTCACATTCAAATAGCTGTGTAGTGTTCTTTCCACACAAACTTTCCACAAGACTTGCAGCTGCAGCTAGCAATTTTGCGGTGCGAGCAGAGAGCACACTGCCCACGGTCGGTGGGTGAGCCGCTTGGACCTGCTTGGCTTGTTGTGGGTTTACCTGCCTGAGCCCCTCGAACCAGGCTGGCGGCCCATGGTGCACGTGGGATGCGCTCTTCGACCCATCTGTGGGCCTACCAAGCTCTTCCCCAGCTCCACAAGAAAAAGCCTGCACTTGTGAGATTTCCCCTGGTGCCATGCCGGATCGATATCCGTCCATGTGATGTAAGCATTCAGTGCACTGATGTCCAGGATGTTGAAGAACAGTGCCAAGGGCCACCGCCTGGTCACTCTCTGGCAGCTTTATGCCGCGATCATCTGCAAAAAGGGACCAGAGACAATGGAGACAATTTTGTAAAAATACAATACAATAACCTTTATTTTAACTCGTGAGACACTGAGGTTTCCTCATGCACACTGGCGATGACAATTACAAGGATAACGTAGGCTATAATACACGAAGAAAACAAAGAAGTAAAATAGGTAAAAAAAAGAAAAGAAAACACGATCTAATGCCTCGTTTCCACCGAGTAGAGCGGGTCGGATCGGAGCGGTTTGGTCCGGGTAGTTTGGCTTTTCATTTGCCAAAAGTTGGGTAGGGTACGGTTTAAGCGCACCTAACCGCTCTGAGCCGCTCCTAATCTCAGGACTCCTCCGTTGGGGTACTAGCCGCCTGAAAGGGTGCCGAAAAGGCAGAGCTACACACTGCCGTCATTTGATTGGTCGAAAGAATCATTTCCGCCATATGTAGTCATCTTGGCAAGAGTGAAGAGCACTGTTTATTGTGTGGTGATTTTCCTCGTCAATAAATTAATCAGTTGGTTACACTGTGTCCCACTGCTAGTCAAGAAGCTGCCGCAGCCAGTACTGTTCGCTCACTGTCTCTATGAGTTGCACCGAGCCGTCTCTGTGCTCACAACAACACGGGGGGAATAAATAAAGAAGCGGCTGGTTTGACCAAGCAAAAACGAGAGACCGCTGGCTTGACCACAGTTGTTCCACAGCCCAATAGTTTGACCCACATTCTGGCGGCGGCTGTTGCAGTCCA
This sequence comes from Hyperoplus immaculatus, assembly GCA_949357725.1. Classification (NCBI taxonomy): domain Eukaryota; kingdom Metazoa; phylum Chordata; class Actinopteri; order Uranoscopiformes; family Ammodytidae; genus Hyperoplus; species Hyperoplus immaculatus. Next base: position 2,684,098 of record OX442360.1, read on the forward strand.
GCCTAAACCCCGCCCTACCAGTAAGGGTAGGGTCGGCGGTGGAAACACCACCGAGATTCTTAAAAGTGACCTGTCCCGCTCTGAGCCGCTCCGACCCGACCCGCTCTACTCGGTGGAAACAAGGCAAAATAGATCTAAAAAATATATGAAATTTGTACATAGGCCTACCTTGTCCATTGTGTTGACTCTTCCTTTGCAGCGGTTTTAGTCCAGAATGATCTGCAGCTTTTTCTTCTGTCCGCTGCTGAGCAGAAGGACGTTTTTGCCCCGCTTTGGGACGTGCAACACCAAAGTGTGCGTCTGTGTAAAAGCAAACAGCCAGCTTTCTCTGGAGCAGCTCCTCTGCTAGCCCATATGAGGAAAAAAAGTTGTCACAGACACACTACTAATGTAGAGAGGAGCATTGTGCACCTGTCTAAACAAATTCTGCATCTATTTTGATTCTCATGGCGGCAGTAACTTTCATGTTCCGGGAAAGGACCTGAGTTTCATTTATTTCAAAGTTGTGCAAGGGCCAGGGGTAGATGTCTGTTTTAAGTATTTTTTTTTTTTAAGATATTTTTTGGGCATTTTTATGCTTTATTGATAGTGGAGAGACAGAGGTGAAATGGGGCAGAGAGGGGAGTGACATGCAGAGAACGACCGCGGGCGGGAATCAAACCTGGGTCTGCTGCTGGGCCCGGCCCGGGAGGGGGACGCCTTACCGACTGAGCTAAAGGCGCCCCCATTTTTTAAGTATTTTATAACAAAAAAAATAGTGGTGCTTTGAACTTTTGCATAAAAAATGCACATGAATGGAATGGTATGGATAAAGGCGATTTGAAAGCCACCTGCGCTTCAACGCATTCGCTCATACGGTAATGAAGTGTGTAGGCTGAAGGCGCATGCGTGCACATACACAAACTTTGATGTGCATTCATCCCCACACACACCTACTCGCACACCAAAACAAGAATAATGCCTTATAACTTGTGTAACGAGAGTAGGAGAGGCATAGAGTGCGAGCGCCCAATTTCGCAAAAATGACGTCATCTCCAAGGAAATCCCTCGGAGCACACACTTAAAGCCCCAGGCCTCGAATAAAGTGGAGAAATGAGATATTGCATGTTTTATACTTGTTATTCAAGCAGGATTAAAAATGGTGATTTCAAAGGATTTTAATGGGTTTCAATGGGACACACTTTTGTGTATAGGTGTGAAGGTGTGAGTAATTGCAGTAGGGGTGTTTAAAAAAGGCAGAACATAAACTATTCATGAAAAAAATTGAGAACACCCAAAAATTCACAAACTGGCCAAATTATTAACAATATAAGCAACAAATGAAAAAAATATGCTAGAAATTATAATTCCAAAACACATAAATGTGTGATCGAAGGTTAAGGGAGGCGCTGCATCTTCCCATTCATTCCTCAATCCTCAACCTGTCACCGTGGCTGAAAGCTCAACTTGCCCATTGTCATCATCATCATCTTCAACCGCTTATCCGGAGTCGGTTCGCGGGGGCAGCAGCTTGAGCAGGGAACCCTCCACTAGTCCTGGGCAGGGCTGTACGCTTATTTTTTTAGGTGGTAGCACTGGTGCTAGCAATCAAAAAAATTCAGTAGCACAAAAATAAATTTGGTAGCACACAAGTATGATCGAAAACTTGCATAACCTTAACCCTTACATTTCGCTCTAATTACCTTTGAGCATGTCATCTTGGTCTCATTTGAGATTCTCAATTAATATTATATCCTAGTGTGTGCAGTAATAATTATAGAAGAATGAATAGGGATGCACTGATTGCAATTTAGACAAAAGAATCTAACCTGCCAATTGCCATTTTTTGCTGATTCAGAATTATTTCTTCCCATAAAAATATAAAAATAATATCTATGTATTTTTTGTATATACACATAAATATTATAGTAATGATAAAAAACATTTTTAGAAAATGTCCTTCTGTTAATTAAAACCAAACTTTAAAACATTAAACATAGCCTATTAAATAAATAAGTATACATATTGGTACAATTTAGGATAAATTAAATGGCTTAAGTGGCTTATTGTGTAACTTACACAAAGTTTGAAATAAGTTATTTCAAACTTTGTTTAAATAGACTACTGTTTACTGCTCTCTGCAGCTGAATGAGTTGCCTTTCAGGCTAGAGCACTACAGAACTTCCTGTTCTTACCGGCTTCAAAATAAAAGTCAACTCACGTTTGGCTAGCAACAGGCTTTTAATGTGAAGGCGCACAGGAAATGTTCCGTTTGCACACACGCTAACTTAACTGTGGTAACGTAAAGAGAGCAGAGAGTCGTGTCCTTCCGGTTATTACCGTTGGTGAAGTTTATTAGACGCTAGAATCGCCGCACGAGCACAGATCCCGAGCACACATCTTTCACCAGCCAAAGTGGAGGGTGGACTCAATAACTTAGGGGAGAACGGGGAATCTGAGGCATTGGTAATGTGAGCCACCCCCTGTATCTAGGCAACGGAAAACATTTGTGGTCATGTGAGATATATATATGTTTTCAAGCCCCTCTCATTTCCCCATGGCCCTGAAAGAGAGGACCTCATGGTGCTGTGGTAAGCATGTTTTTTTCACCAAAATAGGTATTTTGCATGTAAAAGTAAATTTTCTTGCTGTCAACTTAATCAATTGTTGTGCCAAAGCAAATGTATTCATGTAGAAAAACTTCTATCATACGTGTTGATGAACTACCAACATATGAAACCATGTGATGCTGATAACTGAAGATTAGCCTGAAATGCTAAGAGAGGTAGTTTTTTCTCAAATTGTGGTGGTGGGGGAAAGTGAGCCAAATGCTGTGGGGCACAAGTTAAGTTTAGTCTTAAACATATTTTAATGTAATATTACATGACATATGTTTTATTTTAATATCATACACATTGTAGAAAAGCCATCATGCCAAGGAAATACACCAGGAAGACGACCTGGGGCAACCACACGGAAAGAGCACCTTCTCATCTTTCCCTGTAACCTTCAGGGCTGGAATGTAGAGTAGGCCTAGTTGTAGAGTATGACAGGCTGATGTTATAATCCAGTTGGGTCTTCTCCTGTGTTCTGAGTCCCAGGCTGTTCTCGCTGGTTCTGATATTCCTATGCTTTGAACCCCAGACACTAGCTGGCTCTAAGGGTCCTGTGTTCTGACCCCCAGACTGTGTTCTAATCTAACTGGTTCTATCTTTCATTTGAATCTTATTAAAACCTTTTGAATTATAATATGTTGTATTTGATTTTGTTCAGAGTTACTTTCAAGTGTTTAGAAAATTTGCTTTGCTTAATTGACCAAACCCCATCATTCTTTTACTAGTCCGACATTAGTTCTGGAATGTGTGGCTAGCTTTCAGGATTCTTACTGTTACAATATGTGTTGTTATGGTAGTTTCAGAGTGGAAAAAGTAAGTGGATCAGTTTACCCCACAGCTGGGGTAAAGTGAGCCACATGACAACTTTTTTTAAAACAATCATATTTTCACTGCCCTTTGTCTTGAAAAAATTCTGCTAATGCCCATTTTTAGGAAACATCCTGAATTAATGGGAAATGTGTACATTTGAGTGATTAATAATTTTAGCTCCCTTAGAGGGGAGCAAATGTAAAAAGTGGCTCAGATTACCCCGTTCTCCCATACTTTTTTTTTTAAGATATTTTTTGGGCATTTATATGCTTTATTTGATAGTGCAGAAAGACAGAGGTGAAATGGGGCAGAGAGGGGAGTGACATGCAGAGAACGACCGTGGGTGGGAATCGAACCCGGGTCTGCTGCTGGGCCCGGCCCGGGAGGGGGACGCCTTACCAACTGAGCTAAAGGCGCCCCCTGACTCAATAACTTACTTGCCTAAGACTCATTTACCCGCAGTGTTAATGTAGAGCCCTCTAAGCAGTGTTGTGCAGCGCTCCTCTGTGTTTCAAAGACAGCCTCTCCTCATTAGCACTAGTGCGAGTGGACTTGTATTCATCATCGCACGTGATCAATTTCAGTAGCAAATGCGATCAAAACTGTCGCACTGTACAGCCCTGGTCCTGGGTCTTCCACGTGGCTTCCTTCCAGCTGGACGCTCATGAGACACCTCTCTAGAGAGGCGCCCTGGGGGCATCCTTACCAGATGCCCGAACCACCTCAACTGGCTCCTTTCAACGCAAAGGAGTAGCAGCTCTGCCCCGAGTTCCTCACGAATGACTGAGCTTCTCACTCTATCTCTAAGGGAGACGCCAGCCACCCTCCTGAGATAGTCCATTTAGGCCGCTTGTCCGCGATCTCGTTCTTTCGGTCATTACCCAGCCTTCATGACCATAGGTGACGGTAGGAATGAAGATCGACCGGTAGATCGAAAGCTTTGCCTACCGACTCAGCTCTCTTTTCTTCACAACATTGCGGTAAAGAGAGTGCAAAACCGCTCCTGCTGCTCCGACTTTCGGAGCAGGTTCGGTTGCTGTTTGGTGCACAGACAACAGTCAGAGTCTTCCCCCCCACAACCCGGACACGTAGGGAGGCGACCCTCTTGTCCACCAGGGTAAACTCCAACGTAGTAGCGCTCAGCTGCTGGCTCACGAGTATCCCCACACCGGCCCGGCACCTCACACCTTGGGCAACCCCAGAGAAGAATAGAGTCCAACCCCTATCCAGAAGTACGGATCCAGAGCCGAGACCGTGCGTGGAGGTTAGCCCCACCAGATCTAATTCGTAGCGCTTCACCTCCCGCACCAGTTCCGGCTCCTTCCCCCACAGCGAGGTGACGTTCCACGTCCCCAAAGCCAGCCTCTGCCGCCCGGGTCTGGTCCGTCGTGGTCCCAGTCCTTCACTGCCACCCGTAAGGCAGCGCACCCGACCCCAGCGGTTCCTCTGATGAGTGGTGGGCCCATCAGTTGTAGAGGGGGTTGGCCACTTGCCCATTGTATCCTCCACAAAAAAAGGAATCTTTTCAGATTGATGGTTTTTCACAAAAGAAAGATGTGTGTCCTATCTGTGATGCAGGTGTATTAGTTTCTTCACTAAATGTAAGGCAACGGAACTAGTATGTTTTGGAGACATTTTAAGAGTTTTAAAAATAGTTACATGATTATTAGGATAATACAGTAAATCACATTTACTTCAATATGCCTAGTAGTTGTATTTGGATGGAAGCAAATTAGACCAAAAATCTAAAAATGTACCTGCGCTGTAAAAAAAAAAGATGTCTTCACCTGCAGTGTCTCACCTTAAGACACAGTTTCTGACCCATTTCTTTCTGGCCTTCAGGTGTTCCCGTGTGAAAGGTATTTCAGACGTCACCTCCCCACTCACGGCATCGGAGGGAGGTTCAAGTGTCAGATCTGCAAGAAGGCCTTTAAGACAGAGCACTACCTCAAACTGCACACACGCATCCACTCAGGTCTGAAAGACTTTCACTAATGCCTCCTTTTCACTGAGCAATACAGTTCAGTTCAGCAGGGCACGGTTTTACATGGAACAGTTACCCTAGAAGATCTAGCTTGCTTTCCCACAGCAGACATCACCCTTACTTGGTAGGCGGGGTTTATGCCGGTCAGTGAGAGTACATACAGTCTTTGGGTCAGAGCTGGTCACGGCAGCTAAGTAACTATGGTGACACTATGGCAGCGTGACACAGTGTAGCCCGCTGATGAATTCAATAAAGAGGAAAAATGCCACACATTAAACACCCAACATTTTTATCTAAACACAAATCACCCCAACCCCAGCATTTTGGATAATTAGCATGATGCAGCAGTTTAGGGCTCATATCGTGCTAACTGTATAGACTCAAAGTGTAGCATACTAAAGCACTAAAACATGTGTCAAACATTTTCAAACTTGTCTATAATTGTTCAGACACAATAATCAAAAAACCTTTATCATAGAAATGTTACTTTGAAGGACAAACAGCTGTTTTTTGAGATGTAATGTGCTTACCCTCCTTTAATGGGTGGCTCTTCAAAAATATGTGGTCAGATTTACAATTTCTTCTATGGTTTACTAGAAACAAGGGATGGCACTACTTCCCCGCTGGCACAACTCATCCCACTCTCCCCTACAGTATATATAGCTCAAATTCACCGAAATTGTAATAGTTTCCATCAAATTAATTTCATGGGCAATTTCAGATATTTCAGGGGCGTTTTGCCTGAGCCCTAGCTAATCTCCTTCCCTGGTCCAAACCATTGACCAGACAGATGGATGTTGATGTTAGCATTTTATTGCTTTGGAAAGCTATGAAATAGAAGAGTTCTATATTCATCAGCATGTGTGTATGAGGTACTCATCAGAGCCAAGGTGTGACTGTGACGCTGGTCCCATGTTTCAGGTGAGAAGCCGTACAAATGCTCCCTGTGTGAGGCCATGTTCAACAGGAAGGACAAAGTCAAGAGGCACATGCTCATCCATGAACCCTTCAAGAAATACAAGTGTCCCTTCAGGTGAGGCTCCGCACTGCAGTGAGTATGATACACTCAGATGTTCCCCTTGGGGACAATGAAGTCTTAAGTCTTCAAGCTTTTTCACCCTTCCTTCCATCGACCTAATCTAATTTTATTCTAACTTAGTGATGTGTGTGTGTGTGTGTGTGTGTGTGTGTGTGTGTGTGTGTGTGTGTGTGTGTGTGTGTGTGTGTGTGTGTGCCATGAGTCATACACCTATCTTGGCCATAACATCAACATTGCAGGTGAGTGGGGAGAGCAGGTGCAGGAGTTATGCTGTGACTATAAGAACAGAATCGATCTAATCGACTCCTCCCCCCTTCCTGTGGTCATGAAACTGGACGCTATCAGACAGGTGGCCCTGGCAAAGATTCAACACCTCTTTGCAAACATCCACATCCCACAAAATGTCCTACGGGACATGAACAATAAAACAGTCCAGGCTGTCAGAAAATGGCTAGGGCTGAATTCTCATTCTACCAGAGACATCATCTTCCTCTCACATGAAGAGGGGGGGTTGGGTGTCCCAAACGTGGAATGGGTATACACTGCCACCAGGCTGTCACACCTCATCCGAATGCTCAACAATGACGATGCCACAGTCAGAGAGCTAGCCAGAGCCTCCCTGCTGCTGGACCTCAGGAAGAGGAAGGTGCCTCTGGCCCCAGCAGGCCAAGACAGCTTCCTGGGCTTCAGGAGGAAGAGGAGCGGGAAACTGGACACACAGGCTGCAGGCTTTGGAGTCCGGTCGGACTGGCCGGACCTAAATGATCTGTGCAACAGAATGACAGTTAAACTGGGATGGACACAACATAACTCACGCACAGCACCACAGCCATCTGATGCAGTTGTCACAGATTCATCTGTAACAGCCAAGGCTACTGTCAATTACAAAAAACACGAAAAACACACACTACAGAACACAACAGCTAGGAGACTCCTCCTCCACGTAAAGCAAGCAGAGACCAAACAACACTGGACTGGACTCAGAATGCAGGGGAAGCTAGCATGCCTGGACTTTGCCAACCACTCTGCTTCACACTCCATGTACACAAATGCTGCTGTCGGTGAGGACATCCTCTGTTTCACAGCTAAAGCCAGACTGCAGGTGCTACCTACTAAATACAACCTGGCACTATGGTACCCTGCACACAACCATCCATACTGTATAATGCACTCAGACCATCAACTTGAATCTGTTGCTCATATTGTCAATGGCTGTACTATGTACAAAGGACTTTATATTGCACGCCACGACCGAATTGTCGATCTGATAGCTAGCGCTGTAAAGAAAGTATTGGCAGAAAATGTGACCATGTACAAACATTCTCGTATTATGCCGGAGTGGTTCAACAGCTCTACTGATGTGTTCTGTAACATCCCTAACACCCCGGATGTTGTGTTTCTGGACAGAGCCAGTAGGCAGGTGCTGCTGCTTGAAGTAGGCTGTGTGTATGATCTGTACATGGACATTGCCTTTAGTGATAAAATCATGAAGTACCAGCCCATTCTGTCCAAACTAAGTGAACTGGGCTATCAAAGCAAACTGGTGGTGTTGATCTTTGGCAGCTTGGGGCATGTCCACCATCTTGTTTTCACTGGGTTAAGACTGGCAGGGCTCTCCAGCAGGACATCCAAACAGCTGTCAAAGTTCTGCTCCATATCAGCGGTGACAGGCAGCCTGGCAGTGTGGCGCAGGAGATGTTTTTTATACCCTTGAACACTGTCCTATCTCATTTCTGGAAATATTTGAATCCTGTCTGTTGTAATGTGATTGGTGGACTCAAATAAAGAATTAAAATGTGTGTGTGTGTGTGTGTGTTTTTCCTCCACCAGGACTCATGTAGGCTGCACCAAAGAATTCAACAGGCCGGACAAACTCAAGGCCCACATCCTGTCCCATTCTGGTGGGTGAATAATATCAGTAATAGTTTTCCTTAAAACATAGACGACAGGAACTTACGCTGCAGCCATTTTGGGTGGTGTGGCAAGATGTTGAGTGTGTTCAGAGTTCTGATGGCATGGGGAAGAAGCTGTTTTTTATTTTATTTTGTATTACTTTAAGTATCACCCAAACAACCATTGTGTAATTCCATTGAGTCTCAACAAACTCCTCTGTGTCCTTCCAGGTATCAAACCCTACAAGTGTCTGTTCTGTCAGAAGGCATTCAGCCGGCGGGCTCACATGCTGGAGCATCAGCAGTCCCACACAGACAACTACCGCTTCAGGTGCTCCACATGCAACAAGGGCTTCACCAGACACTCCTACTACAGGGACCACAAGTGTCCGGAGCAGGGGACCAGAGGGCTGGGGACAGGGGGCGATGGAGAGGGGGAGGACCAGGGCAGGAGGCTCAGCAGGAGAGCTAAGAGGCCAGGGACAGAGGGGGGGCACAGGGCAAAGAAAAGCCAGGACACAATGGACACACACGGGGAGGAGGAGGAGGAAGAGGAAGGGAGGACTGATGAAGGCTGCCAGGCTGCTCTGTCCATCAGCACCACAGACAGAGAGGAGGATGGCATGGGACACAGTGGCGAGGCATTGGAGCAGATTCACAGCAATGAGCAAAACTGTTTGCAGCAGCCATGTTTGTAGTTTTTAGGCTTCTTCATCCTCGTGGGAATGTTTTTTCCAAGGACATGGACACGGAGGCAACTAAAAGAGTGCAGGAAAATGTTTTTCTATAGTTTGTTTTAAATTAAAACGTTATGTTAAAAAACAGATTTTACTTGTTTGTCTTTAAAGATGGAGATAGCGATTCTGGAGAACACCTGTTGTCATATTAACTTTTTTTTCAAAATCAATGAATATCTCCTGTACAATTCGCTACCTCTCAATACAGTGTTTGCGTTGGGTGAAATGGGGGGGAATCTGGTGTTTACACACAGCCTAGGCTCTGTAAACGGGTATGTACACACAGTACGGGACAGACAGTGGATCGTGAGGAGATATTCAAAAAGTGATTTTGACAAGAAGCGTTCTGCAGAAATGCTGACTGCACCTTTAAAAGAAAGGGGTTGTACGTTTTTACCTGGTAGACCTGTTGCCAAAATAACCAGTCGCCCCTTTCCATGCTCTTGTTTACAAGCTTTGTGTTAAGCCACAGTGGTTAATTTCAAATGTTCTGAGGCCAAAAGCAATGGAGAAGTTTCCTCTCATTTTATGTAGCCAAACCTAAATGATTGTAAGTTTACCCATTTCTTAAAGTATATTTGTGTTTATATAAATGTTTTTGCATAAAGAACATTTAAAGTTGTAACATGAAGAAGTTACAACTTCCAGTCTTTGATTGTTGTGCATTATCAGCTCCTTCTACAGTCTTCTATCTGGTGAAATGTCACTAAGTACATTTACTCCGGTACTGTACTTCAGTACAAGTTTGAGGCACTTGTACTTTATTTAAGTATTTTCTTTCAATGTTTCTTTATACTTTTACTCCACTACAATTCAGTGGGAAATATTCAGCTTTTTACTACATGTATCTGATAACTTTATGAATTAGGACTTTTGCACATAAAACATATGAAGTGAAAAATATTGATTACTACCCAACAGTATGAAGGCCTACAAGCACAATAAAAATGTATCTGGACTCTGGAGTTTACAAACCCTGCTTTTCCTGATTATACTTACACATAATAAAGTTGTGTATATAATCCCTGTGTTTAGGCTGATGTACAGTGTTGGTTTTCCGCCACACGTAGCATTTTGCATTCAGGCCTAAAAGGTCAAGTTTGATCTCATCTAACATCTCAAACTAACACTGCACCCTGAACACACCATCCCCACATTGAAACATGGTGGTGTATGCTGTGGGGATGTGTTTCTTCAGCAGGGACAGGGAAGTTGGTCAGAGTTGATGGGAAGATGGATGGAGCCAAAAACAGGGCAATCTTGATAAATTCATAAAAGCCAAAATTAGGAAAATTAATAAAATCACCCAAGACAGGCTTAGCTTTCTTTTTTCTTAGTTAAAAAAAAATCTGGTTAATCAACCTATTCATTTTTCCCAACCTGATTTAGCAGTTGAGTGTGGCGAGAATGACCACACATGTTCATCTTTTTAATAGATCAGACTATTGCAGACTAAGACTGAGCAACACACATTCTTTCAATCAGCCCAGGCAAAAAACAGTTTTGATTTTAATTTATTAAGTGACCATTTCTATATTACACATCTTTAATGTACATCAGAAATTAAAATCAGGGAAAAGAAAAAAATATAGTATTACCATAAACCTCTTATTAAAACCTCTCTTTTACAAAAGAAAAATGTGTTATTGACACCATTTACAGCTTGTTTTCATATACAGGAGAGTGACAGTGGTTTAGTTGTACATGGAAATTCTGGAGAACAAAAAGAAAACGGTGTTTTTAGGATATTTACATATTTGCTGATGTGCAACACATCCCCAGGATTTGTGACCGGCCCAGAAGAAGTTTTAAACAACACAGTGCGTCAGGTGGGAACAATCAGAGGAAAACAATGTAAATAGTCTTCAACTTTTCATCATGATACATTCATAATACACTGACTTTTCTCTCATCACTCACACTGGTGCAGTTACTTCAAAATAACTAATTAAAGTGTCCTGCTGTTTCTGGTTACCCCTCCACAAGAAGGAAGAAGAACAATAGTGTTTATTGTCATTGTACATTTACAACTGAGCAGAGCCACACCCTGTGTTCCAATCCCCATACTTCACTACTATTTAGTATGCCAGAAAAAGATTTAGGATGACCTAATACATGCACGTCAATTGTAGTATGCTGAAAATACATAAATGCCCCACTAACTCCAATAGCATTTTGGAGAATTCATCTTTATTCTTGACATTTCTCGACATAATGAAAATAAATCTTCCTTATCTGATTTTTTTTCCTCTCCTGTCTGTGGCCCTAAAACTCTTCTGTACTTTAGTATGTAGTGTAGTAAAAAGAAAAAGTATGTGATTTGGAACGCAGGGACTGTGTTACTTTGACGACGTGCTCCATCTTCTTCTCTATAAGCAATGATTTAATGATTCCTCAGTAACCCATCTGTCTTTCCAGTGTGTAGTTCACCAATTTAAAACCTGATGTTTTTATTTCAATTAGTTATCTTCTTTGACCCTGTAACTGTTTTCAGAAGTTGTGTTAACGTCATCCAAACTTAAAAAGTGTTTTTTCACTTATAATTATGATATACAAACACTTGCGATCAAACCCACACACACACACATCTGTAAATTATAAGCTGTTATGTGCCAAATTCAGCTGTTCTTGAGGTCCATACTCGATATCACGTTAAGAATCTTTACCTAAAATCAGAACTTCAAAATACTTCTTCAAAAAATTAAAACAATAGCCACACGTATTATTTGACTGTGTACTTCAGAAATATATTCTGAAACACTATCTTTGTCTGGGAAAAACTGGAAAATGAACGTATGAAGTGAAAATACCCAGATCTAAAATGTTACTTTGGGTATAATAGTTTTTTTAAGTTCGGCATTGCATTTTTCTGACTTAACTCTTTATTAATGTATTCATGTTACTTTTATGTCGGTTGTGGGGCAAGAATTTGTTAAAATAAGGAAAAAGCTCTTTTCACTCAGCATCAAATGCTACACGTGTGAGGAGCTGTGCAATTTATTTTTAGAGCTTTGCAAAGAATGCATTCAAACTGTCAATAAAGACTTTACCTCAACTCACAAAAAAAACAAGATTTGGTTTGAAGTGCATTTGGTGTTTTTCCAGTTATTACTTTTTTTTTTTAAAGGTACAGTGTGTAAAAACTTGTATGGCATCATCTAGTGGTGAAAGTTATACATGTCGACGCTCCCTTGCTAACCCCTCCCTTTGGGATATTTTATGGAAGCTACAGTGGCCTTCAAGGACAAGAAGCTAGTTACTAAAGATGGCATCATCCACCACTGCCTCAAGTCTTTCCACAATATTGATGAGGTGAAGATGTATTTAGTTATTTATTCTATAGTACTTCTTCTTGGTCTTCCAACAGGTTCATTTCCCTAGGATGCCCAATATATACAAAAACGTGTAAGGCCGTTAAGTTTGTCATTCTGTGCTATTGTAGAAACATGGCAGCGCAACATGACAGTGCTCCCCACTCCAATGTATATATAAATGGCTCATCAATATCTCAGGTAATAAAATAAAACTTTTATTTTCAAGTGATTATACACTGATTAAAACACTTGTTAATACTACATTCCATTTCTACCAGGTTTGTTCTGAAAAACCACAATAGATTTTACACACTGTACCTTTAAAAGTTCTGAAACATAAACTCAAGAGCATCTTGAGTACTAAATACACTGAACACCATCTTTAAATACTTACTTTGGATCAAACAAACCAGGCCATAAGGAAAGCAGGTTTTAAAATAGCCCTGGATGAAGAACTTAGAAGATTCTCTCAGAAAAACTTGAATCCTAGACATCCCCATTCCACGTCACAGCGTACAAACTCTGGCCCTATAAAACTAGGGTCAGCTCAAGTTCTATTGAAGTCCACCACTATAGATAATGAAGGTTACAACACTTTTCACAATCATTAAGTGATTCACAGATCAAAAACTACAGAATCAGGAATACAAAACTGTTTCTGTCATTAATTAAGTCTCCCAAATCTCTATGTGTTGATATTGTCTGTTATTTAAGCCTTAATTTGGATAACTCCTTTATTTTTTTATAAGCTATCATGTCCGTCAGAAATCTGATTCTGGTACTGTTGAATTGGTAAAATGATGCACCTGAATGAATGCAGCAGGAGTAATCCAGATCAAAGTGTGAGACATTTGAGGTGTGACAGTTATCCGAATGATGCAGAATCACTCTTATATGCCTTGTTCCCACTGAGCAGCACGGTCTGGTTTGGCACGGCACGGTTACTCTAGATCAGGCTTGTGTTTCCACTGCAGACAGCACACCTACTTGTTAGCATAATTCGGTACCCTTTTCAACTTTTGACAGTGGATACGCAAATAAATGTGTGCCAAGCCACACCGAACCGAACCGCTCAGTGCAAACAAGGCTCTATTGAAACAAACCCTGCGTTCCGAATCGCATACTTTCTACTATTTAGTATGGTAGAAAAAGGATTTAGTATGTCCCGATTCTTGTGGCCAGATGTAGGATGGTTAGAAAGACCCGAACGTCTACTACATCCGGCCAAGATTTTTAGTGTTGAAAACAGCATCCTATTTGGGCGATTCTGACCCACAGTCCAGTGTGAACCATCGACGGAGCCTCCATAGAAAACAAACGGGGATGCGACGGATATAAAAGCAAGAGGCAAGATCAAGGCGCAATGTTATGATGAAATAAATAAGTAAAAGTATTTCCCAATATTTTCCTACTGCATCCTAACTAGATTCTTTTCATCGTCAGATGTAGTACAGTATGTAGAATAGAAAAAAGAAAGAGTATGCGATTCGGAACGCAGGGAACGTTTGCTTCTCCATGAAACTTGATCCTATTTTAGAAAAAGCACCACCATCTCAATCCGTCCTTCAAATGTAAGACTGACATTTACCAGATGCTTTAATGAACGGCAACTTAATGAGAAGAATCAGGTCATTAAAGACACCTTAACCAGACACACTGTTAGAACACATGAGCCTTCTGCTTATGAGATCCAGACTGCGTTGCCTTGGCCATCTTGTTGCCTGCCAGTAAATGATCACGCATGGGGAAGAAATAAGCTACTGCAGTCCCATAAAACACGTCACAGAATGGGGAGTTGTCAGGATCCCATGCATAATTTGCTGCACAGTCTGAGTGACGGGGAGCAGCTCTTCTGTTTTTGTTTTAAAAGAATACAAAAAATGTCCACGTACCAAAGGGAGCTTAGAGAGGCCCGCTGTGAGCATGGTGTAACTAGAGTCCCAGCTCCATCATAACAGTCTTTCTCACACACACACACACACACACACACACACACACACACACACACACACACACACACACCCGGAGGAGGAGAACCATACGGGTGTGTGTGTATGAGCACAAACACACCTAACACCCTGGGCTTTAGAGAAGAGGCTCCCTGCTGTATTCCTTCAGACTTAAGTGGCTGACTGTCTCACTCCTGGCCAAAGCCTTCTGTCTCTTCGATGGCAAACATCAGCTTCTCTTTCAGCTGCTCGTAGCTCTTGTAGGGCGGAAGGTCCAGTCTGTTGAAGCTGGGGCAAGAAAGAAGAAACACAGTGGATTTCAGATTAAGGTTACACTCATTCTATTCTGGTTAGACCTTGTTTAGAGACAGTAGAATGAGCAAGTTTAGTTTAGTTTTTATGTATTTGTCACTTGCTCAAATGCAAAGGGGAATGTGAAATTCTTGTCTACCAGTCAAGCTGTAATTCAACTTTATAAAGTGCAAGATTACAATAATGATTCGGTGTTCACTGGGTGGTGGGCTAAATTACATTGTTTAAAGCCACTACGAGTAACATGGCACGTTGGCGTCCCCTTTGGACAAAAGCGGTAGTATTTTTACGACGCCCGCTGTCGCAAAGCTGTTTTCTAGCTCGTGCCAGGCGCGTGAGTGTGAACTGAGAGGGGAGCAATATAGTGCATGTCCGTGTGTTGAAAGTGTGGGGACTCTTTTCGGCTCCGTGAGAGTGGTTTTGACACTGCATGAACTAATGCCAGTCTGGCACACACACCTGATTGCAATGAATTGATGCAGCAGTGTCACCTAACTACTCTCTCTCTCTCACGGAGCTGAAAGATTACATGTCCGACTCCTCACAGAAAGCGAATGAACGATAGACGGCAGTTAGTATGGATCACGATAATGTGTTTGTGTTGTTGATGTAAATAATGGTTATCTGATGATGGTGAAGCAAAGCAAACTTTGTGTTAGTACCAACCGCTCATTCATTTAGGAGTAAACACTGCAGTCTAGTTTCGCTCTCGTGAAATTGTATACACGTTGCTTGGCAACGCCCTCGTCCCCCCGTAGCCTATATCACTCTCCCTTTTAGCTTTTCTTCATTGCATTTTCTTTTTTTTCTTTGATGGTTCAGCCCCTTGTCATTATGACGACAAATAACTGTATCAAACAAGGCTCCCGCTCCCCTTCCCTCACCTGGAGGGATAGGCTTCTCAATTCACGTTGCTGCGCCACACTGAAATCTGCGACCAATACGGATATGTGACCATAGAGCTTGCACGAGCGAACCGAAAATCGGACTGGGTGTGCGACCAGACCAAAAGCACTAATAAAAACTATTTAAAAATGTCTTTCTTTGCACTGATGGTCTCGTTTGCTGTTAAAGGTAATTTATGATTATCAGAGGAAACATGAGGCTGTTTAAAAGATATTTAAATGTTACTCGTAGCCGCTTTAACAGTCTGATAGCCTGGGGAAAGAAACTCCTCCTCATCCTCTCCGTGTTGGTCCTCAGCGGACAGTAGCGTCTCCCTGAAGGCAGCAGGGTAAACAGACTGTTGTTGGGGTGGCTGACATCACTGGTGATCTTTATGGCTCTTTTTCTGCATGGTTTGATGTGAATATCCTGCAGATTGGGGAGGCTGGTCCTGATGGTTCTCTCAGCTGAGCGGACCACCCACCTTAGAGCCAACTGATCCTGCTTGGTGGCGCTCCCCATCCAGGTGGTGATACTCCCACTCAGGATGCTCTCTATGGTGCAGGTGTAGAAGTTCCTGAGCACACTGAGTGGGAGTTTAAAGTCTCTCAATATTCTCTGACCCAGACAGACACACAAAGCCCTTGTGGCGGTGTGACAGTCCTGGCACGGTATTCTGTCTGAAGAGCTGACAGTCCATACCTGAAGTTTATTTGACCTGCACTACAAGCCAAAAAAAAAAAAAAAAGAAAAAGAAGGATAAAGGTGCACCACACTTCAAAGTGGCAAAATTAATGTTGAGTTTTTAAAATAAATGTCCTCTGTCCAAGCGTTTTTAAAAAAAAAAATTCCACAACAATTTCTGAGATGGTAGAGACGCTGACGGGCTTTCTTCACAACGGTGTTGGTGTGACAGGACCAGGGGTGTAGCACCAAATTCTGGGCCCCTATAAAAAAAGTCCTGATGGGCCCCCTAAAAAGCGGTCTTACAATACACATGGCTCTCTGAGCCAGACAACTCCACAATATTTCATCTGATGAATGACCAAATCATTACTTTTACTGGTGTTCCCCCCATAATATGTGTTAGTCAAGGTGGTCACAGGCCAGGGTCACAGGAGGCGCGGCGCTCGTGCCGCGGCGAAAATCTTGGGGGTGTTTTGCTCAAAGATGCCAATGCGCACTATAGAAATAAACAACTGTTTATTTGAATACAGTTGTGCAATTTTGTTTGCTATGTGCAGGTACAATTTTACAGAGAGTACAAAACACAATTAAAGAAAACTTCTACTGTTTTGGTGCAATTCTATGCAGACACACTAAATACAAATAATAGACCATACACTTGTGTAGGCACATCAAGTGCAAATTCAACTTTTTAAAGTTCCTTTATGGATGGGGGGCTGTGGTTATTGTGGACAATAGGCCTTCTGTGATGCGATAGCCTATAATTCATTAATGGTTATTATTAGCCTACTTGCTTGATTTCTTTTTAAATACAGACGTTATTGGTCGTTTTGGAATATGTCTTTCCCAATTTAAAACATAAAACTAAAGCAGCATTGAAAATTCAGAAAATAAATCTTGTTGGCCTACACTAGCATGCTGTTCTACAAATAACTCAATAGTTGAAATAATAAATACAATGTGTTTCCCCTTAAAATGTCTAAATGCATTTCAAAGACAGTAACAGTGTGGCACTTCTTTAAACTTACTGAAACTTGCAGGGGCCATCACTCTCATGTATTCATCAGATTTTTCTTTGCGCTGTCTGAGCTGATAGATAGTTTGTGTTGCCACAGTGATGTGGAGTCTTAAACTGTTCTAGCTTTGCCAGCACTTATTTCTGTACAGCTAAATATCCCCATAGAAACATCGCTGCGTTTGTTTTCGCCACCAGTTCAATTCAATGTTGGCTTGCTCCTGCTTACTCTCTCGCACACATGCCTTAGTCATGCGCAGGCCCCTGATCTCCTTGCAAGGGTCAGGGGCCTATCACGAGCCAGTCAATTATTTCTTTTTTTGGAATGGCATTGTTCAGGGCCTTCGAAGATCGGGGCCCCACATTTAGCTTGTTAAAAAAAAAAAATATATATATATATTATTTTTTTTTATGGGCCCCCCTCTGCCTTGGGCCCCCCCACGACTGTATCACTTTTCTACCCAGTCCGTCGGCCCTGGACAGGACCATGACAGGTCCTGTGTAATGTGAACACCCAGGTATTTGAAGCTTTCCACCCTCTCCACCAGGGCTCTGTTTAAGCTGAGAGGCTCCTTTGCTGTTTCCTGCTGAAGTCCACTCTTTGGTATTGTCGACATTGAGCGTAGGGCTGAACGATTTCTGGCCAAAATGATTATTTTGATCAATATTGAGATCACAATATTTTACTGGGATTATTCATTGATTTTAGTGACAAAGATATTTTTATTTGACTGTGACGTAAACATAACACTGCTTTCACATCCATGTGATCGACTATGCAATATTCCTGCTAATGTACAAATCTTTGAACATATAAATAAAAAAATTTAAATTGTGTACCAAAACTTTACACAAAATCAAATCAACAGAGCACTGCTTTAACTTTTCCTTGTTCTGCATTTCTGTTAAATAACACATATTTGCAGACAAATAAAGGTGTTTAGTCACCTGACCTCATTGCGTCCCCTAGAAGCAAAATGAATGGGGGCGCCCTTAGCTCAGTTGGTAGGGCGTCCCCCCCATGGGCCTCGGCCAGCAGCGGACCCGGGTTCGATTCTAGCCCGTGGCCGCTCTCTGCATGTCACTCCCCTCTCTGCCCCATTTCAACTCTGTCTCTACACTATCAATAAAGCATAAAAATGCCAAAAAAAATCTTTAAAAAAAAAGAAAAGAAAAAATCACAACCTAGGGGAGACCGGGGGAAGTAGGCACAGTTTTTACTCTAGTGAGAATTGTTCATCACCTAAACATCTTTCAATAGTCATTCCTACATTAAATTGAAGCTTAAGGTGTTGGCTTGAAATGTGAACCCCTCACTTTTTCTAACTTATTGTAATAAAGGAGAAATTTACCATCAAAGACACTCTAACACATTGTGACAACCAACCCCATCAAGGGGTCGGTTGTCACACACTATGAGGTTGCTTGTCACAATGTTATCTCTATGGAAAAATCTTAAAAAGAAGGCAAGAAAGCAGAACTACATTTGAATTTCATTGTCAAGTTGAAAAATAGGCCTACATAACTTTATGCATCTTAACAGAAAATGAGCAAGGAATTAACAAAAAGGAAATCCATATGAGTGCACTGGGGTGCAGTAGCCTTGGCAACTGGTCTAGTTTGGGATGCACTGCGTCGTTTTGATTTTGTTGCCCTTTTTCTCTTTTGCATGCTAGCTGCCTTTCCTGCTCAATTCTCTCCTTCTCTGGGGTGTCAGTGAGGATACAGCTTGACATTTTCTTTTGTTATTGGGTTCCTTTCCTGGCTGCACCCTTTGGATAACATGTGAAAACCAACCCCCCATAAAATGTGACGACCAACCCCAACTGGAATTTATTGCTAGCATCAAGGCCAACAACCATCTGACAACTTATTAGCTTGCTAAAAACAATCTAAACTATAGCTTACCCTTCACACTTGTTTAGGGTAACAAGTGTTTTGTTATAAACCCATTAAGTAAAAGCCTAGAAGAAAAATACTGAGGAGCTAAATATTTTCAATTTGACATGAAAAACACTAACAGTCCTCTCACCTCAAATGCAGCAGTCTAACTCCAAGGAAGACTATGTAGGTGACCTCTGATCCCAGTTGTGGATATTTACATACCAAAATTTAAAAGACGGCGCCTTCTGGTTCCGAGATATAACGATTGTGACAACCTACCCGTGTGACAAATTATCCCGTTCTACCCTATATGGGCCAACCATGTCAAAGTTATTCACACTTTCAATGGCGGATACACTGGACTTTGATTGACAGCTCTCAGGGAGCCTGGGGTTGCCAGGTTGCAGTTTTCATGTACTGTTGTCAAGACGAGAGACAGTAGCCGCATGGACAGGCTGTGATCGCTTCTTGCAGACACATGATCAGCGAGTGGTTTGGGGAGCAATTCGCACCCTCATGTACATTTATGATGGCTCAATCTAACCACCTATGCAGGAGATCTCTCATTTTAGGGACCAACTTGGAAGGGGCCAGCATATTAAACGCTGAGCTATAGTCAAAAAACCGCAGTATGACATAGGCCCCTTTCCTGGTGTCTAAGTGGGAGAGTGTGGAGTATGTGGGCTATGGCGTCCTCTGTAGATATGTTGGGGCTGTAGGCAAATTGTAAAGGGGTCCAGGGTGACAGGTAAGGAGGAGGTGATGAAGGTTTTGATTAGTCTCTCAAAACACTAAGCAAGTATATAGGACTGGGATTTGAGCCATTAAGAGCTACATTCTCCTTATAGGTCATTGTAGCTGTCTGGAACCATGTCTGTAAATACAGTATAGTATAATACTGGAACTAAGTCAGAAACAACCCAAACTAAAGCAGGAAACAGCACAGCTCCCTGCAATGGACTGCTACAAACAGGTCTGGACGGACTACAGCTATAGTAGGGAAGCAGCCAGTGTTGGGGAAGCTACTGTGAAAGCATAGCTATGCAAACGACCGATGACTTAACACTGGAAGAAGTTGAAATAGAGCAAAGCTTCCATATAATAAAACAATATAAAAAAATATAGTTTGGTTAACTAAAGCTACTTAAAAAAAGTATTTTAAACTAGTTTGTAAAAAAAAAAGTAAGGTATTCTAGTTTCATTAAATGGAGTTCCCCTTCTTCCCAACACCGTAAGCAACAATGTCAGTCTGTTGCTTATTAAGAGGCTTGTGTGAACTCACCACGTGTGACTCCTTGGAAGCCAGTTTTCTTTTCCCACCTTCTCAATGCAGAACTTCTGGGGACCATTACTTCCTGTAATACAAGGCAACAGTCAATAGGATCACTGAACAAGGTTATAATGAAGTGTGTATTTCCAGTGCTTAGGACTGGAACTCTTAATCTGAGACATGCATAGTTAAAAGTGTGTTACTAATAAAGAGAAGACAAAAAGACAGACTTAAATAAAGGAGTTTGCAGAAAAACAATCATCCATAGGTTGCTCTGGATGCCTTTTTAAATTAATTAAAAGCCGAGGTAAACGGTCAAATGGACTGATTACCCATAAGGTCGGCAAAGCCTCCGACAGGCAGGCGACAGGTGCCGGTCACAAACTGCAGCAGCCTCATCCTCTTCTCATTGTCCATCTCCTTTATAAACTGCAGGGCAAAATGTCAGGCTGTTTAAAACACTTTAAATCCACAAAAAAAAGATACTTTAATAAATTACGAGTAAGAAAAAGCATTTCATAATAAATGAAGGACTACATGCGGGGGATGGGGACTGTATGCTTATGAAATTCAATGGAAATAGCAGCTCAGTGTGCTGTGCCCACAAATGCATCAGAGACCCCGTTTCCACTTGTCTTCAACATCTGATTTTTGTGATCTGATCACATCTGGACAGCTATAACTACAAGTGGAAACACTCTCAGGAGGCATTGAAGACGCATTGAGATCGGATCACAAAACCACATTCGGAGGTGGTTTACGTTGCTTGTGTCCGATGTGTCCGCATTCAAATAGTAGTGTAAACAGCTATGTGACTTTTGTCCACATTAGGCTGTCGCCCCCTGTCTGAGCGGAAATACATAGAAAATGCATCACTGGCAGCACCATGACTGCGAATAAAGGTGCGAACACACTACACGCGTTACACGCGTACAGACGCGTGTAAAATCGTCTATTTTTCCATAGGGAACCATTGGTTTACACGCGTACATGGCGCGTAGATGCGTCACTCGCGCTAAAGCAACATTTTAGCCGCGTTAGCTTCGTATGAGCTGCGTATATACGCGCCTACGCGCGGAGTTCAAAAAATTTAACTTTTTACGCTCCTACGCGTGACGATTAGCCGCGTTGGCCAATCAGCGTTGGGCTTGACCCGACGTCACATACATTGGCATGGTCGGAGAACAGTGTACTGTACACAGAGGCTGATGAGAGACACCGAGGAGGAAAATGTATTGCAGGCGGCTGGTGCTGTATGAAAGCCGCTCGGGAATAGAAGACGTGGGGAGGGTAAACCAGGAGAATGGACTTCCTGGTTAATTCAGTGAATATGTGCGGCTGTGCTTTAGCCGATAAAACAAGTTAGCGCCGTATAGCATTAGTTAACTCACATGGTTGTGTGCGGGCGGCTAGCGCCTCATATTATGAACCCAAACATGACGGCTATGTCCGTGGGACTTTCACAACAAGTACAGCAAAGCACCGGTGTTGATCTACGCCAGCCACGGTCCCCTGTCACAGCCAGGTAGGGTAATGTTGGCTACTTGGCTTTATGTTGTGCCGCCGTGCACTGATGCTGCTGTAACTGTGTTTGTTATGTAGCTGCCGTGAATATGCAATGCTGTTTTAATGCTAGGCTAAGTGCTGTTCAGTTTGTCTTTTGGCACAGTTGTTGGCCGTGTTGTTGTTGTTTTTGTGCGGACATGCACGCTGTTGGGTCTGGTCTGATCGCAGCCATGGTTAATTAGGGGAAATACAATATCGGGAGGGAGACTACGTGCGTAGAACAATTTTTGACACAAAATGATCAAGCAACATTTTAGCTGCGTTACGCACGTAAATCTTACGCGGGTAACGCGTGTAGTGTGTTCGTACCTTAAAGGTTTTAGTGTGAGCACAGTTAAAAGTATTGCAAATGACAAGCTTTATGTCCTCTGCTTTTGACTGGTGCCCTGCAGACCTGCAGCTATCTTCCTGTTCTTATCTGCTTCAAAATAAAGGTCAACTCGCATTTGGCTAGTAACAGGCTTTTAATGTGAAGGCGTACAAGATATGTTCTGTTTGCACACGAAGTAACTTCACTGCATTAATTTAGAAAGCCGCGTGCCGGTGGTTGTGACCTGAGTTTGTTTATCAGAGGCAGACGTTAGCAGCCTGGCGAGCACACATCTTTCACCAGCCAAAGTGGCGTAATAACTTACTTGCCCAAGACTATTTACATGCATTTGGCAATGTAGAGCCCTCTAAGCAGTGTTGTGCATCGCTCCTCTGTGTCTAAATGAGACGTCTCTTCAACCTGTCGCACAAGTGTGAGTGTCCTTGTAATTATCTTCGCACGTAATAAGCCAACAAATGGCAAATGTGATTAAAACTGTGGCACTGTACAGCCCTGAATGTGTACTTGTTTGAACCCCACCGGTTAAAAACAGCAATGCAAACAGAAATGATGTACGTGTTGATTTACATACAGAGTGGGTAAATGGAATCTGATCACAAGTAGACAAAGAAGTCACATGTGGACAGACAAGTGTGAACACACGGACTGAGAGCTGGCCACCTTTGATCGGATTACCAAAATCACATCATAATCCCAGGTGAAAACATGGCCAGACACACATTCTTTGCATTTTGCAAAATAATGCAAATTTTCCCCCATTTGAATGTGCTGTGTTAAACAATTCACACATATACATATGTTGGGCTTGTCTGCTGCAAGTTCACAAATAAATGCTCACCTTTTAATTGTAATGGTTATAGAAAGGTGACACACTCAGGATTGTGAAGGGAATAGTCAATTTAAAAATACATCAACTGAAAATACATTAACATGAAGACTCGCATGGTCATTTGGAGCTGTTTAGTTAATAAATCTATATTTCCCATATCCCTGATGTCTTGATACAACACAGTTCAATAAACAGTGGGAGAGGTGAATACTGTCTGCCAACCTGCCAGAACCAGACGATCTGTTTGCTGCTGCGAGCGTAGTGTCTGTAGATGGTGTTCCTCTGCCAGTCTGCCAGGTCGATCTCCTGCATACCACACAGCATCACCTGGGACAGGAAGACACTGCATTACATTAAGGCCATTCTTTAACCTCAAAAGTTGGTTAGGGTCCCAAAATAAGCGAGCTGAGCCGCTCCTGTTTTCGGTACTCCTCTGTTGCGGTAACAGCTGCCTGAAAAGGTGCGCGAAAATGTGGAGCTACACACTGCAGTCCGTTGATTGGTTAAAAGAATCATTTCCACATTAACCCATTGATGACGGCTGCTGTGCGACGCCACATTGTATCTCCTGCCTGATGCATAGCGCAGCATTGTTACTTTATCTAATGTTCATGGCGTGCGCAGCATAGAATGCACTGTCATTGGTTGAAATACACGAGGTGGGTTTTGTTGATTTTTTTTAAGACCACGTGACCACCCAAAAGTTGTGTGGTTTGCCGAAAATCACGTCAATCAAAAAAATAAAAAATAAATAAATAAAAAATAATAATAAAGAAAATACGCCGGCTGTGTCGGCAATAGTGTATTACAGAACAGTTAGTGGCGTTCGGAGCGCAGAATCAAGGTCTATTATAGCCTACTGAAGAAAATCACTCAACACATTGCATCTATTTATTATCAATATTTATGAATTTAGGCTATATTTTGCTGCTCCAACTCAAATTCAGCTATCTCCTCCTTCCTATATCTGTCTATCTTTATCCCTCCACTACACACTCAGTCACTACTATCCATGCTAAAAGGAAGCAAGATTATAACCTCATTTAGCACATTATTTTTAAATATTTTATATTATTTATTATTTTTTTTTCTCCCCCATCTAATTTTTACGAATTTTTAGAAAAATGTGTTGGTTTGTAAACGCTAAGGGAGCATGTTTAAATAAAACCTGTGAACCTTAACTTTTAAATGTATTTTATTTCATGTTTCTATGTGCTACACAGGCTTAGATATTAAGGTGTTGGTAGACTTGACAATTCGTACTATTTTTTCAGAAAACCCTCAGGCATTAAGGACATGCATCCAAGATTGCCATAGTCATCAATGGGTTAAACCGCCACGTGTATTCACCTCGGCGAGAGTGAAGAGAGTCTTGTGTTAAGCGAGAAATGTCGGCGCAGAACTCTGTTTATTGTGTAGTTTTTTTCCTCTTCAATAAAGTAATCAGTGGGCTACACTGTGTCCCGCTACTACAATGTCACCATAGTTGCGTAGCTGCCACGGCCAGTGCTGTACGCTCACTGTCCCTGTCGGCTTGCAGCCTTGCACCCATATTTTGCAGAACATTAGACAAGTTTTTGGATTTTTATGAACATGTTTTGAACACTAGCAAAAATTAGTAAATCCCAAACTTTTCGAACAAGCATTCAGTTAATTCTAAACTATTGACTGGCCTGGAAAACAGGTTGTTTCAAATTTCAAAAGATTTCCAGGAATTTCATGAGTGGAATTCCATCTACAGTACGCGCAATCAAAACTCCTCAGACGTTAGCAGTAGCTCCATCATACCTCAAGCTCTTTAGCATCAAAATACTGCAGGTACTGCTGAGGCAGAACCTCGTTGAAGCCTTCAAAGAAAGCCTGGGTCTGCTCCTCCACTCCTCTGGACATCCTCCACTCTGCTACCAGCCTGAAAACACACACACACACACACACACACACACACACACACACACACACACACACACTTGACTATGTGCTTCACTTTCAGAACTACATTCTAGCCTAGGGAACGCTGCCTTGAACACATGTGAATCTAGCGTGTGAATGACTATGTAGTGCATATAACAGGCTGAATGCCAGTGAATGACTATGTAGTGCATAGAAGAGTCTGAATGCCAGTGAGGGGCTCCTATGGTGATCAACCCACCTGATGTACTCCTCCTTGTTCTCCTCAGTCACCTGGATGTCTCCTCCCCCTTCCTTCAGCTCGTGGGTGGAGATCTCTCCCAGAATCTCTTTGTCCACGGAGAAGAACATCTCCAGACTACACTCCTCGATATCGTTATCCCTGAAGACAAGCACCCCACCGTTAATATCACAACACTGTGTTCCATCGAGTCATGCCACACCCTACACTATACTAATGGCTGTTTGACAACATCTGCTGTACCGTAGATGCACAAGGCAAAATCATGTATTAGCTGGCAAACAAACAGGAGAGTTGACAGAATAACTGACTTGGAGACATATTTTGTGGAAGGTGTGTCTAGGTTGTGACATCAAATTCAGACATGGTGTTTGTGCACTGAGGCATCAATGAGATTTCAATGCTTTTGCTCTGATTAATCACATAAACTTCTCACATACATCAGGATGGTAATACTAGCAATACATTTTCCAGGTTCTCACAGTTTTACATCTTAGAATGAAATACATTTTAGCACCTCAGATATACAGGGGATGAACACAAAAACTCAAAACTACTCAATGCTTGTGGCATCTGTGGCAGTTTGCTGTGAGACAAAACTGCACATTTCAGAGTGGCCTTTTATTGTGGACAGTCTAATGCACACCTGTGCACTAATCATGATGTCAGATCAGCATCTTGATGTGGCACAACTGTGAGGTGGGATGGATTATCTCAGCAAAGCAGAAGTGCTCACTATCACACATTTAGACAGATTTGTGAACAATGTTTGAGAGAAATGGTAATATTGTGTATCTGAATTAATTTTAGATCTTTAAGTCCATCTCATGAAAAATGGGAGCAAAAACAAAAGTGTTGCGTTTATATTTTTGTTGAGTTTGGGAAATGATTATATTTCCAGGAGTGGAGGGTGATGTGATTTACTGTACTAAAGCAGATAACACAACACATTATTGTGTTTGGTTACAATATTTATTAATTTAAATATTTAACTGCACGCTCCACCTTTAGTTTCACTTTTGTTTTCATCTCCGTCTCAAACAGCTGGTCTGATCAGCTGGTCGGCGCGAGCCCAACGGCCCCGACAGCGGGAGTCAGTCTAATGACAGATGATCATAGGCAGTTATGATCACTTAAGTCAAAAAGCAAAATCATGAAATTACTGCCTCTCTCTGTCTGTCTTTCTGCTTGTCTTTCTCACTGCACACTGTCACTCCAACAGCTTCGGCAAAAAAAGTGACGTTGCCCCCCCCCCACCCCCCCATATTACGGTTAAATGTTTACACAAAAATATTTGCAGACTGTAACCATTTAGACATTTTTGTAAACATTCACACCCCCAGTGCTTTATTTTCTATATATTTTCAATGGTTCTTAATATGTGTTTGTTTTAAATTGAGATCAAGTTTCAAAACTATCAATAATCGCAAATTTTCCTTGAAAACCAAGAATCATAATTCCATTTATTTATTATATTGCATCGCAAATCGCAATATTAGCCACTATAATTGCAATCGCACAATTTCTCCAAAACGTGCAGCACTAATTTGGTGCACCCAAAATATATGCTGGTGCACCTAAATGAAAAAGTTAGGCGCACCGGTGCACCCAATGAAAAAGTTAGTCCTGGTCTGTCCCCTCTTTTAATGAATCCATTATATTTTAGGTGGCGCCCCACAGTTTGAAAACCACTGAAATAGACCATTCTACTCACTTGATCCACATGAGCGAGTTGTAGAACTCTGGGTCTATTGACTCCAGGTCTTTGAGTGCTAGCGGCTTGTTAAGCATGCGCTTGTAGAACGGCAGAGAGAAACCAGTGTCGATGAACTTTCCATGGAAAAGAGCCTGAAGGACACAAAACACACGGTTAAGATGGTTGTGGATTCCTTTCCTTCTGAGTCTCAGTTGCTGTGTAGGGAATTCTTCGCTGTAAATCAAGTCAATTGGATTTACTCAGCCAAATATCAGAAAAGATGACAAAATTATTAAAAAATTGTGACCGTAAAGCCCCTATAAACCAAAATCCACAGAATCCTTCTAACTATGACATTTGGGGAGTTAGTTGCATGATACAGGGTTCATACACACTTTCCATTTAAAAATTCCATACTTTTCCAGACTCAAATTTTCAGGATTCTCGGTCGATTTTTCAGTCTAAATTTGACATCCGAATACAAATAGTCAGATGCTTATAATATAAATGAATGGTTCTGAAGCCAGCCCTCGAAGTACTTACATCGACCTATGACAATCTCTTTGCCCAAACTCAAAAGCAAGTAAAAACTGAAGGTTCATTTATTATCTATTTTGGGTAACACTTTATAATAACTATCCGTTGTAACTCGTTAATCGATCATTAGTAAACTCTTAATTAATGATTATTAATCATTTGTTAAGTGTTTGTTAGCAGTTTGTTAAGGATTTATAACAATGGTAGATAGTTAATAGTTTAATAATTGAATCAGTTCATCTGGGAGGTAATCCGAGATACCGACAAGGCTGAAATAGGCTATAGACTATATACAGTGCATGGGCAACTGAGGGCAGCCCCATTTTCAAATATTTTTAAATAAACTCAATACACACTGTGCATGCCATGCACTTGAACGTGACGTGTTCAGTTAATCTCGGATTACCTCCCAGATGAACTGATTCAATTATTAAGCTATTAACTATCTACCATTGGTATAAATCCTTAACAAACTGCTAACAAACACTTAACAAATCATTAATAATCATTAATTAAGAGTTTACTAATGATCTATTAACAAATTACAACGGATAGTTATTATAAAGTGTTACCCTATTTTGTTTCATTATCGTCATGCACTGACATGAGTTGACATGTAGAGTTTTTTTTTTTCGTTTGTTTTGTTTTGAGGGGGCATATAAGATATTATTCACCCTGCCTCCTTTTCGTCATGGTTTTATGGATTGTACATGTGAGAATGTTGAAATTAGTTTTGTTGGAAGACGAAATAAATATAAAATCAAATCAATCAATTAATCAAGATCGCTCGCCACTTCTGATAAGTGTTGCTCGAAAGACTCGCCAGACGTTATTTATTAATACAAAATGGCAAACTGTTCCCAAAACTTCTCTCACAATGATCTTTCTTGCCACTCTAATTAGGAGGAGCCAATGCATAGACAGATAGACAGACAGACAGACAGACAGACAGACTCACCATGGCAATGAAGCGCCCTATGAACTTGAAGTACTTGAGGTGGTCAGGGTTGATGTAGGAGGCGGGGTTGATCTGTAGACAGTAGTTGTCTTTACCGGCGTATTCAAACAGGCAGTACATGGGGTTCAACACCTCGTGGGACAGCAGGAAGAACCACTCCCTGGAACAGAGCACACCACACACACGTCAGACACACACAGCTCCACAATGCTAAGGAGCTAACAGCTAAAGCCCCTATCTCACTGGGCTGCAACTGTTTGCGACAAGTTGGAGACACAAAACTGCGAGAAAACATGGAAATTAGCAACAATTTTTACTTGCAGTCTCACTGAGTTAGTAATTACGACACGTTTGCCAATGTCCTTGCCGGGAGCTCGCATTTATGTCTTGCGAACGTCTGGCGAGAGTCGCACGAACGGAATGTCAGTCTCTTCTTTGTCTCAAATCAGTCCCAATTTAGTTTCATATGTCGCCAAACCCTCGCAAAGTTGGCTCACACTTCTAGCACTTTCTGACTCGCGGAGACTAAACTGAGAAGGGTTTGCGACGTGTGTGACACACCTGCGACCACTCTGCGACTCATGCGAGGAAATTGAGACCCCAGCGAACATTTCAAGACAGTTTAGAGACTCCCTCGCGAATGCAGTCTCCAACTTGTCGCAAACAGTCGCAGCCCAGTGAGATACGGCCAGTCACATGTTTAAACAGTATGAAGGGAGCATTCCATTTCATTAAAGGGTGCAAATATATACATATATACAATATAAAGACAGGCGTCAAGAACTTTCACAACAGTCTAGGGAGCATCTTGTTAGTCAAGAGGAGGTACAAATGAGTTATCATGTTATTGAAACTAAAAGAAAAATACACAAACATTCTACAAAAACATGCTTTTTATTATTCAGAGATTGAGTGATTGATGGACCAAAGCAACTACAATGGACGAAACAGTTATGAAACTCCAGAAGACATTTTCTTCACTACATGTGAGCACACATTATTACAACGCTTCTCTAACCTGGCCACGCCTCCATAGTCAAGGCCTTCTTCTCCAGGGAAGATGATCCACAGTCTCCTCCGCAGATCCTGAGAGTTAAAGCTCATGATCTGAAATAGAGACACAGTTTTAGTGATAAATTAGTATTGTAAAAATCACTGTATGAGACAACGGTGCACTGGGGATAGTACAATTGCAAAAGGCAGTCACCTGCTGGAAGGAGTCCTCAAACAGGGTTTTTCTGGATACGTTGATCTTGATGTGTTGAGGCAGTGACAGTTGCTGGAGAAAATTAGACATTGTCAGATATATCAGTTAGTGGTCACAAGTACTTTCAGCAAGCGTTCTATGTTAGTTTATGGATGGGTATGAATACAAACATTACCATAGAGTGAACTTTTCAGGGGTATCATAAACAACAGTGCCTTTGCAGGTAAAAAAAAATCATGTCCGGAAGGGGTGATATTCAGAGAAAAACCACTCATATTTCCTACTTCTTTTCTAAAGTCAAAGTTTCGGTGAAAAAAAAAAAAGTGTTTTCTTTGTCAAGGAACCACATCGCTGGCCGTATTCTGCCTTCAGTAGATGACCTGATCAAATTATACTTTGAAATTGGATTTAGCAATTATTGAAATACTGGTGATTTTAGCCCAGCATTACATTGTATCATTTAGAAACACATGACTTTAAGCATCCGGCAGGTGTGAGCCACAACAAACTCTGCAGGTTTTGAAAACGACAGCACCACTTTTTGTTTCTCATTGGTTTGCGCTGTACTGTTCAAGTGGTGTGTGGATGCTGATTCCTTTCCATTCAACTAAAAAAATAAAATAAATAATAATAATAATAATAATAATAATAATAATAATAATAATAATAATAATATTATTATTATTATTATTATTATTATTATTATTAATAATAATAATAATAATAATAATAATAATAATAATAATAATAATAATAATAATAATAATAATAATAATAATAATAATAATAAAATATATATATATACACGCTCTATCCACTACACCACCGGAGCACCCCCAACAGCAGCAATCATTTCTAAATGTATACTGTTCTGACTCTTACCTGGCACCAGAATCTGAAGTATTGTACTTTGGCTTTGAAGTCTCGAACGTAGGTGATATGCGGCCCGTTTTCACTGTGAAGGAAGAAGAGGCGGAGAGTTTCAATATTTGAAAAAATCTTGAAGCATCTCAAATGTTATTCAAACTTGTCATATAATGTGATGTCATGCACCATTTTACCCCTTTTTTATTTATAAAAAAAAAATTACCTTTATTTATACAGGTAAATCCCATTGAGACCAGAGACTCTTTTTCAAGGGAGACCTGTTCCCATTTACACGTTACCATTCACAGGCCAACTATCGACATTCACACGAGGCAAGGTGGGTGAAGTGTCTTGCTCAAGGACATAACAACCATGATACAAGTGGCAGGGCGGGGATCGAACTGCCAACCATTCGATCATTGGCCGACCCGCTCTACCACCTGAGCCACAGTCGCCCCCGTCATGGATATCATTCTAACATGTCTTATATTAAGCACACACATCTTTTCAAGAGGGTAAAAACATCTTAAGGTAGGTTGGGGGGAGTATGCTACTGCTCCTATACTAGTAGGGATGGGAATCGAGACCCGGTTCCTCTTCAGAAACGGTGCCGAGTCAACCAATTCCCTGGAATCGTTCGTGGAATTGGTTCCGCTCGTTGCAAATGCGTCATGATTTGACACTCACGCTGCGTTGTTTTGGTTCAGAACGCAGCAAACATGGCGTTGAGACAGAATCTCTCTACATGTTGGTTGTTTTTCACTTGAAAAGACGACAATACGGCCACTTGCAACAGTTGTAAAGTTTCCATTTCGTCAAATGACACGCGCACAAGCACGAGCGCAAGCGAGCAGACGGCGATCGTGACAGTTAAATGTTTAAATGTCCGCTGCCTGTCTAGTCGACACCAGAATTGCCCATTGGACTTGTACATACACATGTGTCTGATGACGGGCCGTTATATTAATAATAAACAGCGGGCGGGCTTATAAAAAAGGAAGAGAGATAAAAAGGCGAGAGCCTTTTTCTTTTTCCTCTCGTCAGCTGTTCTAATGCACCCTTTACGCACGGTGGTTGAGACGAATCCTACACTAAAGTTAATCATGAAACTTTGTAACTACACACTTAAAATAATGA
This sequence comes from Hyperoplus immaculatus, assembly GCA_949357725.1. Lineage (NCBI taxonomy): Eukaryota > Metazoa > Chordata > Actinopteri > Uranoscopiformes > Ammodytidae > Hyperoplus > Hyperoplus immaculatus. The sequence continues at coordinate 2,715,747 of OX442360.1, forward strand.
TCTCTGCCCATTTACTTGAGGAGCGACCGATGTGCAAATGTGTATGATGACGGGCCGTTATATTAATAATAAACAGTGCGCTGCACATTTGAACAGCATGTACATACAATATCTTGTATCCTTCCTGAGAGGGCATGCATGATATTTTTTCTGCAAACAAATGGTTAATTTGCCAAAGTTGATAGTTGGTCTTATCTTTACAGAAGACTTCTTTGTATTTTTTATGTCAGTTGAATTTTGTTTCAAGTTGAATGCAAATGAGCACAGTTAATATTCCAAAAGGCACAAGCTCTTCCTTAACTGTTTTCAGTCTGTGTTTTTAGGGAACATAATGGCATTTGGGCTTAAAAAGGCAAACCTTTATTTTTTCCGGACCAATTAATGTGAAAATTGACAATTTCCTAATCCTAAAGTACTCTTGATAATCTTTGCAACAACTAGACACACCTCAGGGGCCGTATTCACAAAACATTTTATCTTAGCGCTAAGAGTACTCCTAAGGAGCACTAAAAGTTCTTAGTAAGGAGTCATTTCTTAAAACCTATTCACAAAGCTGATAAGACCAACTTTTACTAAGGAATGGGAGGGACTCCTAAGCTAAGACTAGAGGGCGGTGTTGACCCTGTTGCTATGGATGATGTCATGTTCATACCTTCTATGCCCACAGTGATTGGCTGAGAGGGAATGAGAGCTAAGAGTGAATTTATGATAGAAACACTGTGGGAGATATCCATATCGTGTCGCTGTATTAAAGTAAAGAGTTTTTATATACAATTAATGACAAGTGACACTGATTTAACATGAAACCAAGATACTGCAGGGTTCACAATTAACCTACAATAGCGCCACATAGGTCTATTCATTTTAAATTTTACAATGATTTGAATCGGAAAAAATATCCTCATTGAACAGCTGCACGCCATGCACTCTCACTGTATTTCTCTCAATGGCGGACTATGTAGCAATAGTCAGACAGCGACAAACCAGGAAATTCACAATTTAGAAACAACAGCCGGCAAAATCGTAAAGTGCATGAGGAAGGAAAAAGGCAAGACGCGCAACTATACAGTAGCGGACCTGTGGAATGGAGGAGATGCTGCGAAGCGCCACATATAGGCCTCTAGTGGGAAATTAAACCCAAACGTGACACCAACAGTAACTTTCAGTGCATCGTAAACCCAAAGCAACTGGAGGAAAAGGAACTTAATAAATATTTTTTTATATAAATATAAATGTGTCTATACTTTCTAAATATAGCTTTACTAAGATCATTAAACCCTTACAGCTATTAAAGGTACCTTTTTATAAAGCTCACTAGCATTAAATCTCTCCAAAACACCATCAAATGGTTGTCTGTGATTTACTCTTAGTGACTTAGGAGTCCTCTCGAGGACTCCTAGCTTTTTATAGATTTAGGAGCTAGTTTTAGCGCTAAAATGCTTTGTGAATTACACTTATCTTAAAAAGTTAGGAGTCCTACAATTAGGAGTGAAACGCCCCTTATTTTTGAGAGTTACTCCTAAATCAGCATGTTAGGAACTACTCTTAGCCTTAAAATGTTTTGTGAATACGGCCCCTGATCAGATATTTAAGCAGGTTAATACAAATAAACACATTTGTACTTATTTTCTCACACATTGAGAATCGATAAGAGAATCGGATCGATAAGCAGAAATTGGAAATCAGAATAGTTAAATTCTTATCAATTCCCATCCCTAGCTCCTAGTCAGTTCATACCGTCACTTCCCTATTCACTGAACTGGTTTTTCCAGCACTCAAGCCAACGTCATAACTCTCCACTCCTGTTATTCTCACAAGTGGTTATGATGACTCAGCTCAGGTGATGGAGTGAAAGCAAAAGAGACTAGGTTAAGCCATTAGTCAAAAGATAATGCGTCACACGGTTTTAAAAATATAGGAGGGATTTTCAGATAGTGACTCATAGTTGAAAAATCTGCTGAAACAGAACTATGCAGTAGAGTAGTAACGTGGTGGTGTGTTCTGTTTGGTTGATTATGTTAAGTTTCAAATAAGAGCTTAATGAGGAAATATTTTGGGGTGGTCAAAATCTGAAAAAAATAAAATAAAATCCCAGTAGCATCAATTATTATTTTGTCAGCTTAATGGGCTCATTGTGTAACATTATGGCACAAGGCCTATGTGCTTCAATCTGCGGGGGGAGGGAACGCAATTGTTTCTATGGAGGCTCTCACAGAAAGAGGAAAACTTGATCCATAATGGTCCTTCACTCATACCACTTTTATAAAGACTCGCACTTGAACGTTTTTTTTGTACGTTTTAGTTTTTGTACGTACGCCCTTCACCTTAAATCGGTATCATCTGCTTTGACTAGTTGGTGATTGCTTCATTTCTCAAAAAGTCTTATTTAAAGCAGAAAACAATTAAATTTTTTTTAATTAAACATCTGCTGGAAATGGCTAATGGTCAATTAATCAATTGCAGATAACTTTAGGCCTCTTTTGGAAAAACAAATTAATACTGTCATGCATTAAGAGTTGGAGGAAAGCAGAAAGTAAAAAAATGGTGGAGGGCATACAGTGAGGACTTTCCAGTGCGCGGGTCAATGTAGGTGGTGGCTCTCCTGTTGTGGTCCACAAAGTAGGGAATGCCGTCGACGGTGAACCTCATCTCCCAGCCCTCTGGAAGGGGCTTCTCGTTCAGCAACCTGACAAATGACATGACATCCATAATTCACTGATATATTATATATCAGGAGATTCCTAAAAAGCATGTAACAATTGTGCGGCGTAGGAGATCCCAGACAAACTGACCCCTGTGTCCTAGGGTCCTCCCACTGTGTTGCCCGCGTAGGGTGATGTACAAAATAAACTCTGCCCGTGGAGTCTGTTCTCTTCTCTGAAAAGACACAGGAACAATCAATTAGGCGATCATTTGACTTGTATGTACATCGTCTACAAAAAGATCCCATGACAACCTGGAGACACGTGTTTGAACTCATCGTTGAACTATTTTGACCTTAAACAAACGACAAACTTTGTGGCTGACCAGTGACCATGAGGTCTCTGGAGGGTGTCAGTAGTAAAACTAGTGGTGGCTGCTATTACATCTACGGTGCCCATCATCTCTACCGTTGTGTCCTTGAGCAAGACACTTAACCCCAAAATGCTCCAGAGGCGCTGCATTATGGCTGACCCTTCGGAGGAGTGGTCACTTGAGAAAAAGTTCAATGTGCCTTGTGTACATTGACTAATAAAGAAAACTTAAAATCAATTCTCGTTAGAATCAGTGAAAATCTACTCACCTACGTGTCCATACTGGGTGTGCGCTGAAAATAAATCCAGTGTTCATACACAGGATGACCCAGGCTCTTTAAACAGGAACGTTGCTAGCTGCAGTGGGCGCACTTTGTTTAAATAACCTTAGTTAACCTATCCGTTGAAAGAGCCTAGGCTGTCTATTACCACTGGATTAAGGTGCACACACAGTATGGACAGTATTGACAAAAAGTGATTTTGACAACAACTGTTCTCAATAATGGCTGACTCCACCTTTAAGTTCTTTAAGGAAAAGAAAATGATTACTTTAACACATTAGTACACTGGAATATAATCCAAGTAATGATTCAGACGGCTGTGCGTTTAAATCAAATCCTTTAAGATCTTACCCCATCCGTGTGGCAGAGGCCCCAGAGGATCAAACTCCTTATTCTGAGCTGCTGACGCCTGTTGGTCCTGTAGCTACACAGCAGACAATCACAACCATGAATGAGGAATCAACAAGCACCAACTGTGGTGTTTCTGTTATTTTGACTTGATGTACAAGCAAAAAAAGTTACATGTTGTTTGACAATGTGTAGTGTCTGTGTCATTAACAGCATCGTCAATTCAACAATAGTCATCATATTCCAGTTCTCTTGCGCACACACACACACACACACACACACACACACACACACACACACACACAGGTTCGTCTCACCCCAAATATGAACCTCTGGTTAAACTGCTGCATGGCTCCCTGCAGCTGGCTGCGTTGGTGCTGCCACTGCTCATAGTTGCGCACCGTCTCGGTGGTGGGGCGTTGCCAGGTCGTGGTCCGTGTGATGTGATCCACAAAGTACACCCGGCCCATCTGGTCCACCCTACGCTCCCAGCTGAACACACACCACACCAGGGAAGACAAGGGAAGAACGCAGAAGAGTCATTACAGATAGACTTGACTTGAAAACAGAAGCCTCTCAGTCATTATGCACATTTTTCTTTTAAAGATAATTTTTTGGGGCATTTTCCATGCTTTATTGACAGTATGGAGAGAGAGATGAAAGTGGGAAGAGAAGGGAATGACATGCAGAGAATGACCAAGGCCGGATTCTAACCCTGTTGGGTCTGCTGTGTATCCATTTGGTAGGTGAACAGGTAACAGGATTCTAACAGCCTGTTGCTCTCAGCTAATGACATAAGAAAAACAGAGAGGCTGACTGAAGTATCAACATAGACTTTCAGGCTTTATAACTCACTTCTATGGAGAATATAAAGAGGTTGAGTTCATAGAACAAACAACAATAAAGAATATCTACAAACTACCAATGTGAAAAGTTCAGGATTTACTCTAAGGCCTGGGACACACATCCCATGTCTGCCTCTGTTACTGCTGCCTCTCTCTTATTGTTTTCGGCCACACATGTAACATCTCACTGCTGCAACGCTGCTTCTTAAAGTCTTGTCCGTCTACATAGTTATCATAGATAATTCCCATTAATATGCAGTTGTTTAATGTCATTTTATGAAACATGATTAATATTGAATTTCGACAGTAATCAGTGTGCCTCATTGTTTTTTTTTTCTTCACATTTTCGCTTGTGAGAAGTTTTATTTTGAAAGAGACAGCAGAAAATGGTGAAACTACAGTGAAAGCTGCTTGTATGAAGTCAATATGACTGTCAACAGAGCATGTCTCTATCAGTTAAAGCAAAAAGACCCGAGAGAGACACATGTAAAGTGTTGCATCGCTGCCTCCAGCAGTAATCGGCAGGTCCTCGGAGGTTGGATGTGTGGCTGCTGTAGTGTTTTAACACGGTCGCCGAAATTAAAAGGCAGACGCGCAGTAGACGCAGGACGTGTGTCCCGTGCCAAAGGCCTCTGTTACACCTGGAATGTACACTGTATTGTACAGTGGTGTCATTTTAGAAGAAGCAGAAAACAAACTAAAGACACACAGAAACAAAAATACAAAAGATTGGAATGCTACAACTTTAAAGGAAAAAACTGAGTCTTGAAGTCTTTACCCAGCTGGCAGTGGGTCCGGCCGTTCCCACGTCGTTCTCTTCTCCACGTGATCCACAAAGTACAACCTCCCATTCTGATCCACCCTCTGCTCCCAACTAGATAAAGCACAGTCATAAAGTTGGGTTAGTTATGGACCTTATGTAATGCCAGGGAAAGTCACAGTGTTGTAATGATGGTTATGATAAGGGAGTGAGTTATGCCATTGTCACTACACAATATTTGTGTCAGTTACGATGGTCCCTATTTCAGATAAGACCATTATAGAGCGATCAAGTAGTGCCGTTTGAGGCAGAGACATGAGAGACTAAGCATTGTACACCCATCCATAATCACTGGCAATAATGTGTCTAGAAGCGGTATGTATGTTGTTGGCTGTCTTGTGCTCCAAACAAACAGAAACAAGAAATGACTGTAAATTTTGAGCGGAACCGGCAACTTCACTCCTCTTCCTTCGCCATGTTATCTTACTCTTATCTCTTCTGGCAGAGTGCTGTCAGCTGTGCTCCTATTGGTCAACATCATGGAAGCAATGCAAGCCGTCGTGGGCGGTAAATAAAAAAATCTTACATCGTAGTCTTTCTCTCAGAACATGGTGAGACTTCCTTAAGGGGGTTGGGCTGATATCGTGTAGTCTTTTTGACATTGACAATAGTCACAACCACAGGGGAAAATGTAAAATGAATGTGTTGTTATTTTGCTTCAGATAAGGTTTCTCTCATGTTGATGACACATTCACTTGTAATAATCACATTTGAGAGGAGACTATATTCTCCATTTTCCTTTAACCAAAGCTGGAGCAGCTCTTGAGCAGAGATGTTAAAATAAGGGCTAACCCGGGGGGCAGCGGTCCTGGGTTGACAGCGGGGGGGACCCTGGGGGTGACGGCAGGGCTGCTGGCTGGAGGTCTGGAGGCTGACGTGTTGCTCCGGTCTGAGCCTGTGGAGGGACTGGAGTCTGGGGCTGAAGAGGGAGCAGAGGCTGAGGCAGAGGCAGAGGCAGAGGTTCTCACCGGGGTTTCAGACCCAGCTTGACCCTCACTGCTTCCAGCCGGGGCAGAGCCGTTGATGGAAGACGCTGTGGAAAGAGCCACACATGACAGTTCAGTGGTACATCCTCAGACCTGAACAGCTGAATAACAGATAGTCACTTAAAAAGGAAGAAACTAGGATAAGAATATGGATTATTTAGTCGAGCCATCCCCACTAATTGCATTGTTCAGTGTAGCCCCCGAAGACGCCTCTCTTAGTAAAAGGGAAGTCAACATGTTGGCCTTCTGTTCGCTTCTAGCTAGGAGGCTGATACTGTTTAAATGGAAAGACCCTATTCCACCCATACATAGTCATTGGATCAGGGAGGTCATGTGTCATCTAAAATTGGAGAAAATCAGATATACAGTTAGAGGGTCTACTGAGACATTTTATAATATCTGGCAGCCTTTTTTTACTTTTGTTGAGGGAATGGAAGCTGACAATATGACAATGTAAACAATTTCATTTGTATAATTTCTATTTACTTTATTACATTTTTTTTTGTATTTTTCTTTCCGGATGTCTGGTTATGTAATATTTGTATGCATAAGTCTGGTAACTGGGGGGGTGGAGGGGGTTGTTTGAGTTTGTTTCTCTGTAAAATGTAAAAACCAATAAAAAGACCTTGATCAAAAAAAGAATATGGATTATTTTTGTTGACGTAGGCTGGCTTTGCAACTGGAGTTGGCAAAGCAACGTCATGAAAGAGCAAGGTTTTCCTTTTCTTAGATGTTATTTGCACTGTCCATCAGCGCTGCCTTGTGTGAATATGGCTTGCATTAAAGTTAACTACAACTAGCACATGGTGGTTATATGCCACCGCGAGGCATACAATTACCGAACAGTGAGAGTACAGTGGTGGTAGGCAAAGCTTTAAAAAAGAGGTAAAGCTCCTAAGATAATAGAATATGGTACTAGGTCACTGCAACCGCAGTCGCAGTAACCTTTACAGTTTAACCTTCTTAACCAACTTTTTGTCAGAGTCGACATTTGTGTAAACTTGCAATTGGATTGTGATAATCGACATACAGTGCAATTACATGCAGACTCATAATCGGGTAAATAAACAAATAAGAGTTCAATGTGTAAAATGCATGTCGGCGTTCTATCAGCATGTATACAGGATCGCATATCGCACATCGGAGTTTGCTTGCTCAAGAGTTCCCTGTCGGGGATTTCACAAGGAAGTGGACGGAGATGACATAATAAATAGTAGTTTTGTTGCCGGAAAGGAACCGGACGTGGCTCTATAACCACTTGTTGAAAGGACTACAGCGCAACCTAGCACAACGGAGTCAGCTATGCTCCGGCCATTTATCGAATATTTGAAAGGCCATGTATACTCAGACAAGTGACGCGGTCCGTTCGAGTGGCAAAATCGGTATATGTGATAATTTGTGCTGTCAAACGATTAAAATATGTAATCACAATTAATCGCATTTTTATCTATTCTAGCCTAAATGTCCCTTGATTTCTTTTTGTCGCATTATTTTTTCTCATGTTAATGCTCTTATCACAACCATTCTCTACACCCTTGTAATTCAGTGTAGGCCTATTTCTTCTAAAATATCATTATTTGCAATTCAGTGCAAATAGCAGGCATGCAAACTCATACCCCATGAAAAAGGTGAGAAGTCCGAAAACAAACCCCGGCAGGGGGGTCTGGGGGCATCCCCCCCAGGAGATTTGTTTTGTGATTTGAACATTTAAGAGAAGCAATTTGGTGTATTCTGGTGAAGAGAATTAAGGACAAAGAAAACTTTGTCAGATGAATAGTAAAATGAGCAAAACAAGTTAGTCAGCCAACCTTCTTGACTTTTACAATACAAAGTGTGTAGGTAGCCTATTTACCAAGAAAAACGTTAAAACAGCTTAGAAAAACGGTTAAAAATGCTGGCCAAACCAGCATTAAATAAGACAGAAAATAACATGGAGCCTCAAATCAATCACACCAAATTCCCTTACAATAAACTAACTATTTATATTGTGGCAAACAGGATTTGCCTTATCTTTGTTACACAACCATCAATCAAACACATAAGAATACACTCTGTCACCATAGTTAATCTCGTGTTTACGCAGTCACACCTCTGTCGTGCGCAGGAACATAATGGTGCAAAATGGGACGATAGTGGAGGAAGCAGGTGAGTGTTTCGGCGCTGATCTGCTATAACCACTACTACACGACGCACCATTCAAAAACCGTGAAAACCAGTGGCGTGGCGTGGGGATTTTTTTTTTGAGGAAGCCAAGTGAGACAACACCTTTAATCTACATGTTTATTGGAAGGTGGGGGACAGAAAAGAGTAGGCTACGTCGCAGCTTGTATTTAATGTAACTACAAGAGCTATTATAGCGCCTGGTCACTTTACCAGGATTTACACACGCCTGTAATCTGTCTGACACCGCTCGTTCGCTCTCTCTCTCTCTCTCTCACACTCACTCATTCACACACTTCCTTATCGTCTTATTAAATTATACATTTTATTATAAATGCACCCCCCACCCCGACCGGAATGCACAACTAGCCGCTTAATGCCCAATGCAGATTCAAATTCATTCACAATATAATTAGAGGACGTTTTAGGCTATTTTAAGTTTCACGTTCACATGAGACACGACTCACACAATCAGTTGTAGGTGCTTGACATACACACTTCTATACATCCTTTTCGTTTAAGAACTAGGCCAAATGTTCATTACAACACTATACTTAAGACAACCCAGAACAACTTCAGTGGATATACAGCAGGCCTACCAATGCAACTTAATCCAGGCAATCAAGGCACAATTAGCAATAAAATAACACAAAACATAACACACATAGTTACACAGACAGTTAAGGGAACAGTTAACCCGCGCCGGTGTGTCAGATCAACTGGTGATCAGGGTAGCTGCTGGTGGTAGCTACGTCGATGCCTGATCAAAACCCCGTAAACGTCAAATGTTTAATATGTTCATGTTGGCCGTAAGAATCCGATCTACTTAATATCGGTTTACACTTCCATAGCCTTTTAGTGGAATATACAATGTGAGATAAGATTTGTGTCACAGTGTGCGTAACCAGCACGAAGCTTGGAGCCAGCTGTTGGCTGTGGTGGCAACGTCTGACGAGCAGATTAGTTTGTGATAGCACATCGACAAATACCACCGATCGTATTTAATATGCATCACCTATGTTTCCCCACTCATCACTACAGCCTACATTACTCGGAACCCGTCCAGATTATATGACTCTCAGTTTGAAAATCGGAGGACAGTAAATTCAGAAAACTAACACGTTGCGTGGGAGACTTTTCTTTTTTCTTTCGTAGGCTACTGAATACATCCTACTGTGCGTATGGCATACTTTGGGTAGGCTATGTGACTGAAAACAGTTTTTATCATGATGTTTTAAAATAAACCGACAAATGAACGCAACATAGAGACCTAGCCTACTCCTGGTTCATGTGTTGGATTATCTGGTGGTGACAGGCTTGGGAGGATATGGAGCAAGTAGCTAGCTGACTGTAGATAACTTGTCAGTTTTAAATTGTACCTGTAACACTATTATTCAGATTTAGGCCTAGGCCTACTTCAGAAGGATTGGTGATTATTTGTCCATACGCTTTTAGTGAAATGTTGTTTGTGGTAAGCTATTTGTGTGTAACCATTGAAGCGTCTGTTAGCTGGGGTTTACTGGGATATCAGTTTAACTAGTGAATGAACTCTACTACCGTGTTTCATACCGTGTTCATATCATCATATGTGTTTTTCAATACTCGGAGCCTATATGGATGTGACTGATATCACATTACACTATTGCCAAAGGAAAGCAGCAGCATTTTGCTATTGTAGCCTATACGTAGTTAGTCGAGGTGGACATAGAACTGCAATTCGCTCATTTTACATGAGTTTTTTTTTTTTATTATTATTATTTTTTTTAAATGGTGATAATAACAAACTAGCACAGACGTTGTTCACCAAACTGGTGGCGTACTGATAAGATTCTGACACAGAGTAATTGAGATTTGCTGGTGAGGTTGCTGGTTCGACTCTCACAGACACACTAATTATTTTTCTTTTTTGGTTGGGGGCAAATGTAATGATTCAGATCAGGGCAACTAGACTCGATGCCCGCAAACGTGACATGATTAGGCCTACATATCTGATCTACTTAATATTTAGACTTCCATAGCCTACAGCTTGTTAGTGGAACAGTGTGAGGTAAGATTTGTGTCACATGTGCGTAACAGCACGAAGTTTGGAGTCAGTTGTTGGCTTTGGGGCAAATTGTAGAGATTAGATTAATTTGTGACAGCACATCGGCAAATAGCCTAACACCGATCGTGTTTAATATAGCATCACCTGTATGTTTCCCACTCATCACTATGATAGGCTATTCTACATTACGCGGAACCGTCCAGATTATAAATGACTCTGTTTTTAAATCGGAGAATAGCCTATACATTTAGAAAACTAACGGGATACTTTTCTTGTAATTATAATTTTGTACTGAATACATCCTATTGTTCATGTTGTCTGCTTTGGTTATGTGACTGAAATCTTATCATGATGTTTTAAAAATAAACCGACAAATGAATGCGACATACACAAAATATTCCTGGTTTATTTGTTGGGTTATCTGGTGACAGCTAGGAGCGTGTAGGTGACTGTGTCGATGCCTTGTGAAAATAACGCAAACGTAAATAAGTTGATAGGCTGTGTGTGTGGTTGAACACAAGATGTTCTCGTCAGTTTTAAAAAGTTGGACATATATCGCTATTATTCGGATATACTTGAGAAGGGTCTGGGATTATTCTTCCATTCAGCTTTTTAGTGAAATGTAGTTTACAGTTTGGGGTAAGCTATTTGTGTCACAAATTAAGCGTGAAGTTGGCTGTGTTAGCTGTGGCTAAGTGTGATAGAACCAGTTTAATGTGTGACACTTTGTTACACTTGGGCAAATACCATCGTATTTCAGAGGTGTTTCTATCATCACTACAATGTGTTATTCACTACTTGGAACCACAGTCATTGCTTAGAACCACTGTAGATTGTACATGGTCAAATTCGAGTATGAAGATTGAATGATAGCTAGGCTATTGTTACTTGCTGTAGTTTGGTCTGGCTTTGCGAGACTAGGTAAGTGTAGAAAACAAATGATCATGGGTGTGCAGTCTTTCTTAAAAGGATGCTGTTTTACACATTTGTAGGTTTTAATCATAGGGTTTAAGGGTTTTGGAGAGCAATAGCTGAAGCGAGATATGTTGACACTTAGTTATGGGCATTTAAGACGCGATGGAGTGTTGATTCTTTCTGTTTGCTTACTGACAGTAGTGCGCATTGAGGTGTGTATTTTTGTTTGAGGTTGGTTTGGGGAGTAGCCTATATTTGTAATGACAGTGACAGTGTGGTTCATGTAGGCCTGTATCTGTTATTTTGCTTTGTTGTAGGCCTATTTATTAGTCTGTGTGAGTGAACAGGAGAGCAAACAGTGGTGCTAGTAGGAAATGATGTGCAGGAGATACTGTGGGTGAGCCAGGTAGAGGTAGGTGCAGAGAGAGGTAAGGAAAAGCATAAGACACAAGTCTAATATTTGAGTTTAATTCAGACGTTTTGCTGGACACTGGAGTGGATCTAGGGTTCTTGCGTTTCTGAGTGCAGTCTGTGGAAGTTCTACCACACTGGGAGTAGCCTACTGTTCTTTTACTGACACTATTTCTGCACTGCTTGTGTTCAATAAAATCTCGTTTTAATGACCATTTTGTTGTCTTTTCTTTTGTGATGCTCGTCTCTAGGACATAGAGCTTGTATTGCATATTTGAACTTTGATTTGAAACACTGTATGTGAAAAGGGTAAATAATAGATCATCATAAAACATTGCCAGTTGATTACTTAGATTAAAAAATATATTTTGTGTATTACAATTTTTACAGAAATGTTTGAATGAATATGCAACTTTGCTATATAGGCCTTTATAAATGCATTTTCGGCATTTATTTCCAGAATAAATGTGTCATTAATCAAACAACTAACAACATAACAAATTATTCTGTAATAAACTCCAGAATAGTGCTAATAATTTGAGGTGTTCAAGTGAATGTTATAGAAAAAAGAAAATAACTTATGTTGAGATAATGTCCGTCAAAGATGAGAGAAATATACAGACGCAAACAGACAAGGATTAGTCAAAGAAACACCTAGCCTACATTTTGGACCGTTTATTTGTACTACACTATACTGCAATTTGCTCATTTGACGTGCATTGTACATATGATTCAATATTTGCCTATGTGAAAATGATAATATCCTAATAGCACGATATTCTTTCGTCTGACTTTGTGGCGCACTGTGTAAAATTCGGGCTATATAGTTTATTATGAATGGGTTGATGAGATCGCTGGTTCGACTCCGCCAAGAATGAGTTTTCTTCCCCCCCGCGCAGAAGACAACTAATTCTTTATGTACTTCGGGACCAAAGGTATGATCCTGCAAACGGTTTATGGCATCATGTATAAAATGAACCAATAAATGAATGAGAAGAGAGACGATGTTTTGAATAGGTTTATTTCCGTGTTTTTAGACTAGGGGTCCTAAATAGACACGCCTACGAAACATCTGCAAATCCAACCAGTTACCCTGATCACCAGTTGATCTGACACACCGGGAGAAGGTGTGTATTTTACTCACTATTTGTAGAGGAAGGCCATTAGCTGAAGTTTGCCGCTACCAGCTAGCCACTCGGTGCGGACATAGTTATCCTCACGGAAAGTGCGATAAACTTTCTTTCTCTTCATACGCATTGGCCTGCCGTCAGATTTGATTTTTAATGGCTTCTCAATTGGCAGTTTGGTAAAATAATTTGTTACTAAATACTCAAAATCTCCACCCTCCATAACTGTTCTTGCTAATATGATAACAATGCAAACATGCTAATCTCCCGCTATTGTTATTGTTGTTAAATTTCAGTGACGTTGATAATGATGCTTTGATTTGATTGGTGTGAAGCCAAAGGCCGAGTGGCTTCCCTTGGCACCCTCCTGACACCCTCCTGACCAATCACAGAGGGCAGTGTCATGGTAATAGCCTCACCTGATTGGTCAATTCTTTTTCTTTTTTTTACCAAGGGAAGCCAGCTCGGCCTAGCCTGGTCCAACCAGACCATCGTACTTCATTTCATTTGTACAGAAGGTCTGGAAGTGCTGTAATTGGCAAACGTTCACTCACTTGGAGGCGGGTGTCTATCGAAGTTTAAAACTATTGGATCTGCCCAGTGCCACTCTGGATTAGCCAACCAATCGCATCACGTTTGGTCGTCACGTTTGTCATGAGCTGGCTTCTGATGGTGCGTTCAAGTTGTACAGGGAACTCGGAAATTTCCGACTTCACTACATATTGTAGTCTATGAATCTACCGGTACCTGGCAACAGTAACTTGTTAGAGCCTAACGTTTAGTTATTTGGGCGAGAAAGGTTTTAGGCGTCCATACTTTCGCGAGCAGATGCACTGGAACACAGACAGGTCGGAACTTGGGACTACCAAGTCGGAAATCTCCTTCTTCCGAATATAAAGGAACGCAGCATTCAACTGAAACTGGAGCGCGACTTCGACTTCATCGTTCTCAGCCACTCGCTCTGTTCGCTGATTGGACGACTGTAGATTCTCCGGAGAATCTGGGAAATGCGCTGTACACCCAGACTGACTACTGAAGGGAAAATGAAATTTGGCCGGAAGTAGGCGTGCGGGCGGAGCCAGGCTAAGCTCGGCCTGGCTTCTTCGCAGACATAGTGTGCAGTGTCGTGTTTAGCCGCGTCTTCAGAATCTAACTGTAAAGGGGCGCTGTTTCGCGCATTGTGAAATGCTCAACGAGAGGAGAGAAATGGGGAAGAAATGACAGGAGCACAGCACCAAAGATTACCGAAACTGTTAATATAAATGTTTTTATTGGATGACAACTACAGCCTAAAAAACAGGGAAGCCTGGCTTCCCTTGGCCACAGGGAGAAAACGCCACTGGTGAAAACAGCAATAGACAAAAGCACATTATTAATTTGAGGTGACACGTTAATCTGCAGTGACAATCCGCCAACCGCGGCCGTTAATCAGCGCGCACATAAAGCAATGCAAATGGCTGTAAAACGGTTGGCAATCTCCGAGAATGTACTTAAAAAGTGATTCACATAAACCGAGTAGGCACATTAACATGGTAAAATAATAGTAGGCCACTGCGGCCGCGGCTACTTGAACACTTCGATGACTCGGAGAGTAAAAAAATTAAACTTCCCTGCAGACGCTGACTGACTGATATCACCGCCACTCAATGACAAATACTGTTTCTGATTGGCCAAATGACCGTCAAAGCTCATATGATAGGAGTTAACATCCGTCAATCATAGTTAGTCACTATGGTCACTCCACTTTCTTAATAGGTCCATGCTCCACACCACACACACACACACACACACACACACAGTGCTGGCCATCAGACCCCCCCCCCCCCCCCCCCCCCTCCCGAAATATTTTCTCAACGGATCTCCACGAATCACATAGGTGGCCAATTGTTTCCAGAACGGCGAATTTTGCCGAAAGGTGATGAGTTTGCATGTAGGGTGACCATATGTCCCGCTTTGTGTGGGACAGTCACGCATTACCATTACTATTCACACGTCCCGCAAATTGAGACGTTGTCCCACATTGTTATTGACAGTGAGCCCCCCTTTTTAAATGCGTGTTTTATAATCTGGCATTTATCCGATAGCTGTGAGGAGACAGCAGTCTCAAGTGTCTGTGTGTGTGTGCGTCTCTCCGTTTGTCTGTGTGTGTGTGTGTGTGTGTGTGTGTGTGTGTGTGTGTGTGTGTGTGTGTGTGTGTGTGTGTGTGTGTGTGTGTGTGTGTGTGTGTGTGTGTGTGTGTCTCCTTTTGTGTGTGTATCGCGCTGCTGGGATCAGTGGGCTCTGTGAAGGTGCTGCCTGCTTCAGCGTTTACCTTCCTGTTACTTCAAAATAAAAGCCAACTCACGTTTGTCAAGTGAAATGCTAATGTGAATCCAGTGAAATGCTTTTAATGTGAAGCCGCAGCCTTAATGCTCTATTTGTTTACAGTAGCTAACTTAACTGCTGCGCGCTGATCTAAAGATAGTGTTTTTTAATATAGAAAGCAGTGTCTCTGGAATTACCGGTGGTGACATGGGTTTATTTTGCTAAAAATAAACAGCACTTTGTCCCGCACAAACGTAGTCTTTGTCCCACATCTGGTGAATTGGGATGTGGTCACCCTATTTGCATGCCTGAAATAGCCCACAATGTAGACCCCCCCCCCCCCAGCCCTAGAACAGCACACAAACATAATTGGAATAGCGATAATTCGTAGCGAAAAATCTAGTGAAAATGAATGACTGGCGGCTGCCACTAACATTCATGGAGGTTTTGGTGTGCACGCAGGGTTATAGTAAGACTTTTGCAAATGACAAGCTTTCTTTTCTGTTCTTTTTCCGCAAAGTCCCAGAGTCACATACAGAAGACGCTACTAGTAAAGGTCGCGCAGCTGAGCTAGGAAGTGATAGGTTCCGGTTTCTGCTTCAAAATGAAAGTCAGAATTGACTTGACGTTTAGCCGTTTTGCCAGTTAACCCATTGATGACTATGGCAATCTTGGATGCATATCCTTAATGCCTGAGGGTTTTCTGAAAAATAGTATGAATTATAAAGTCTACCAAAACCTTAATATCTAAGCCTGTGTAGCACATAGAAACATGAAATAAAATGCATTTAAAAGTTAAGGTTCACAGGTTTTATTTAAACATGCTCCCTTAGCGTTTACAAACCAACACATTTTTCTAGAAATCGTCAAAATTAGATGGGGGAGAAATAAAAGAATAAATAATATAAAATATTTAAAAATAATGTGCTAAACGAGGTTATAATCCTGCTTCCTTTTAGCATGGATAGTAGTGACTGAGTGTGCAGTGGAGGGATAAAGATAGACAGATATAGGAAGGAGAAGATAGCTTTATTTTATTATTTAGTTCAGTTATCACTGGCACCACGACTTCCCAGTACAACTGGAACGCAGACTGACTCCTGCTGTAGGGAGCCGATCAGCTGGTCCACACGGCTGTATACCACGGAGATGAAAACGAAACTGAAACTTAACTATCGCCTGGCTGGGCTGACTTTGAGTTGGAGCAGCAAAATATAGCCTAAATTCATAAATATTGTTAGTAAATAGATGCAATGTGTTGTGTAGTTTTCGTCTATAGCCTATAGTAGACCTTGATTCTGCGCTCTGAACGCCACTAACTGTTCTGTAATACACTATCGCCGACACAGCTGGCGTATTTTTTTTATTATTATTTATTTATAAATTTTTTGATTGGCGTGATTTTCGGCAAACCACACATTTTTTGGGTGGTCACGTGGTCTTAAAAAAATCAACAAAACCCACCTCATGTGTATTTGAACCAATGACGGTGCATTCTATGTTGCGCACGCCATGAAAATTAGATAAAGTAACAATGCTGCGCGACGCAGCATCAGGCAGGAGATATAATGTGGCATCGCGCAGCAGCCGTCATCAATGGGTTAAATGATTTTAATGTGAAATTACGCAGTAGGACATGTTCTGTTTGAATTAACAGTAACAATTTAACCGCGAGCCATATGTAGAGTTTGCGGTGTTTCAGTTGTTCTAACATTACTAGATGGTGCAACAGCATGTGAAAAAACCACAACGTTTGCTAGGCCATGAAGAGCGTTAATCGCGTGATAAAAAAATTAACGCCTTTAAAATGGG